>JBAMAW010000382.1:2400000-3114887 GCA_037043295.1 Amiota minor
TTGTTTTTATTTAAAAAAAAAAAAATTATTTTTTTAATGTTAAAATATGCATAAAACTGTTTCTGTTGCAGATATGAAAAAAACAAAAGAAAAAAAAAACATGCAAAACATGCAACAAAATTTTCAATTATTTTATAAAAATAAAAAACTGAGTAGAATAAAAAAATTAAGGAAAATGTTGCACTCATCAAATACATTTTTTTAAAATTGTTTTTCTCTTTATTTTTTCGTGCATTTTATTTTAATTTTTTGTAAAAATAGTTAAATACTTTATGTATATCGTTTTGTTGAATGCCCTACATCATACTACAGACTAGTGTGAAACGTATGATGACTTTAATGTAAAGTGTGTTCGGTATATCTGCGCCTATTGGGAAAAGTAGTCCCTCAGTTTTAAACATTTGTTTGCTATCTTAAAAATATTTAAACAAACTGCCCTGAATAGACAGACAGACCTGAAGAAATATCTACCATGTGAAATTAAGTCTAATTTTATTAAGTAATAAGATAAAATGTTCCATAGTTTGTTTAGCTCTATTTATTTCTTTTGTTAATCTGATAACTGCAAGACATAAACACCCTATAAAAATGAATGATTTCAACTCAAAGCTCAACGTTTTTTATATATAAATAAATGTAAGAAAGAACCTTCAAATGACTACTGGGTTTTTCGACGGATGCAAAACGATTTGGGGGGTCGGTCACCAGTTCGGGCCTCTTGAAGAAATCGAAAAATTGCTCAATGATTGGATCGAGGCCAGAGAGAACTCATTTTTTAGAGATGGTAATCGAAAATTACCAGAGAGATGGGAAAAAGTAGTCGCTTCCGGAAGACAATACTTTGAATGATGTATTTTTTCAATAAAAAAAAAAAAAACACTTTTTTGAATACAAAAAAACGGACCGAGTTAATTTGTACTCCAAATATATAGACACCTCAAGCTTACTGCATTAAGAAATGGCAATGTTTTCAAGAAAGACTTATATAAAATAGTTCAAATAATCAAATAAATAAAAGTTTTTCTAAACTAAATTTTATCTTTTGATGAGAACAAAAATAGGGTATTTTTCTTCTGGAGGAAACATATTTTATATTGTTTTGTTGTATTTATTGTGAATACTCGTGTATGCACATTTCTGGTATATTTGCTTATTAGCATCCTTTGAACTTTAGCATGAATTATAATTTAATTTAAAAAAAAAATAATAATAATAATATAGAAGCAAATGAGTTACATAAATTTCTAAGAGGATTAATATGAATAAATAAACACTACAATACAAAAAAAAAAAAAAAAGAATTTATAAAATCAATCAATAAACAAAGAGATTAAAACAAAAAGTCCATCAATATATATGGTCTATGCCGAAAGTTCAATACACTTCATAATAATCTTATAAATTTTTGATCAACTTTTGTAATCAAATACTTCGTATAACCATTTCTCAAATATGCTTACATTTATTCTACTTTGGTCTCTTGGATTCAACTAAACTAAAGTAAACCTAAATCTGTAAATTGTTAAGTTTCTAGTAGTGTGAAGCATTTATTTTTGTAATTAAATTTATATAAATCTGAGTAAATAGTGCAAATATTGACTATACATCACATTCACCTAAACCACATGACATGTTTTTCAGTAGACATAAACAGGGGATGTCATTTCAAGCAGTGTCACCGAGAAATATCTGGACGTGACCTTTAGCACACATTTCATCCTCACATTGAAATCAAAAGAAATCAATTGGATCTGAAGCTTCTAAAAATGCCTGAAATCAAAGATAAATCTACATAACAAGCTATTACTGTATCAGATGATATAATGATGCCAGTATGAAATCTGGTAGTGCCTCAAGTGTTCTAATCCAAACTGCTTCAAAGGTTTTTTGGCCATTTGCCGAGACTTGGTGATTCCAACGATTAGAGAGAGAGAGAGAGAGGAAATCGTCGGGCAGTGTAATAGACACATCTTATGGTTGGAGGAATATGGTAACCAATTGGCAATCAACCTTCTGGAGAACAGCAAATACATATTTTTGCATTGTAGTGTATTTTGCTTCGATTCTTTAGTATGTAGCCTCCATTCTATTGTCAAAACCTTGATTACCCCCTCCTAATCACATTATGTATTTAGAATAAATCTGAAAATCTATTAAAACCAAGAGATTTTCATTAATTTCAATTTCTTTAGATAGATTTAGGGTATTTCAGCAAGTTAAAGAAGCTTAGAGAAACTGAAATTGAATTTAATAAAAAAAAAAAAAAATTCACTTGCATATTTTATTAGTTAAAAATCCTTATTTCTTTTTTTTTTTTTATATTAATTTAACTATTGTATTTATTTTTAGTATGTAGAGTTTTTTATATATATATATATATATATATTTATTTATTTGTATCAAAAACAATTTATGCATTTCTGTTGAAAATTATTTTCAGACAGTTGATTTCATTTTTATTTATTTATGAATTTTTTATTTAAGCATTTTAATCCCTTTGTGGTTCTGTCGGTCGATTGGTTGGTTGGTTTGTCTATGATGATGATGAACAAATAAAAAGTTACCTTTTTTTCTTTGTTTTGTTTACTGCATGCATTTCATATTTACATTTATGTATTTGTTTTAATTTAAGAATACTTTTTTTTTTTAAGGGTTAAATTTAATATTTACATTTTTTTTTTTCTTTTCTAGCATAAATTAAATGAATTTTTGTTGAATTTTTTTTTTGATTTATTAAGTGCAATAGATACATGGACAGGGAGAGAACAAAGATAAAAGAGAGATAGAATAGTAATGTATTTTAATTCATTTAATTAAATAAAATAAAATGTAATTAAAATCATTTTATCAAAAGGGAATAATTTTATGTAAATTTCTGAAGACTTGTAAAACATAAAATTCTACTATTTGGAATTAGAAAGAAAAATTTATTAAGAATTCTTAACTTTGTTTTAAGTTGAAAAAGCTTTCTTAAAGTTTTCATATTTCGTAACAAGAATATCAAAGTCATAGGAGATGTTGTTTTTAGCCATTAAAAGTTGAACATTGAATTCTCTAAAGCTGCTTAGCCTTTATACATTTCCCAACCTCCTACTACTACTCATATTACAGGAACTCTAAATACACATAGCAATACACAGAACACAGATAATACATACAAACATCCAAAATATGCTACTAAATCCATGCCATCAATAAATCAATGGGATGGTAGTGCAGCAATTCACTATAAGAAAGAATGTCCTTTAAACCCAATAACAATTGAGAAGAAACATCAAAAAGTTGAATGCTTAAGAAAACAAAAGCGATGATTTTGTTGTTATTGGAATAATTTATGATCAAAATATGTATGTGTATGTACTTATGTATATACATAACACAACACATAATGATAATGTTGACGATGACAATGAATAAAAGGATGAATGATTCTGATTCTGTGTGTTGAGAGAATGCTGATGACAACATTTCACACAAACATAATACAATAAAATAGAATAATAACAACAACAACAACAACAAAAGTGTTGCCTGAAACGCCTATTGAATGTAAATACAAATTGACAATTTGATGAGATACATAGATATAGAATAATATAAAGGATTTTATGTATAACAATGTATGTATGTATGTATATGTATATAATTGAAAGGTTTGAGATGAGTTGAACATGTAATTTAATGCACACCCCCCTACACAAATACATAGACATATCACATGTACTAACTAATACATATGTATTTTGTGTTTACTCATACAAAAGTTTTGAGTTGACATTTATACATTTATAATGCAAAATGTTGCAATGAATTCAACACAAACGCTAAATGGATTGGATGGACGACACATGGACACATAATACAGGACAGGACAGGACAGGACAGGACAGTAAAGGAGACAATACAACAAACAAAACATTGTAAAATGTCCATCATTATATACTTTTGCTTATGTAAAAACAACAATGCATAACACATACATTATGTGCAAAACATATACATATTTATCTTTATATAAACTACGAGTATTGTATATAGAATTGTACATATGTTTTCAGTATACAAATTTATTGTATTTATTGTACTGCATATAATAAACTCTTTAAATTGAGATGAGATACAGTGGGTGGATACAGTGAAAATTTGTTTGAAAAGATAAATTAAATTGTATTTAATGTTCTGATTTTAAAATCCTTTAAATAAAATTCTAAGAAATTCAACTTTCTTCTATCTTCAGACAGTCACTTAGTTGCCTTTACTTATCCATAAATATAATAAACTGAATGTCCCAGCGTACATTGCTGTGCCCTAGTTCGTTAGTTTTTAGAATCTTAGAGGTTAACATTTGCATAGGAGCTTTACGATACAGGGTCTTGAAATTTGCATGGTTAGTGAATATGGTAATAATACTATCCAAATTTCAATTTGATTTAGCAAGAAACAAAAAAGTTTTTCAAAGTGGAACATGAATTTGAATCTGGGTTTATGGGAGCTATACGATCCAGTAATTCTAGGAAATTGAAATTTACACGGTTGGTGGGTATGGACCAGACACTTCCAGTATCCAAATTTCATTTAAATAAAACACAAAACAAAAGAGTTTTTCTAATAGAACACGAATTTGAATTTGTGTTTGTATAGGAGATTTGGTTTCAAGGGTTCTGATTCCGACAAATGTGGCAAATTTCAGCTCTCTAGTTCATAAACTGAGTGAATATTTTGCATACATACTAGTCTCGTCGATCCATCAAGAATATATACACTTTATGTGGTCATGTGCTGTGTATATCTTGACAACATCACTACCTATCGGGTCCAATTGTGAATCTAAACCATCCACGGACCCACTTGACACACACACAATATTTAATCAAAATCGGTCCAGTCGTTTAGGAGTATTGCAATAACAAACAAAGTTACTTTCTTCAAAAAAACAGCTGTTGTTTGTTTTGATTACAAATACATGGAACGTTCCGCGCACGTTGTACTAATTTCAAATGAAAAAATTGTGAAAATGCATGCTTGTTTTTTGCATTCCTGCTACGTAGCAATATTCAAATTTTAACGATTCGTTTACAATTTTCAATTAACTGAAATCATTATCAGCTGTTTTGTATTTACGCGCCACAAGAAGATAGAAGAAAACGGGCAACAATTGCTAAACCTTGACAGCACTGCCAATACTTTTAACAAACCGTAGAATGCAAAAAGTGCTTACACAAAATGACTTCATTGAGAAAGCAACTCAAAAGTAATTTTTCTTTTACAACAACAACCACCCAATTTCGTTATTTTCCCTGTTATTGTTGTTGTTCGCTTTTGAAGCAGCTTATGCTCTACTTTAAAAAGGGTATCTATCCAACATTAAGAGATGGAAAAGTTTAAAGCAGCAAAATATCATGAAATGAAAGGAAATGTAGTCTGTCGTCTGTCAGTTGCTTGCTATCTTGATATACTTATGTATGGGATTACTTTATACCGCCCACACTCAAATAAATTAATTATTCAAAACAAATTACAAAAGTTAACACGAAAAATACAATATCTTGTTTACCATCATCACCCAACATTTTGTCAAATTTCTTCACGTTCTTTTAATTAATAGGACAAAAAGTCGATGCTGGGGTGTTTTTGGAGTTCTATCAACTTTATATTTATAATTCTTTATACTGCTCTTCTAATTTTTGACTGAGATTATCATTAATTCGCTCACTCATTTATTTATTCATTTAACTTTTTAAACTTAATTCCACTTAAAAAGGTTACACTGTACACTATGTGATATGTTTTGTACATAGGCAGGTGTTATATAATACCGCAAGAGTAATATACACATAATATGTACATATACATCATGTCCATAAGGATATGTATAATGTATAATCTACCTATATACATATACAATTACAGTTATGTATATATAGATATGGATATGGATAGGGGAAAAAGAAATGGGAGATAGAGAAATGGTTGTGATAGATGAATATATGAGATTACACAATAATTGTTTATCAATCATACCTGATGCGTCGTATAGGCAGTTCGATGATTTGGTCCTGTCGCTGGCAAACCGGGTGGTGTGGGATATCTTTGAGGATACGGTGAATATTGAGATGTTGGCGGCGGTGGTGGTGTATTTTGTTGTGTATTTTGTGGTGGTGGCGGTGGTGGACCACTACCAGGTGGACCGGGTGGGCCGCCGCCACCGGGTTGTTGTTGTTGCTGCTGCGTTTGTTGTTGTTGCTGCTGCTGTTGTTGTTGTTGCTGTTGTTGGGGTGAACTTGGATAGGAACCTGAGTTTTGACCATGCGCTGGTGGATAAGGTGATTGACCTCTGGAAGTATTCGTCTGTAAATAAAATAAAGAAAAATAGACAGAGAAAAAGAGAGATAAGTAAAAGTTTATACATTTTTCTCATTCTAAATTACAAAGTTTAAAACAAAAAAAAAAAAAAAAAAAAAATTATAATTCTCATAAAACCAAAACCAAAAAAGCAATTTTCTCTTCAGAATCTTTAGGAATGAAGGAGACCAAACAACCATAAAAACAAGAAAAGAAAAAAAAAAACACATTTTGGTAATTAAAATATCATTTAGAACATTAAATTGTTGTTAGATCAGAGCAGCAGTAGCAGTAGAATAGCAATGGCATCCAGAAAGTTGTGGTTCCTGTGGTAAGAGACACTTGGGTTGCCAAAACACAGTTGTCTAAAGATTGTTATTCGTTTTTCTTGTCTATCTAATTCTTTGTGATAATGATTTTACAGAAAAACTAAAGAAAACTTATAGGAGAGGTGCAGGCAGAAATAATATTATCATTTTTAATTGACACCACCCCACAACATCACAATTGAAAATTTGACAGTGGGTTACGGAAGGGCAACCAGTCACTCAAGCTAGCAAACCAAGCAATACAACGACCCACATAACATCAATATCAATAGCAGCATTTAGGAAAAACATGAAGGAAATGAGAAAAAGTGTAATTACACAGAATTCATATTCTCACTACTCACATGTTTTATATAACTTCTCCTGTCTGCCTGCCTGCCGGAATGCCTGCCTTGCCTAGCTTGGTTATATGTATGTCATATTTATTAAACAACAATTGGTTTGGAAATTGAGTTTGGTTCGTAGGTGTTTTCGCCCACACCACACCAATAACAACAACTAAGTGCAAGGTACAAAACCATCATAACGATAAATGTCCTTCTTTCACTCCATACCCTTCCCTTTTCATCCTTCCTCTCTATATCATCTACATACATATAGCGTAGCGTAGCATAGCATAGCGTATAATGACAGCACATTTATTTTCTCAAAGTACAATTAAAATCAGATTAATATGCGAGCTATGATGTTGTTTTCAAGGAGGGCAACAGAGAGAGAGAGAAAGAGGGAGACCGAGAAAAATAGAGAGAAGCAAGCAAAGTAAAACCACAAAATAGTTATACTCATACAGGCAAAGGCAGGCAATCATCAAGACCAGGAACAGGAGTAGGAGCAAAAAGCAGAAGCATTTAACAACACAAAAGAGTCGCATAAATAATGTAACACAGGCAAAAGCTAATGTTGCTGCTTGCTGATGGCTTATGAAAGTAAAATTGGTTGATGGAAGGGGACACAAAGGGAGAGAGAGGAGAGAAAATTACATTGACTGACTCCTCTAAAAGGTGAATGAAGTCAATATGTATGTGTAGTGAGGTGGTGAACTAAAAAGTTCATTGTTATGACAGACAGCAGTTTAAATAAAAATAAAGAAAGCAAAATTGTGTACTTGTGTGTCAGACAAGGGGTGATGGGGACTTTGAGCTGAAGAAAGTACTAGTCACAACTTTTACCGGTAATTTGCATTAAAAATTACCTTCAAATTATGCATTAAAAATGTATTACTTACAATGGATGGATGGATGACCTCAAATCGTATACAAAAACACAACCACAACCCACCCACCAAATCATTCATCTGCATAAGAATATTGTAAATATGCACGCTACCTTTTTCATTGCAATATTGTCGCAAAAGAAAGCCAGGCATTTATAAATGTACAAAACTTAGATATCAAAGAGATACCATCAACAACAATAACAAGGTTCCTTCAGATTTTCTGCTTCTATTTCTTGTGTGTAGGCGATTTGAAAACAACCAAACAATGATTATTGTCACATTCTGATTAACATAGAATGTCGGGTCTCATAATCTCATGGAAACCCCTTTACCTACATGATTTACACGATCCTAAAACAAGAATATCGAACTATCATCCATGAAAATAAACGTATAATTTGGTTACCGGTTTGTGTTGGAGTCACCTCTTTAGCCAGTTATGAGGACCCTCTTTATTTTCTCAGAGCCTTCTTGCCACCTACATTACAATGACAACAATAATAACACTACATATCAATAACTAATGGCATAAAAGGTGAAGGTGCACACTACACATAGCAGTAGCAACCTAGAGACAGACACACACAGAGAGAAAGAGAGAGTAATTTGTACAATTTTGAGAGGAAAAACAAAATAGAGAGCTTAAATAAGCAGCATGTCATGGCCTCCTGCTGTAGCCTCCAGAGAGAGACTGTTGTGTTGTATTATTAGTTGATGGTTTATTTGTCGTATATGTAGTATATTCTCTCTTCTTTCTTTACAGTTATACTCTGTTTTGCTCTCTTGTGTATTTCTCGTTGGTTTGGTTGTGTATGTGTAGAGTTGGTTGCTTGATTCGTTTCGTCTCTATACGTTGTTCGTTCGTCGTTGTTGGGTTCGTTTTTATTGTATGTACAATTTTAATCGATTTTCCAGAACCAATTGTGAAAATGCACACGCACGCAAACACCACACCACTACAACACTACATACATATAAAATATACATATAGATACAATAATAATACTATCAAATACATAGAACGTAACGCACACACCCACCCCCCAAGGGGATTTTCACTTGACAGTCACAAATGTGCAGATTAAAATGAGTCTAGCTAGCAAAGAACGAACAAAATATACGACGGTAGCAACACAACGGTTAAGTAGTAAAAGCAATAGTAGCAGCAGCAGCAGTAGCAGCAACAACAACAACGTTGGTGTTGATAAAAAATGCGATTTAAACAAAGCGAACCACGCGCGTTTACACACACACACACACAGATGAGAGATACTCAGTCATTCAAACACAAAAAGAAAATATACACAGTTGGGTCGGTCGATGGTCGTCGTTGAAATAAATTTATACACTTATCAACTAGAAAGCAGTCAGGAAAGGAAACAACAACAACAACAACAACAAGAACTTACAAAATGTGGGCACGTCAAAGTTAATGCGCTTTGAAACGAAAGAAAAAGGCCATAGAATAATGATAAACGGGGACAGTGGGAAGAAGAAAAGTTTACTTGTATTAAGGAGAGTTCGCTTTAACGTGAAGAAGAATGCATGCATCAAAGAACTACATACTAGTAAAAACCAAGGGACCGTGTGACAACAAGGTTGAGACGATGAGACGACAATGGGGATAGACACACAAAAAAAAAAAAAAAAAAAAGAAGGCTCTGGCAAGCAAGAATAATGAACAATAACAGAAGGAATACAAGAGTAGTAAGTCCCTGTCCCTGTCGCTTTTAAATCGATTTAAATGTTACAATTTTCACGATGTTATTGTTGTTGTTGTTTGGTACGATAAGGAAAGGAAGAAAAAAAAAAAGGAAATACTTATAAAAGGCAAAAGTATTTTATTTTTATATGAGCAAAGTGTATGCGGTCGGTTGGTGTGTGCCGATGCCAACAAAACAGCTGACGACGACAGACAAAAGTCAAGTCAAAACAGCTGCAAAAAAATAGGATTTTTTTTTTTTTTGTTAGTAGCCGCGCATTGTCGTCGTGGTCTTCGTCATTCAGAAATGCCGCTAACCAAAATGCCGTGTGCGTCCTTCAGCCCCAGCACTTGTCGTTGTCATGAACTCTACCTACACACACACATACACACACACACACATTTTCAAATCAAAGGGGGACTTTCTACTTACTTGCATTCTTCTTTTTTACAATATTTCTATGGTTGTGTGTTGCTTTAGAGACTCTGCTGACTCTGAACTACATGATGAAGCTTTATCAAAGTGATTTTACGCGCGCTTATTTGGGCAACACATTCAACACAAGATTCAATTTCAATGTTGTTTTTTTTTTTTTTTTTCATCTACTAGTAGAATAGAACACACACTCAGTTCATTTCTTACATTCTTCTTCCTGTTTTTTTTTTCCTTCACCCTTTCTTTATATCCTACCAATTTATTCATATCTTTACTTATTCACTAAACATACTTTACACTCACTTTGTTTTTCTTTCTTTCTTTACTTTTTTGCTATATCTAATTAAGAGGGGGGAAGAAAAGTATTAGGCGACGGCGGCGATGGCGACGGCGTCTGTGGTTATTTTGTTTTGTGAATGTTTATGCCCCATCAATCCTCTTCTTCTTCTGCTTGACAAAAACAGGTTAAAACCCCAAAAGGAAGACATAACACAACAAGCAACAAAATGAATGAAGTTGAGATAAGAACATGAAAAGCATTAAATTGATAACATGTTTGTTGTTTTTGTTATCATCATTCTTCTGCTTTTTTTTTTTTTTATTTCATCCTTGACAAGTAACTTATTTCGTCCCAACAAAACAGAAATAACCAGACAAAAAAGAAAATATAAACAAAACAAAAAAAAAAAAAAAAAAAAATAAGGTCGGTCGTCTACACTCAGTCAGGAGAATGTTGCCGCCGGTTCCATCGTTGGTTGGTTGGTTGGTTGTGCCTCAATGCTTTAAATGTTAATTAGATTTGAACCTGTTATGGGGTTTTCTTGTGAACCATCAGTTCTTTTTTGTGGATTGTTGTTGTTGTTCTATATTAACAATCACATGGACATGGAGAATGAAAAGTGTTTTCTTGATTAATTTGTCACCTTTTTTTTTTTAAAGTGAAATGCAAAAAATGTAAATACAAAAGGATGGAGGAATAGCTTTCTTTGGACATTTTTTAAGGGAAGAAAAATTTTTAGTTTCAAAAATATTTTTTTATAAAGAATCCATAGAAATATTTGATTATTCAAATGAAATGACAATTCAAATGGTTGGGTAACATTTAAAGATTATTAAAACTCAAAACCATCATCTCATCATATCTCATCCCAAAGAAAAGGAATCTGCCAAACTCTAATGGCAAAAGTAAAACCATTAACATTTTTCAAGAGCAGAATCACAAAAAAAAAAAACAAGCAATTTAACATTATTTCAATATTTAGTCCGAAATATTTGCATGGAGCTATACGACCAAGTAATCCTAGGGCCATGAAATTTACATGGTTGCTGGATATAGATCTGTATTATTGCTTGACCATCTACTTTAGAAGTTTCACTTCCATATTGTATTTGCCTAAATAGCTCCAATATAATAATAACATCATCACTTTTTGATTTCCGTCACATTTCATTTTCATATTTTTTGGATTCACTCCCTTTCGCTAAAGGAGTTTCACTTCAAAAAGTTTTTCTAATAAGAATCTGAATTTGAAACTGTGTTTATATAGGAGGTACACTTCCTAAAACTCGAACTCCTTTTGAATTGCGTCTCTGTACAAGTTGATTACATTATCAAACTGTCTCCACTTTATTCCCACCACTTCTTCAATTTAAAGTTATAAAACAAAATGCTCTCAACTAAGCAAACTCCAAGAAAGACAGGAGTGTAACGAAATCATCTTTTACTCACCAAAGGTTTAACATTTCATTTTTACCTATATATCATCATTACCTATGTATATCCGATATATATAGTACAATAATAAACTTAACTTGAAAATCTAAAATACTCAGCCATCGCTGTTCAAAGAAGTTTATCTTTGTTTTTATCTACCATACATACTTTGCACATAAACTAAAACTTCATCTGTAGAAAATCTCATTCATTCTTCCCATTAACAACTAGAATTCAACTGAAAACTATAAAACTAGTGAAAATTAAACCATTTCGCACTGAGGACTGGACTGGACTGCACATTATTTACAACTCCCATGTGCAATCATTAGTAAAATAGAAATAAAGACCACAAGATATAGAAAAATGAAATAAAAGACATTGAAAGACACCAGAGGAACGAACGAACGAACGAACGTCAAGTGTAACTTGCTGCAACTCATTACTGGGAACATTAACCAAACCAAACCAAAGCAAAGCAAAGCTAAGCAAAAACTTGAGTCAAATCTAACGACTAACAGACTTTTACTAATAGAGTAGAAAAAGTAAGACCACCACTGAAACAAAAAGCACGCAAAAATAAACTTCATCATAGTCGGTCGAATCAACGAGGACGTCTGCGGTGAGTTGAGTTGAATAAAAATGCAGACAGTGAGCGCACAAACACAAAACAAAAGAGGTCGCGGGTCATAACGAAACCGGAAAATAAAGCGCGAAAAGCGGCTACCATAGAAAACGTGTGCACAGTATCAAGAACAACAACAACAACAACAACAACAACAACGACAACAAGAATAATAATAACAAAATAGCGCATGATAAAAATAAGAAATTCAAACAAATGCAGGCAGGCACAGGAGAATGAAGAAGGAAAGATAGAAACAAGCCAAATTAAGAATTCGCCTAAAACATTCAACTCAATTACTCAAACTTAAATAGTCCTCACTCCCTTCTTCTCTTTGCTATGCTTCGCTATAACATTCTACTCATCATCATCATCAACATCATTATTATTATCGTCGTCATCATCTTTAGAAGTAAGAAGAATTAAGTAAAATGGGGCGTTTGCTTTTGGGTGTAACGAATGAAACGGAAGCATCAGGACCAGAAAACTAAAATGATGATGAAAATGACGACTACTGGAAAACATCATTGTCATACATATGAATGTGGCCCCTTTGCTATGCTTATACAATGTTTGCCATACCAATCATGCCATGCCATGCCATAACATACCAGGGTAAAAAGAAGGAGCTCGAATCGAGCAACTGCAATTTCATAAAGTTTAATTTCAATTTAGCAACTTTCGGATTATGACGACGACAACAACGACGAGAACGACACAACACGGGGGGCGAGAAATGCAAGACGAGAGATGGGTAAATTATATAAAAGGAGGAAGGAGGAAGGAAGCCAGAAACAAAAACAGCCGGCATCAAAACGAACTACAGCAGCAGCTGGAACATACAGTCAGTCAGTCAGTCACTAAGTTTATTTGGTTGCTTCAACCAAGTTACAGAACACAGAACAGAGACCAAACAATCGAAGACCAAAGCCTGCCTGGCTATGCTACTAGAAGCCTCCAACTAACTGAAAAGTAACAACTGCAACAACTTCGATTGTCTACGACGACGACAACGACGAGTTCGTCGAGAATCGTCTGTCGAGTCAAGTTAAGCCAAGCAAAAATGAACGAACAAACTAATGAAAGATAAAAGGAAGGAAGGAAGGAAGGAGGGAAGAAAAAGAATACACGAACGAACGAATTCTCGTCATAGTAGAGAAGCAGCAGCAGGATCGTTTCAAGTTCTCTTGAATTTGGTTTTTTGCTAGCAACGTAGAACATCGAGTGGTTTCGAATCCACAAACTAAATAACAAATCAGCAAAAATGATATCAGCAAAGGAAACTTTTAACAACTTGGACTTCGTCGTAGTCATCGTCATCATCATGTGTCCGGATAAAGAAGAATGTGTTGTTGTTGTTGTTGATGAAGGAGAAGAAAAGGGTATAGAAACGGGAAAACACAACTTCAGCTGCTGCTACTGCCACTGCCACATAGTAAAAAGAAGAAGAAAAAGTAGAGAGGAGATGAACAACTAGTAGAAGAAAGAAAAATGTCATGTTGGCAACTAAAAGCAGCAGAAGCAGCAGCAGCCAGGAGAAAGGAAACACCAACAAGGCAAGGCAGTAAAAACACTTGAGAATTGGAGAGGACACGACCATAGAAGAAGCCTCATGTATGGGAGAAGAAAACGAAACTAAAAACTCCTTGTGCAAAGCCAGCAAGCAAGGAGTAAAGCACGTAATGACGCAATGTCAGACAAACAAATAGACAGACAGTTAGTTAGTTAGTCAGTCTGGTTGGCTGGCATTACAACCGTAAGGTCGGTCGGTCGGTCCTTCATTCTGACATAAGAAGAACTAAGCACACCGACATCGAAGAACGAACGAACGAACGACTTTGTATGGAGCAAACAAACTTTATATATGCCATTAATGAAAGGATTTTCATTTTATAGGGTGAAGGCGACGTAAGAGTAAAATAAAAACCCAAAAGCAACAACAGCAGAGACAGCCAAGCAAGCAAGCAAAGCATTTATGCATGGCAAATGCCAGTCAACAGTAACAACAACAACAACAACAATAATCAGCAAAAATAAATGGAATGGATTCAGATGAGATGAGATGGGAAGGGAAAGAGAAAACACAACGTACACAAGATACAACATTTGGGTGGGCGGACTTTGGGTTGGTTGTAATTCTATTCTAACAACACCAATGACTCTTCTTCTTCTACTATTAACAATATAAGTTTGAGTTGGGTTCCTTCAACAACAGTAAAAAAAGAAGAAAAAAAAAAAAACTCAACATAGCAACCATGAGAAGAATGGTTGTATGGAAGATTGGGGACCGGGACCAACAACAAAGAAGACGAGGACAACAACGACGTCAGTTATGCGAAATCAACGTACACACAAGCAACAGCAACAACAACAACAACAGAACATATAACAAAGTAGAGCCAACGTACGAAAATGCGAATGCCATGCCAGAGTAAAATGTGGCAATAAATCTAATGGAAACTCAAAACGAATCCAGAGAGAATGAACGAACCAACGAACGAACAAACTAACTAAAGCCAAAGCAGCAGCCACCAGCAGTAACACAACACACACAACAGCAACAAAAAGGAAAACCGATGAACTAACGCACGCGGCACACAAAACCAAATCATGAAGGGGACGAACGACGGCGACGACACAACGATAACACAACAAATGCTGGCTGGCTCTGGCTCTGGGTTTGGTTAACGGCTGCAGGAGATGAGTAAAGAGCAGGAGGGTTACAGGAAACATGAATGGATGGTTTTGGTAGCAACGTCAGGCAATAACACACAACGACCAAGTATAAAATGAAATTGGAAAAAAGAAGGGAAACTCAACTCAACTCAACTCATCGTCGACTGAAAATCAAAAACAGAAAAACGAGAAAGAGATATAAAACTAGCTAGAATGATAGTAAGGGTAAGAGAGAGAGAGAAAGAGAGAGAATTCAAAACGAATGAAGGATAAATGTATGGATGACAGGAGAGTGTAGAGTGCAAAGAGCGATGATAACAACGATGGCTGCTGAAGTGGAATTTGAATTAATGCAGCAAGGGTCGCTCGGTCGGTTACTCGATTCGTAATATCCAAACGAACGAACCAAAGCCGACAAAAGCAAGTAAACCAACAACGAGAATATATCTATGTATATGAATGGCAATGGAAGGCGAGGCGAGGCAAACGACGGACGATGTCGAACGAAACGTGCAAACGACAATGGTGAATAATAACAAAAACAACGACAAAGACAACACATCAACGATAATGAATAAAGGGCGGGCTAAGCCGAATGAACGAACGAATGTCATGGCAGTCAGGCACACACAAGAGTATAAAATATAATATGTTTGTAGTAAAAGGAAAGGAAAGAACGAGGACGATATTGGAATGGCGCACACACAGGATGATGATGATGATGATGATGTTGTTGTTGACGATGAGAAGGCAGAAAAGCCGGTATAAATGAATGTTCTCTGTATGTAATCAAGAGAGTAGTATCTGTGTGTGTTGTGTGCTTGAATATTATAATAATAAAACGACAGCAGCAGCAGCGGCAAACGAACGATGAGTTGCATGGATAAGAAGAGAAGGAGGAGATGGATGAGAAGAAGGACGCGGCGAGAAGCCGGAATAACAGCATGAAGCACTCAACTCAAAACGTTTCGTATTCAAGCCATGACATACAACAACATCATAGCACAGTACAGAACACCACAGAACAGAACAGAACAGAATAGGGTCGGGTCGGGTTGGTTGGTATTTCGTTCGAACATACCCCGAATGAACAGAATACTAAAGCCAGCCAAAGGCAGTAAGTACTCGTAACAACAGTAGTAGTAGTAGTAGCAGGCAAAGCATGAGCATGTCTATCTATCAGGCAGCAGCAGAAACCAGGACTAGAGGACAGGATAAGAGGAAGGACAAATAACAAGCAGGCAGTCAGGCAGGCAAGGCAAGGCAAGCATCTAAAATTGTATTTGTTCGTTTGTTCGACGTAGTTAGTTCTTGGTTGGTAGGTCGGTTGTCGGTCGGAGTCTTGTTGGGTTTATAATTTCATGATAACATAAAAAGCAGAACACAGAACAGAACACAAACAACACTTTGAAATAAAGTAAGTAAGAAGGGTGTGCTTGCCTTGGCTTGGCATGGCATGGCAGCATGGCTCTTGGTTCTGTGCTGCTTTGTGCACATGGAACGAGAGCATTAAGAACACAAAGAAGAAGAAGAAGAAGTAAAATGCTATTTCAAAAACGAGAAAAGTAAACTGAAATGAAAAATCGCTAGACTCTAGCGAGAGAAGACAAACGAATGTTTAAACAAGAGAAGAAAATCGAAAGGAAAGGAAGGGAAGAGAAGTGAAGGGTGGCGAGGAGTTTAGGTTAGTTAGGTTAAAAATCTACGTACATAAATATCAAGGAGGGAAAATGTATTAGGTGTTTTTCTTGCTGTTGTCAAAAAGTGAACGTCGTCGTTCAGGAGGAAAAGAAAAATATGGAAAAAAAAAAAAGAAACTGAAAATATACGGAAAAATCTCATGCTTATGCGGTAAAACGAAAGAAAGAAGAAAGCCAAAACCCAAAAAAAATATTAAAAAGAAAAGTTAAAGGAAATTATTTTCAATACAACAAAGTGTAAGTTAAAAGGAAGAGGAGGAGGAGGAAAAATGTGCACAGCAGGCACATGAAATGATGAAAAAACAATGGGGAGGAGATGTAAGAGAGGAGGAGTGACATTATAACTTAGTATTTCAGTCAGACAGACACATTCCATAGACACCCAAAGGCATCAACATCAGCGCAGTGCAAGGCAAGGCAAAACAAGGCAAGACAGGATATGATGAGCTAAATACGTCGTACTCTACTCTTTTGAAGCTTAAATTTTCAGTTTATGTAGCTAGAAGGAGAGATGAAAAAACGATAGAAACGATAGAGAAAAAGTTGTAAATTTCATTCTGTAAAAAAGAAGTAAATATGCTCGAAAGCCTGAATGAAGGCAGACAAGAAAGAACGAAAGATATTCGAAACGAAAAAATGCACAAAATGTAATGCAAGAAAGTTGTAAACTATGCGCAGAAATAGCAACAAAAAAAAAAAAGTAAAGTACCGAAAAAAAAATACAATAGCAAAAACATTGGCAAGCAACAAATAATTGTAATATTTTTTAAATTATGAGAGGGAGGAGGAGGAGGAGGAGACTAAAATATAAGAAGACCAACCAACGAGTGTTTGGCAAACAAAGAGGCAACAATGCTGAAGAAGCATCCAGCAGTGAAATAAATGATGATTAGTCAGATGAAGGGTTATTAAAAGAAAATTCTTGAAACGAAAGAAAAGAATTTCCATATAAAAATTTTGTTTTTTTTTTTTTGATGAATTTTAAACGAAAAATTGAAGACTTTTCGTAATAGGACATAGTTTTTGATCAACAAGGGAGCGCCTTCCCTTTTTCATTTTTTCATTGATTTTTGTATCATAATAAATGACTTCATGACAAAAGTCCAATCCTTCTCAATGATATAATTAAGTACTTATATTGTATTTCATATTCTTACTTAATTTTGTGCTATCACAACAATTTGTATTTGTACTCGTCAATATTTCATTCCCAGTTAACCTAATTTTATAAGAATATACTTCGGTAAAGGTAAGTAAATTGGAAGAATAAATGTACACACACACACACATACATACATAAATACATACATATTTGTTTTCATATTTCCTATAAATATCTAGAAGGTATCACCATTCTGGTGGGGTGGATTAATGGTAATTACATAGTTTCCTGTAATTTTATTGGGTTGTAATAATGTTGGTTTTATTACAAAGTAAATTCCATTTATTGTAAATTAGGCTGAGGTTATTTACATGGATATGATTGATGTCAATTGCCTAACATGGAATTTGGTTAAGATTTTCATACAAATATATCAAATTTATCTTGGTCTTCAAAACCAAAATGCAGAAGAAATACCTCAGTAGGTTATGCCAAAATCATTCGATATGTTTAAGGAGTAGGAGTTCTTATAAAATAGTTCTGTTTGCTTCCGCAGTCAAGCATAGAAATAAAATCTCTTGTTGCGGACATTTCTCTGCTTTTGAACATATGCATCCATCTTGTGGCCGAACAAATTTCTTAGACAAAAGTTATATTTTAAACACAAAATACTTTCCCATGGGGGAAAATTTAATTGACACATTAGCTAACCGTCCACGAGAAATTTTACTCTATTCGGTTGGATCTAAAACACACAGAACAAACTAGCTTATTTAACAGAGTGGACAGGTATCCATGTATGTAGTAAAGCTACTCCTAAGAAAAGAAATATATTGTAGTCACATGTACATTCACTCTGATACCAATGGTGCACTACAAGTACTCAACTCTTTCGAGTTTACATTAAAAAATATCTGGGACTGTTGAAACACTTACATTATATACGCAAAAATCTCTAAGTCAAAAATAAGCCTATCCATTAACTTAATGCGACGGCTATGCGGACTATCATTCGCCAGCGCTTTGGACATACATAGGATACACTTCAATACCTTCTCAATGGTTCATCAGTCCAGCCACCAAGCACACTCTGTGTAGTTGACCTCACTGTAGACCATTTTCTGGACTTCTGTCAACATTTAGGGAGCTTTAAGGCCTCCCTCATTGATTCCCAAGACCAATTCAACTCTTTAAAACCACATCCATCCTCAAATATCTTCAAAATTTGTGATTTCACTAGGATTTCTAACATGTTATGATAATAAATAGTGAGTCGAAGGTCCTAGCAAATAGCATTATATATTAGATTCACTCTTGTCAAATAAATAAAATAAAATCTCAACAATCAATGTAGATTATGTAATAAAGAAGAGAACGTACATAATTATGGAATTTGTTGCCAAATTCAGAAACCTCTATTCTCCATTTTAAGACATTGATAAACAAATCATTCAATCAATGGTCATTTGTATTAAAATTCATATCCTATTTATTTGTTTCTATACAAATGACAATTTGATAGGGCAAAAGTTAAATACTTAGGTTAGAAATAAGACTAGAAATTTTTTTTGAAATGATTTGTAAATGTATCAATTTTCCCCTAATTCGAAGAATTCTACCAAGACACCATTTACTTTTACAAAGTTTTAATTTTACTTGTATTGGTTAATTAAGAAATTACCCTCATCCTACCACTTAGCACTACTCTACTTTCTTTTTGGCAATAATCAACTTGGAAAATTTTGTAACAAATGGTATGATTTTGTATAGCTTAAGGCCTTGATGCTACTATAACTTTATTTTTAAGTTTATTTGTAATTTTACATTGCATCTAAACTGTACATAAAATGGCTCATATTTGTTCTCATTATTTAAGGAATATTCTGGATAATAATACTCTGTCTATTCAATATTCAATTTAAATAATATAGTCTCTATTATCGGGAATCCTGCCTTTGTTCTCATTGTATTGGTTTTCATTTCTTTCCCAAACATAATGGAATTCCAATGAGAGACCATTGATTTAAAATTGAAGCACATTTTGTTTTAAGTAACATGGCTATATGGCTTGTCATAAGATAAGATAGAGTCCAGATTTATTGTAGGATCAAATTTGTGTACAATTTTATAATAAAAATTAAGGCAAGAGAGTTTGTTAATAAAGTCACACAATAAATTGAATAAACTACATTCTTTTAGCTTTAATGTGAGTTTTGTAAGTTAGAAGAACATCCTAGCAGATCCCTTTTAAGATAAGTCCACAGTTCACAATATGATTATGAATGAATTCCCTTCCCTCTTTGAACAATACAATGGCTCAACTGTTGATTGAACTAGGTCAAAATGTTAAGGTTTCCTTCAACGATTTAAACTGAGTAGCAAGAAAGAATGAATGAACAAACAAAAATCAATGAATTTAAAGGTTTCTTTTTTAAAGCGAACCAAATACAATAAAGAAAGGCGAATATCCCAACACATCTTCATTCCTCCCTTTCTTTTAATTTTATGCCAAAGGGCTTTAAAAACAGCGACAACAAGAACAAGAACATCACTTTAACTGTTGCTTGTTTGGTTTGTTGCACTTTTAAAGAAAATTTTTGCTAGCCAAGCATGTGATGTGATGTGGCGGGACAACAAATTGAGTGAAGTAAAGAAACAGAAAGGAAAGAGGTGGAGACTGGGCATGGCTTGGCATGAGCATGATAGATAAAGGTAGAAAGAAGAAAACAAAATCAGCAAACGACAACAACCACAATAACATAAGCAACAACGATGACGATGACATCAACAACAACAACAGCAGCAACATCATCAGTGACGGCGTCGACGACGATGAAGTCAGAAAAACATCGTCATCAGCATCGGCATGTGCTCCACTTTTTTGAAGGTCAAACTTTAAAAGGAAACACAAACACAGACTCGAGTAGACTCGCTCACTCAAAACTGAACACAACCGAACACACAACAGAAATGGATGGAGATGGGCACATAAAAAGAGTAACACACACACACATACACAGAGGCACAGGCCATACGCAATCATATAAAACCATACGCAAAGTCAAGCAAGAAGCAAAGGAGAAGGTAACAGTAACCAAAACAATAACAACAAGAAGAGGAAGAACAGCATCCCGAAAAACGCAAACGTAATATTGGCAACAACAACAACAACAACACCAACAACAGCAACGGTGGCTGCGGCCGCAAAAGCAAAGGAGGCACACAGATACAACATTCTTATGTATTACACATCTATCTACATATAAAGCATATAGAGCAACGAGAGCAATACTCAAGTAGAGATGACGACGATGATGAGATGATGATGATGGTGATGACGACGCGGCCATACGCACGGAACACGGTACAACAAGCAAAGAACCCACAAAAGAAATGAAAACAACAAAAAACAAAGAAACCAAAAAAAAACACCATAATAAAGACGTAAAAAGGAAAGGGGAAAGAGAAGAAACACGCAGTCAAAAACGGAAGTCAACAGGAAGCAGAGAATCGCAAGCGCATATACAAGAACAGAGGAAGAACAAGATGGAAAGAAAAAAAACCGGAACAAATGAATGAATGAGTAAAAAAAACAACAACAAAACAAAATGAAATGAAAACCTGAAAAACCTTCAAACAACATATTTCAACCATGCGGCATAATAATAATAATAATAACAATAACAACAACAACATAAATAAGAAGAAAAAGAAATTGGAGAAGATGAAGAAGAAGAGGGCAAGGGCAATAGCAAAAAATAAAATCAGCATAACAGTAAATAATAATACTTACTCAGCTGATAAAATTTACATGCAACAGGAGAGAAGAACTTTCAACGAAACCAAACCAAACCAAACAACAAGGAAGGAAGGAAGGAAGAAAGCATGAAATCAAGTAACCAACCAAAACAAGACTCAAAAAGAAATTTATGCTTTTAAAATGATATAAATAATAAAAGGGAGAAAAAGTAAAAAAAAAAAAAAAACTACCTTTGAATATATTCATTCTTTCTTCCCAAGTTATAGTACTTTAATTTGATCAGAACAAACAACAAATAAATGCATTCTGTAGTAAGTAGTATGTAGTAGTAACCTCTCTCACTCTCACTCTCTGAATGTCATCATGTCTCCACACAAACTATCATCAAGCAAATACTAGACAGACAAACAAACAAACAAACAGATAGGCATACAATAAGTAGTAGACATTGTTAAGTGTGATACTAATGGAATCCCCTCCCTCTTTCTGCTTATCATGGCACTCAACACAATTTTAAAGCAAAAAAAAAAATATATTGAAAAAGAGGCTTGGCTCGGCACGTCAAGAAGATTGAACTCACTCACTTGTGTATCTCAGAATCATGTCCCTTCATTGCATGAATATATATATATATATATATGTACAATGAAAGGGAGAGGAGATTAAGCTTAGTACAATACATTCTACATATTTAAATCTCTGCCCGGCCTATGAATGCGTAACTCCATCATCTCAATATAAAATGCATAGTACAATAAGATAAAATAAAAGTATAAAACAGTACAAAAAATAAAGAGAAAGGAAGGAAGTGTGAGAAATTGAGTAAAGTTGAACTTTGATATGATTATTTTATATTATATTGATTGTAAGTATTGTAAAACTTCAGTTTGGGAAATTAAGCAGGAAGAGAGAGGATTCTGTGAAATAAACCCTATGCCTTCAAAACTACTAAAAATTTATGAATAAACCTAACACTAACCTAGGTGAGGAGTGATGCGGCTCTGATGGTAGGAAAAGTTTTGGAGTTTGTGAAATTTATAATCCCATGTGAAGAAGAAGAAGAAGTAGAAACTATTCACACATAATGGATTTTCTCTATTAAGGTAACATCATCATTGAATGAATAAATGAATGAATGAATGAACTTTTGGCAACAACAGCAACAACACCAATTTTCCAGTAGTAACAAATCTGCAAAATCAAAACAAGCAAAAATATCAACAAAACACATAGCGAATGCGAAGGACATCAGAAGGGCACAACTAACAACACACACACACACACGCACACTCCACTCCTTCTTCAATGGAGAAGTTGTAGTGATATTTTGCGTTAAGTCAACTACTATAGAGTAAAGTGAAAGGGAATAGTAATTTGTAGTAGAATCTGTTAGACATCCATGCATGTGTGTCTTTTGTAGTAGATGGTTGGTTTTGCCGGTCCTCGCTTGAATGCACGATGTGCGTAATATTTGGCATTTTGGTTTGCTTCTGGCTCTCTGTCTGTCTGTCTATATGTCTGTAGGACAAACGACCATGACCATGCTTCTAGTTTAAAGACATAACGCAGCATCCATTACCATTATCACTAGGCAAATAGTAACACATAGATACGTACATACATATGAGACTGAGACTGACAACGAGACTAGACTGACTACATGGAAACAGCAAAAACACGACAAACAAATGAAGTCATATTGAAGATAATCAAGTTCAACATCATCATCATCATCATCATCATCGTAACTATCACTAATAATATGCCCTTGTCCGACCACTCAACTCAAGCCAATCTTTCTCTTTTGAACTCAGCAGAGTAAAGGTAACGTTGACGACGACGATGTGTAATAGTCACAATCATCAACAACAACAACAACAACAACATTGGTTGCTGTTCTTATTGGTTGCTAGTAATGATTGCTGCTATCCACAATTGAAGGTCAAAGTCACAGAGTAATATATGCCTAAAATATTAAACCATTGAAAGCCTCAACCAACACCACCCACCCACTCACTCACCTATCACATTATTCTTCATCACTTTAAGCACTCACTACTATTTGTGTGCCTTCCTTCCTTCCTTTCTTCTTTCTTCATTCATTCATTCATAGATACATATGAACATATTGGATTCATAGGAACAGAGAACAACATTCATGGAAAATAGTCGTCGTCGTCGTCGTCATCATGTATTTCTAAAATTTGTATGTTTTTGCCGTCGCTACTACTATCATGAGCACCGCACCGTATGTAGTAGTTGGTTGGTTGTTTGGTTGTTGTTGTTGTTGTTGTTGATATCGCCACATATCAATGTAAACCACCAACTAACACAACAACCATCATCCACGTCCCCTACACACTAGTTAGTATACTTTAGTCAACACTCAGCTGAAGAGCTTACGACGAACGACCGAGTATGTTTAGTTTATAGGTACATATGTATGTATATTGTATGTATGTATGTATGTTCTTCTTTCAATATTCACATCAACACATACACATACTCATGCGGGTGTTTGTGACTTGACTAACTGTGAGTTTATGCGAATTTTACTGATTTTGGCAATACAAAATATACACACACACACACATTTTGCCGCCTTTTTGGCTTGGCTTTTACTACTATGCTCTGCTAGCTTTACTTTCTCTTCTATACATCATTCAAAACCTATGAAATTCTATCCATATTCCGTTCCTTCCTATGCTCTTTCATTCACTCTTCCACTTCCACTGCTTTCATTCTTTTACTAAATAACCCAAGTTCATTCAGTTTTCATTCATAAAATAGGTTACGAATGACGTGGTTTTGAATGCCTTCCTTCTCCCAAAAACCCTGGTAACAACATACCTATATATATGTACATATACATACATATGTATGTACAAATATGGGTTTACTTGTTACACATGAAAGTGAAGAAATCAATTCCTCATTTTAAAAAGAAACAAAAACCCCCACGAACCAAGTGCATTGTACTTTAGAAGAAAAAAAAAAAATAATGACACACACTAAAATGTGTAACACAGTTTTTGTATCTTCGTTTGTTTTTGACGTTGTAACGTAATCAAACAATTATACAAACGTACGTACGTACTCTATGTTACGTTTATTTATTAGCAAATGAATACTAAACTACATCGTCGTAAAAAACAATACAAAATACATTTTATTATGCAATATACTTAAAAGAAGAAGACGCAACAATTTGTGTAAATGTATGTGTATCTGTGTGACTTACTTTTCCATATACAAACGACATAAACAATAACAATTGTTAAAAAGAAACAAAAGAATAAAGCAAAATAATACAAAAAAAAAAAAAAATTAATTGCATAAGAAATTGAAAAAACAAAAAAGAAGAAACAACACAAACTAAGTTGAGCAAAAAAAAAAAAAAAATAAAGAAAATGAATCTAATATATAGTTTATAAATGAATAAACAAACGTGTTGATTGTTGTTTCAAGTAGTAGAAGAAGAAGAAGAAGATAAAGAAGCTAAATAAATGTCAGTAATGAAGGAAGAGAAAGGGGGAAGAGATGAAAATAAAAACAATAGTGATAAGAAATCAGTGAAAAGAAGAAAGCTCTGCTTTAGTTAACAAATTCAATCTAATAAATTGAATAACTCATCAGTTGCACTTGATTAAGATAGTAGTAATAAAGTAAACATGATAAAGATCACGAGACCATAAGAATGTGAGAGAGGATCATACACAGAAAGTTAGTTACAAGTATCAATAAGAACTTAAGCTTAATCTCAAATGATGAACAACAATCGACGTCTCATCGCACTTTCATCATAGACTATGACTATGATGAATAGTGTATAGATTGGAAAATTTATATTCAGAGAATTTCCTATCATGTTGCTTTCAAAGTTAAGGTCTTTTTTATAAAACTTGACAGTCTTTTAAGTGACAGCTAAATTCAGATTGTTAACTTAATCCTAAGATTCGATTCTCTTACAGTTCGTATTCATATCCTTAACGACATTTTCTCACTATTTATAAATAAATAAAGGACCTCAGGTCAGGAAGCTTCGATCCAACGATATGAACACCTAAAGGCTTGATGTCATATATAACAGAAATAGATCTACATTTTATTTTTTGTTTTTGCTAAAATGTCTTTTATTAATGTTATCGCAATTAAAAATTGTATAAAATATTTATATGTTTATAGAGAATAATGACATGCTTCAACTTAGAAGTTCGTTCGGATGGAGCCTGAACACACCTCTAAGGTCGTATCCGTGCTGGACTGCAATGATAAAAATGGAGCAATTTGCATTGTGTGGCTTCTAAATCATTAAAAGATACAGATTTTAGTAAATTTAACCCGCCGATGAATGAGAAGGTCCCTGGGTCCCTTTTACCATTTTCAAACTGAAATTACACCTTGATGGTCCATGGGAAGTATACCCGACCCCCACATGTATTCCAAGGAAATTTTATGTAGAATCGTTTAACAAGTTCAAGGCGATCCGACTAATAGTTCAGTTTTTATTGAGATTTAAAGATGATTAGTTTTTTGGCTTGTTTTTAATTGGTTTATTGTTTGAAAACATTTCAAACGAGTTCTTCGAATTTACCCTTACTTTTTGTCACCTGCGCATAGTCTTCCCTTTAAGTACTTACTTTCTAAAAATCAATTTACATTAAAATTAGTATTTAATAATAAGACAAAATAAGAAATATTTATAAAAAAAATGGAGTCTTCATACAAAATTCTATACAAATAGAAAGAAGGTCCCTGTGTGCCTTATACCTCGTATAAGGGCAACGGATGACTCATAAATCGGAGGGGTTAAGAATGAAACCAGAACAGAAAACAGAATTGAGTTTATTTGCTACAGATTAGTAACGAAAGAATGTCAAATTTAAAACATTAGCAAATGCAAATATCTGCGTCGATATTCTTGAATGTGACTACTCAGTTTCTAAATATGCCGTTATTTATCTATGGCTCGAGTAAGTGTCGCTTTCGTTCAGTATCAGTTGTTGATCTCTATGAACTTACTCTGTATTGTATTTCTTATGAGAAGTTGATTATTTTTAATAACAAATTTTAAAGTGAAGGAGGTTAGCTGAAGTTACAAATTATATATACATACTACACTATGCTTACGACGTGTTTCAACGGAACAAGATCCACAACTCAGCTTCTTGATCAGTAAAGTAGTCATCAGGCCCCATGACCATCTCATTGAAATTTTTCATATTATTTGGGTTTTGGCCTTAAGTAATCCTTTTGTTTTTTGTAACAAGAGGAAAAGAGCTTCGCCATTGAATTAAGTGGTGTTTGGGAGCCTGAATTCGGTCGCTTTTAGAGCAAAGACCCTATGATCGCCTATTAGACATTTCTTCTCAAGAAATTTAGAGTTTGTTTCAATTCACTAGGGTTTGGATTTAGAAATACTGTTTTATAAATATTATATACTTGTATTTTGATAGAGTTCAAGCACAATTAATACTCCCAACCATTAAGGTGGTGGATCCTTTCATTAGTCAGTCAGAACGAAACAAGATCATTGAATCAATCATTTATGAAATCTATCAACAATAAGCTAGAAAGGCTTCCAAACAGTCTTTGGCACTAAGGTCTTCATCAAAATATAAAAGAAACATAATCGTATAACACAAATTGCCAATAACAAAAAAAAAAAAAACATTTCCATTGCAATAAAAATTAATTCATTAAAAAAAAAAATGAAAAGAAAAATGCATAAAGATATTGTAATTATAAACACACTCATCATTCACATTTTTAAGTACAATGAAAATGATAATAATAATAATAATAAATCAATATGATTTGCTAAATTCATAAAGGCATGTAGCAGAGGAGAGACGACAGCTGTGAAGTGACTGACGACGACAGTGACGATGATGTAGAACGTTGCCGTCGTCGCCGTCGCCGTCGTCGTCGTCGTCGTTGTTGGTGATGGTGATGGCAAAGTCAATGAACTTTTCTGTTGTCGTCACTTGATTTTATTGCTTATGTTTAGAAACATATAAACAAATCTGCACACATACAATCACAAATAGGTATTCATTCATTCACATTCGAAATACTGACAGACACACAGACAGGCGGCGGACAGACCAACAGACAAGAGAAACAAAACAAGTGGCAAATATCGAGAATACAAACATACAAACACACGCGCCGCTGTTCTGCTATGGACGCGACCTACAAAAATTTTGAATAGCTTGTGGTGCCGCCGCCTGTTTTCTTGATAAATAATAATAAAAATACAGCAACAATAATATTATTATAACAATAACAAAAAAAAAAAAAATAATAATAATAAAATCAACGACAAATACCAACAACAACAAAAATAATAATAATAAAAATAATGAATTAAAAAAAAAAAAAAAAGAAACCAGAAAAACAAAAACGGTATTTGTGTATAATAATACAAGTATATGTATTTGTTGTTGTTGTTGTTGTTGTGTTTCTGTTGCTGGTTTAGCTTTACAACAACAAATACTAAGAGCACATCATGTGTACTTTGCTCATAATAACAAAAATCAAGTGGATTTAGAGTAGAGCAAAGTAAAGTAGACTATGGTCATGTGAGGTGAGATGAGGTGAGGTGAGGTGAGGTGAGGTTATGAGAATAAATTAAAGCAAAGCACACACCACAAGTGACTGAATAAATATAAACCGTCGGTAAGTAGACAATGAAAATGAATGGTGAGTCACCACCACCACCACCACCACATAATCAACCAACAACAAATCAACAATTCACTCATTTTGCAAAGTGACTTCATTCATAATTATAATGTAAAAATTATGAAGCAGCAAAACAGCATGAAATGGTTGGTCTATGTGAATCACTTAGTCTATCTGAGACACTGAGAAAATATGTTCAACTACACACAAGTATCGTCTAAGCGGAAATATACAGTATACCATGAAAAGATTTGCAAGTAAAATATTCTTTCTTTCTTCCAGAAGGAGAAGAGGAACGATTGCTAAGTATGTATGAAACCAATGGCCTACAACGTCCAATTTATAAATTTGTCAAGTAAATTACTAATAGTATACTTAGTATACTCACACGCATGGCAAGACTCACAGACTGCACAAGAAACAACTAAAGCAAACTGACTGGTTTGGCCAAAGACTTTAAATGAATTCCAGTATCCAGTATCCAGTACATATTATCAGAATTTTTTATATTGGCTACTTATTCAAGTGACAACGCAGAAAAACATATACATATTTATTTTTTTACAAAGATTAGGAAAATAAATACCCCATGAGTTGTTTTAAAACATAAATAATGAGTGTGAAAGTGTCCACGAAATCATCATTTGATTGATAATCATCATCATCAAATTTAAAAGAATTTTTTCAATTGACGCCTCATATTTTTGCAAAAATACTCACTAGAATCGAAAATGATATCCGAATTGAATCATCTATTGTATATCAGAGGCCACCAATTGAACCAAAATTGAAAATTAAATAAGGAGAAATTAATAAAATTAAATTTTATAAAATAACTTGGCTATCAAATAGATTATATTCTTGTGTTTCATAATTTCTATTGACTGTTGTCTTCAATAGTCATTCAAAAGGAAATGGATAGAACTGATTGTTCGTATTCACCAAGTGGTTTTGACAGTTCTTTGCTTCGCGCACGTAAAGTTTGACGACATAAGTATGCTAGACAACCTGATAAGACAGACAAAATTTTACGTTTACTTGGGGGACCTTAAGTGCGTAAGGATGCATGAAAGCCATAGCTTTATGCTGCCATTGCTTTGATTTGAAGCCCAAGAAGAAGTAAATTGATAACATAGGGCATAAAAAATTGTAAATTTGTCATTTAAAGACGCAGCTAATGGGAAAATGAGGTTGTAGAATCCGATTTTCAAAAGGCTGAATAAAGGCAAGTACATCATAAAAGTCGGAAAGTTACAGGAAAAACACAAACGTGACAATTTTGAATAGTCAAAGTCACTTTAATTAGCTTGATTTGAGTGACAGTATGGGACTGCATAGAGAATCTAAACTCCTTTAGCAATAATAATAAGGAAAGTGTTTGTATTATCTATAAAATGTCCTAAATCTTGTGGTCTGCTGAGAACATACACTCAGGCCCAAGAACGTACATATATCTTAGTATCCCATTCAGGCATTGAGACAATCTAGAAAAAAGCCCTTCTGGTAGTAATGAAATCTCACTTCAACTGAGCAATACAACCTAATCTGACCAAGTAACAAATGGACAATTGTGAACAAAAAAAAAAACAAACCTCTCAAAACAAGAAAGAACATCATCCAGGAGGCATAACTTGCGAGAGGATTTAATGAAACAGCACGATGCAAACAATGCTGAGCTATGCCGCCTCTGTTCTTATATGTTCAAAATAATAACAATAATAAGAAAGGGTAAGCAAAAGTAGAGCAACAGCACCAGAATAAAAACAAACACAATAATATAAAAGTGAATATCCATCATACATACGAGTATGTACAAACATTCATACATTTATATTATGTAGATATATCATGTATTTATTTATACAATATACAAAAAAGCACAAAGCAGAAGAAAGAAAAATCCCATAAAACGCGACACAAAACATCAAAAGGGAATTCCTTTACTTTACTCAGTGGGTTCCAAAAAAAAAAAAAAAAAAAAAAAAAAATAAAAAAGGAGTAGAATGATGACTTTTTTCCTTTCTTACCGAGTGAATGAGCGCATATCAAAAACACGTTACTTTCATGCACACATACACACACACACAGATACATACACATACATACACATAAACTTGAGAAGAATAAAAGTAAAAGACAATGAATGAGGAGGATAAGGATGTGGATTCTATTACCAAAGAGAGAAAAACAGCAACTTGTTGTTGCTGGATGGATTTGTGTTGTTTGTTTTGTGCCCATCATCATCAACATCATCAACTCGACAACCAAACCAACCACGTTGTCTTGTGTAGTTTAAATATGCCGGTTATTTGTTTTGGATCCCTATACTCACCCATTCATTCACTCACTCACTCACTCACTCACTCACTCACTACTCTCTGTCCCCCCCCACAAAATTTATTATCTCTTCTTATGATCTTTTCCTTTTTTCTTTAATCGTTTATATATTTTCTGTGGGTTCCTGCTACGGTTGATTTAGAGGTTTAATGGGTCTCCTCTTTCTTCTACTTTTTTTGTTGTTCTTATTGCATGTGGTTGATTAATGATTGAGGAGAAGGGGAAGAAATAATGCATGTGCGACCCATAAACAGATGATTTTGCTTTAATACTTGTCTTTTACCGGTCGTAACAAAAAAATTGATGCAAAGAAAACTGTACATAAACAAAATTTCACAATCAGTAAACTTTCCGGTATCTCCATGTGTTATATTGATAATGAAATGTACACTAAGTCATCTACTTAGTATACTTGAGAGAGCCAATGAAAAATTGTTTCTGCTATAGCAGAAAATACCATGGAAGTTTCAAAATACATTTATATTAACTTCTTCGCAATTTAAGCTACATTTCACAGTCCTTATTCATGTTATTTGTTATTCCAATGCCAAATGGGCCAAAATCCCCATGCATTCTCAAGAATGCCAATCAAAATTGTGGGTACTGTGCTAAATTACAGTGTGAATGGCAAAATGAATGGCTAATGACAGTGAAAAAAGAGACAAATAAAAGTAGATTCGAAGGTATGACAATAGTTTAATTTTATTGTGCAATATGGCAGATTTCAGATTTTGTGTCATTTACTGTCAGGCATGTTATTATTTCAAAAAATCACCATTCACAACAAAATGACTACATTTACCATTCACAGATGACAACCATGTGTGTATGGCAATAACTACCAATAGTCATTCACCCAAAATAATAGAAGTTTGTCCTTTGAAGTCGTTAGAAAAGTTTCTTTGGATTTACTGTGTACTTATTATGATCAGCTTACATGACAATAAACCTCTGAAAGTCTCAGAGCAATCATGGCTATTAAGACTTATGTCAATTCATGCTAAGTTGTTATAGTTCCTTAATATATCCTTTGCTATAACATTTCCCTATAACACAACACTTTGTTTTTAATACAATTCCAATAACCAAAGTACTAAATTCCTTACATTGAAGGTCACACACCACGCAATGCGTTCCTTCATTTCTGTTCACATTTGAATGTCAAATGCAGAGGCAGCAGAGAGAGAGTGGCAGTACAGTTCTTTTTATGACAGAATCAATATCTAAATGGTGTTCGTTGCCGCCAAAAAGCCTTCGATAAAAGTTCAAAACAAAAGTTGATGGTAATAATGATAATGATGATGATGATGATTGAATGAATGAATTCATGTGGTTGATTCAATATACTTTGTCATATGAATAATCTCGTACAAACACAAACAATAATATACAATAATAATAAACCAAGCAAAATAATAATATTGTACTTCATAATGAAGAAAAAAAACATTGCACAATAAAATTTGTATTGTCCTCAAAAATGAAATCAAATGAATTTTGCAAAATAAACAGAAATCAAACCACCAACCAAACCAAAGCAAATCAGCATTTATATTATTTTTATTCATACCATAAATTTTTATCAACTAAAGAAAAGCAGCAGCGCGAGCACGGAATGTGATATATAAAAATAAGAAATAAACAAATTGTAAACAGCTGTTAGCTTTGTTATTTTTGCAACATATGATTGTCTTCCCATCAGTTCCCACACTCTCCTTCTTCTCATCCATCTATTACATCTAAACCAAAACCAATGGGCGACAGACAGACACACAACAACAACAACACAATAAAACCTCTTAAAAAAAAATGTGGCACACAAAATAAAAACAAAAGCAAAGGAAATTACTATATTGTGAACTAAAAATAAATAAATACAAAAAAAAAAAAAAAGAAATCATCACAACAAGATACTCGACAAATCGACAGGCAACAACAACACAAAAAAAAGCGACTCAAAACTAAAAATAAAACTGGCACACAAACAAAAACATAAAGAAAACTTAAAGTGGCGCGCAAAACAAAATGAAATAATAAAAAAAAAACAAAAAACAAAATATACAATATTCGCCTCCACTGAATAGGATGATGATGAGAATATGAGGACAAGAGAGGGTGGGGTGGTGCAGTCAAAGTAAGTTGAAAGAATAAAAAGACTTTTGAATTAACAAAAAAAGAAAAAAGAAATGAAAACTTGTATCGCGCAATTTTTGTGCAATGAAATAAAATTTTATATAAAAATAAGTTTTTCGTTTTTTTTTTTGTTATTAAAATTTCTTTGAATGAACTTCACATTACAACAACAACAACAACAACAACAACAACAACAATCCAAGCAAAAACTAAACCAAGAAGAATCGAACACTTACACAACAAATAAGAAAAACGAAATTCATGAGAAAAAGAAAAACCAAGAGTTTTTCTTTTATTTTTTCCATTTATTTTTGTATGTAGTTCAATGGCTGATTGCCAACAACAACAACAACAACAAAATAATACATGTATGTATATAGAAAGAAAATCATCAGCTTTTATGAGACAAAGAGTTGTTCATTGTATGTACATTGTACATATTTTTTACAATATGAAAAATCGAGATTGAAATAAGTTTATCTTAGATAAACACTAAGGAGAAACATTTCTTTATTAAAAAAGGAATTTATTTTAAATGATTTTATTTGAAAGAAATAAATAATAACTCAAAACAAGGCCTTACTACGACGCATAACTGATGCACCATGGTATATTAGAAACATCATACTGCACCGCACCGTGACCTTAAGATGCCAACAGTGATTGAGAATATAAATTTTTTCAGCAACCGTTACAATGATCGCTTACTAAAGCACCCCAAACCAACCTCCTAGTAAGGGCCCTAATTCACAATAGAGCTCCTCTTCGGCTAAAACGGCTTCACCCAAACCTCCTCATAAGGAGTTTGTGAAACCTTAAGGTCAATCATTTTTCTTTACGCACATGTGACTTTCCTAAAGATGATACCAATATATAAAAACCTTCGGGTTGAATAATATTTTAATAAAAGAGAAAAAAAAAAAATAAATAAATAAATAACTACCTCAAACCATTAAATAACTTTCAATACAAATATTCATTCATATTTTCCACCTCGATATTACCAAATTCCAACGGTTTCGCCTGGAGCAAACCAATAATCAGTCACACCTTCAACAAATCTCCCCCACCAATCTGTCTACCATGTAATGTTATCCTAACTACATTTTATATTTTTCTTGAATGTCTTTCATTTCAATTCCAATGATCTATCCAATGATTTATCTGCATCAGAAATACGATCGAGTTTCTTACTATCACAAGAAGAATATCAATTAATAATGTAAGTAAATATCATTCCTTATAATTTTAGTTTGCGCTGTAACTTCACTTAAAAATAAATAAATAAAGGAATTGAAAGATTCTTCAAAGCATCTTTGAAACTTATGGATCAATTGAAAACAATCACCACATATTGATTTTATCTACATTTTACAATTACATATACAGAACACCTATAAGAGAAACTATATTGTACTAGATATAAACCACTAATAAAATAAACAACATATAGTTGCCTAGAAAACTAATATCTGATGCCTAACATTGATAGAAAACTAATACTCATTTCTTATAAGAACTTCATAGTAAAAATATTACAAAAGCACAAACTTATTTAGAATATAAAATAATCCACCCCTCATATATGTACTTTCTATCTAACTAAAGATATATTTCAACACATTAAATCATAAATAACGTCGCCTTTTGCAATGTATGGAAAGAAAGGACTCATGTACTTAAAAGGGTTTCTATGGGTCAGAAAAAAAATTTGCTTAGATAGACTAATCAACTTTCAACTAAGCAAGAAATCAAAATTTCTAGAAATCAAATGCCATCCAATGTTTAACAAAATTGTAACCCATAAAAATTTCTGTTGATTAAACCTTTTTTTTAAAGGCATCTAGAGACAGACAAGGAATATTTATAGAAAATTATTTATGCAATGTAAATTTCTTTGTACTTCATTTATTTATTTATGAAATTATACAATATAATATATATATTTAAGTAAAGTATCTAATACTATAATAATAGAGTTCTAGATACCAAGATCTACGTTTTTAAATACAATTTAATCAAAGAAATATAAATATAAAATTTTCAAGCAAGAAATTATATTAAAATAAACTAAAATGTGGGAAGATGGACGACCACAGATAAAAAGAAAGGACAATTTAATTTTTCTGTACGAAACAAAGTAAATCCTTTTCTTTGCTCCTTCTCCCTTGTCAGGATTTAAAAACTATGGCAAATGGTTAAGAATATAAATAAATACATAGTACAAATATTGTTTTATTTATTAAGAAATTTATTTTGTTAAATTACAATATTTGAAGAATTTTATGATTCTTTGATTCTATTACATTAACACAGAGGGAGAGAAAAATTGTGTTTCCTCTTTTATTTTCCTAACAATGCAATGCAATCATCAAATGATAAAAGTTTTCATTTCAATTTCTACTGAATTTATTTAAAATTTATGGTTTTTGTTTCTCTTTAAAGAAATTCTTAAGTTCATTAAGAAAATGTAAAATTATTTTGCCATCCCTTAGATTCTCATCTCATCCTAAGTGTGTAAAAGTGTATTCCACTTTGGTTCATGTATTTATATTTCTTTTTGAATAAATTCTTTCTCATAAAAGAATTTTCTTTGTTTTTCAAAGTAATTTTTTTTTTGTAAAAGTATATAAAATTATTGATGCAATAAAACCCATTAAAATGTAAAATTCAAACAAAAGGTAAAAAAGAATTAATAGAAATTAATAAAGAAAAAAAAATCCCCAGATATTTAAAGAAACACATAGACATTTTTTTAGATTTATGTATTTTGTATTTGATGATAGATAAACTGACCTAACGCAATTTGTGTTCATATAAAATCTCATATTTGAAAGAAAAAACAAAAAACCTCACAAGTCAGTGAAATATATAAATACAACAACAACAATAACAATAACAACTAACACAGAAAGAACGACAGACATATGGAAACCAAAAAAAAAAAAAAAAAAAAGAAAGAAATGAAATGCTAATAAAATATGCGATAAAATGTTGTGAGATGTGTTTGTTGTTATTGTTGTTGTGGTATTGAATAATAGCGACAGACAGACAGACAGATAAACTGAGTGAGTGACTGACTGACTAACTTACAAACAGACCGGGAAGGCAGGCAGGCAGGCCATTTATTTCATCAATTGTAATTGCGGCGCACGGTTATTGAGGGTGAGTGACGACAACGTCAGAGTGTTAAAAGCAAACACTTTGAAGGTGGAGGTCGTCGTCGTCGGTCGTTTGTTCAATGGTTTTTATAATAAAGAAAGGGGAAACGGAAGGAAGGCAGTCAAGCAAAGCAAAGCAAAGCAGAGCGCAACAAATTAGAAAATACTAAAAATAAATACATAAATAAATAAATAAAATAATTGTGATGAACTGAATGCGAATACTTAAATCACGTGCGAAGCGGCTGCGACGGCAGCGGCGACATTGCGCAATTGGTTCGTTTCTTATGAGAAAGAATTTTTTTTTATTGTTTTTATTGTTTTTCTATTTATGTAAAGAAACCAAATATAATATAATAATGATGATGAAGAAGATGATAAAATTACAAAGAGAGAAGGGAAATGATAATAATATTGTTGCTTAATATTCAATAATGAAAAAAAAAATAAATAAATTAAAAGAAATTTAATGATTGCTTTTTTTGGCTTGGATGATTGTTACTAGGAAGGAATTGTTTATCATCGTTACAATACTTTTCAAATATAGAAGATATAGTCATATTCAGTCAGACCTATTGCAACAAATTCCCATAATCAAGGGATGCCGCCTTAAACCACAACACAATGAATTTTTTAAAAGAGAATTTGCCATCTGCTTATAACAAAATATTAAAGTTCTAGAATTATTCAAAACGAATGAAATAAGACAAAATGTTTTGGAACATTAATTTATTTATTAGAATTAATTATAATAATTACAAATTATAACGTAGTACAATATTTTATTATAAACAATAGCGACGACAGCAGTTAAAAAGAAAAAGTGGAAATTAGAAATGGGCAAGGCAGACCAGTTCTTGCCTTGAGCGGGAAACGAATTCGCGACTCTTGGGATGTCAGTCAATCATGATTGGATTATAAATGCCCAACAATATTTCAATGATTTTTTAAACAAAATTGGATTTTATTTTCTTCCAATTTCTTTAGATGATAGAGAGATATGTTTAGTTCATTTGATGTTTTCCATTGTTTCTTTAAAAATAGGCAAAAACATTACAATCAAGTGGACTGTGTCTGTGAATCCAAGCACAATGGAGGAATCTCTTTAGGTGATCTTATGTCAAACTATCATATTTATGGATAAAGGTATGTCCTACTTAATAGGAAATCATCATTTATACTTCTCATTTATTATTATTATCATCATCATCATCATCATCATCATTAACAAACAATTATATAAAGCAGAATCAAAAATGAAAGAGAGAAGAAGATGTTATTATCATGTGGTGCTTAATTATTATGTTTATGTATATTTCGATGTATTGAAAGTGAATTCCCACATTCTCTTCTCTGTCTGTTCCACATTGAAACCCTCTTCTTTTTCATTTCATTCAGTCAGTCACTCTTCCTCAAATCATTGATTGTGAAAATAATCACATTAACAATTTGTAATAAAAATCAAATGTATGCCATGCGGCAGAACACACTCACTCACTCACTCACTCAATTGTTATATCATCATATTAATAATAATGATGATGATGATGATGATACATAATTCCAAACAAAATACATACACAATAAAATAAATGAGAAACACTATAGCAACTGCCGGAACCCAGTATGATGTACTCTCAATTGAACAGAGCAAAACAAGGCATAGTATAAGAAGAAGAAGAAGAAGAAGTTACTAAACAATAAGAATAACAAAAAAAAAAAAAAAAAAACACACACAATCAGCTGAACCTGAAGCCGCCGCCGGCATAACAAAAGTATATATCAGTCGTCGAGGCAACAATCAAAACTATTTCTATATGAAAAAAAAAAAGAAAAAAAAGAAAGACGACGACGACTACTTTCAGTGTCAACAACACAAATTATTGTGTTTTGATATGCCAAGTGAGGGAGGAAGAAGACTGACAGATCGACAGACAGACAGACAGACAAACAAATGAAAACAAAAAGAATGAAAGAAAAAGAGCAATTTGTTGACAAAATCACATATATGAGTATTTTGTATTTTTTTTTTTTTCTTTTAATATGTAAATGATATTTGAACACTATGAACAATAAGCGAGCGCCACAGTCCAATGCACTGTAATGATTTCCTTCCATGCTTCCTTCCTCGATTTCTTTCTCTATCAATATGAACGAACATCAATCGACACAATACAAATTTGTCTTTTACTCCTCTTTTATAGTTTTGTATTTTATTATGTACTTTGTGTGTTTAAGTTTATTATCAACATTATCATTATCAAAATCATAGGAAATTCATTATTATTACATCATCATCATCATTACCAACCAAGTGACTGACTACACTGAGTAATAATTATGATTATTATGAACTTTGATGATTAAAATGTTTTTTTTTTGTGTTGTTTTTGTTTAGAAAAAGGTACAAAGAAACTATAAACAAATACATGTATGCACATACTACCATGTAATAATGTGGGTGTGTATATATATAAGTATGTCATTTATTGCATATATATATACAAGTTTATTAACCTCATTTAGAGAATGCAATGACGGCGGCGCCTGATTCATCAGCTGATTGCTTTTCTCAACTGTTGTTTTGATATTGTTAGTTGTTTTTGTTTGGTTTTTTTTAACAAGGCATCGAGATTCCGTTTTTATATTACGTCACAATCACTATGATGATGTAGACATCATCATCATCATCATCTTCTGTCTGCGAGACACATGAGCAACGCAAGCAATGAATCATTAAAATAAATTCAATGCCGCTGCTTCTTGTTTTTTTTTTTTTTTTTTTCATCTTTTGTTTGTTTACATTTTTATTTTCTTCTTCTTCGTATTTTATTTTATTTTGATTATTTTTTGTCTTTTAGAGTATCTTCTCTTCTTCATCCGATTCCTTAGCATAATCACAATTGATGAAGAAAGCAAGCAAGTAAGGAAGGAAGGAAGGCAGGCTGGCAGACCAAAAGAAGAAGCTAGGGCAGCGAAGCATTTCGTTGTTCTTGTTGTTTGCGTTTGCCTCTTTGAAATTCGATCAAAAGTGAAAAAAAAAAAAAGTCTACACACATATAAAATTGGCACACCACAGCAACAAAGCAGAGCAGAGCTTCACTTCTCAAAGGAAGGAGCTGGGAGTAGGTAGGGGCAGCCAGGCAGGCAGTGTGGTACCACTCGAGAAAACAATGCATCACGTTCTTCTTTTTGTTTGTTATTGTTTTTGTTATTGCTCTTTATTGTGGTTGCCTGCTGCTGCTTCTGCATTTTTTATACATACATATATTTATTGTTGTTTTTTTTTATTTTTTTCATTTTATTCTACTTCTTCTTCTTCTTTTATTGCTGCTACCACGTGCTCCTGACCTGCTTTAAGAATATTTCGCGCAGCACACACAATTGCACTGTAACATCAGCGGCAGTAGAAGAAGCACAGGCAAAGCAAAGAATGGCAGAGAAAAACACTCACTACAAAAACACATACAAAATAAATCAAAGGAAAACAAAATAAAAAAACCCTTTTCTTGTGAAACTTGGTCCAATTGTGACCTTCTTCTCTACCTCAGTAGCAGAGCAAGCAATAAACACAAATGCAATGAGAAAATGCAAAGTTAACGGTAGTAGAAAACACTTTAACTCGCCAATCTTTACACTAGCTAGCACTTGCATTCTCTCCTCTCTCTCTCTCACTATTATGAAAACTGCATAAGCATTGCATGGCATAACATTAGAATTGCTCCATCAATGGCTTTCAATTTGAAAAAAAAAAAAAAACTGATTTGTACTGGTGTCCCGCAGGGTTCTTGTTCTAGGGGCTTTCCTATGATTGAAAACTGTAAAACGTAAGATGACACGGCTTTATACTGTACAGGTGAATCTTACAATGTAATCCTTAACAAACTTCAGAGTGCACTTACCTACTCATATAACCCTATCTAGTTATTTTAGACTATGGCAAATAATGCTAAACCTTGATAAACCAAGAGTAATTTACTTCACGAAGAAGCGTGAGTTACAACTATTTAAATGGATATAGCATCAAATGGCTTCTATCTCGACAAGAAGTTTATCATAACCATCAATAAGGTCAATAAAATCGTATCCATTATATATCCGTTTATAAACCGCAGATCCCAGCTATCACTACATAAGAAAATAATCATATTTAAGATGGTTTTTATATCCATAATTGTTGTATGACAAAGAAATGTTGCAATAAATTACAGATTTCACAAAATAAAATGTTAATAATGATTCTCTAACTCGCATTTTACTTTCCAACTCGATCAATAGATGACCAAAGTCATTCGGGCAATAAACAATATACAAATGTATATTAGAATACTAATGGTTTTCATCTGTAAAGATAGTCAATAAGATCTATTTCTCTGCTCTCAATTATCAAATTGTACTTTATTTGGGCAATAAAAAACAAAAAAAAAAACATTGCAAACATTTTGTAAAGAGAGGTGATGATGTTTATGTTTATAATCATGAAAATATCAATGCTGCTGATTTTATTTTACATAGTCACTGTCACTCTTTATGTTGTGTGATGTTGAGTTATTTTCATTCCTTCATATCAAAAGTAAAAAAGTGTAGTAAAAAACAATCATAAACATTCAAATACGTAAAGATTTATCCATGAGTATCATAACCAGCAACTTAGCAATAATTCAGGGCATTGTTTGGATGTGCATAAGTGTAATATATTGGATTATGACATCGTAATATGACATATTAGGATGAAACATTTAGCGACGCGACACACACACGACACTCTGAAATCACATCAGATTAGGCCAATTTTGCCTGAACTATAACAATCAAAGGAATGGAGGACTCTATTACATAGTCTCAGTCTGTTTATCTTTGAGTTCTAGTTAAATTCTGTCTTACTGACACCGACAAAAGATCAATCGCAAGTAAGTGGACTATTTTATGAACAATTATATTCACCTCTTTAATGACTATGTACCTCTAAGTGGAATAGTAGTTATAGCTAGCAATCCTTAGCTTCTACCTTACTCTACTCTATTTACAATACATTCTCAATCTCTCGTGACTAACTTACTGAATTGAAACATTGATTTCTCTCACTCATCATTCCCTTATTTTTGGTTTTAAAGAATCTCGCTTGGGTTAGCACTTGCAAAATCTTTACAACATCAACATTCGGTGGAGTGGACACAGTAGCGAATCAATGAACACCGAAACTATTGATTGAAGAATTTGCCATCTGTATTTAAGGATGTGCATGCAATTACTTTTAGAAAGGAATGAACATTTATAACCAGATGCCATTAGCTTTAGGGTTACTAATCGAAGTTATTTGAGTTAGAATCTCTTGGTTTGGTTACATTTTCTGCTATTCTTTTCTCTTGTAGTGGATTTGGCTATTCTTTTGTTGAGGAGTTTGTTGCATTGATTATTCATATAAAATAAAGAAATAAAAGTAAAAATATATAGTATGTACTAATACTTGCTTTCTTCTTATTACTTTATTATCTTCTATCTTCTTGTTTCTCATATAAAATTCTTAAACCAGCATTTGTTTTTTCTTCTTTTTTTTTTTATTTCGCTGATATATTTTCTTCATTTATTTATTTGTTTTTTTTTTTTTTTTTTTTTTTTGTTGTTAAAATGTTGTTGACTTTTTTTTATTTATTATTTGTATTCTTCTTCTTTTTATAATCTAAATGTACTTGTTGTTGAGTTGTGAAGGAATGAGTTTTTTATATTCAAACTCTTTTTCTTTCTGCACGCGAAAATATAAAACAAATAATATTTCCTGCTGCTGCTATTTCACCTTTCTTAAATTTTTCTTTGTTTCTATGTATGTCATTCATTGTTTTGCTTATTTGGATGCCTCTCCCCCTCATCAAATATTTCGATAAAAATATATGCATGCACCAACCAAGGAAGGAGGAAAGAGTGAAAATTGAATACCAAATGAAACATCTTTTGTTACCATTCATATTCTTCTTCCTCTTCTTGGTAGCAATGTTAAAGTAAGAGAAGAGAGAATATACAAAAAAAAAGATAAATAAACCAAAAAATCTTTAATGCGCGACGACAGACAACAACACAAAGAGACAAGTGTATAAATAAAGTTGTGGTGCTGCCGCTGCCGCCGCCTTCGCTGCTGATTTTTGTGTATTGTGCAAGTTTTTCTTTTATTTGAGTTGAGTTTATTTTTCTTATTTCTTTTTTTTTTTCGTCATTTTTGCCGGAAAACTTCTTCTCTTCACAACATGTTAATAAAACGTGCGCCGGCTAAAAGGAAAATGATGGAATGAGTAAAGAAAGCAGAAGAGAGAAGACGAAGACCGGTTCAATGGATGGTTGTTTGGGTGGGTGGTTTTTGGGTGCACACCACATAAATCCTAAATAGACTTTCCTTCTTTTCTTGTTGTACTACTTTATCGTTGTTGCTGTTGCTTTTATTATTATTATTGTTGTTGTTGTTGCTGTTATTGCTGTTGTAGCAACGAGGTCGATGAAATGGAAATCAGTGTCAATGTCAAAAAAGTAGTAAAAAAAAAAGAAGAAAGATAAAAAGGGAAACCTCTCAATCTCTATGTCCCCATCTCTTCTTCCTCTGCTCTGTGACAGTAACTTTGGATGGATTTTTATTACAAGCAGCTTTAAATTATTCTAAGGATTCTCACGCCATTAATTTTGTACTATTTAATTTATGAATAACAACAAATTTTGATGACTTACCGGTGGTGGTGTCCGATACTGTTGCGACGGTCCCAACTGCGGACTATAGGGTCTTGGTGGTGGCGCCCAACCGCCTTGTTGTGCCCCATATGGCGGTTGGTGTTGTGGTGGTGGTGGTCCTGGAGGTGGACCGTGACCATGTGAGCCTGGTGGTGGTCCTGGAGGTGGACCGCCAGGCTGTTGTGCATTTTGCTGTTGTTGGTGTTGTTGTTGGGCTGCAGCTGCTGCTGCTGCCGCCGCCGCCGCAGCTTGCTGAGGATCATAACTATTAGCGTAACGATGTTGCGGCGGTGGTGGCGGATGTGAAGATTGCAACAGTGAATTTAATGTTGGTGTTGGACCTTGTGGAGGTTGTCCTGGTATATAACGTTGTGGTGGTGGTCGCCCTGGCGAACCAATGCCACCGGGGCCACCAGGTGGAGGCTGTTGTTGTTGTTGTTGTTGTTGCTGCTGCTGTTGTTGTTGTTGTGCCTGTAATTTACCACCCGGTGGTGGCTGTTGCATAGGTGCATGGCCATAACGATAAGGATCCATATTTGGATCAGCATGATAACGTCCATATGGTGGATGTGGATGACCACCAGGTGGTGGTGGTGGTAAATGACCATAATCCGATTCTTTTGGTGGACCATGCTGTTCACCGCCAACAGGTTGCGGTGGTAGACCTTGACCCGGCTGCTGCTGTTGTTGTTGTGGTGGTGGTGGTGGTGGCGGTTGTTGATGTTGCATATGCGGTGGCGGCGGACCCTGTTGTTGTTGTGAATGTGGTGGCGGATGTTGTTGTTGTTGTGGATGCATATGATGTACATAATGTGACATTACAGAAGGATCATGTCCACCGGGACCAACACCATGTGGTGGTGGAGGTGGTGGTCCGCCATAGTGATGTGATGGCATTGGTGGTGGCGCTCCTGTTTGTAAAGCATCACTGCCATTATTAGGTGTTGGTGGTCCAGATGTTGGTTGCTGTTGTTGTTGCTGCTGCTGTTGCTGCTGTGTTGGACCTCCACTGGCTGAGGTCTGTTGTTGTTGTTGCTGCTGTTGTTGTTGTGGTCCACCACTACCAACATTTGGAGCAGGTGGTCCCCCGCCACCAACGCCTCCACCACCCTGACCAGAGGGTGATTTGATTTTCTCATTCATGCTGCCTGGTAGTACAATAGACTACTCAGGCTCAAGCTTAGATGTGGCTTTAATTGGCGTTGTTGTTTTGTATTTTTATATAGAAGAATATAATCCAATGATGACGATGTCGACGTCTCCGACTGCAGCGGTATGTTTGAGGTTATGTTAGCTGTAATAAACAAATGACAATAAACAAATATGAGCAATTGCAACAATGAGTAAACACACTCCTCCTTCTCCTCTCTTCAAAATCATTTCATTCTTTCTTTCTTGTTTCTTTTTCACATAAACAACAATCACTTGTTTTTATTTTTGTACTTTTTGCTTATTAATTTTAATTATTTTCTAACAACAAACAACACAACACAAAAACAAAAATCATCATTATCATCATTGTCATTATCATTATTACCAATTAAATTGTATTTGCTGAAAAAAACTGCAAAAAAAATCTAATCTACTCCGCAAAAAAAAAGTACGATTTCTTTTTATTGTTTTTTTACATTTAGTCACACACACACACATGGAGAAACACTCATTCACTCACATTCACCAATTCGCAATGCATTGGCAACCCTGACACTCAAATGAGCGTAGTATATTTTACGAGAGAGAACGCGCGCCGCCTAATTTCGTACTCTCATTCATTCGTTTGTATAGTTCAGTTCATTTCATTTAGTTCACTACACTCTCTCCGCTCGCTCTCTCGCATTTTCTCTGTCAGTAGAGTAGAGTCAGTCATCACTTTTAATGCCACAGCCACACATATATCTAGCTTTCTTGCTTTAACTCATGCATTCATGCATATAATGCTTAACCGCTCTCACTTTTGCTTGTAGTATAAGGTTTTATGCTGCTGCTGCTGCTGCTGGTATCGTTGTGTTGTGTTGTAGTTGTTGTTGGCTGCTGCTGCTACTGCTGCTCTGATATTTCTTCTTTTTCTTTTCTTTTTTGTATTTTTTAATAATGATTTTTCGTAATTACATTTTTCAACTGTATTTTTAACATTTTCTTATGATGTTTTTTACAAAACTTTTAACACAATTCATTTATTTATAGATTTTATTAAATTTTTATTATAATTTGTACAATTAAAAGCGTGAAAAACCAATAAAACTTTCAAGTTTTATACGACGCAAGCAAAGTTATACGGCGACTTTTACAAAGCGAATGTGTGGATGGCAGAATTCGTTGTTGCTGGCGCTGTTAAGCGAGCGCCGCCGTTGCACACACACCATGATGATGATGTGCTGCTGCTTGCTCTCTGTTTGCGCACTTAAATAGTATCTATGTGTGTGTGTGCGCCTGTAAATGCTTTTATATATATAAATGAAATGAAATGAAATGAATTTTGTTATTGTATTGTGTGCTTGCTTTATTGTTGTTTTTGTTGTATTGGTTGTTGGCAATATTTCTTTTATATTTTTAAAGATATTTTTCTTATATTTTTTACTTAACATAATTTTATTGTTGTATTTCTATTTATTAACAAAATGAAAATACTTACACATTTATAACATCACTGCAGCGGATTTAACACGTACATATACTTATGTACATGAGTGTGTGAGTGTGTTTGTTGTTGGTTAAATAAGTTATTGTAGAAGTAGTAGTAATTATAGTTGTTATTATAACAACAACAATAACAACAACCACACTAAAAGTATCTGTATGTATGATGTTGTTGCTATTGCTGCTGCTGCTGCTGTATGACGTCGGTGTAAAATCCGAAACGTAAACGGTTGAGCGACAACGGGCGACGGTGTGGAAGAGAAACGCGTTTTAATATGTGCTAAAAATGAAAACGCAGCAAAAATAAAAACACACGATTAAATCTTGTTGTATGCATACGTATATAAATCTATCTATCTATACGTTTGTGTGTTAACACTCTACTCTATGGTAAATGCCTGTGTGTATGTCTCTCACAGAGACAGAGAGAGAGAGAGAGTGTGTAGTTCCTGTATAAATATACGGCATTTAATGAGCGAGAGCCCGAATGAACTCACTCAACTTAAAAATGTCTTTCAACAATTCCACCAAAAATTATTCACCAACCCAACAAAAATAATGCAGGCAGAAGCATATAAAATTCTCTCACTCGCGCACTACTCTCTCTTTCTCGTTCGAATTGGAATACTTTTCTTCATTTCTCCTACTCACTAATATTTTATTATTATTTAATTTCTTTGTTTTGCTTTCTTATTATTATTATTATTTTCTTTTTACTCAATTTTTTGTTATTCACAGATCTGATTTCTTATTGTTATTTTGTAATTGTTGTTGTTGTTTTGTTATGTCGTCTGAAGAGACTAAAAATCATTGAGCATGTATGCGGCTTTTTTTTAGTTACGACCAAGACTATTTGTTTTTATGTGGATAGAGTAAAGATCCGCAGAGAGCAAGATTACACCGAGAGAGAGATAGAGAGAGCGCTTAAGCAATCTAGTACAATCTTAATGCCGCCGCTGCCGTGTATCCGAAATAACCAAAACCAAAAAATAAAGAAGAAGAGGTGGAGAAGAGAGACGGACCGACCGACCGACCGACAATTTCGTTGCCGCTTTTTCTAGTTCTTCGATGTTGTTTCTTCTTGCACTTTTCATCGTCATTTTCAGCTACTATTTTTGCTTATTAAACAATTTTCCTGACAACGACGCGCGTTTTACACAATCATTTTTACAAGAAAATTCATCATCATCAAACAAAAAACAAAAAATTTATTTGTTTATTAAAATTTAATGCAAAGAATCTAAACGAAACAAAACGAAAAGAAAGAACGCGGCATTCTTCTTTTGGCGACGGCAATTGTGATGATGATGATGGTGCGCTGTAGTTTATTTCATTCAATGTTGAAGATGATGATGATGACAATGGATGAGGATAATCATGATGATGATGATGATGATGATTCCCTTTGGTGTTGCTGGTGCTGTTTACTGTTGGGTTGACGTTTTGATGATGATGATGATGGATGCAAGGATGTTATTATTGGTGGCAATCCAAAATCATTATACAGAAGAGATTTTACATTATATCTACAACATATAACCTTTGTTGCAGCGCATAAAACTTTACAAATTGATTTTTTGTTGATTTCTTTAGCACTTTCGCACTCTTGATTTGATTCAAATTTAGTTAGTTTTTTTTAGATTTCGCGCGTTAAATAGTAAATAATTGTAAATTTTGTTAATTTCATTGCGCTAAATTCCACATACACTCTCTCCCACACACATACACAAACACACAGACACAGAGCCACTGAGAAACCACTCGAATATAAGTAAGAAAATAATAAATGAAAAATAATATACAATATACAGAAACCAAGAAACCACACGACGACGTACCGAAATGGAATTCAGAATTCAGCGGTAGAGGAGCGCAAGAGTTGAGCTATAAAATGCAGCAGCACCAGAGGAGACCGACGACAACGACCACAGCCAAAATCAAAACTCAAATTCATCAAAGCGTACCACACCACACATAAATAATGATGTTGACTGACGACGACTACAACGATGTTGATATTGATGATGATGAACTGAACTCGAAATCAAAAATTTTGTATGAAGAAAATTCTCTTTTTTTTTTGTTCGTGTGGCCTTTTTTTTGCTTACAATTCTTTCAATTTTTCACACATTTGAAAACATAAACACTGTTATTGATGTTTTTTATACAATTAATTATAAATTAGTTATACTTTCTATAACTTGCACACAATTATTTCATTAAATACACTATATTTCTTAGTGGATTTCTTAAATAAACTCGCAGCACGACACGACCACTGAATCGACGCGAACAAATATGGCGGTCATGAAGCAATGAAGCCATACTGCCAACTTGTATCTAAAATGCAATTCTAGGATTTTTTTTAGTATTTTTCGTATTAAATGTTTTATTAACACTGCTGCAGTACACAGAGAATTGTTGCTGACGTTAGATGGCGCTTGTGAGAAAAAGTCGCATGTACCCTCGAAAAATTGATTTAATTGGCTACAATGACAACAGCATGGGCCCGATATGGCAATATTCAAAATAAACTATAAATACTATTTTTTGAAACTTCAACGTTTTTTTCTTGTCTTTTTTCGAGTATGTCGCTGGTGGTGTGTTGTTTTTATTTGTATATAATGCATTTAAATTGAATTTGAATGTTTTTGTTATTAATTTATTTCGTTATGCATTTTAAAATTACAGCAACTTACAAATTGATATTTCCCTGTTGGACTCAGAGCAAATATTTAAAATTTGGTCATGTTTGTCTGACTGAAAATTTTCAAAGAAAACATTTTGCAATAACAATATGTAATACATACCCCGTTTTACCATTCCGTTATGACCAAAACATGACCAAATATGACTGACCATGTCATTCTGCCAATTTTGCTGTGGCAATTGAGAGACCTTATTCAAACAAGTTGGCAGTTCTCGTCTGCTTGCATTAGTCAACTCAACTTTGTTATTGCAAACTAATTTTCTTTGCTAATAAAACAAATAAATTTATAATTTCCATTTCAATTTTTGGCATTAATCAAAAGTATAAACCAAAATTTAATTATAAAATTTATAAATGGTAAATAATTCAGTATTTTTAAATCCTAAAATTTGTTTTTAATATTCGAAACAAAATTCCAGCAAAACAAAGGCAACAAATTCTTCTTTGCTTTGATAAACAACATTGTGCGAAGAAACATTTGACGGAACTCGTCATCTAAACAAAATTCTCTCTCAACAAAGAAGAGAAAGAAAAAAAGGAGTAATTCAAACTCATCATTTACATCATCATTAGAATTGAAGAAGGAAATTATAAACACGTCATTTGTCACTAAATAACAAATAAAATGTATCAGGAATACATGAATCAATTGGTTAGAACAATCGAACCTTTGGACACAGATGAATTAAAGGATTTGCTTAACAATGATGAAAAATTGGATGATAAAGTTGATGAAGTGCTGCAAATAATTAAGGGTCACAAGAATAGTCTCTTCGAAGAGAATCGACAGAAAGCTGAACTCAATATTGAAAAGGAACCACAAATCATTGAATTGCGCAGTAAAGTTAATGAATTATCCGAAGAGGCACGCACCAAGTGTGCAACTGTACAAGAGAAATTGGCAAAACTCAAGGAAAAATCTTCAAATGTAACACAAGAAACTGCACTTGCCTTATTGCAAGCGGCTGCTGCCGAAAGTGAGGAACAAACTGAGGCTTTAATACAAAAATTCACAGGCAATGAAGTTGGTGTTGAGGCATTTTTGGAAGAGTTTCTTACATCACGCAAAACTATGCATTTGCGTAAGATAAAAGCAGAGAAAATGCAAGAAATCCTGCTTCAACAGGCCAGAGGAGGTGGTACAAGAATTGGTGGTGGTAGTGGTGGTGGCGGCGGCGGAGGCTTTGGAGTTGGTGGCATGAAATCAAATTTTTTCCCACTTTTCCCAAGTGCTTCGGGTGGCAGTGGGGGTGTACCATATCCAACTGGACCAATGATGCCTATGCCACCACGTCCATATTAATTGTAAGAGACAAAGAGAAATGAAACTTTGGATTTCGTTGAGAGAAAAACAACAAAGAAATCAGAATGAGAATGAAAATGATGAAAAAGTTAATTGGTTCTAAAAGAGATTAAATGCTGCCATAGTGTGATTTTAAACGATTTTCCTTTGGAATTGATTAAAGTTTTCCCCCTTCTATTTGGCATCAACAAAAGAAAAATTATAGAACAAAATTCGAAATCCTCCTCGTTTTTTTGTATTTATCATATATTTGCTATATATGAATGAATCTTTTTTTTTTAAATAATTTCTCCTCATCTTCATTAAGTTTCTAACTATTTCTAGTAGACAACAAACTTAGACGCAGGCAACGTTAATTGTTTAACAAATTATTACTTATAATTAATTAAGAATTTAAAGCAATGAAAAATAAATTTAAATTTAAACAAAAAAATTGAAGTTAAAAAATTGTTTTTATTCATTTAAAAATGTTTTTTCTTAATTATTTTTTTTTTTGTGTTTTTATTATTATTAATTTATGTATAATTAATTAATTAAGTACATATTGCTTTTTCCAGTTGTTTTGATATTTTTAATATCATGAAAAATCTTTTTCAAAAAATTAAAAAATTTACAAAAAACAAAGGCCACTAAAATGGAATTAAATCAATCAAATATTGTAAATTCAAAGCCTACGATTAATCAGATCTTGATTATGATGTGTGTGTATGTGTGTGTGTTGATTGCTGACTTGAGCATTTTGAGTTATTTAAAACAGCAGCAGCAGCAACAGCAGCAGCGGTTCATGGTGTGGGCGGGCAAGTGAGTGAGTGATTGGAAGATTTTACAAAAATGTTGTTTAAATTTGTAAGTTATTTAGTGTAGGAAGAAGTTTACATAAAAAAATATGTGATATCTTTTCTTTTTAAGTGCACAAAATATTACATTTCAATTCTTGTGATTCTCTCTTATGTTTATATTGTATATGTATGTATGTATGTATTATACCCTTCACACTGAATATTATGTATAGGTAATATCATTTTATATACCGAGACTCATTAGTCAAATCTCATAGTGATGAGGAGTAAAGATTGATTATACTTTGTCTTATATCTATGGAATTTTATTCATTTACATTTTGACCAATTAAACAGACATGGTACACAGATATATAGTACATAAGTATATGATGTTTCAACTGGAGTTCTTTGATTACTGGCAGAAATATTCCCCATATATTAAAATTTAAATCATTCTCAGTTTTCAAATTATTGTAATTTCTCTTTATAACTTTAACATATTTAAGTTAAAGGATTGAAAAATTTAAGAGGATGAGATGACAAAACAGTTTGTAATGATGATATACACAACATATACAGAAAATTGCACTGATTAGATGCAAAATTGATATTGTTGCCATATAAATTTTTCAGTTTTTGTGTGGAAAACTTTTGCATTTCTTAAGATATTTCAAAGAAACTTGACAAAACTATTAACAAAGACAACTTGCACAATATATCTTAAAATTTAAAAGATCAGACCAATAACTGATATAGCTGCCATACAAATCTTTGGGTTTTCTTAAGTTTTTATATGGAAAACTTTTGCATTTCTTTAAAAATTTAAACAAAACTTGACAAAACCATTAACTAAGATCACTTACACAATTTATCAAAAAATTGGACAGATCGGATAGATAATTGATATAGTTGCCATACAAATCTTTGATTTTTTATAGGTTTTTGTATGGAAACCTATTGTATTTCTTAACTCAATTTAACGAAACTTAAAAAACCAGTTAAGAATCATAATTTACAACATATATCCAAAAATTGGACAGATCGGATATATAATTGATATAGTCGCCATATAAATGTTTCAGTTTTTATAAGTTTTTGTATAGAAAACTTTTGCATTTATTAAAATAAACAAAAAAAATTTCAAAAATGTAAGTTAGAATGATATATAATACAACATATCTCAAAATTGGAACGATCGGACAATTAATTGAAATAGTCGCCATATAAATGTTTCAGTTTTTGTAGGTTTTTGTATGGAAAACTTTTGTTTCTTTATTAAAACAACCAAACAAAACTTTTGAAATATATAGAAAATGATAATTAACACAATATATCTTAATATTGGGCTAATCGGACAAATGATAAATGTAGTTGTTATATAAATTCTTGAATTTCTTTAGGTTTTTGTATGGACAATATTTGCTTTACTTAGCATATTTTAAAGAAAATTAACAAATCAGTTAGAAAAAGATTAATTCACAATATATATATATATATATATATATATATACATATATATCCATAAATTTGAATAATCGGTTAAATAATTAATAACCCTGCCCATATAAACTGACCTAAATTATACTCGTATCATCATTTGTAGTCTGTTTGTGTGTGAAAGGTATAAAACCTTCGATTGCACCGAAGCGTAAAAAATTCTTTTTGTTTCAATCTTAAATTGTTTGTTGTTGTTGTTACTTTTCTTATTGTTGTTGTTGTTAGTTAGTCTTATGTATAAACTTTGTGTATGTATTGGTTTTCTTATCAAAAAATTCTATCCAAACTACTAGTGGAGATTGGAGATTGGCCGGCAAAAAGGTTCTTATTTTCTTTCACATCATGACATCTTGAGTTTTGCTTAGATTTTCTTCTTTTATATTTTATTTTTTGTTTAAATTACATAATGTTAGAAAAATATATATTATATTATGTATATATATGTATGCATGTGTGTGTGTGTGTGTATTAATGTATGTATGCGTGTGTGTATATATAATTTATATGATGATTATTAATATTATTATGTATTATTATTGTATAATTTCTTCTTTTTTGTTTTTGTTTTTGTTTGTTTTAATGCAAATTTTTTGTTGCCTAATGCACATTAACGGTAGTTGTTGCTATTGTTTCTTTTGTTGTTGTTGTTAATTTAATTAATTTTAATTATTGTGTTGTTGTTGTTGTTGTTGTTAAAATAATTATTATTTTCCATCATCATGATGATATTGTGTGAACAACATCATGATGAACCAAATTCATTCATCCATTTCTCATATTTCTCTAAATCAGATTTGGAAACACTTTTATTACATCGACTAATGGCTTCATTGAAATCTTGATTCGATACTGGCAGATCAACTTCTTCGGTAGCCAATTGTCGAATCTGTTCAGGTGTTAAACCAGCAATTTTACGACGCATTGACATCATACTGGCATCTCTATAGATAGAAATAATAAACTCAAGATTAATAAAGTAGACTATAAAATCTCTTTGATGACTCACCTGCACACATTGGTTATATCAGCTCCTGAATAACCCTTTAGCTTCTTGGCAAATAATGACAAATCCACACTATCATCTACTTTAACTTCACGTAAATTAATTTTCAGTAAAGCTTCCCGTCCATCATCCGATGGCAATGGTATATAGATGCGTTTTTCTAAACGTCTACGTAACGCTTCATCAATATCCCAGGGGAAATTTGTAGCAGCCAAGACCATAACAACTTTGCTAGCCTCATCACTACCCACACCATCCATTTGCACGAGCAACTCAGATTTCACGCGCCTTGAGGCTTCATGTTCAGATTCGGAACCACGCCGGGAACATAATGAATCAATTTCATCAATGAATATGGTACTTGGTGCATAGAAACGAGCCATTTCAAATAATAAACGAACCATTTTCTCTGATTCACCACGATATTTCGATGTGAGAGTCGATGAACTGACATTAAAAAAAGTTGTGCCACATTCAGTGGCCACTGCTTTGGCAAGCATTGTTTTTCCAGTGCCCGGGGGACCAACCATTAAGACACCCTTCCATGGACGGCGTATGCCCTGCAATAAATTAAAAAATTTTAAATGTGATTGATCTTCATATTACTAAGTGCTATGAGTCATTTGGTTTATTGCCTTCTAGCTTATCGAAATGTAAACCAAATAATGACATCATATACATACATGCTTATGATTAGAATGGAGACCCACCCACCTTAAAATAACCCGGCATTAGCATGGGCAATACAACAGCCTCTTCCAACAAACGCTTGGCATCATGCAAATCAGCAATATCGTTCCAACGTACTTTTGGATCTTTTTGCAAGATATCACGTTCTACATAGAATAAGAAAATAATAAATGATTTATGAATGAATGCGATTATCTTCCATACAATTAAAATTACCTAAAATATCAACAAGTTCAGCTTCAATGTGATTATTTGGTTGAAATTTCTTTTCTTCTTCATTTTCAACTGAATCACCATCTGCACCGCCACCGCCATCATCATCTTTGTTATTAATATTTTCATGATTGTTGGCATTTTTATCACTAATTGTCGCTGTTGTTGATGATGATGATGATGTTGTTGTTGTCGTTGTTGTTGTTCTACGTCGACCATTTGTTGTTGTCTGTGCTGTATTCGAACGTGATGAGCCACTACTACTAGTTGTTCGATTACGACTATTTGGCCCATTTGTTGCACCGCCACCAGTTCGTTGGGGTATTATGCTTCGTGTTGTGGATGCGGCGGTTTTTCTATTTGTCTGTGTATTATTGCGCGTTTGATTACGCATTGATGCTACCGGAGGTGGATGTACTACCTGTCTGGGTGGTCCCCAGACATCTGGATCTTTAGGTGGTGGCGTCCATATATCGGGATCTGGACGAAACCAGGCTGCTGGATCTTTAGTTTCATTATCTTCATGATGTTGTGCTCGTAAATGTTGACTAAACTTTGTATTCTGGAGATCCAATGAAATATCTTGCAGCGTTCGTTGTATTGCCTTCAATTGTGTGTACTCTTTGAGTATTTGTTGATTAATCTGGGATTGGATGGATTAAAGGAATATCTTATAGAAATTGTTATGTTATGTTATTTGATTGTATTGTTGACTTATTACCATTGTCCATTTGCCTTTACGCATGGGATCCGTTGTTGAATTAATCATACGCTCCAGCATTCCCCTTAGGCCTTCATAATAAATTGAGGCAGAATCATAGTTCCCGGTTATTGCCATGTCTCTGGCTAACTTGGCATTCTCACATATTTCCGCAAATGTAGTTTTGGCCATCACGGTCATTCCTACACAAGATTTTGTCTTTTGCTTTCCACCACGCAATAACTGTGCGTGTGTGAGTGTGTGTGTGTGTGCGTTTGCGTTAATTAAGATGATAGAAGAAAATAACAAAAATTTGTTGTTTGTTAGACAAGTTTTATTTTGTTTAAATTCAGTTACTTAAGTATTGCTCTTAATAGCTTGTTTATCTCTTTGCGTGTGTGTGTGTGTGTGTGTGTGAGCTGGCGAGTGTATCTTTCTCTGTGTGTATTAAGTGTGAATCAACTTAACGCAACAACAACAATAGAACGGAAGCGTTTTGTTTTTGTTTCAACTAATAACAGGTAAAAATGGAAAGTGACTTCTTTTCTTGTTTTATATTGTTTTCAATTATTGCATTTGTGTTGTTAAGTATATAAATATGTTTATCTGTATATGCATATTTGGGTATTTGTGTTAGTGTACTTAAAAATAACAGATAGCAAGCAGCAAGCACACTATGCCTGTGACTGATTGCCTGCATGCCTGCCTGCCTGGGTAAATGGTGACAAAATCAACTAGAAAAGAAACTTCACACAATTGCAGCGCGCATCTAATTATAAACACCATTTCAGAAGAAGAATGCATACGCACAATGCGCAATTTTTAATTGATTCTTCTCATGTTTCATTTGCCAATTCCGCTGATTCCGGCAAATTGGAACATTATTCACATTTTTACAAAACACAGAAAACAACAACAACTACAACTAATATAACCATAAAAATATTCACAAAAATTTACTATAAAAAATATAAAACACACACACAACTTGGTCGTTGGCTTGTTCTGCCAAGTAAGGCGCTTGACCTTGTTGTGTCTTTACTTTTCCAACTAAACGCTAAGCTTTTTTTTCCACTTTAATATCTGACGAGAGTTGAATTCTTTCAAGAAAACGACGTCGTATGCAAAAACAACAAAGGCAACCAACAGCAACAAAGCTCAAGTTTCAATCAAATTTGTTTGTCTGTTTTCTGTCCCAATGCCGTCCGTCACTTTATGTTGCCGTTATTGTGTTAATTTCTGTCATTAAAACTAAAACGCACAAATACACGCACACTTTTTAAAACATGAACTAACATAAACTAAATGCGACTAAAGTGTAAATGTTTTTCTTAATAATTTCTTATATTTTTTAGCGGCGTCTTGCTGCCGTCACCAATCACCATTTCCGCCGCCGCCGCCGCCGACAACGTTGTCAGTGTCAGTCAGACTCACTCACTTGGGGACAAAATGTTGCAATGGCAAAAAAAAAAAAAAATTACGTGGGGGGCGGCAGCGTGTTGCTTATGAGTTGTTGCGGCTGTTCCAGATTACTTACGGTAATGGACATTAGTAAACCCGCTTTGTTTTGTTTCCACAATATTAAAAATTGAGATTTATAAAAAAAAAAAAACAATAATAATAATTAATTAATGCGTTTCTTAAAGGTTTCTAAAAGTTAAAACAGCCAACAACTGAAGATGAACAAAAGTTTACTAATAGAGAGTGGATACTTGACGATTCTCCTCACTCATTGACAACATGTTATCGATTGATGAATTTCATCGAAATTGGTTTCTGCAAATGGGGCCCACACACGGTACATACACATCAATCTTTATTTTCAATAAAATTTTATAGAAAAATAGTTAAAATTGAATTTTATGATTACTTTTTTTTTGTATTTCCTCTTTTCCCTGATTGCCTCTGAATTAATTTCTTTTAGTTTATTCACTAATTTATAATACATTTCCAAAAATTCAATTTCAAAATACTATGTGCCAATTGTCAATCACAAATATATTAAAATATATTTGATTGCCCTTAAGCTCCGCTTCAATCACTCAATCGCGAACATACATAAACAATTAACCATGTTTGAATCAAACCATAACGATAACGATAACTACAGTTTGATTCATGCTTGACCGTGTGTCTTATAATTATCAACAAACAAAATATAAACAAAGTTGCTTCTCTTCTAACATTTACATTAAAATTGAAATTGAATAATTTTATAAACCAAAATTTTGAATATGAAAATATAATTTGCCACTAAAAAAGAAACATAACTACATTTGGTGTCTGCGGCTTTCAGCTGTAAAAGCATCATGTTTTAACAGTACTGCCACATGTAGAAATTCCTGTTTTCTTTTGCATAAATATTCAAAAATTTGAATTCTGCTTAATTTCTTTCAAATATTCATTTATTTGAACAAATAAAACAATGAACATAATTAAGAAACAATATGAATGCATCATAAATGGAAATTTACAAAATACTTTGTGCATGTTGAAAGCAAAAACAATCTGGCAGCACTTTATTTTATTAACCTGATAACCAACAAAATCACATTTAGTGGCGAAAACAAAGAAATTAAAAGAACAGAACAATAAAAAAAAAAAAACAAATATCATAATATATTTTATAAGAATCCAAAGATGACAACGCCCTCCCAGGCTACTATTGAAGTAGCATTTAATAGCGATGAATCCTTAAAATCACTGGCCACACAAATAGCAAAAGGTAAGTGTGCTTGTTCTGTGTTTGTTTATCAGCTGATTTCGATTCTATAGACTACATATATATGTTATCTATCTGTACTATATAGATCTAAATGGCGGCATCTATGATATCGCAGCAATTGTGGAGAAACTTGGTTTTGCTTTGACATCCAAAGTTGTTGCAGAACGCGTCAATGGCACAAGGCTACTATCAGCGACACTTGGTGAAATAACTAAAGAAGACTTGACAGCCATACAACTAGAATACCTGAGCACTTTCTATGCGGATCGTCTTAAGGATCATCATAGTGTGATACCAGCTGTGATAGATGGCATTGATGCTTTAGTACGTATGCGTAATCTGCCGCCAGCATGTGTACCACAAATATTGCAAAGCTTTTTCCAGCACACGACATGTCAATCGCAAGTACGAGGTGATCGTACAAAACTTTTTCAAATCTTCAAGTACCTGACAGAGCATTTTAAACAAGGTAAATAGTCTTCACCTGAAAAAAATTGCAATATTTCATTGTAAATAATGAGAAATTTATCCTTTTTTGTTTAGAATTAGAAGCAATGAGTGGCGATTTCCTTTATGGACTCATTAATTCCATTGATGGTGAACGTGATCCACGTAATTTAGATCTGATATTTAGTTTTATGCCGGATTTCATAGCCAATTATCCATTACTCCATTTGGTCGATGATATGTTCGAAATATTCGCTTGTTATTTTCCCATCGATTTCAATCCAAGAAAAAATGATCCAGACACCATTAGCCGAGACGATTTGGCCGAGAAGTTGTCCAATTGTCTTGTGGCAACACCACAATTTCTTGAACCAACTTTTGTGTTGGCAATTGAAAAACTTGATAGTGATTTAGTCGTTGCCAAATTGGATTCCATTGAATTGTTACGCAAAGCTGCATTCAAATTTGAGCCACGCATATTGGAGCCATACTTTGAACAAATCTGGTTGGCTTTGAAAAAGGAAATATTCCCGGGAAGCGATAACAATGAAATTATTTCAGCTGGTTTGAAGGCTTTGGCCACACTGCTGGAGCGCGCCTCCAGTGAACCGGAGATCAGTCATAACTATCAAACCATTATTCTGGGTACTGTGCTACCACAATTGAGTGATTTAAATCAGCGATTATTTAATCCAGCTACGAGTATAGCCTTGGTTTGTGTATCCGGTGATGCTGCCTTCGCAACAGATAAAATTGTAAATTGTTTCATGTTGAAACTCAAGACGAGAACGGAAGGCACCACCAATGTAGATTTAGATTCCGAGCAACGTGTCAAAATCTATTCATTAATTTCTCAAGTGTTGAAAATTGCTTCAATTCGTGATGCTCTAGAGAAGATCGATAAAACTCTGATAACACAAGTTCATTTGGATGTCATTGGAACGCTGCGTTTAATTGAACAAGATAATTTCAATGCAATGCAACCATTTGATTTGCAGAAGGCTGCACTCAGTGTCCTTAATGAATCTGTGCCTGTTATAAGTGAATCAAATCGTGCGTTAATCTATAAAGTCCTCGTTCAATTGGTTACACATGAGACCATGGATTTGGATTTCACCCAACTGACCATTCAACTGGGTGCTTTACAACCAATCGAACTGCAAACGTATTTCATTGATGTCTGCATACGAAACTTTAGTATATTTTCCAATTTCATTAAAGCAAAAATTCTACGAAACTTTTTGCCTTTAGTGCCACAGATGGCATTCGCTCAACGCATTTTGGATTTAATCATGAGTTATGTTTTCAAAATTGAGCATACAAATGATGTACGTTTGGTGGCTTTAAAAGCTTTCAATACTTTGCTTAATCAACAGGATCAACATTTTATTGTAGAATTACAACAGAATATTAATTTGATACATAAACTTGTCGAATTGGCGCAACATTTGCAGCCTTTAGATTTGGAAGTGTTTGAGCAAATTGCCAGTTCTTTGAGTCGCATCATTCAGCAATTACCAATTGCCGAGCAATATGCCATTGTCACTGAATATTTGCCTCAATTGAATTTACAATTAGCAGCAGATTTGTATGTAGCAAAAGGTTTACTTGGTTACTTGCACAAGGATATCAGTTTGGATGATCATTTTGAACGTTTACTAGATGATCTAACTGATTTATCATTGAAGTCTGAGAATGAACAATTACGTGAATTGGCTCATCATTTACTTTGTTCGTTGGTTAATAAAATCGAACAAAATGAAGAGAATCGTACGAAACTTAAAAAGACCATAGGCAAACTGAAAAAAGCCATTAAGGCTGGTGATAAGAAAGCAGTAGAAGCACTCGCTTGGATATCAAAAGGTTTAATTGTATGCGGCTGTGAGGAGGCAGGCGATATAATCGAAGCAGTGAGTATGAGTAATAGATTGTATTACATTTTAATATTATTATTCTATTTTTAGCTTGCCGAATTATTGGATCATCCAACTTTATATAGAGTTGCTGTATTGGCTTTTGATATAATCTCTGCCGAGTATCCGGAATTGCATTTACCTGTTGTAAAATTTCTATATAAACAAAAATTCTTTCATACAATCCTAGCGAAATTGGGCCATAAATTGGCAACATATTGTGAGAATCATGTGAATGCATTCATTTATGTACTCAAAGCAACACCACATAATATACTCAAAATGAATATCGAACAATTGGGACCAATAATCTTTAAAAGTTTGGAGATCACCCAGGCCCAGCATACTTTATGCATTGCTTTGGGTATTTGTGAGAATTTCATTAAGCAAAAGGATGATTATTTTCGTAGTCATTTAAATCATTTAATACCAAATTGTTTGGCTTTAGCTAAATACAAACAATCAATGGTGAGTTCTTCTGATGGAGATGAGTCTGATCTTTCTAGATCTAGATTTCTTGATAATTATAATTTTAATTTATATTTTACAGCAAGTGAGAATTGCAGCTTTGAATCTTCTACATGACATAACCAAATATCCTACATTTGTTCTGTTACCATTTAAAATTGATGTAGTCCTAGAATTGGCTGCCACTTTGGATGATCGCAAGCGTTTGGTACGCAATGTTGCTGTAAAAGCTAGAAATGCTTGGTGTTTGTTGGGTGCTCCAAATGGCGAGTAGTATGACATCATAATAGAGAAATGTCTTCCAACAACAAACAAATCATTCAAGCCGCTTCAACTGCCACTACCACAAGACCAGGAAGGAGGAAGAGGAGGGATTCTACAAAACAATATATAATTGTTGTTTTTTTACATCTGAAAAAATTATATACTTTTTTATATAAAAACAAAAAGAACAAAAATTTGTATACTTTTAATTTGGAGTGTTTTTATTTGAATTTTTATAGCATCATCATCATCATCATCATCATCATCATTATCTGCATTATTAGTATGGATGTTCACATTGTGAACGCGCCATGAGTGCACATTTTTGTGCTTTTTGCACAATTTCTGGGCAGCGTCGTTTACGCATTAAGCGACAATCTTGAAAATATCCTTCATTGCGTGGAAAACCATGTGTGAAATCTTGGAATGTCAATAACCCAAGACCCCAAATTTTACCACCACGAAATTCACCTTCATATTTCATGCCATCGGAACGCCAAAATATGCCATTGCCATGGAACCAACCTTGATGGAATTCACCCTCATACCTGTGATTGAATGATGATGATTGATTATTTCAATAGAAGAAAACACCAACCAGCAAGCAGCATATTGTATTACATAAATAATTTCAGTGTTTCATTGTACTTACTTGGCGCCATCAGGAAACCACAAACAACCGAGACCTTGACTCATGCCTTCATAAAATTGACCATCATAGCGAGTACCATCGGGATATTGAAAATGTCCAATGCCATGTTTCTGGCCACGTTGATTCCATTCGCCTATATAACGACTGGAGTCCTCATAACGCCAACCGCCTACCTTGACGGCTCCTATACTATATTGTTCATCACGATTTTGATGTTCAATGCGTGCAGTGGTCACCATACCCGTGGTGCTGCCTATAGAAGACACATGAATCCTTTTGCTAAGTGAGTGAAGAATGATTGTTTCATTTGTCTACCACTTACCACGTTCATCATAGTCATCCATTGCCATGGATTTGCCTTGCTATTTATTGCTTTCTAAGAGACAGTGGGTGTTTTCTGGTTCTGAACTATGCCACGGCGTTGGCTAAACTGTGTTCGAAACGATTTGTGCTCAAAATGCATATGTGCTTGTTTGGCTTCAGTTCGCTTAAAATTGGCTAGTCAGTGGTGGTGCAGTTGTGCAGGGGTGGCAGCGACCATTGAGCGCGTTACTTTCGAGCAACAAATCTAATTAGCATATGTAGGCAGTAGTGGGCATTATGCTTTTTGAAATTGGTATTTATTTATTTATTTGGTGGTCAGTCACGTTAGTTTGTCCAGTAGCAACTTGTTGCATTTGTTTTGCAGACTTTACAAGTCCACCACCCACCCTTTCATCTTCAAGGCAAAATGAACTATCACATCAATTTTTATTGGTTTTTATTAGTTAATATATTTATCCCGTGTATTTTCTATTGAAAAAGGGCGCCAAATTTAGAAATATTCATTGGTTCATAGGCAATTCGACCTACTGTACAAGCAAATATATATTATATATACAAATCTGAATGGACTTATGAGATTCAGCTATGCGGTTACTCATGTTCTAGCCATATGCAATGCAGAATTCTAAATATTTCAAAATAAAGTACTAAATGTATTCTGGAATGTCCACAATCTTGACATTGAATTAGTCGCCACTTTAATACAGAGATATGGGGTCTCTGGAATGGATCCAAGTGTCGAGTTTCTGAAAAAAAACCAGGTGGCATTAGCAGAGGCAGATTAAATGTTATTAAGAACGCCGGCTACATATTTTGCTAAATAATTAGGTAAGCTACGCAAATCCGTCGTAATTCAGTTTTGCGTGACGTGATGAGCCAAAGATAATCTGCCCTTGGGCATTAGTGAGTGTTCTGAGGGCCTTGTTTGGAAAGACCTGAATTTTCCTGCTAATTGCTGGATAAAATATTTCCAGGAAGTAGCTTCTTTTGCACAGAAGCCAATTGTAATATGTTTTTTCCAATTTAGCCGTTTGTTTAGGTGAAAGCCCATATATTTCACAACTGTTGATTCTGATATCACCAGACCACTGGAGGTATACATTGCTCTATTCCTGATTGTGAACGAACACAACTGTGATTTACCTGGTTGACGTGATTTTCACGTTGATATTCCACCTTTTGAACCAGGCTTTTAATCAATTAATGAATGACTGCATGTTTGAAGGGACTTCTGTCAGCAAGTTATTGGAACAGAGATCCGCAGTGTCATCGGCATATGTGGTTAAGAACGCGGTATTAAGAAGTCTGCTATATAAATTGTGCAAACCAAATTTATCTAAATAGGCTCCATTAATTAATAATGATAAAAATTGATTTGAATAAATCCCTCTATAATCTTTTCTAAGCTGGCCAAAATTTTTTTCTTTGTAAGTAAATCTGCAATTTCATTTGGTTCCATGTACCGGCCACCCATACAGCGGAGTCTGATCCAGATCAGGCCCTCACAGGTGCATTGCAAGTGCTCTGCTGTCTCCACTTCTTCGTTGCAAAGCCTACACTAATCGCTACGTCTGATCCTCATGTTATACAGATGCTTCATTACTATGAAATGTCCCGTCAAGAAGCCCAAGACTATGCGAATACCTTTCCATATCAATGTCAGTAGTTCCTATGCTCTCTTGACCTTGATCTAGAAGATATGAAGATTTTAGCTAATCTACTAAACTCCGTCCGTGTCTAACCAAAAGCTATGCGATTTGTCCTCAATCCATTGTTTGAATTTAATCTTTGAGGAACTCCAAGGCAGCCTGCAGAATGGCTCTGATCCAATAAGAAAAATAATACTTATAGTCATATGTTTTGACATGATCCTCACAATATGTTTTCTTCATTTGGTATAAGAACTGCAAAAATTCCATTCATTAATATTTTTTAATATGTAAATTTTTTATTCAAAAATCAATTTAAAATTTTTTTTTATTTTTTTTTTTAAAGATTTACATGATCAAGAAGATATACAATAGTTTTTTTTTTTCTTTTTCAAAAATGAAATTAAATATTTTGAAAAACCAAAAATTCATTAATTCAATTATAGTTAATAATAATAATAGTAAAATAATAATAATAATAATCCTCAAAGGTTCAATACATATTTCTTGTTATTTAAAGCAAGGGCGGGTGATGCTATTTTAATTAAATTTCTGTAAAATTTAATCCATTTGTTTTCAATATGAAAATTAATCAATTAATTAAACGAAAAATGGGATAAAAATAAATCAAGCAAAAAGGTTTTTACACAAAAATCAAATTCAATATCAGGAAAGCATATAGTTGTTGTTATTATTTTTAAATTGAGGATAGTGAAAATTACAGAAACAAAAAATAAAAATAAAATACAATTCTTCCTACAAAAAACTTAGATGTTGTTGCGATTAGTTGTTTTAAACTTAATAGTAAGAGTTACATACAATATAAGTAGTTTATGTGTGTGTGGTGTGTGTGTGTGGTGTGTGTGTGTGTGTGTTTACAATTATTAATTAATTAAATTAAAATGAAAACTTTATATGTTCGTTCATCATTTTTGTTATCATCATCATCATGGTTTGCGCTTTGGGAATGCATGCGTTTCGCTTTTTGCATAAGAAGATCAAAAGTCAAATGCTGAAAAAATATGTAAAACAAATAATTAAAATTGATTATATTTTCTTCTTAATTATGTATGTATGTGTGTGTCTACTTACCAATTGCAACTAAGTTGATTTGTTTACAAAATTGCCAAAGCGTTTGTCTTTATATTTTTATTTTTTATTTTTTTTGTTTTTACTTATATAAATAAAGAAAGATGAGGAGAAAGCGAGTCAAAATAAATACATGCGAATCAGTTTAAATTTCATTCATTCATTAATTTTTCTTTCTTTCTTCATTTATTTAGTTGTCTTCTTGCTTAGAGCTTCTTTAAATACGCTGCACACTTGACAGCGCTACTCACTTGCCCCGTGTTAAGTGGATTAAGTTTCTTATGTTTGGCGCGGAACTTTTTCACATAAGCATCAATTAGATTCTTGATCTTATGCGGATTAATTTCACCTGAACGACTGTGACATATCTGAAAATTTATATTCATTAATTAAGAATTTGTTACATTTTTTTTTATTGCAAATTTACCTTTGGCACCGAACGTCTCATGATCTCTTTATAATCCTCTTTGGAGATCTTCTTTTTATTGAAATGTGGTTTCAACACAAGTTTCACTTCCTCAACAACACGTTCCTGACGATTTAATTTGTGCAAAAACTATAGAGACATAATAAATTTTATGAAATAATAACAACATTAAAATCAATGATCAGTACTTACCCTATCCTTGTTCTGTAAATCTGTGGCAGAATTCGGAACGTCGTCATAACCCTTTAGGTGATCGTCATTTTTGCCAGCTGCAATTATATTTAGTAAATTAGTTAAAATATTCGCTATAAGAATTTATAAATACAAAATTTCTGTTAATTGAAAAATGGCAACTTTTTATTTTAAAAGTCATTAAAATTAACAACTCTAAACTCTTCCCAATTTTATAGATCAAATTATCAAAAAGATATTATGTTTTAATTGGTGACAATGGACAATATTGTGTGATGTTCTACAAAGAGCGAAAGCTAAACATAAGCAGAATGCTTTCTTATACCACATAAAGGAAGGAAATTCTCAAAGTTATATTCAACTAACTCAGGAAGAATCTACGGTTAAATAAGCCTGAATATTATGTATCATTTAAAGAAAGTTGACCTCTGAAACTAGAAACTATCGGAATATTTTACACATTCTTTGTGAATGATTGAATATCATTACAAGCTTCAATCGTAGTGTCCCCAGCAAAGATGAGAGCTGCTTCTTTTTGAAATAATTGAAAGACGCGTGGTTGGAGGTTTGTTGGGCGTACTAAGCAGCTCGGTTTGTGCAAATTTAATAACGATAAATCACTTCTCCGGTCAACAGCATGTATTTTGTGTCCGAGCATATTACCAGAACAATATGCTTCAGTAGTTTGATTACGATAAAATTTAAGTCAGTGACGAAGCGAATTTCCACTTGAATGGCCATGTGAACAAACCACGGAAGACCCCAACAAAGACTTTGGAAGTCAAATTTGAATTATGTACATTCATAAAAATGATGGTCTATCTACCGGTCCGATTTCGAACTACCTGTCTTTGACGATACACCGTTTTGAAATACTGAAATCTTATTTTGAAAATGATAACCCAGAATTTGCAAGAAAAATCATCTTTTTTGTGACAAAGCGCAGTTTCATCTCAGCGGCTACGTAATCAAACAAATTTACAGATTTAGGTAACGGAAAATTCACACATCGTCGTACAGAACCTATTACATCCAGCTCGAGTCATTGTGTAGGTCACATTTTGAAGTGGTGGCGTCTTTGACCCTTTCTTTTTTTAAATGACGAAATGTCGCGCCGTGACTGTCAATGGTGATAGCTAACTTTTTGTTTCAGGAATTGGAAGATAACGTTCTCGATGAGCTATGGTTTCAACAAGCAACTTGCCACACCGCCGCGGGTGGCATCAACCTTCACCAACCATGTGATTAGCCGTTTCGGCATTGTCCATTGGTTTGTTTGCAGGTGATATTTGACGCCGCTGGACTATAGTCTGTGGGGTGCCTTAAAATATAGAGTTTAAGCCTACCATCCTCAAACAATTGATCACTTGAAACGCGCGAAACTGCACAAATTGACCAGGAAACAGTGGACAAAGTGCTTGTGAATTTGTGTTCTAGGATAGCTTACTGCCGAGCCAGCCCTGGTAATATTTGAATGAAATCATTTTCTATACTTAATCGGTAGAATCACTCTATCAAATAAAGGAAAATTTGTTGGAAAAAAAATAGCTTTTGTCCATTTAATGACCAAATCAAAGTCGGATCAATATAAATGCAAGCTCACTTTTATTTATCATCATTGCGACACTTTTAGATATTTTCTTTCACTCTGCGAAGCAATCATCGTAGAGTTATGAGTCACTTATCACGAAGATAAGGTAACTGATCTTTGATATGAATACGTAACGCATTATTAGCACAATTGCTGGCAATTGTTGTTGTACATATACAAGTATAAGAAATATAAAATTTAGCATTCATATTTGTATAAAGAGCAATGTGCAATGAGTTTTAACTAGAGGCCCCCCCCCTTGGCAAAGCAGAATTTCGGGGGCAGTAAACGCAATTAAACATTTTTAAGTTGATAAAAAATAATAATAATGATAATTGTAAAATAATCTGCATATTTGTGACCTTGGTCTGCGTATAAATCTATGAATCAGTCACTGGGGTGGGAGTGGCAAATATTTATTGATTTATGTATGTACTTTTTTTTTATGATATTCGATTGTGTTTCTGTTAGTATTTGAAGCCAGATAAATTTGTTCAAAAACCACCTGTGGCAGCTACGATTAAGCCTTGCGTAAGCACTCGTCTTTTTATATACACTAAAAGCATACCATGGTTTGGCTAGACCACTAGTATTTACATATATTGGATATTGATGGATTGATTTTAATGAAATTCATCAGGCAAATTCTAGCAAAGATTGCAGAGTGTTTCTGTAAAGTCTGGTGCGAATCGGACCACCGGAAAAGTGGATCAAGTGGTTTTTGTTATGTTGGTACATATTTTGGCTATCTGTCTGGTTGTAAAGTTGCTGTCCCAACCATTGCCGTTTTCTATCAATTTCGAATAAAAGTGGCTACACAGATTATTAATTAAGTTTAGAATATTACAAAAGAACTATGCCGAAATTGATATACTCTTCACGCACCCCCTAGAAAACGATTTTGCCAACGCTCTGTGATAGAGCATTCAGAAATATTTAAGTATTGCTTTGACTTATGTTTAGAGTATAGTCAGTACACATAGAGCATTTCAACACTGAAACCGAAATATTTGTATGGGAGCTTTGCGATCAAGTAATTATAGGGTCTTGTAATCTACACGGTTGTTCGATATGGTACAGTTCAAATTTCAGTTTGATTAAACAAAAAGCAAAAAAGTTTTTCTTATAAAAACCTAAATTTGGGATTGAGTTTGTATGGGAGCTATACGATCCAGTAACTCTAGGGCCTTAAAACTTATAGTGTCCAAGTTTCAGTTCGATAGCTCAAAAACAAAAAGGTTTTTCTAATAACAACATGAATTTTAGTGTGTTTGTATGGGCCGATTCGGCTGGTTCCGACAAATGTACTACACCTACCTTGGAAACTGATAGTGCCCAAGTTTCAGATTGTGGTCTGGACTTTAGAAATGCTAACGCTACCATATAAAAATTTAAAATACTTGATGCAAAATGTATAGAATTGCATAAAAATCGGACCATGGTGTACCATATAGAGATAACAAATTTAAAAAGCCCATAACTCGCTCTTCCACTTATTTTTCTTTTATTCGTTTTTCGATTAAAACACTCAAAATTAATTAATTCTATGTAATTTTAACATCAGGTCAAAGTAAAAAAAAGGTTTGGTTTTACAGTGAAATTCACTTAACAGCAACAAATTTTTATTTTATTTCACAATACTTCGTACAGGCAAGCGAAATAAAAAGCAATAAAATTTGTGATTCACTTCAGTATGCTTTATGCATGTAACCGAAGTTTACAGGAAACTGCGATGGCTGCTAAGTGGAATTTACTGTATTATGTCAATTGTGAAGAGAAATCTTTGGTCTTTGATTTGAATTGTAGTAATCTATGGGAATAATAAAACAACATGAACAATAACTTTTATATGGAGGCCGGTACCATGCAGAATTTATCAAATATTTCGACATATTTTCACATCACAGACAATTAAACTTGCTTCTACCAAATTTCAGCTTTATATCAATAAATACCAAAAGCTTAGCATTCATAGCCTCTGACTGACGGACTTGGCTTAATTCATTCTCATACTTCATGAGATCTCTGACGCACGGTTCTATGTATTACAAACTGCAAGGTCACAGTAGCATCAAACCTATAAAATAACTAGTAAGAACGTTATCTTCGATTATGCCGAAGATGAAATACTCTTCACGGGACGCAGCGAATGTTTCATTGTAGTTTTTAAATGAGAGGTGTGTATGGGAGGTACCCCCCTAGTGGTCCGATTCGGCTGGTTTTGACAAATGTCTTGCGCCTGTCTTGGAAATTGATAGTGTCCAAGTTTCAGTTCGATAGGACAAAAAAACAAAAAAGTTTTTCTAATAAGAACATGAATTCAAATGGGTGGTTTGTATGGGAGGTAAACTTCCTAGCAATCCGATCATACTGAAATTTCACAAAATATAAGTTTCTGTTGTATAGCCACCAACCTTCCCAATTTCAAGATCGTGGGGTTACTTGATCGTATAGTTCCCATACAAACTAAAATGTTTCTTGTATGGGAACCCCTTTAAATTTTTGATAATACGGTTCATATGACCTGAGGGAGGAGAACGAAGTCTCTTCAATATGGTTCCGTTTGGTACCCGTTGGGTCCGGAACCCTAAAAACAAGTGTTTTTCAAAAAAGAACCTAAATTTAAATGGGGTTTTGTCTGGGAGGTACCCTTCATAGTGATCCGATAAATGTACTGCGTCTCGTAAAAAGAAAAGCTGCTGCACAATTTCAGCTCTCTAGCCTAAAACCTGGGGGACTATTTTGCATACATACAGACGGATAGATGGACATGGCTTAACCAAACCGCTACGTCGAGCTGATCAAGAATATAAATAAGTATGTATAATATATTCTCCCGATGTCTCCTTCATGACAAACTTATCATACTATTCAAATTTATCAACCCAACAAACAAAAAAAAAAAAAAAAACAAAAAAACAGACGACGTTCTGAACTAGATCACTTTACGTTGCTATGCTTAAAATGCTTGTAAAACCTCTAAAAACGATACTCTTAAAAATATGTGAGCCCCATTAAAATTTCTTATATAATATTAATTATAACAGGTACCTAAATTATTGTGAATGACTTTAGAGTATCTTCAAATATAGGAAATATAAAAATTATTTTCACCTTATCACCTTCTTATCAAAAAATTATTTGATCCAAAAAAATATTAAAGCCCCATTCATGATATCTTAAATAATATTACCAATAACAGGATCTTGTGCTTATGATAATTATTTGAATCTTATAATATTAATTAAAATATAAATGAATATATATAAATGAAATTTATGGAATGCGATTATTAATGAGTTTATTGAATTAGCATGCATTTTTAAATAGATTTTTTACTATATGATAATGTTTGAATGAGATTATGAATCGAAAATATTAGGATTCTATATCAAGAATGGATTAGTTTTAAAATTCAAGTGGTTGAAACAAAGAGTATAGGTAGGTAGGATGTGTATTTAAAACTGAAAGAATAATGGTATCTACAATACTAGGGATCTTGAATTAAGTAGCAAAAATTCTAAATCAACCTAATGTCACCCAAGAGACTCCACATTTTAATTATTTAAGCCAAACTCGGTCTGCTCCGGAACGACTCCGTACAACATTGTAGCTTCTAGTTATCGAGAAATGAATGTCTGGAAACTAGGATGCGCTATATCGTTTCGTTGATAATAAAAATGTATACTCTTTGATATCTTACTCAGACCCTCTTCAGAGTGTGTTACACAGGGTATAAAAAGCTAATTTTGGTCTCATCTAAGTAAAATGCATTTCAGATGTTAAATGTAAATGTTAGGGTTCTTGTGAATTCCAGACAAACGTGACTAGTAGGTGTAAGGACCCTGAGAGTAATGTCTGTGGAAGCCTAGACAATCGATGAAGTAAGAACAACTGCGAATACTGAATCGGAGAGAGTAGTTTAAAACCAGGCATTGCTACGGACTTGTAGCGGAATGCAAACAGGCTTTCATGTAGATTAGATTAGATAAGAGTGGTAGTGGTAGCCGGTACCAAGAATGCCTATTCTCTGGGAATATAGATTAGAATATAGATATAGAATGCCTTTCAATTCGTTTTCTTTGCAGAAGTATGTAGAAAATTTATAGAAACTAGATATTTAGTTACACAGACAATTGGACAGACATAGCCCTCCCTTGTAATCTTGATAATTATTTTTTGTGAGATTTTCGATGCACAGTACTTTAACAATAATATTGTAATAATAATAATTTTCTCACTAGTGTTTGTTTGTTGATGTCCCAATTTTATTACTAAAGTTTTCAATAAAAATTATATGTGAAATAAGTAATGAAAATGTTAAAATGATTATTCAATTGTCAATTGTTTTTGTAATGAAGAAGTGAAGGCCTTCTATATGATGATGGATTGATGGATGGATGATATGAAAATATTTTTTATGATTTTTACTTACCGTGGTTTCAATGTTCTTCGTAACGTAAAATATACTTCCCAAAGTTTATCAACATTCACACTCAATCATACATCATGACACATACATGAATACCATTCACACAACCAATTAATCTATCTTCCCATCATGTCACCAAAGAAATTTTATATTTACATATTATTTCTTTTCTTTCTTTTCTTTTTTTGCTTTGTTTCATTATATCAAAATTAAACAAGATGAAACCACACTGAAAACAACATTTAAATGGAGGAAGAAGGAACCCACCTTTGACTCTTGATTTGCGCTCGTTCTTATTTGTTTTTGAAGATTTCTTCGCTGCGAATCCAGACATTCGACCAATGGGCGATGTGCTTCCAAACAAATTATCAAACATTTCAGCTTTTCCGCCGCCGGTTCCACCGGAACGTTTACTACGCCTTGCCGTTGAACTTTCTGGTGGTGGCTCGAATAAATCATCAAAATCGGCTGATCCCGGCGAATAGGGCGATTCAATATCAATATTGAATGAATCGTCCATACCACCAGAGCCACCACCGCCACTCCCATTCCGGAGATTCGTTGTAGCTGCAGGTATATTAATAACACTATTGCTTCCCACACTACCACTACCTGGTTTGGGTAGTTGTGATAATTTTTTAATTATACTTGGTGGTGTCGGACTAGATATAACCGGTATGTGTTGCTGCTGCTGTGATACTGCTGCACTGGATATAAGGACGTTTGATAGAACCGTAATGGAATTGACTTGCTCATCTGATTTATCCCGTAAACTATCATCCGATGTATTGATCACAGTGCTGCTATTCATCATATTGGTATATTGTGAGTCATTCGATTTATTTGCCATTTCGACAACATTGTTGGATTTGGAATTCATGAAAGCCATAACCAAATCAACTGGATTCAGAGTGGTGTTCTGGGTTGCATTATTAGCACTGATATTTGAATTATTTGCTGGAACATCGACTTCAACGATTTGATTATGTATGATTTGTTGTGTTGGCGTTTCATGGACATGGACATCGGTGACTTCATCGCCATGTGTTGTTTGCATTGGTGCATCTATTTGTGGTGGCAATGGTGAACTAGGCGATAACGATGGTGACTTTGTCGGTTCGAAGGGATCATAAGCATCCGGTGATAATGGGCCAGTTTCTGGCGGTGTATTGGGTCCAATTTTTTGACTAATCATAATTGTTTCATGCGGTTGTTGTTCTTCGCCACGTTGCGTTTCACGACCACCAACACCAACCAACAATTCATTATCCGAATTGATATCATCGGTTTCGTCATGCAATGGATTATTTCGTAATCTTTGTTGTTTCTTGGCAGGTAAATTGAATTTGACAGTTGGCGGTTCCGGTGGGGTTTTTGGACCCGTCACCATTGAGCTTGTATTCTGTGTTAAATTCATGTCATATGATGTCTCCATAATAGTATCCAGTCTCTCTACGGGCGGTGTTTTGTCATGTTGATGTGAACCAGCACTTGGTAATCGATGATGATCATCTCGATCTCTATCACGATGATGTTCATGCTCATCAGCTGATGCACTACGTAGTGCACGTTCACGTCTAATTAAATTATCATTACCATCTTCACTGTCGGTAAGCACAATGACATCAGCTGGCTCCTGATGTACTTGGAATGGCGAACGCTCTAAATCGATGATCGCAACTGGTTTCGCTTCCAATTTTTTACGTTTACGCGTTCGATCCTTTTTAGTTTTCTTCAAACTACTATTAGTTAATCTATCAATAGATGTCCGTCTAACGTTATTAAGAATCTCCTCACGTGTCGGGGGAACTGTCACAACTGTTGTTTGTTGCTGCGGCTGGCCTCCGCCCAAATTGGAGGCATTTGTGGCTTCCTTATTAAAACTAACACTGACAAGAATATTATTGCCAGAGGCAAAAACTTCCTTTGATGGTTGTGGCTCTGGGGTTTTTGTGCGCTGTCGTTTTCGTCTCTTCTCTTTTCGTATTTCTCTCTTTTCCAAATTGTGTTTCTTTTTCTTCTTGCCACGTTTACGTTTCTCCCGTTTGCTTAAATGTGAAATGCTACTACGAACATTCAAATCAAAATCATTTTCCAGTCCTGGCAAACCCAATGGCGGTGTCCATGATGGATTCGCTTCGGGTAGATAATTTGCATGTGCTGGTGATAAACTAAGCGATGGTGACCAACGTGCAATGTTTCCGAGAAGATCATCATCAATCATATGTTTGGGAGAACGTCGACGTTTCTTATGTGGTTGCGTCGGAATTAAATCATGTTCATCACCATCAATAAAGGGATCCTGCTGTCGTAATATACGTCGATTACGTTGCGGACTAATGCTAAGTGGACGCTTTCGTTTCTTATGCTTTTTCTCACCCTTCTTTTTCTTTTTAATTTTCTTCGGACTCTTTGAGAGACTTCGACTCAACCGTGGTGTGTAACGCGGGGAAAACAAAGGTGATTCACCATGTCTACGCTTAGTGACTGCTTTGCGGCCATTCATGCGTTGTGGTGAAATTGAGCGTGACCTCAATTGCAAAGGACTTCGTGAATGCTCCCGCAGTGGCGTAACACGACGTGGAAGTGGTGAGGGCGAATGTGATGCTCTACGTCCGCCAAACCGGCGAGGTGAAAATGAATTACGTCTACGTTGTTGTGGGAAAGGGCGATTATGTGCCGGCTGTGGCGATGGTGACATAGTAAAGCTACGATCACGCTTTGGTGTTATGGAACGTGGCCTAGAACGCGAACGCGAACGAGATCGGGAGTGCAGTGAAAAGCTACGCGATTGTGGTCGTCGACGGTTCAAACTCATTGATCGACTACGATTATTGCGTTGAGTGTCACGACCAAAACGATCTTTAATCTGCCCTCTAGCATTATTAACCACATTCCGTACATCATAACGTGGTAATTCACGTCGTTTCTGACGATATGCCCCTCCTCCGCCTCCATCTCCTTGATTATAGAAACGAGAATTACGATTGTTGAAACGACCCCTATTAGCATTTCCTCTACCACCCCAACTGTTACCACCATTGCGATTAAAGTGTCCACCACTATTACGACGACGTCCACGCAACGAACGCGGTGAACGTGATCGTGAATGCGATGCACGTGAGAATGAACGCCGTGACAATGATCTGCTAACTACACGTCGCCTTCTAGGGGAACGGGATCTGGATCGGGATCGGGAACGTGAACGTGAACGGAGTCGTGAATGAGATCGTGACCGAGAACGTGAATGTGTAGATGATCGAGAACGTGAGCGTGAATGTGAACGACGAGGCGATCGTGAACGTGACCGCCTTCGATCGCCAGATGCTTGCTTATCAATGCGATAATTCCGTCCTTTTTGTCTGTTTCCCACTTTCTTAAATGGTTCGATATTTTCACGACTTTTAGAATTTCGTTTCTTGATTGGACTCGACGATCTACGTCGTTTACTGCGACTACGTCGCTTGTGATCATCATCTTTTGCCAAATCCTCATCTTCTTCGGATATCAATTCCGTTTCTATATCACCGACACGTTCATGATCTTTTGCCTTCTTGGGTTCCATTGATGATTTAATACTTTTTGATGTTCGTGAACTATCAACACTGCTCTCACGATCTTCACCATCACCATCTTTATCATTCTTACCCTTAATTGGCAATTGTTTTCCATCGATATCTTCATCGTCATCATCGTCGTTCTTCTCATCCAAACATGGTGTATATGAACGATCTGGTTCATTGGTTGTATTATCTTCGTTTACAGTTTGTTCTGTTGTTGGTGTAGTTGTTGTTGTTGTTGCTGTTAAATCATCTCTTTGTTGTTCTATAGCCTTTTCATATTCTTTTGGTTTATCTATATCCAATTCCTCCCAATCACTATCATCATAAAGTTCCAAAACACCTTTACGATTATCACTAACAACAACATTACGATCACTTTCTGGTAATCTTATATTGTCTGAAGGACTTTTTATTGGATCTGTTGCGTCTCCTCCATCTTTATTTTTGCTAGATGCTGCATTATTATTAGTTGTAGTATTTTTCGTTGCATCCTTATCACGATCATCATCATCATCATCACTGCTTGATGAACTTGTATTACCATCATCATCATCGGGATCATATTTCTCAGCACCACGCCCGCGAGTATTATTTGTTGAAATATTCTTATTCTTATTATCATTATTAGGTTTTTTCTTTTTATCATCTCCATCATTATGAACATTATTTTCTGCATTAGATTCAGAATCCTTATCATTTTTATTTTGTAAATTTTCATCTGTCGGTTTATCAGGATCATAAAGTTCTAATGATGATGATGATGGTGTATGAATGGTGTTTATTGTTGTTGTTGTCGTTGTTGTTGTTGCAGATGCTGCTGTTGTTATTTGTGTTGTTGTTGTTGTTGCTTCTCTATTAGAAGCAGCAGATTGAAGAATATCATCATCTGGTGGCATTGGTATATCATCGTCATCATCTAATTGTACTAAATCTTCATTGATATCATCGTCATCCTGAGAATCGATTATATGTTTGAAATTGAAAAAGAAAATAATATTTCATGTTTAGTATACCATAGATCTTTGCAAAGATAGACATAGGTTTGTTTAATGATGCATTTCATAGTACAACAACATTTGAGAAGATCTGAGATCTGATTTGTTTTGGATTTGAATTGTTTGTTTTCATTTGTTTGGTTTTTTTTTTTTTACTAAATATCATTAAGATACAAGATAAGATAAGTAAGGCAGGCGCATTGGCCCAAAGGACTATTATTAAGACTATTCCCAACTTTCAGCTCTCTTTTTCTCTGCCCTATCCTACTTACACACAACATTAAAAAAAAGCAAGTCAAATATTTCCCCCACAACTACAAATTTTTATTTGTATCAGGGGGAAATATTTGATCAATTTGCTATGAACACAAAAAAAAAAAAAAAAAATTATATACTTAGAAATTACTTGCTCATACTAAGTATGAGTATGAAAACGAAAGAAAACTTTAAAGCAAATATCCAAATTTATAAAATTTTGGATCGTCAAACAAAATAAAGTTGCCATTTTTCAAATAAAAGATCACAAAAAAAATCACAAAAAAAAAAAGAAAAAACAACATTTTAAATTTGAAATTATAAATCAAACCTTTCATACCTTTTCCGTATTCGTAGAATTTTGAATTTGAGTTTCAGTTTCTTCAGTTGACTTGGCGACTGCTTGTGATTCTTGTGAATAAACTGAAAAATTGGGACAATTTGAATCATCATCGTCATCATCGCCCGCTTGATTTCCATAGTCTGCGGTTAATTTAAAAAGTGTACTATTCCATGGTTGCATGCCCGGTGGCGGTGCCGGTGGTGGTGGCACTGACAGAATTGGAGGTATAGCTAATGCTCCAACTACAGGTGTCAATGCTGCTGCTGCTGCTACTGGATTAATGGGTGGCGCATTTGCAATGATATGCGGTAGCAGGGGCGGCGGTTGATTTACTGGTGGCAGTTGATTTACTGGTGGTAGTTGATTTACTGGTGGAAGTTGATTAACTGTTGATGCCATTTGATTTGTTGGTGGCGGTAATCCAGCGAACAGGGGATCTTCTGTTAGTAATGGTACAGGAGTTGGTATTGGTGGTCTGGTATTAAGAAAGTTTGAATTCTGATTATTCATTTGTTGTTGCTGTTGTCGATCAATGTTTCGTTGATTAAAATTCAAGGATTGCCGTTGATTGAGACGTTGATTTTGATTGAACATTAAATTGAATGGTGTGAAATTGGAATTGGGATTATTATTTGCATTGTTATTGCTATTGTTGTATGAACCAAATCCACCACCACCAGAATTGTTATCTATCATACCACCACCTCCACCTCCTGTGGAGTGACGTTGGTATTGATTTCCACCTCCTCCTCCTCCACCACCACGATTATAATTATTTGAATTGCTATAACGATTATGATAGTTCCCACCTCCTCCTCCACCACCACCACCTTGAGCTCCATTATTAAACTTAGGTCCACCACCACTACCTCCACCACGTGGATACATTGGTGCTTCTGTGACAACTCCCAAGTTATTATTATTGTTTTGTGGTTCAGATGGATTTGAGCTTCTTTCATTACTCAAAAGATCTGATAGATTTATGCTTCTTTCATTATTCAAAAGATCTGATAGATTTGAATTTCTTTCATTATTCAAAAGATCTGATGGAGAAGGATTTGGGCCTCTTTCATTATTAATGCGATCCGATAGAATAGATCTTCTTTCATTGTTAACACGATCTGAAGGATTTGAGCTTATTTCATTATTAATGCGACCCGATAAAATTGATCTTGTTTCATTATTAACACGATCTGATGGATTTGATCTTCTTTCATTATTAATGCGATTTGATGGATTCGAGTTTCTTTCATTATTTAAAAGATCTGATAATGATGGATTTGATCTTCTTTCATTATCAATACGATCTGATATTGGTGGTCTTCCATTCTTTAAAATCTCTGATAATGTGGCTGATATTTTTGTTCTTGATGTCGGTACTTGTGGTAAATTTAAAGTACCATCACTATTTATATGTACACGTGTCATATTACGTTCCGCATTGTGCCAACGTGATTGCATATCCAAAATATCTGATAGTAAATTAACAGATTCTATATCTGCTGTTTGACTACTAGATGCTCCGCCGCTTGTATTCAATTTGGCTTGTAATAATGGATTACGACGAGTAGCATGCAAACGTACAGATGTATGTAATGCCGTCCCTGGCCCACTGTTAATTACACATTCTTCAACGCCACCAACGGCGCCTTCTTCACTTTCCGAGAAATATTCTAAATCGTTTGCACTGCCAAAAAGTGAAAGGGTTGGCACAGCATCATTATTGTAATGGCTACGATTTTGATCGATTTTGATACCCAATTGCTCTGCCAAACGTTGACTGGCAGTTAAACGTTGACCAGTTGCTCCTGTGCGACGACGATTATTGGTATGTTTTTTTGGTACCTTCTTTTTTCGACGTTTTATTACTTTCTTTGTTGTTTTTAAAGCAAATTTTCCATTGTAATTATTTGTATCATATTCTACCACATAGGTTCGGTGACGAGTTCGACGTTTTCTTCGTCGGCGACGAGGGACTTGAGTTCTTGATTTACGAGTTCTTCTTGTTGAAACTGTTATCGTTGTGTTGCTGTTGTTGTGTTCACCTTCTCTATTAGAGCTGGGTGTTGTCGTTGTTGTTGTTGTTGTCGTCGTCGTTTCTGTAGTCTCCTCATCATCACTCTCAGAAGTAAGGTTGAAGGAAATATCTGGTGATTCACTCAATATTTGATCACGTATACGTTGATTTTGTCGTGTACGCAATATACGTGGTTGCTGGACCTCTCTTATACGAACACTTGACTGCGGTATACCCATATCTCGTATATCCTCGAATATCATTCCCAAATCTTCAGCAACAATTGTCGAATAAGCATTAGAATACAAGCAAGGACGACAATACCACATGCCTTCTGGTACTTCTCTTAATGGTGGACTCAAGCAATCCATGTGATAGCCCTGATCACAATAATCACAAAGTAACATAACATCTTCGCGGTCATGTCTAGAACAAATTTGACAAGAGGTAACATCTTCACGATCAAATAGACCATCTAATTGGAATTGGGTGAATACATCCGCACATACGTTAATATCGCGCACGATTCTACGATTCACGAATGATTCCCGCACGACGATACGTTCGAATTCGAGACGATCTATAGGACAGGTCCGAACGTTCCTTGACCATGCCTCTATGCAGCCGGCACAAAATATATGATCACATGAGCTCGGTATGCCAATCTCTTGCTTCCGGAAAGTATACAAACAAATCGGACATTTCTCAAGAAAATCATTGCTACTACTATCCGAATTGAAATCACTGGCATCGTCATCAGTTTTCTTTTTTCCTTTTTTCCGTGATGCTGATGCTGATGTGGAAGCAGAAGTGCTTGGTTTCACATCATCATCATCAACATGTTCATCTTCGGATACGATATATCTCATTGATTTTTTACCACCGCGCGTATTTGCTTGTTGAATCTGTAATAAAAAAAGAGAAAATTTAATGTTAAAAAGAGAAGTTACAAGAAATTTTTAAATATTTTTTTGTTTTATTCATACAAATATTCAAATATCCACTTCCATCATGTGGTTCAATGAAATCTTTATAAAAATAGATTTAAATACATTCACAAATGGCAATTAATGAACAAATAAATAATGGGTTAACTAATGTAATACGCTCCAAAATCATTTAGAATCTTAATGCCAAATTAGTATTGAAAACAATAAAACGCAGAAGTGATTTCAGAGTCTCAACGCCATTCCATTCGGATGGTTGATTTGTTTAGTTCAGTAGAAGAAGTGCGTTGTATCGATGCTAGTTTTCAGAATGATTTTTATTTTGGATTTTACATTGACTTAAGCTAAGAATGGGGAGCGCGAGCGTAATAATGCAAGTGTATGTTATTGTATGAGTACATGCTCTTATCGATATGTACTCTCAGTATCTATGTACTTTTAAGTATATAGTCCCTTCGTTGAGTGGACTAAACTGCAAACGCAGCATATTCGAACGCGATTCGAATGTGCGCTGGCATAATGCGATTGGAATGTTCGTTGACATAAGTGTTTTGATTTGAGTTTATGTATTTCTGTATTTATGTTTTAATCTTGCATGAGTATGCTACAATAACATCTCTACCTTAAAGCTAAGGCGACATTCAACTGGATATACAATGGGTCCTCGTATGATGAGTACATTAACGGAGAATAACATGATTACCAACAATTCAGATAGATGGACAGCTTGTTCCAAATTGACATTACAAGACAAACTCATTGACGAAGTTCAATTCATCATAGTTAACACCAATACCCAACACCACTTCATTACATCAATCTATGATCTATGGGTTATTTCAAGTTAAGAACCTCTACACTGAAGAACTCTTCCTGCTTTTCTTGCTTTTGGTTGAAGGAAGCAATCTCACTCTAAATATAGTTTTGGAAAAATGAGTTCCTGTCTCAAGATTGTCATGCAAAGCTTAGAAAGTTATAGCCCAGCTCCTGGAAGAAGCTTAGGCAAGATAACTTTCCCGAATTTGTGATTTGAATAGACTTGATGCAGTGTCTATGGAGCCAGTGCTTGATGAAATTGTATTTTTGACTAATGAGATGGGGCTGGAAGTGAATAATTTTGATATGGATAAAAACCTGTGAAGCACAGTTAGAACCTGAGTTGTTTTGACGAATAAGAATTAACCAATTTTACAATTTTACATCAATTTATATGCAGAAAGAGATTTTTCTGAACTCGTGATTATCTGAAACAAATTATGCTCGTTATGCGAGAGTCCATTGTAACAAGATTAACGCTAATTCATAATGATCACTTTTGGGAAATCGACTACAAATTGCTTTTTTGTTTATCATTATAAAATTGTAATAATAATTCGATAAAACCAACAGTAGCAATGGACTTAACTCATACCCGGCTATGTCGAAGTTGTTATACTCTTCTCGCACGCCCAGAAAATTTGATTGAGTATACAGAATGATTTCATTATTGATTTGATTCCTGTTTAGGGTAGAGTTAGCACACATACATTGAGACCGAAATGTTTATCTGAAAGCTATACGATACAATAATGAATGTAAATCTGGGTTTGTATGGGAGGTTCTTCTCTCAGTGGTCCGATTCGGTTGATTCCGACAACACAGCGTCTTGGGAAAAGAAACACTCCATGTAAAATTTCAGCTCTCTAGCTTAAAAACTGAGAGTCTAGTTTGCTTACATACAGACGGACAGGGCTTAATCAAATCGTCTCGTCGAGCTGATCGAGAATTGATATTTTATTAAGATTGGTTCGTTCTATAAAAAGTTACTAGAAAATAAAATGAGTTTAAAAAACAATTTCACTACATACAATAAGAGGAAGAATGCGGCGCTGGCACGTGAACACATTTGTGGTGCTTATATGGTGAAGACCACTGTCAAGAAATAGTTCGCAGGTTTTCGTTTTGGTAGTCTTGATGTGAAAGATGCACCACGCTTAGGCCGAGGTCGATCTATCACTGAGAAAGTCGATGAAATCATGGCAAAAGTTGTGCAATAGTCATGACATTTGTAATGGATGATAAAAATGGAGACTATTGTGCGAATTGTATCCACAAACATTAGCAAATCCAGAAATGATGGCCAAGAATTTGATGCTGTGTGTTTGATAAGATTGGAAAGGTATCATCCATCATAAGCCACTAATGTCTGGCCAAACGATTGATTGGAATGTTTACTACCAAAAATGAATGCAGTTGAAGCAAGTAATTGCAATAAAAAGAGGCCAGAATTGATCAACAGAAAATGTGTCGTGTTTCATCATAGCAATGCAATGATAATCCGGCAAAAATTGAAAGATTATGGTAAGATATAAGAAGATTATCATTTGTTCCGATCTCTTCAACACTCTCCTGCTCTCTCAAAATTGGCTTCAATAGAAAAAATCACTTGTCACAGTTTCTTTTTTTAAATGAGAAACCACAGAAATTCTTGTTCTGACGGTATAATGGTGTTAGCCGAGAAATGCAGAAGGTGGTCGACCAAAATGGACAATACATAATTTAATAAAATTTTAAATATACAAAAAAATAATCTGAATTTGAAATAAAAAAAGGCCGCGAACTTTTTCCTCAACAAAATACTTTATGTGGTCTCCTGCTGTCCATGACAAACTTATACGACTAGTATTCACTGCTTGAAGAGTATAAAAATGAACCCGAAACTTCACCAATTGTTTTAATTCGATTAGCGTGAAGATTAATTTGTTGTTATGTTGGTTAAACATGTCTGAAAATTATCTAAATATTGTTAGCCATATGTTGGATGTTTAATCTATTCTGAGTTGTTAAAAAGGTTACATACAAATGATTTGATAAACTGAAAAATGAACATATTATACGACATTGATCCATTTATAGAAAATAAAACTTATAATAATCAGATTTCAATCAAATGTTTTCTTTGTATTACAAACAATGCTTAAGAAATGTAATAGTTTTTTCATGACAAATATCGTTTTTCAATCATAAAATTACGTGTTATTTAAGTGAATATTGGACAAATTGGTAAATATTATGTAAACTGATATTTTCATGATTTCCAATCCATTAAAAAAACAGATGCAAATACATAGTAAGTTGTCGCCTTTGTTAAATTGAATTAATGTCTTTCAAATCTTATTGGTTTCATATTATGAAAAGAACATGTGTCTTGTCAATGGGTGGGAAAGTAATAGATTTTACTCAAAAAATCCATGAAGTAGTTTGTTAGTTACAGCGAATATGATGCAGAATTACTAGCAGTTCACATGGAAATTTGTCGGAGCGCAAAAGGTTAAATTCTATTGTCAATTCTCAGATTTGATCACAAAATACTGAAAAATCATTTGCTGACATAGACCAGATGAAGTTGAGTATTAACTCAGTGGTAACAAAGACAGCACAACAGATCCCACATCATGTTAAAGATTAAAATGAAAAGATTTTTCCTTATCTTCCTTCCTCAAAACAGTTCTGCTCCTAGAGACTTCTTCAAAATATTAGAGGTCCCGGCAAAATACTGATATTAAAAAAAAAAAACAAACATGTGAAACTCTTCTAGAGCTTTGTTTGAAACATCAGCGGATGACAATAAATATATCTTCTTATTAGCTAAAAACATTGAATAAAAACGGACTGACTGATAATTGGTTGATAGTACAAACTTAAATAATTATTTCTTCATATGATATTTGTTAGGAGCAGCATTGATTTTCTTCCACTTTGTCATGCTACGGGGAGTCAGTAGGTGTTAGATCCAAGAGAGCAATGCCATTATTAGCCTTCGTCTCTCATGTTGATAGGATCGAAGAGCAAATCAAGTTAAATCGGGTGAATTCGCTCCGTTGGAGGCCAAACTTATCTATTCAATAGTATCAAATTGGACTTAAATTTAAGTTTCCTCAATATTTTGTGTTCGCTGATTTAAAAATATCACATTTTCCCCACAATGCCAACATAATTCTAAAAAAATGTACAGTGTAAATGCTCTAACAAACAATACAATGAAGAACTTTAAAAGTTTATAAAAATAGAAATAAATAAACGAATATAATATGATCAAAGAAATCATGTAATTTTAAATAGAATCTAACAGGTGATTCATTAAGAGGTTTTTTGTGAGTTGGGTTTCTTTTACAGATCACGAGTTATGCTGTCATGTTAATTTTATTCAGTAATGTTTGACAAATCAACCACGTCTCCAACGTCTCTCTGGAACAGCTCAACGAAGATTCCGCTGTTATCGCGTCGAATCTTTTTCAGTGATGAGGCACATTTCTGGCTCAATGGCTACGTCAATAAACAGAATTGCCATATTTGGGCTGAGGAGCAACCTGAAGAGACTTTCGAACTATCGTTACATCCACATGTAGTTTATGGGTTGGTGGAATCATCGATCCGTATTTCTTCAAAAACGAGGCCGTACAGATTATTACCATCAATGGCGCCCGCTACCGCGCCATGCTAATGGACTTTTTGTTGCCTGAAGTTGAAGCCCGAAGTGTCGGCGATATTTGGTTCCACGGCACACACAGCGCATGACACAAAGCAGTTAATTTCGTGTTTCGGACCTGTCATTTGCCGCATAGATCGTGTGCCATCACAACTTTGGACTTTTTTCCCTCGGGTTATGTGAAGTCCCAAGTCTTCGCCGATAAGTCAGCTACGATCCAGGACTTGGAAGTCAACATCACTCGCTTAATTGGGTAGATACCTGCTGCAATGCTGGAAAGAATGATCCAAAATTGTACCTTCCGTATGGACCACCTACGGCGTAGTCGCGGCCAACATTTGAATGAAATTATTTTCAAAAAGTAAATGTCAGAGAATGTTCTTTCAGATCCTAATAAACATTATGCCATCCAATTTCTCTTTGTGTGATTTATTTACAATTAAAAAAAAACTTGTAAATGAATCACCCATTACTTATTTACGAATTTTAGCATTATGAAATTGCAACATATGTTCTTATTAGATTATCAACAACAAATTAAAGCCGCCCATGAGTCCAAGAACATATATTGCATGCAATGCATTGGGCAATTGCCACAACAAAATCAGTGGCGCGTAAATTTCCTTGGCTTAAAGTAAAATCATCTCTGTAAAAATGGTATTTTGATGCTTAAAACTTATATTTCTTTTACATTCTATAACAATTAATTTTAATAAAAATTATTATTATAACAATTAGTTAATGAATAGATTTCCATAGATTGAAGAATTGTTTTGATGTCCCACGATGTTTACGAACTAAGATGAGTATACAAAAATCATTCCATGGACGTTGGCATGCAGTTTGTTACATTGCAAATTATAACAAATTTTGTATATAAACTAGAAGAATTGAACTATTGTTTTTTTTTATTAAATTTTAATTATGTTTAAAATCACTTATTTGAAAAAAAAAAAAAAATTAACCATTATTAATGGATTTTGATTGCAAGAATGAAACCGGTTTACACTCTTGCTGAGATACACAAACACACTTGTAAAACACATTAATAGACGCACAACAAAAAAAAAAAAAATAAAAATAAAAAGAAAATACTAGAAGAAAAAAATTAAAACAAACCATTACCTCACTGCTGCTAGAGGAAAAAACGATGGCTTCATCTACATGGCTGCTGGAACTGCTAGTGAAACTGAGTCTGTCATGACGCCGGTTTCTAAAACGTCGTGCGCCATTGCGTCGAATTGCGTTCGAATCTTCGTCATCAACATTCTCATGTTGATGATCATCATTGCTCTTTGCGGTTTTCTTTTGCTGTTCTTTTTGTTTTTGTGTTTTTTTACCGGTATTACGGTTATGTTGCTGACGTCTTTTCCGCCGATTTGAACATGATGGTCGTAAATCAAGGTCACCATTAGCATCATTCACCCCATCACCTGTTTCTTCCCAACTATTACTTGTTGTTTCATCACTGTCATCATCATCAACTAAAATGCGCATAACAATGCGACGTTTTTCAGCAGCATCGGCAGCCTTTTTGTTGCTTTTAGTTTTGTTCTGCGCTTTGCGCTTTTTGCTAGCGCATTTCTTGGTGCTGCTGCGAGTTCTTCTACTCGTTGATGGACGATTAGAATCGTCGGTTGCAGAATCACCGGAATCACTGTCGCTCATTTTTTTTTATTGTATATTTCTTACTATATAATAAAACATACATACAAATTTTTATTATGTACTGATTTTTGTTTTTTCAGCTAAATTTATTATTTACAATTAATGTAATAATGATGTTCAGTTTTTTGCTATAGTTGTTGTTGATGTTAGTGCACTTATCAGATCAAAAATGGCTCTTAACAGTTATTTATTAATATATATATATATGTATAATCATTTTTCATTTCTTTTTGCTTGCTAAATAAATTTTTTTTGCTCTTTTTCTTGTTTACGCACAAACTTTTCCTGTTCATTTCGAGTAAATTACATTAAATACAAAGCACCATTTTGTTGCACTTTTTTTCATAAAAGTCTTGTGAAATATTTTCAATGGATTAATTTTGTTTTAACAACCGATTTCGGTGCGAAAATTCATAACTTTAAACAAAATTCTTCACACACATAAAATTTCGTCCACTTTTCAGCCATTTTTTCTTTCTAGTTAGATAGTGACGAGACAAATGAATGTTGAGTGTTTCCAGTACACGTTACTTGATTACTTGCAATCCATTGCAGTGTTGATAAACCATTAGAAATGTGAATATTTATCGTTTATATTGTTGATTATTGTTTATCAAATAACCTGCGTGTTGATTAAATTAAAGCTTTATTAGTTAATATAAGTAATTAAAATAATTTTCAATAATTTCGTCCACTTTTCAGCCATTTTTTCTTTTTTGTTAGATAGTGACGAGACAAATGAGTGTTGAGTGTTTTCAGAACACATTACTTGATTACTTGTAATCAATTGCAGTGTTGATAAACCATTAGAAATATGAATGTTTATCGTTTATATTGTTGATTATTGTGTATCAAATAAGCTGCTTATTTATTAAATTTAAGCTTTATTATTAAATATATGTAATTAAAATAATTTTCAATTCACAAATCATATGCATGCACACATAAATTTAAAAAACCGGTAAAGTATTTGGTAACGAAATACAAAAATTTGCATCACTTAACTCAAGTCTACACAACAACATGAAGTTGGCAGCGGCAGTGGAAGTGTTACACATATACAAAATGTTAGCTAAGTGAAGTCTACACATCCGGCTCGCTCTTTTCGGTGTAGAATAAAAAACTATCAAGATGGGTCGCATGCACGCTCCTGGGTAAAAATGCAATTATAATTAATTTTTCTTGAGTATTAAAGCAAATGGATTGTGAGAATATATTCTATAATGCTGTGGATACTGTTTTTTGTGAAAATATTAAACATAAATGAGTTTATTTACATGAAAATTGTGTTGTTAAAATATCCACATGTTGTATGAGAGACATTCATTTGCTTTACTTGGCTATATGTATTTCTTTTTGTTGTTTTATCACAATGAACTAATAAATGAATTTTTCTTTTTGTTTTTTTTTTTTTGTATAGCAAGGGTATTTCCCAATCGGCACTTCCCTATAGACGCACAGTTCCATCATGGCTGAAGCTTAACTCTGAAGATGTTAAGGAACAAATTAAGAAATTGGGCAAGAAAGGCTTAACCCCATCAAAGATTGGTAAGGTTTTTTTTTTGTTTTGTTGTTATTTGAGGTTATGTTATACAGATGATTATTGTATTTATTTACCTTTTAGGTATCATTCTTCGTGATTCTCATGGTGTCGCCCAAGTGCGTTTTGTGAATGGCAATAAAATTTTGCGAATTATGAAATCGGTTGGTTTGAAACCCGATATACCTGAGGATCTTTACCACATGATTAAGAAGGCTGTTGCGATCCGCAAGCATTTGGAACGCAACCGTAAGGACAAGGACGGCAAGTTCCGTCTTATTTTGGTTGAATCGAGAATTCACCGTTTGGCGCGCTACTACAAAACCAAGAGCGTTTTGCCACCAAACTGGAAATACGAATCCAGTACAGCATCCGCATTAGTTGCTTAAATACTGGAGATGTGTTTCTTAATTTTTTTATATTATAAAAATATATAACAAGAAAACTATTCTAAAATGTAATTCAAATGTTTTGCAATTGAATTGAAAGAACGAACTCCGCTTTCAACTTTCGGTGGCACTCATGAAAGACAACAAATACATAGACTTTGCACACAACAACAGAAATTGAATTGAAGCAACGAACTCTGGTTTCAATTTTCGGTGGCACTCATGAAAGACAACAAATACATAGACTTTGCACACAACAACACAAATTGAATTGAAGCAACGAACTCCGCTTTCAATTTTCGGTTGCACTCATTCATGAAAGACAACAATACATAGACTTTGCACACAACAACACAAATTGAATTGAAGCAACGAACTCTGGTTTCAATTTTCGGTGGCACTCATGAGAGACAACAAATACATAGACTTTGCACACAACAACACAAATTGAATTGAAGCAACGAACTCGGCTTTCAACTTTCGATGGCACTCTGCAACACAAATTGAAATTAAATTGAAAGAACTTCGAGTGGAGTCTTCTGTCAATTGCTCAATGTGTTGATTGTTCTCATTTCTTGGTACTCTCTCGTGCTCGTTCGCTTTCTCTCTCTCTCTCTCTCTCTCATGTTCCTATTGCTTATGGCCAACCGTCTAAACCGACTGCAAGCGTTTGGTTTTATGGATTTATTTATATTAAAGAGAGGAGAGAGCGCCGATGGAAGAGCGAAAAAGAAATGAGTGATCAGTTGGAATTGAAATTTGCAGTATTTTTTGTTTTTGCAGGGGAGCATGAGGCAATATGCGATTATTTTCTATTCTCAGCTTTCTTCGCTATTCACATTTGCCCATATTTTTTGGTCTAAGCAAATTCTTTTGTCTGGAAGGAGGAACGAAGGCTTGTAATCACTCTTCTTAGAGTACGTAGTGCGGATCTTTTGTTTCAAGGCGCCCGGGCGTCCATTATTCAAATAGTTTCTTGAAAAATTAAAACATTTTTGCAGTTAAAAATTGAAATTTACTTCATTTCCGTCCATATATATTAAAAATTTTGGAAATTTACTCAATTTTTGATAAACAATAAGAGATTATTGATCTCAGCATGAAAATTGGATTGGTCTTAAATATAGCGTTTTATTTAGCAGCGGCCCTGAATAATTGTTTCTTAATTTCATCCGTTTCTCTCTTTCAATGTTGTAGCCAATCAAAAAGCGTTCCATCTCAGTCATTTCACTCGCTACTTTCGACCTGCTCGTTACTTTTTACCGTTATTTTTGTAAGTCGAAATTCGACTTTTGGCGGAAGCAGTTCGACGCACGTTTCTTCGGCAAATTTCAATACGAAAAATATTGTAAATTTTCGTTGTTTTGTGAGTCGTCGTTGGTCGTCGCGTCCGTTTTGTTACTATAGAATATAAGAAGAAAGTAAAAAAATTGAAACGAATTTCTAAAATGCATTTATTCAAAATTAAAACTCAATTGAATTTTTAAACAGAAGAGAAAATTGTTTAATTGAAAAGATTTCGCACGCGGTTTCTATGTACAAACGTGTGATTAGATAATTTGTGAAAAAGAATGAGAATATTGAAAAGCGGCAACAATTAACTAAAATAAATAAACAATCAATCAACAATTGAATTGAATGTTAAAAAAAATGTGAAATAATGTTAAATTCATGATGATGATGATGATGATCTTATTAATAATAAAAATAAAAATAATACTAATAATGAAATAAATGAAATTCCTTTCTTATTTGTAAATTGAGAGCATATAAAACTGTAATTCTTAGAAACACAATTACCGCTAATCACTAATCCATACTTACTTATTATGTGCGTACGTACATGTGTGTGTTTCCATGTGCTTTTGACTGTTATATGTTCTAACATCTTCTTTTCTTTCTGCTTATAGCCTAAAATCATTATGAATTTTATGCGTTTCCCTTTTCTTTTTTTTTTTTTGATTTATATTCTTTTTTGGTTGTGAAATCCTCACGCGTGTTGCGGTCAAAATACAAAATTAATAAAAAAAAAAGATGAGCAAAATTGCTCACAAAAAAAAAAATTAAACAAAAAGTGGCAAAGTGACGCCACAAGTTCGAATAAATATAGCAAAAGCAAACAAACACCAAAAAAAAAGAATCAAAAAAGCAAATACATAAAAAAAAGAAATAAGAGACTACAAGAAGAAGAACTAACAACAACAAAAGCAACAATAGCAACAACAACGGCAACACATTATGTATCAAAGTCAATTTCGCCAAGCAAAGCATGGCGAACTTACGTAGAAACAATTTTCAAATGTGTGTGTGAGAGGAGAGCGGAGCAACTAACAGTGTGCTGCTAAGGATTTTATTTATTTATTTCACAGTTCAGTTCTCTTTTCACTCCCACTCTTCACTCTGGGTGCTTTCCTTTGTTGTTGCCATCTTCAACTGTCTATGCCTTTGCCATTATTTTATGTGTGTTCTGTTCTGTGTGTAGAAGTTTCTCTTATGCGATTTCTCTCTTTTTTTTTTTTGTTATTTTTTGTGTATTTTGTCATTGTTTGTGGCGGCGTTAGTAATTTTTTTTTTTTTTTTTTTGTTATTTTTTGCTCATATTTAGTTTTTTTTTTTGTTTTTGTTATTCTTCATTATGATTATTTGTTTATAATTTAATTAGATGATGGATTTCCTTTGGTTGTAAACAATAAAGAATAATATTAATTAGAATTTTACATAGAAATGTTTACATTACAAGCTTTGAATCATATTTATTTATAATGAAAGAAATGAATGAGTGGGTGAGATGTTTAGCAATAACATAATTATGATGTTAAAGAAGGGGGCGTGCGTATAGAATTATAATTAGCAAGTATTTTTATAGAAAACTTGCATAAATTAAGTTATAGCTTTCAATGGATTAAAAGCTAAAACCATAAGCTTTAAGTAGAAGCAACAATGTGCATGCCGGCTAATTGCCTTAGGCAGGATGCTCTTCAGCTGACCAAAGACTATAAATGACTTATGAAATTATGCCTCTCTCTTAAACTTCAATTTTTTGGATTTCAACAAGAAATTTTGTGAAATTTTTTTTGTGTGATTATGGTGATTCATTCATTTCTTTGATCGAGTTCATTCCGAAACATTGAGATTAGATTAGATTAGAGAAGAACGAGAGTGATCCATGACTGGTTTTGAGTTGATCTTAGCTTAACTTTTTAATGTCAGTTGTATAGTATAAGAAAGAAAAAAGTTTTTCTAACAACCTGAACTTTTAATGGGATGGGGTCTTTGTATGGGAGTGACCTCTCTTAATAAACCGATTGACCGATTTGGTTGATTCTGACAACTGTGCAGTTGCAGCGTCTTGTGATAAGACATTCAACTTTCTAGTTTAAGAACTGAGGGAATAGTTTGCATACATGCAGATAAACAAGGGGTCCCCGATGTCTATTTCTGTCTGTTGCAAACAAGTCAAGTAGCCACATTATGGAATAGTAAAGCCACTTAGAATCACTAATTGGCCCGTTGTGTGCCTTCCGGCAAATTGCTTTTTATTAGGGTTCCGGACCCAAATGATACCAAACGTTGTCCGTCTGTCCGTCCGTCCCCGGGTCATATCTCCTGATCCCTAATAGCTTGAGACTTGAAATTTTCACAGAATATGTCGTTCTACCCGGACAACAACATCAAATTCTAAAACTAAAATATTTTCAATAACTCAAAACAAGAAACATTTAGGTTTGTATGGCAGCTATACGATCCAGTAACCCCACGATCTTGAATTTGTGTGGTTGGTGGCTATGGGTTAGAAACTTATACTGTCAAAATTCCAGTTTGATCGGACCAGTGGGGAGGGTACCTCTCATACAAACCCAGCATTAAAATTCAGGTTCTTATTTGTTTTTGTCACTATTGAACTATAATTTAGACACTATAAGTTTCTGACATAGGCGCTATACATTTGTTGGAATCAGTCAAATCGAACCACTATGTGATGTACCCATACAAACCCAAATCTGGTACGGAACCCTCCATGTACGAGTCTGACTCGCACTTGGCCCATTTCTTAAAAGTTAATTGGCCTTTTTCTTGGTGTTCCTTCTTCTCCCCCAACTCCATTAAGTGGGTAAATTCCTCCTACTCTTCATCTATGTCTCCTTCTTTCTATGTTTTTCTTTTCTCTCTCATCTTTCATTTCTCATTCATTGTTATTTTATTTTCATATTGTTTATTTGTCTGTCTTGTCTTGTCTTGTCTTGGGCGTCCCACAGGTGTCTGTTAATTTTTATCATTTTTGGAAATAAAAAAAATTAATAATAATGCGAACTAAAATTTGTTTCAAAATGCTGAGAATCAAATGATAATAAATAACAATACAAAAACAAAATAAAATATAAAATAAATTATCTACAAATTTTTATTATTATTCTGTGGTTCGTTTAACTTTATTTTTGAAACTTTGTTGAATTAAAACAAAAAAAAAAAAATTATAAGGTCTCGTGCAGTACAAAAAAATATTTACACAATTGTTTTTCATGTTGTTGTTGTTATTATTATTATTAGTGTTGATAATTGTTTTGTTGTTGCTTTTTATTATTGTTGTTGTAAATTAGTCATTAACTTAATCATTGAGCATTAAAAATTGATGTTTCTTTATCATAGTTAATCATATCTTATATGACTTTGTAATGAGCCTTAGTAATATTTGTTGTTGTTGTTGTTGTTGGAATAGCAAGAGGTCTTTCAGTCGCGTGAATGTGATTGCGATATGTACAAATGTACAAGCATACTTATGTGATTCTTGACCTACCAACTATTATTGTTGTATTGCTCTGGACAAAAATATCTAGTCAAAACGAGACCATGTAATACTAATTTTTCATAGCAAATAATAGAAATCTACATCATTCATATTCTTCATTCATTTTATAGTCGTTTCATGTTTATTTAGTTCAAAATAATAGTATTTTTTAAGGGACTAATAGATTTTTTAGAGCACAAAAGTTGAATTAATATTTTAATTAAAGCGCAATGATGGTGGAACCCTTTTTTGGGTACGGAAAAAGTCGTCGGTTTATGTTGGCTGGCAAGCCGCATTGGGCCGCCCTGTTACTTGTCTTTGGCTGAAGGTTGGGCAGCCCCTGTTTCGAAGATAGATTTTTGTGTGCCGTTCCCGATTTTTAATTGCTTAACACTCCCTAATTTGCTGTGAGTCTACCATTGCCCTCTTGAAAACCTCCAGCGGCCTTTGTGGGGAACTATTGGGACTATGCATTAATTTTAAAGGTTGCACACAGATGGCGTTATTTACAACAGTATCGCATCTGGCAATACTGTAACTATATTCATGTCAAAGCCTCATCATTAGGCTTTGTTTACCAGTATCTGTCATTTCGCTGAAGTGTACACAACATAGTTTTTTTGTGCTCCGAGTATGTCAACTTTCGTGCCGTCAAAACGCAATTTGCGGGAAGCCTTGCTTTTTTGCTTCAATTTGAAGAAAAATACCACCCAAGCCCGTCAATTGCTGTTGGATGCCTACCCGAACCATACTCCATCGATTTCAACCTGTGAGTACTGGTTTCGACGCTTCAAAAGTGGTGTTTTTGATACCGAGGACAAGAAGCGACCTGGCCAGCCCAAAAGGTTCGAAGACGCAGAATTGGAGGCATTGCTGGACCAAGACCCGTGCCAAACGCAAGAAGAGCTCGCCGAAACGTTGGACGTTGACCAAGCAACCATTTCCAGACGTCTCAAAGCGATGGGAATGATCCAAAAGCAAGGTAATTGGGTGCCATACGAGTTGAAGCCGAGAGACGTCGAACGCCGATTTTTCACGTGCGAATTGCTGCTTGAACGACTTGGCCGGAAGGGTTTTTTGCATCGTATTGTGACTGGCGACGAAAAGTGGATCCATTACGATAACCCAAAGCGTAAAAAAACATATGTCAAGCCCGGCCAACCGGCGCCATCGACGTCCAAGCCGAATATTCATGGTTCGAAGCTCATGCTCTGTATTTGGTGGGATCAGAAGGGTGTGGTGTACTATGAGCTGCTCCAACCCAACGAAACCATCTCTGGGGAAGTCTACCGACGTCAATTGATGCGTTTGAGCCGAGCATTGCTTGAAAAACGGCCGGAAATGGTCGAAAGACACGACAAGGTTATTTTGCAGCATGACAACGCTCGGCCGCATGTTGCACAGGTCGTCAAAACATACCTTGGAACGCTCAACTGGGAAGTGCTACCCCACCCGCCGTACAGCCCAGACATTGCTCCTTCGGATTACCACTTGTTCCGGGAGATGCAGCGTAAGCTGGCTGGACACCGCTTCTCTTCATATGAAGAGACCAAAAAATGGATCGATTCATTCATAGCCGCCCAGAAGCCGGAATTTTGGAGAAACGGAATCCGGAAATTGAAAGAAAGATGAGAAAAGGTTGTGGCTAGCGACGGACAGTACTTTGAATGATGTATCAATCCATTTTGAAATCGAAATAAAGCCCCATTTTTGGTGAAAAAACCTTTAAAATTAATGCATAGTCCCAATATGATGTAAATTATATTGTATTTGTTTTCATGACTATTCTAGCAGACTTCAGGGTCTTTACTTCTTTAAGGGCAGGTTCACTCGATGGAGTCCCAGTCAGTCCCACTTATAGATTTCATTCATTAATAGAACTAATAGACCATCAACTCTTATCAAACGAGAAATTCACTTAATTATGACGTTAATCTTATCAAAAATCATCAAAACTTTTAAATGAAATCAAAAATATCACAATTTAAAGCAAATATTTAGATTGCAGTAGATTACGTTGTTTCTTTGCTATCAGGAAATATTTGTACCCGTATGTACATAGTTCGAAAGTGGGAAGAATTAACCCAGACCCAGACCCAGACCCCTCCACACTGTTGTTTAACTTGACTTATTTTTAAAATGCAATAAAATTGTGTGAACTGAAATTGCATCAAACTAAATAATAAACTAAAAAGCAATAAAACTTATTTATTTCTAGTATTGTAGACTTGTTCGTATGGCAACACATGAATATTCACAGTATCATTATAAATATTGTATGTTTATAGTATAGTGTTTAGTAGATTGAAATGTATCCAAGTATCTATGGGAATCGAAGGACAGATCATTAAACTATTGTATGTTATTGTTACATTAATGATTAGTTTTTTTTTGTTTATTGTTTTTACATTAATTTTTAGTTAGTTAAATCGATCGATCGATCTAATTAAAATAAATGACTTGAACTCATGGTACCGAACTGAAAAAATGTAGAACTTTTCTTTACAAGTCTATTATTGAATTGAGTCGAGCTAAAGCGACATCGCATGCAATCATTTAATTCAACAATTGCAAGGGTCGCTTGAAAAGTATTTTACCTAAAAATGTGTTTCATTTTTAGTATGATTTCTCACACTTGTCAAGCTTCTTTAACCGCATCAAGAGGATTTGAATTCTTTTTTATAGAAATTTTCTTCCTTTGTGACATTTTTGTTTTGAAACTAAAAAACAAGTAAACATAGTCACTACAAATTAAATTTTGATACCAAGGGATGTAAAGAACTGTAACTGAATTGTAACCATACGGCAGAGATGGCATCTAGATTAGATTAGGCATGGGTAGAAGCTTGTCATCTTGGCACTGCAACCTCAATTTGGCATATTGTAACAGAGATGGTATCTTTATAATAGATATATTCTATACATATTTTTAAATTTCCTGGGCGCGTCTGTCTGTCTATATGAAAGCGATAAACTCCAAAAGTACCGAACGTATTTTCATACGGTTTGCACCAATAAACGGAGTGGATTCATGAGAAAGGTTATTGGTATATGTACAATTCATTAAAGTTTTGTGTAAATTAGCTGAACTATGACGATGATTAATGAAAATGTCAGAAAAAATGCCGTGAACTATGTTAATCACATAACCAAGGTGTCCATAATGTCGTTGGTGTCTAGGACCATCATTTTTTAAAGTAAAACAGAATTCAATTAACAGTGAGCGCAAGTCGTTTCTGTTACTTAGCAGAAGTTTGTAATGTTAAAAATTACTCCAAAGGCGGGAGGTGGTTCCAGACTCAAATGGTATCACCAACCAACATTATGGCCACGGAGGCAACCACATTTTCATCGCATGTGATATGTGTTGTTGATCGAAGTTCGAACATACAATGTAGGTTTGATCGAAGACAACATAGTTCGAACATACAACGATAGTTCAATCAAGCGTATAACCAAACAGCTATGTTATGTGCTGTTGGTATGCTAATGTTAGTCATATGAAAATGTCATGTCATGCATTGAGACAAGACCAAACAGTGGTTTTTGATCGAAAGTAAGCACCATTGTTGTTCATGGCTTTATGTAAAGCTAAATTCTTCTTGAACACCCCTCGTATACATTTATCTTTTCATGCTCTGAATTATATAAAATAACTTTTCCATTGTTATTACAATTGATTTGTTTAAATATTATTAAAAAAAAAAAAAAACCATTTGGTTTTCTTATGCAAGAGTCGCAAATTGTCATCGTTGTTGTTGTTGTTGTTGCTTTTACAGTTGTCATTGTCTCCATTATTGTTCAAAGTGATTGAGAATTGATTTGGCTGCTGAGCTTCGCTTCACTCACTTTGCATCAAATTCTAAATTCTTTTCCATTTGTTTAGTTCTTGATTGGTTGTTGATTTAAATTAAGACCGATGCGATTTATTTTATTTATTTAAATTACTTCAATTTTTTTTCCAGTAATTATTTATTCTAGATAAAATATAGAAAGGAAAAAAAAAAACAAAAAAAGAAAACCAATAATAATAATAAAAATAATAATATACCAAAATGCAGTCAATTAAAACTGCCGATTTGCCAGAGAATCCGCGTGAACGTGCTAATTGTGTTTCGGCATTATGTTTTTGGTATGTAAAAGTTGGTTTTAGGAAAATTACATTTAAATTGATGCAAAATTACTTCATTCTCTTCTCATAAATGTGAAAATTATTCATTAAAATTATTTCAGGTATACAATGCCAACATTTTGGAAAGGACGAAAGAAAACACTTGATACTAAAGATCTTTATAAAGCATTAACTCAACATAAATCAGGTGAGTGGTGATGATGATCTTAATAAAAAGTATCATATATTATAAACTGTAAGTGTCAATATATAGATGAATGTAGAGGACAAATATTTGCATCACTTACAGCAAATAAAAGGATTATTTAGGATCTTTAAAAATCCTCACGATCAAGTTTTATTTTATTGACTAAAGATGAACCGTACTGTGCGGAGAATCATTTGTTATCAGAAAATCATATTCGTTCCTCATTAGAGGATAAGAAATCAACCCAACTGGTGGAGACGGTCTCCCTAACACAATACTACTAGTATTCTGGTGTGACTCTAATGCAATTTCAACTGTCCTCCTATGTAAATCATCACAACCTGACTTATGTCTACGAGGAGATCAAGGATGAAAATGGAAATGTGTATGACAAAAAGTCAAGCCACTAAATCAACAAGAAATTTATACTTTTTTGCTGCCTTCTAGCTTTCATGCCGTTGACTTTTCTATCGGGTTTTCTTGGATTTGAGTTGCATTTGCTAAATCAACATCAAGGAAGAAAGTAACAGAAACAACAGGTTTTTCACGGTCGAAATGACATTAGGCGGATACAAGGATGATATAGCCTTTTTAATAGGCAATACTTTGGAATTTCAATAACAACATCTTCACTTCTTGTCAAACACATTTCCAGTTTCATCCTTGTTCTCCTCAATATTCTCGTCATGATGGTCAGAAATCGGAGGAGAATCGTTGTTTTAAAATAGTAAAATAGTGATGTATTTATGGAACTTAGATGTAAAATGTAATTTTAGTTATTAAAGTAATGAAAAAGTTGTGTATCACAATTGAGTTTGTTGCATATTAAAGTAGTCCGAAAGAAATATACAGAATAGATCCATTGTGATGCCTAATATGGATTGGTCTTTACTTCAACCTTCAACCTTACTGGCATGGGAGACCTTGTTGATAGTTTAGGCCACCACCAGCATCGCTCTCAGGGTGCTTAAACCTACTGAGCCCCCTTAGCATGAGAAAGTAAAGAAGAAAGGAATCTTATAGCCTGTACTGAACTCTGAATTCTTGTGAAAATACCACTGTGCGAAGTTGCCAGATGATTTTTGACTCTCTTCCTCCTTCTTTTTGTTGCGCGCTAACATAAAACCACTGATGATGATTTTAGTAAATTTTATATTGTAAATTTTTTGTTGAAATTCTAATGAAACACGTAGCAAAAATGAAAAAGGCACTGACTGCAACGTTCCATTTGTATGTTTAACCAAAACATAAAACATCTGCTTAGACCAAAACTTGCAACTGAATTCGCATTGTAAACGGTCTTCACAAAAATCATTTTCATTTAGTTTGAAACATTGAATCAGTAGTCTTAGCATTTAAATATTTTGATCCAAATTGGATCAGCAGTTTTCGATCTCAAATAGTCTTTCGTAGCATCAATTCATCAACATGATCGATAGTATTTTCTAACTCTATACTAGTGATAGAGTCTTGTGGGTCTTTAATTGTATTCTGTTCCAGAGTAGTCATGTTTATCATTAATTTGAATCACTGAAACCATAGATTTTGCTTTAAAATCTTTCATTCGAAATCAGTTTAGTATCAAATAATATATTGTCTATGATATTGGATCTCAAAATTGTCTTCTGCAGTAATTTTCATCAACATGATCAATGATTCATTTATATCTTTATTGTTAATTTGAAATCTTAGCTTCCTTTCTAATAAATTTCACTATCAAATTATTGTACTATATAATATGATATTGGTTCAATAGTTTTTAATTTCAAATGGTCTTTCATTATCAATATACTGGGTTTCTAATAGTATTCTTAACCAGCAATTAAAATGATTATTATTACATCAGGTGCATAGATCTATGGGGTTTGTTTATTCCCTTCCTTAATCAGTTCATCAACATCATCATCATCATTATTTCCAATACAAACGACGTTTAGTTGGTTGAAATCAATTATCTAGTGTCGCCTGTTGTAATCATCATTAAAATCTCGGTAATAAATAACTTGGTTTGACATAGTTTTGTTTTGTTTTGTTTTGTTTTTTTTGCAATCATTTTGAATTTTTTCAACTAAATCAACTCAATAGATGATAGTGAAAAGTGAAAAGAGAAGGAGTATTGATAATAATTACGTAAAAAATTTGTACAACATTGTTTTGTCTTTCCTTCTCTCGACCGACTTCCTTTCTCTATCCCCATTTTTCATATTAAACAGAAACTTTGTTTAATTTTTCTTTTCTATGTGTGTAATATTTCCTTCTTTATATTTTTGAATGCATTTGTTTTATTTGTGTACGAGTATCTTCATAAATCAATATAGTAGATTCATATACAATATAGTCGATTGAATCTATTTTGTGTAGACAACAACAATATAAGGTTTATTTGAACAAGAAATCAATTGGTGATGGATGATGATCATCAGATCATCATGATGGCACAAAAACCTAAAATCCTAAAAATGAAATGAAAATGAAAATAAATTCAATTTATTATGTATTTCTACAATTGTGAAATACTTGTAACTACACGACTGATGTCAGTCATTCATTTCTCATCATTCATTTCTTTCCATGTTGTGTCAGCTCACTAATCATACTAATCATAATTTTGATAAAAAGCACCATCACCATCATCATCATCATCATCATCATCATCAATATCTAGAGCGAGCGTCCACTCAATTACATACATATGTATATTGATTTTTACATACAAGTCTATAGTGTGATGTCTGTTTTTTCATTATCTTTAGTTTGATATCTGATAAACCAGAAATAGTATAGATATTATAGTACAACATCCACACCTACACACCATCATCCATCACATGATATCAAAAATGCGTCATAAGACGAAGGTCTTAAAATGATAATTTCCAATATTCATACAATTTGCTCAATTTTTGGTTATCAGTTAAATTTAATTTTTCCTTAATTTATAATTCTTGCACAATTATTTGTCCACAGAGACAACTTTGGGCTATAAAAATTTTGTACAGTCATTGAACTTAAGCTTTATAGTATTTACATACATATATGATTGTTTTTAAGAAATCGGTCATTTTTTGATGATAAACTTTTGAAAATCGCACAACCACATTCTCTCTTTAATTTTTATATAATCTGAATTTGCATGTGGTTTCAACATGTGAAATGTTGGTTTTTATTTCGCAAGTGAAGGAAATAATACTTACTAAAGCAAGAAGAACTTAGTCCATGTCTCTAGAGCTCAGATAAGCCCCCATATGTATTATAATGTAGTATGTATTTATTATTTTTTGTTGTGTCGTTTTACAATGCGTTTATTCCATTTGTTTTTGTTTTATTTTGAACTTTTCTATAAGCAAAGAAGCAAATTTCAATGTTAAATAGAAATTTTCATATGAATTTCAATATATTGTGTGTATGCACTTGCACTTATTGTATATTATTCTGTATTTCTATATGATCATCATCATAAGCAAAGTGATTTGATCCGATAACAAATACATTCGTATGTTCATTCCCATTGTTCGTTTTTTTTCTAAACAAATGCAAGTCTATGAAGCGGAAAACATTGGATCACTAACTTAGTGATATATTAAAAAAATTAATAAACTGAATTAAGAATAGACAATGATGTGTTGAATATACTTGTATTGTTTAAGGACTTTTTGCCATCTTCATAATCCCCCTATTGTTAAACTTCCACCCTAAAACTTGTCAAAATGCTGTTCAATAAAGTCTTCGGTGGAACTCTCAACATTTCCATGCTATGGCATCGCTTAATTTGTACTCATATTTTTGTTCTTTGCAAGCAACTCATAGAAGAAGACCTGATCCATTCTAATCCCACCAAATTGACAACATCACCTTTTCTTGTGGATGACCGCATTTGTTTGTCTGTCTGTTCAGTTTTGCATCTCATCTACGTCAACTACTAGACGATTCACTTTTCATTACCCATGATTATGCGCTTCAAGAATGGATAGACTTCTACACGTTTCGAAAGTTAATAGCAGGTGAATTTCCTTCAACTTATAAGGTACACAAATAACGAGATTCTTTATAATGGTTCGCATGGGATACATTTAGAACAGAAGTAAGCTTCAGAATCATTGAATGCTTGCACCAATGATTTAATTTCACTGTCGATAATCTCGATAGACATACCGAAGCGATAAGCATTTTGGATTGATAAATTTCAATGACGAAATCGGGTGAACCGTCTTAGGTACTTCCGTTTGTTAGATTGACAATTTGCCAGTAGCCACAGGTGATTTCTTCTATTTTTAGGGTTCCGGACCCAAAGGGTACCAAAGGGAATTCTATTGCAGAGACTTCGTCCGTCCTCGGGTCATATCTCATGAACCGTAATAGCTAGAGACTAGTTCTATCCGGGCATCAGCAATAAATTCTAAAACTAAAATATTTTCAAAAACTTAAAGGGGTCCCCATACAAGAAAGATTTCTGTTTGTATGACAGCTATACGATCCAGTAATCCCACGAGCTTAAAATTTGGGTTGTTGGTGGCTATACATCAGAAACTTATAATGTCGAAATTTCAGTTTGATCGGACCACTAGGCTTGGGTACGTACCTCCCATACAAATCCACCTTTAAAATTCAGGTTCTTATTAGAAAAACTTTTTTGAACTGAAATTTACACAATAAAACAGATCGCGTTTACCCATGGGGTACACGCATACATGTTTCTGAATATTATTTACAATGCTTCCTTTTTCCTGACGTCGTATACATTTCATCTGATCTTGGTATCCAAGATCATTCTTAAGTGTTGTGGTTCTGGATTTATACTCCGTTTATATATGATATAGAGTGAAAGGGAAACCCCCAATTGTAAGCAAAAAACCACCACTTCGCTTCTAATTTGTTTGCTGTCAATGATTGAGATGTTAGCTATAAAATACTTCTAATATTTGACATGCTTCTATAAATGACCACAGCAAATTTATCTTAGAAAAAAAATAAAAATAATAATTTACTGATGCAGCAATTGTGTCCAATATAAAAATATATTCTTTATTTATTATTACTACAATACAAAACATATTATTCTTGATTTTATTTATTACACAGGTCTGCAAAAAAAAATTTTTTTTTTGCTGCATGGGATATTTTTACGGAATTATATATTTTAAAGATCACAGATTCTAAAAATGATTATCAGAATATCCCATCACGTATAGTTATTTTTTGATTTCCTTCACTGGTTTCTCGATTGAGCATCCAACAGAAGGGAAAAAAAAAAAAAAACGTGATGGATTTTTTTTTGTATTTTTTTCGGTTTTGCCACGTGAAAATCTATAAGAAAATATATAAAAACCCTATGCAGTTTTTTCCATGCAGACCTGTGTTATTATTTTCATTTTTTTTTTTTGATATTCCCATTATCTTTCTTTTCTTTATTAGAAACACTTGGCAATAAATTATCAGCAGCTTGGGAATGTGAACTTGAACGTAAACAGAATTCAAAAAAGGGACCCAGTTTATTGAAAGCCATATGGCGAGTCTTTGGAATCAGTTTTTGTTTATTTGGTCTTGTCCTGTTTTTACTTGAATTGGGTTTAAGGTAAGAGTGTGAGAGAGAGAAGCAAACTTTATATATATTTTTCCTTAATTTCAGAACATTACAACCAATTTTTTTATTAAAATTGATTGCATATTTCTCGAATGACAAATCAAATATATTGGACGCATATTATTATGCTGCTGGTGTGGTTGTTTGTAGTGCCTTGAATGTCATCATTATGCATCCTTATATGCTGGGTACCATGCATGTTGGCATGAAGATACGCGTTGCCACTTGTAGTATGATTTATCGTAAGGCATTACGTTTGAGTAAAGTGGCACTTGGTGATACAACAGCAGGGCAAGTTGTCAATCTTATATCGAATGATGTCGGTCGATTCGATTTGGTAACAATATTTATGCATTACTTATGGATTGGTCCATTGGAAACATTATTTATAACATATTTAATGTATTTGGAGGTATTGGATAACCCAATCATATCATTTATAATTCATATTTAGCTATACGGAGATTATTTTAGATTGGAATTTCTGCAGTATTTGGTGTTGCTTTCATGTTGTTCTTCATACCATTACAAGGTTGGCTGGGCAAAAAGACTTCAGTGTTGCGTATGCGTACAGCTTTACGTACCGATGAACGTGTGCGTATGATGAATGAGATCATCTCGGGTATTCAAGTTATTAAGATGTATGCTTGGGAGATACCCTTTGAGAAAATGGTGGCCTATGCACGTAAAAAGGAAATCAAATCGATTAAACATGTCTCTTATATACGCGGTATTTTGTTGTCATTCATCATCTTTTTGACACGAGTCTCGATCTTCTTGAGTCTGGTTGGTTATGTCATATTGGGTACAGTTCTATCACCTGAAATAGCTTTTGCTATAACTGCCTATTATAATATATTAAGAACCACGATGACTGTCTTCTTTCCACAAGGTAAAGGTTTTGAAATTGTATTGTAATTTATCAAATGGTCCATCATAAATTTTATTATGATTTCACAGGCATCTCACAACTTGCTGAAACATTGGTATCCATTAAGCGTATTGAGAAATTCATGCTTTATGATGAGACCGATGTTCGTGACAAATCTCTTGATCTGCCTGTGCCCAGTTATCCGGGCAGCAATCAATCGACAGTAAACAATGGTGCCGATGATGTACGTGCCAAATTAATCGAGAAACCTGCTGTGGTCAATGAGAATGCTTTGCTCTCGGAAGCTGGCATTTCTATAAACTCCCTCAAAGCCAAATGGGATCCAAAATCACCAGATTACACATTGGATGATGTTAATTTACGTGTGCAGCCAGGAACATTGGTGGCAATCATTGGACCTGTAGGTTCAGGCAAATCAAGTCTCATACAAGCCATTTTGGGTGAACTACGTCCAGAGATGGGTACGATTAAAGTAAATGGTACCTTTTCGTATGCTTCTCAAGAGCCTTGGCTATTCACTGGTACCGTTAGACAGAATATACTCTTTGGTCAGCCCATGGACAAGCGACGTTATTTGCAAGTGATTAAGAAATGTGCACTGGAACGTGATTTTGAATTGTTGCCATATGGTGACAAGACGATTGTTGGTGAACGTGGTGCTTCACTGTCTGGTGGTCAGAAGGCTCGTATTAGTTTGGCACGTGCAGTTTATCGTGATACATCAATATATCTGCTTGATGATCCTCTGAGTGCAGTGGACACTCATGTTGGTCGCCATCTATTTGATCAATGCATGCGTGGCTATTTAAAGGATCATATTGTCATATTGGTAACACATCAATTGCAATTTTTGCAACAAGCTGATCAAATTGTTATTATGGATAAGGGACGTGTAAGTGCTGTTGGATCATATGATTCATTGCGTGAAACTGGTTTAGATTTTGCAAAATTGCTTGCCGATCCTGAACGTGAAGAACACATGGATAATAATCCACGTTCACGTTCGGGCAGTCATGCAAGCCAAAGGCGAAACAGTGAACAATCCTTGAATTCCATACCCGAAAGTTGTATCGACGAATTGCCCGGACAATCGCAAGAAACACAAGAAGAAGGAAGCATTGGCTTGAAATTGTATCGACAATATTTCAAGGCAGGCGGTGGTTTCTGTATGTTCTTTATAATGATGGGATTCTGCATATTATCACAAGGCATGGCATCTTTGGGTGATTACTTTTTATCATATTGGTATGTAAAGAACAAACTAGATATATTAGATCACCGATTAAAAATGATATTTCTTATTTATTAAAGGGTTGCGAAAAAAGGTAGTTTATTCCAATCGACAATGCCACAAGTAAACATGTCAACAACAACAACAACATCAGCTCCGACAGTTCTTGAATCAGAATTATCTCAAGTTTTTGCTAAAATCGGTTTGGAGGTGAATTCCGAAATGCTGGACATTTATATCTTCACTGCCATTACGATAGCAACGATTGTCATTACCGTTGGCAGATCTTTTCTCTTCTTCAATCTCGCCATGAAAGCTTCAACAAATCTTCATAATGCCATGTTCCGTGGTATCACTCGAGCAGCTATGTACTTCTTTAATACAAATCCCTCGGGACGCATATTGAATCGTTTTTCAAAGGATATGGGACAAGTAGATGAAATATTGCCTTCGGTTATGATGGATGTCATACAGATTTTTCTATCTCTGTTCGGCATTGTTGTTGTGATTGCTATTGTGAATCCATTGTTCTTGTTTCCAACTTTCATATTGGCAATAATCTTCTATAATTTGCGTACATTCTATCTGAAGACTGCACGCAATATTAAGCGTCTGGAAGCAATAAGTAAGTAGTTGTTTGATGATGAAATGCCTGTGATTTTCCTTGACAGGTTATGACATTGGAAACGACGTGTCAATGGTTTAGTTATGTATTCTTTTTTCACAAGTGGCTGTGGTTATTTATTAAAACAGAAATTCCCTGTATTTTGATATTCTTTCTTCTGCAAATCAAAACCACACTTGCATTTATGGTGTCATGGGAGGCTGAGAACTATGTCAATTCGAACTGCCAAATAGTGATTTTGGTATTCTAGAAGCGGCCGAAAAGACAAAACAGACCCAGTACCCAGTTTCAGGCCTATAGCCACTGATGTCGACAGAATCATTAAAAAAAAAAAACGAACAAAAATCCGGTCACTATTGGAAGTATTGCGAGTGACTTCCAGCTAAGCTCTGGCGTACCTTTCAAAGGCATTTAAAAGCAGCCATCAACACTAGAAAGCTGGATAATTAATGGATGAAACATGAGCCCAGTAGACTATTCATTTCTATCAACGAATTATTGCTGAAATGGAATTACAAAGAAGCAATGATGCTGCAGAAGATGATGGCTGGCAATGAATGTGGGCCTTGGGCAATCAACGATAAGGAAAAAATTAAATGTCCCAAACGGTGACCAGCATCAGGTCATATATTATGTGTTTGAAGGGAATGAAAGGAAATCATCCACTATGATCACTTCAGATTGGGCGAAATACTTAATACCTGTCATGGAGACTTAATATTACTACTGAGCAAAAAGATAGATAAATTTCTATCAACGTCCCATTGGATAAATGGGACTAAATTCGGGTCATACACTCTCCTTGGTCTGGAAATGAGGCGTTACTTAAACCTCTGCTGATCTATAGGTCACAGTACTCGGTTGTATAATCTTACTACACATCGTGTTAATACTACCTACATCCACATTTGGCTAACAACATTCTGAGTGATATATCGAACAACTAGATCAACGTTTCGTGATGTCATTGACCATAATTGGTTAATAGAAGGTTTTGTGAACGCTAATTGCTCAATTTATGATGCGAGCAATATGACCGTCGCGTTTGGAGTCCCGCGATCGACTGACCATACACAACGTAACGGAAGTTGTGTGCGATCATTAAATGTCCAGGCGACACATATCACGCACATTGGTGACCCATCAGAAGTTCTAGTTACTTGAATGGGATGACGACTTTTAAACACAGTACAATATTTTCTTGCTGCTGCAAAACTCTAATAGATCATCAATGTGTTGTGTTTTGAACACAAGAGAAGATTGTGAAAACCACTTATCATTGGAGGGAGAAGGGATTCTAAGATGCATAGGCATAATGACAACAAATTGAAGAACAAATCTGTACATTTTTGATCTAATTCTATTAATGACAAATTAATTATTAACTGAACCATTAAAAATCTTATAAAAAGGCGGCAACTCATTACCTAAAAAAAAAGAAACCAGTTATAATTTTTTAAATATTTTTTTCTATTTTTAAATCAATAATTTCATTTTGCAGCACGCTCACCTGTTTACTCACATATGGCATCCTCATTGACGGGTATTTCAACAATACGTGCTTTTGGGGCACAACGTGTGCTAATCACTGAATTCGACAATCATCAGGATTTACATAGTTCAGCATTTTACATGTTCATCAGTACATCACGTGCTTTTGGCTATTGGTTGGATTGTTTTTGCGTCATTTACATTGCAATCATAACAGCGAGTTTCTTCTTTTTCCCACCGGAAAATGGTGGTGATGTTGGTTTAGCCATTACCCAAGCAATGGGTATGACTGGCATGGTACAATGGGGAATGCGTCAATCGGCGGAATTGGAAAATACTATGACTGCTGTCGAACGTGTTGTGGAATATGATAGTATTGAGCCAGAGGGTGAACTGGAATCAGAACCACATAAGAAACCACCAAAATCATGGCCAGAAGATGGTAATATAATTTTCGAAGAATTGAGTTTACGTTACTTCCCCGATCCAAAGTCAGAATATGTTTTGAAGTCATTGAATTTTGAGGTGAAATCTTGTGAAAAGATTGGCATTGTTGGCCGCACCGGTGCTGGGAAATCTTCATTGATAAATGCACTCTTCCGTTTGTCTTATAATGATGGTTCTGTGATTATAGATAGTCGTGATACCAAATTCATGGGGCTACATGATTTGCGCAGTAAAATCTCTATTATACCACAAGAACCAGTTCTATTCTCTGGTACAATGCGTTATAACTTGGATCCATTTGATGAATATTCTGATGAGAAACTATGGTCATCATTGCAAGAAGTTCAATTGAAAGAAGTCGTTGCTGAACTACCTAGTGGCCTGCAAAGTAAAATCTCTGAAGGTGGCAGTAATTTTAGTGTCGGTCAACGTCAATTAGTTTGCTTAGCGCGTGCCATATTACGTGAAAATAAAATCCTCGTTATGGATGAGGCCACAGCCAATGTTGATCCACAGACAGATGCTTTGATACAGACAACAATAAGGAATAAATTCAAAAACTGTACAGTGTTAACCATAGCACATCGTTTGCATACAGTTATGGACTCGGACAAGGTGCTGGTTATGGATGCCGGTCAAGTTGTTGAATTTGATTCGCCTTATGGTCTGTTAAGTGAATCGGAAACAAAGATTTTCTATGGCATGGTTAAGCAAACTGGTAAGACAACTTTTGATCATCTAATGAAAATAGCGCAAAAGGTGAGTGACCCTCAAACTCAAATACTTGAAAATTTCATTTTAAAAATCATCATCAATCAATTTTTGTATTTTTTTTTTTTTTTAGGAACATGAAAAAAGACAGAAGATCACATCGGCAATATGACCAAAATAAATCATCACAACAAATGAAAAGCTGAAGAAGAAAACGTTCCAAACGTCTAACAAACAAACAAACAAACAATTGATCCCAATACCCAAATACACATCACTTATAATTCACACATGAAATAACCAGTTTTTTTTTGGATGAAATTTAGAATCGGAATCAAATTCTTATTCAGTGGTGCTGATGGTTATCGAAATAATAACAAACTCAACTTGCCTTAAAAATAGACTCTTAGTAAACTGGGAAAACTTAAAAACTATCATAAAGTACAATAGCCAAACTACTTATGAATTGCATATTAATTGCAATCCAACTTATTTAGATTTGTAAGCAAAATGATTATTTGTTTTTAAAAAAAACTCTTTATATTTATAATGTTGTAATTGTATAAGACTAAAGTTATGTACTTTTTTTATGTATGTTATGTATTCTAATTTTTTTTGTATGTATGTATGTTCACTTACAACAACAAATGTAAGTCATCAGCTAATGTAATGTAATCTAAAATGCATTATGCAATTATTATTATTATGTGTGTTAAGCAATTGTCTAAGCAATTTTTCTCTTTTTTTATATACAAAAAATAAAAAAAAAAATCTCAGAAAAAAACATAATATGATGAAGATGTCATGGAACTTTTGTGCCTTTAAAAAAAACTTAAATCAAAATCCTGCATTCATATTTTGATAGATTTATTAACCATAATAATTAAATAAATAAAATTTGTATGTATTTCGTATATATAATTAATTCATGTTAAAAAAAAAATATTCTATCAAATAAAATATATTTCTATAAAATTTTAAAAAATATACAATATATACTTGTTTATTGAAAGAAAAGAAACATAGCTGATCGCTTAGACTATTCGGTTGGAATAAGATTCTGATTCTACATAAATTTAAAAAAATATATAAAAATATATATACTCTGAAAGAAAAGAAGAGGGAAGGGGTTTCCTCTTAGACTATTTGGTTGGAATAAGAATCGAAAGGAAACAGTACAGTAAGGCAAAAATTTCGTCTTATTCTTATTCAGAAATAAAATCGGCCAGGTCGAGTCAGACTCGTACATGGAGGGTTCCGTACCAGAGTGGGGTTTGTATGGGAGGTACTCTCCCTAGTGTTCCGATTTTACCGATTCCAACAAGTGTACCGACCCTATATTAAACATCTGTTCAATAGTGAAATTTGAATTTTAATGAGGGTCTGTATGGGAGGTGCCCTCCCTATTGGTCCGATCAAACTGAAACTTCGACACTATAAGTTTCTAATGTATACCCATCAACAACCCAAATTTTAAGATCTTGGGATTACTAGATCGTATAGGTGCCATACAAATCAAAATGTTTTTTGTATGGGGACCCCTTTAAGTTTTTGAAAATATTTTAGTTTTAGTATTTGTTGCTGATGTCCGGATAGAACTACACATTTTGTAAAAATTTCAATTTTTTAGCTAATACGCAACGGACGGACAACGAAGTCTCTGCAGTAGGGTTCCCCCTTTGGTACCCTTTGGGCCCGGAACCCTACTGCACTAATCGGTTGGAATTCTATTCAGAAAGAAAAGGTCCCACATAAGTTAATCGTTTAGACCTCGATTCTGGAAGAAAAAGGTCACCCTTTATGCTATTCTGAAAGAAAAGGGCTCCCCACTTATATTATTGTGTTCTTATAAGATTCAAAAATAAAATCGTAACTCCTACATATGATTCGCCTAGACTAAAATTCTGAAGAAAATGTCTCTCATTGTACCAATCAGTTAGAATAAGATTCAGAAAGAAAAGGCTTCACAATAATTTTATTATTCAGTTACAATAAATTTTTCTCTAATACTACCCGGTTAGACTAAGATTGAGAAAGTCAAGAAAGAAAATGAAGACCCTTATAATCTTAGCTTTAGAAAGACCCAGATTCTATAACAATTATTCTTATGATTTGTTGTTACAAACTGTACAGTTGTATGCAGATTGTATGGCAAATCGTAACGATATTAAATATACAATGGGTATACACCTAATCCTGTTTTTACACGGTAATTGGTTCCAGAAAAAACAATAAGTTGTAAGTTATTTTGATAAATATTTTTATGTAGTACTTACTGTCATTGAACTTTGTAAACTTTGCAGTTAAATTTTGAATTGTAACGATTTTTCTTCGAGAAATTTTATTCTAAATGAAAGTAATCCTGTAATATCTTAAATAATATTTAGATAAGATTGGATAGAACTAGAGGCTGGCTCACTTAGGCAATTAAATCACTGTTGTGATGCCATAGACACAGAGTGTTTGTTCTATTGTCTATAGATCGAACATGAATAGTTAAGGAATCTCTAAAGAAGGTTTACATCTACGGAATACTTTGTGTGATTATTTATATAAATTAATTTTGATGTTTCAAATATAATTTCTAAGATTGGAGCTTGGATATCTAGACAACCTTGTAGAATTATGTCCGAAAAAAAAGAAACTGAAATTCTTAATTCTCATAGAAACTGTTAAAATCTCCCGCCTTTCCTTTATTTAATCTTAAGCCAGAAGCCTAGAGAATTTACTTATTATTAAGGAATGAACATTGGAAATAAAATATACTTACAGCCAGGAATGGCCAAGAAATGCACCTCAGATTTATCTTCATGTATTGAATCATAAACTGCATGTTTATATTAAAAGCACAACACATATGTTGGTTGCATTTGCTCCATGCAATCTGGCAACCATCGCTGCGAGACTCTGAGCGCATTTAACAAATAAAACTGCCCCAAAAATGAGAGTGTACCGTTCGTTCTCTTTGAAATATAAAAAAGCTTCAAAGCATATCAACAGAGTTTTACTCCATCAGATGGATTCGGAGACCGGTTAGATTGGACGTACGAAGTTTCCGTTGTTCTTTCAGTTCAGTGGGGGCGCGATGCGTAGTTTTGGCGTCACATTTATGTAAACTTGTGTAGTGCAAATGAAGATAAAACAGAAAACGCATGTCAGCTGTTTTGTCTCCATTCTCAGAATGAAATGCGATGCCGGCAACGTTTTAAAACGATAAGTTGATTAATCAGAAATCATAAATAATTAATTTCACAATAACAAATATCTAATAAACGTTTGTCTTGTGAAAGAAATTTTCCATATTTGAAGAATTGCATTTATAAACGCATTCAATTGTCTTTTGACCGCCCGAAAGTGTAATTCATTTGTGAACAATAATTTCATACGTGTGTTATAGATTCTTATCAAAACTTGGAATAAACTTCGATAATAAAAACAAATAAATAAAATTCATAAATTAGAATGGAGTCAATCAAGGCTGAAAATTTGCCGGAAAATCCACGGGAACGTGCTAATCCCATATCGGCATTAATGTTTTGGTAAGTTTGATTTTGAATATAAATACATATGTATTTTTAATTATTTTTTTTTTTTATATATATAAAGAAATATTTGAAAAAAAAAAAAGAAATTGTGATTTAAAAAAACTTGAAAACTTGATTTATTTTTCTTTTTTTAAAAATATTATTATTTTAAATTGAAGGAAATTTGTTTTTCCATATTTAAACAATATAATTAAATGTCATTATTTCATTGCAATTATTCTTGTAATTTTTTTAAAATTTTATTTTATATTTGTGGGATTTGTTTGTTATATTTATTTAATAGAAATTTATAGTTTGTTCACAAAAGATTGCACCTCATGTGGTGTGAACGTCATTTTGATAAGATAATTTCATTTAAAAAAGATATTTCTTCTGTGTTTACAAAAACTAAAAAAATAAAAAGATAAACTGATAATGAATTCGCTTTTGAATTATGTACAATTTACGTGATAGAAACGATTTAATAATAATAATAATTATCTTCATAAAACAAGGATTATAAAATATGTATTGTAATTACAGTCGGAGTCCTTTATAATGAACTCTCCTTTAGCGAAGACTTCTTTATAATAAAGTTATTGTGAAGAGACTACTTCTTTTGTGGGTTTTGTTTTAAATGAACATTCATAAGATCTTGACAGACAATTAAAACAAAATTATATAAAACGAAAAACACGAGGGTCGCTCAATATGTCCTTAGGAAAATATAAAGATAATCAATTTTTTAGTAATTTTCATTTTATTTTCCTATTTGATCTCATTTTCGCTCAATACATACATTTTGTCCAGTATTTTTCCAATTTTTGTTATCCCTTCCAAATATTAGGTTTTCTCAAGGTCCGCAAAATCGGAGTTTGTTTCATTCTACCCAAATCTCTTAACGCCGAGCCATTTGCTCAGGTCTGAAAACAGGAAATAGTTGCAAGGTCTAAATTCGGAGGTTATACTGGATGGGATAGGAGTTCATATCTTAATTTATGGATTTTTTCCATGGTGACTACTCACGTGTATTGTTATGGTGGAAAAAAACTTTTTTTCATCACCAAATGCGATCATTTTGTCGAATCTGTCGAAAAGTATTTGATGTGAATCACACTTCGTGCACCAAAAAAATGGGCCAAGAGAGGGTCAGACTCGTACACGGTGGGTTCCTTACAGGTAGGGGGGTTTGTATGGGAGGTACTTAGCCTAGTGGCCGATATGATAGATTCCAACAAATGTACCGCGCCTGAACCTAAATTTTAATTGTAGGTTTGTATGGGAGGTATCCCACCTTGTTGGCCGATTTGGCTGATGCCAACAGATGTACAGCGCCTATGTCAGAAACTTATAGTGTCTAAATTTCAGTTCAATAGTCCAAAAACTAAAAAAGTTTTTCTAATAAGAACCTAAACTTTAATGGGTGTTTGAATGGGAGGAACCTTCCCTAGTGGTCCGATCGAATTGAAATTACACATGCTGTGAAAATTTCAACTCTCTAGCTATTCCGTCCGAGGACGGACAACGAAGTCTCTGCAATAGTGTTCCGTTTGGTACCCTTTGGGTACGAAACTCTAAAAACTGTCACTATAACTTTGTTGGCTAACAGACCCACCTTGGCCTTCTTTGGTTCATGCTCACGCAGAAAAGTCCACTGCTTTGACTTTGCCTTGGTCTCTGGTGTATTATGATGGATCAATGTTTCATCCACTGCGCAAAAACCTTATCGGATAGTTATTGAACATCGCCGGTCACTCTACTCCTTCGAATTGACCGCATAGTTGAGTTTATGATCGACTATGAGCAATCGTAGCAGTTATCACGCGGATAACTTTTCCATGTCCAATTATTCCTGTAAAATATGATGTACCTTAATAGATTTTCTAAGGCCTTATTGATCGACACTCGTACTAACATATTATAAATTTCTTTAATTGAATCACTCAAATTTATTTATATTTAAAAATCATTACAGCTATGCTTTACCAATACTTTTTAAAGGCCGTAAAACAACTTTGCAACCAACAGATCTTTATAAACCTTTAGAGAGTCACAAAGCTGGTAAGTGTAATTCTATATATTGAACAAATGTTTTACGTTTAAATGATTTAAATAAAATACTTACGTTTTTTATTCATTTCTAGCGAAATTGGGCGAGAAAGTCAGTAAAGCATGGGATGATGAAGTTGAGATGAGTCATCAGAGAAATAAAGAACCTAGTCTTTTAAAAGTTCTATTACGTGTCTTTGGTTGGCATTTATTTGTTTCAGGTATCATTCTTGGTTTCATAGAATTATGTCTCAGGTAAGATGAGATGGCATTGTTTCATTTATTATAGGAAAAATGAAATAATAACTTCTGCGTGTCAATTTCCAGAGCTACACAACCATTGCTATTGGCTGGTTTAATATCGGAATTTGTTAAAGGCAATGGCAATGGCCCGGATGCCCAACTATATGCAGCTGGAATAATTGTAAATATTGCTGGTACTGTAATCCTGGTACATCCCTTGATGATGGGCATGATGCATTTAGCTATGAAAATGCGTGTAGCCATAAGTAGTACCATCTATCGTAAGTCTTTGCGCTTGAGTAAGTCTGCTTTGAGTGATACAACAACTGGACAAGTGGTGAATTTGACTTCAAATGATTTGGGACGCTTTGATCGAGCTCTGATACACTTGCATTTTATCTGGCTGGCTCCGGTACAGCTAGTATTTGCAACATATTTCATGTATGAAAAGGTTAGATTTTTTTTTTTATCATTAAGAGACAAAAACCTCTATTCCTTTTTAATCTTATTTGCATTACAGATTGGCGTGTCCACACTTTTTGGTATTGGCATTTTGTTAAGTGTTTTGCCATTGCAAACATATTTAAGTCAATTGGTTTCACGGCAGCGTCTACGTACAGCTTTGCGTACAGATCAACGTGTCCGGATGATGAATGAAATTATTTCGGGAATACAAGTGATTAAAATGTATGCCTGGGAGAAACCTTTTGGTAAATTGATACAAAAAGTTCGGATTACGGAAATGGAATCGATACGAAAGGCCAATTATATTCGGGGCATATTGTTATCCTTTGAGGTGACATGGTCACGTATTGCCATCTTTGCAAGTTTAGTGGGTTATGTGTTGCTCGGCAATAGTCTGACAGCTGAGAAGGCTTTCTTTGTGACAGCTTTTTATAATATTTTAAGACGCACAGTTACCAAGTTTTTCCCACAAGGCATGTCACAATATGCGGAGTTAATGGTATCCTTAAAACGAATAAGGACATTTTTGATGCGTGAGGAAATAACAATTTATGATAAATCATATGTCTTGGATGATGATGAGGAAACTGATAAAGTGACAAAGGAAAATGGAGCCTTGATGAATTCGTCAAATGATATGAAAAATGATTTGGCTATGAGAAAAGTTCATCGTGGCGATGTTCTTGTTGAAATAAATGGCTTTAGTGGAAAATGGGGTAAGAATATAATGGAGAATACATTGGACGACATAAATTTAAAATTAAAAGCATATCAACTTGTTGCTATCATTGGTCCAGTGGGTTCTGGCAAGTCTAGTCTTATACAAGCGATTCTAGGCGAGTTACCAATAGAATTGGGTTCCATCAAGGTAAATGGTACATTTTCATATGCTTCACAGGAGCCTTGGCTTTTCACAGGCACCATTCGCGAAAATATCCTATTTGGATTGCCTTACCATTATCATCGTTATCGTTCAGTGGTCAGGAAATGTGCTTTAGGGCGGGATTTTGACATGTTGCCTTATGGTGATGACACAATGGTTGGTGAACGAGGCGCTTCACTTTCTGGTGGTCAAAAGGCTCGTATTAGTTTAGCACGAGCGGTTTATCGAGCTGCTGATATATATTTACTTGATGATCCTCTGAGTGCTGTGGACACCCATGTTGGACGTCATCTGTTTGATCAATGCATGCGTGATTTTTTGCGCAGAAAACTTGTCATACTTGCAACACATCAATTGCAATTCCTGGAGGAAGCTGATCTTATTATTATCATGGACCATGGAAAAGTGAGTGCAATGGGCACATATACTGAAATGTTACGAAGTCATGAAGGATTTGCTCAAGAATTGGCAAATTCTAATGATGCACGTGACGGTGAAGATGGAACCGATACTGATGAAGATAATAGGAGAAACATCGCAACACAAACAAGTTTCATGTCGCAACGTCAAGATAGTGTTGTATCCACTTTATATTCTGACGAATCAACTGAATCACTGCCAGACAAAAATGAGACTCCTATGCAAGTTAAAGAGTCACGGGCTACTGGCAAAATAGGATTCTCTTTGTATCAGAAATACTTTGGGGCCGGGACTGGAATTCTTATGTTACTATTTATAGTCTTCTTGTGTATTGGCACTCAAGTTGTGGCATCTGGTGGTGATTTCTTTGTCTCATTTTGGTAAGTGAAATAAATAGATTTGTTATTTGTGTATAAATTTTTTAATTTCTAATTTTCAGGGTGAGAAATGACAAGGAATCTGATCAAACATCGAATATATCATATTTTACAATCATCACTATAGCCATAGTCATCTTTGCTTTGATGCGGACTATTCTCTTCTTTAACATGGCACGACAATCCTCAACGAATCTACACAATGGCATGTTCAAAGGTGTCTCCCATGCTCCCATGTATTTCTTCAATGTACATCCATCTGGTCGCATATTGAATCGTTTCTCTATGGATTTGGGTCAACTTGATGAAGTACTGCCACTTGTTATGCTAGATGTCATACAGATTTTCTTGACATTGGCTGGTATCATCATAGTTTTATGCATAACGAATCCTTGGTATTTGGTAACGACATTTGCATTGCTTGCATCATTTTATTTATTGCGACAATTCTATTTGAAATCATCACGTGATATAAAACGATTAGAATCTGTCGCCCGATCACCCATGTATTCTCATTTGGGTGCCTCACTTAATGGCCTCTCAACTATAAGGGCACTTGGCGCTCAAAAAATGCTAATTGCTCAGTATGATAATTTTCAGGATTTACATAGTTCTGGCTATTATACATTCCTATCCACAAGTCGAGCTTTTGGTTATTATCTCGATTTGGTTTGTGTTATATATATAGTCACTGTAGTTGTTGACAGCGTTATTAATTTGCCAATTAGTGCCGGTCTAATAGGTTTAATTATAACGCAAGCAATGGGCATGACTGGCACCGTTCAGTGGGGTATGCGTCAATCGGCTGAATTGGAGAATTCAATGACTGCTGTGGAACGTGTTGTTGAGTATAAAGAAATTGAACCAGAAGGTAAATTTGAGTCGGAACCAAATAAAAAGCCACCACCAAATTGGCCAGAAGAAGGAAAAATTGTTGCAAATCATTTAAGTATGCGTTATTTTCCCGATCCAAAAACACAAAATGTCCTGAAATCAGTGAGTTTTGTTATACATCCCCGTGAGAAGGTTGGCATTGTTGGTCGTACGGGAGCTGGAAAATCCTCACTCATCAATGCAATCTTTCGTTTGTCTTACAATGATGGCACAATGCTAATTGATGAGCGAGATACAAGTGAAATTGGTCTACATGATCTACGCAGTAAGATTTCAATAATTCCACAAGAGCCAGTACTTTTCTCCGGCACAATGCGTTACAATTTAGATCCATTTGAACAATATTCTGATGAGAAATTATGGAAATCATTGGAAGAGGTTGGTACTATACCTAAGTTTTCATAAGTTATTGTTAACAATAACAATTAATTCTATAATATATTTTTTTTTAGGTTTCTTTGAAACAAATCATTGCTGATATGCCTACAGGTTTACAGAGTCAAATTTCTGAAGGTGGCACTAATTTTAGTGTCGGACAACGTCAATTGGTCTGTTTGGCTCGTGCTATATTACGTGAAAATCGTATTTTGGTCATGGATGAGGCCACAGCAAATGTTGATCCACAAACTGATGCTTTAATTCAAACAACAATACGTCATAAGTTTAAGGATTGTACAGTCCTGACTATTGCTCATCGTTTGAATACAATTATGGATTCAGATAAGGTGATTGTTATGGATGCCGGTCAAGTGGTAGAATTCGGGACACCATATGAATTGCTTACAGAAAGTAAAACAAATATTTTCTATAGTATGGTCCAGGAGACAGGTTCATTTGATCATTTACTAAGAATTGCACAAAAAGTAAGTAAAGAATATTGAATATTTTCATTATCATTATTATTATTATTATGATTATTATATATATATTATTATCTTTCAGGCTCATCAACAAAGCCATGAACCAGAATAATTGATTGATTGATTAATAACATGTGTTGATTGATTGATATAAGTATGTAAGATAGTGGGACTTTTGAGCAAAGAAACAGTTATAAGTACCAAACCTAGTAATGCACTGTCGGAGTATTTATACTTAATTAAAAATGTACTTAGTTAATTTCAAGATCTAATAATATCAAATATGTAGTTATAATATAATATTTAATAAGAAAGATGATAATAACAAAATTATTGCATTTCTCAATTAAATGAAAAATTTTATAAAATGAAGAAAAAATATTAATAAGTATGATGTTTGTTCCAAATATATATAGAACTGTGTGGTGAAGTTTCCATAAAGTATTTGGATTAATCAAACAATCGTTTAATCTGTATCCATCCACCAGTTTCTTAGCCATACTTTTTTTTAATAACTTAAAGAATAATAACCCTAAATTATTAATAATCATGATTGATTGCACTGCTAATTCCAAAGGTCTATTGTACTTGTAAAAAACAATCTCATTTTTTTAATCAATATTCTTATTCTACAATATAATTTTTCCAAATTAAAAGATTATCATTAAAATTTAACAAAACAATCTAAAATGACAATAAACTTAGCATGTGCAATTAAATGTTGTAGTTTTTACTTTACTACTACTACTATTTTGTACTTAATTGATAAGAAATTTGTTATGAATGTGTATATAGATACATTCATACATCAGTATATAACTACAAGTTAATAAAATTATATTTTTATAAATTACATAAAAATTATATTTAATAAATCAGTGCCTTTGTTATAAAAAAAAACTGATAACACAAAAGCAATAATGTTTTATTTTTATTGTAAATGGAATAGAAATCAATAAAAGGCGAACTTGACTTTGAAAATACACTACTTCTTTGATAAAAATAGGCCTTTGATATAAATATTGATGGGTATTCCTACATTTCACATACAATTATGTTATGAAGAAATTAAATCGCTTGATTAAGGAAACGGTGATAATTCGTCGTCGTTTAGACACTCTGGCCACAATGGGATTTATTGTAGCACTTTATAGGTTTATAGTATTAACAAATTGATTTATCAGGGGAAGGTGGAGTTATTAACTTCTTAAGGTTGAATTCACCCAGAAGTCTAAGCTTCAGTGACTACTTTACTCACCGCTCTCATCACGACAAGGTGCCATTCCTGCAAGAGGAAACTTAGAAATATGAGAAAGATTCTACACGACTCTAACACACAATAAAGGCTACAATTTCAAGGTGTCATAGTGCTTATGCATTTTCTGCTATTAACTTCTTTTTAAATGATAAATCTATGTAGTATTATCTCATGTCTATTCTTCTATTATTAAAATATTATCAAAATATAAAAACTCTTGTAAATAGTATTTACTTAAAAATCAAAATAAAAAATCCCAAAACCCCACTTACGATAGGAATCTGCTACTACTCGTAGGTCATAAACGGATATCCTTATCATATGACGTTGGTTGGTTGGTTTCTATGTACTTGTGATTCTTCTTTTTTTTTTTATTGTTCAATTATTAAGTGTGATAATGAAAACGGTTTGGTCTGTGAAACGAGTAGTAAGGGTATCTGTTTGTAATAAGAATGATTTGCATTATTATTATTGAGAGTTCAGATTTTTCTATATTTACCAAAGAAAGGTTCAGATTAATTAAGTCAAAATACCAATATTCTTAATTAATAATCATAGAAGCCAATCTTCTTTCGATAAGTTTTACCAATTTATTATAATCGTACAGTGAGTGTAATACAATATATAATAATAATACATAACATAATATTATGGTGACAAGTTTTACGTAGTTTATAGTCCATGATATGATATGATTTGATAAGGTCCAACAACTTAACGTAACCTCGCACAATATACGAGAACAAACGATTGTGAACGATGACGGCCCGTGAAGTATGCGATACGATGATAATCTATGGTCAGATACATATATGGGTAGTGCTTTTCTAGTACATACAACAAAGCGTTTGTGTGTAGAATCAAATAAAAAAAAAACAAAACTTTTGTTTTTTATTTTACTGTGTGGGCCACAATTGTCAGAGTGACTAGGGCACAAAAACTGTGAATGGTGGTTAGAGTGAGTTGTGCTGTGGGAGCGTGTAGAACACAAACTATTGGAACCGGTTGATCCAAAAATTAAAAAAAGTAAAAAGTGAAAGTAAGATGAATTCTTAAACAATTATGGAACTTTCATCTTTCTTTTCTATTTTTATTCAAAACGAAATGTGATTCTAGGGAAAGATATTTAAATAATTATAATAAATTATTCCTGGTGAATAAATATAAACTTCATTTAACAAAGTGTCAATATGTAAAAGAATCTAAGTATGTAGAGATACAAAGTTCAATTGATAAAAAAAAAAGTAAACTAGATAACCGTTATCATATGTAAATTTTTAGTGTAATCATCAGTTAAAGCCGGTGGTGCAATAAAAGCTAAAAAAAAATTAACAAAAAAAGAAAAATAGAACACAAGGAAATTATAACATGATTTAAAAAAAAAATCGCAAGTCACCGTGAATAATTTCTTCATAACATTTATGGTGATAAAAGACAAAAAAACAAGCGAATAGAAACGGGAAAAACACCAACTGATATTGTCAAACAGCAATCAAACACTTCATAAACGTGTTACAGAACATTTCGTATTCGTTTCAAGTGGTCAAACGCGGTTGTTCCCTTATAGATTTCACAGTGGTGATTGTTTCGATGCTCAAAGCAAAGCCAGCATATTAATTAAAAAATATAAATAGAAGTGCGCTACTAGAAAACGCTTAGCTTATCAAATAACAACAAAAACAACACCAGCAGTAATAATTAAATCTTAAAAAAAATCGAGACATACAAAATATACACGTAATAGTGAGAGAGAGAGAGAGAGCGGAATTCAATAGTGTTACACAAAACAAATAAAAACAATAACAAATATGCAATCAATTAAATCCGATCAATTGAAAGAGAATCCACGAGAGCATTCCAATCCATGTTCCTCGTTAATGTTTTGGTGAGTATTAACAAAGATTATGAATATTGTATTATGGTAAACTGAACAAATAGTGCGAACTTGTCAGAATTTATCAATATGGTATGTGAGAACTAACTAAGGTTTCAAACGAGAGTAAACAGAGTTTTATTATTGTGAGTACAAAAGTTTAAAAAGAGAACAAAAAAGTTTATTGTGAGACCCAGTTTAATGTGACTCCAGAGAAGTTTTATTCGTTACAAACAAAACAATTGAGTTTTGTCTGAAAATTCCCTAAGAGTGAGGAAGCAGAGGCGTGACCATACAGTTTGAGGCCCGTGGCAAATTCATCGGTTAGGGGCCCTTCTTTTCATGCCACTCTATTGTTTCGCCTCTGTTAGGAAGATATAAGAGAGTATGTTAAACTAATTCATTGATTCATTTAATTTATGTGACTCCATGGATACAAAAAACATTCAAATATAGAAATGTGTATCTGAATGATCATTAAGGCAAGAAGTCACTGTGACGAGTAAATTTTGTGACGGTTTCAACAACAATGCGCTATATCACTCACCATTATTCAATTAATTGACGACAATTGATTGAGCAGAAAAAGTTCGATAGCCCAGAAAGAGTTGAAGTACAACTACACTAGTATTCGGAGGGAATTCTATGTTTGTAAATAAATATTTGCTTGTGATCATATTAAGTATAATTCTGTGACATCATAATACTCAATATGAGTTGTATGAATAGCAAATAAGCGTACATAAGTGCGGACAAACAAAAAAGAACATTTACTATGGATCATCCACACTTTTATGGTCAATCGCTATTAGCTCTGATCCGAAATACAATATTCTTTGAGTACGAGAGACAAGTTTACATATAATCGTATGGGTAGATGTATTGAGACAAAGCGATTCTCTTAATCACAATAATCATTTCCATGTCAAAAACATAACGTCTTATTGATAGCAATTGTTCTTTCAATATGTGAAAGCCCCAAAGGAATAGCGAGTATTTGCAGATAAAAATTAAAAATACTCGTTGCAGTGAATATTAATTTATAGTGAATAAACTCATGGTATGCAAAAATTAAATATTTTCATTTATTTTTCTATAGACATTTGTAAGTTATTGACTTATGTAATAGTTACACAAATCATTTCCATTCATTTAGATTTCGATTTTTACAATAGCGAAGAATTTACAATACAATTCTGAAAATATTGACAATTTTTTGTCTTTAACTACAATAATATCACAAATACAATTCTTTTACACTTTTTCAATATCACTCAGATGAATACCATACACATAAAATATAGATACATCTACAATTTTGTTAATACTCGTACATGTCATTAAACTTTGTTCGACTCCTTCCTAGGAAGGTATACGATTTCGTAAATATTCTAAAATATCTTTTGTTCCCTTTGAAATGATTTGATTTCGTGGTTGACGGAAGGGATTACCATTTATTGACAAGTTAATAATATTTGTCAAATTTCCCAGTATTGGCGGTATATGGGTTATGTTATTGTTACTAAGGTTCAAAGTATTCAAACGACTTAAGGCACCAAGGCCCATATGGGATGCATCAATACTTTTGATGCGATTATCATTTGCTAATAAGACTTCTAGATTTTTGAGCTCATAAACAGCTGACGGTATCTCATCAAATCGATTAGTGGAAATATTTAATGAACGAATGCTTTGCAAATTTCCAAATTCTTTTGGCAGATCATTTAAGAAATTACATTCTAAATTCAAATAAGTAAGACGTTCAAAATCTCCAATAAATGATGGTATGTAAGTAATTTGATTACGGTCTGCAGATAACTCGGATAATGAGGACCAAAGTTCCTGTAATCTAAAATAATACATATTGTATGGAAAAATTAATATTTGCATATTAAAAGACCATTCTTTATCCTCTTCTTCTTCTTTTAACTTACCCCAAAGGAAGAGTAGAAAAAAGATTCTTAGATAAAACTACCGAACTGACATGTTCTTCATTTGCTTTTACAAATACATCCATGGGGATATCATTGAGACCTCTCATTTCAAGAGCAAGACGTCGCGTTTGTCGAAGGACATATCTGTAATTTTATTAAGTTTTCTATTTAGAATATGGTCGACAATATGTGGAATTGAAAAGGATGTGAAGAATTGGGTAAATCCAAGGCGATATTAATTTATAAGAATCAAATTGTTCAGTTATATATATTTCTTACTTAATAGTACTTACTTGTTTGGATAAAAAGAATTTTCTATAGTCTTACCACCCTGCAAACGGGGACTATTTAAACCGTCACCAACCATTTTCAAAAACCAATTCTATTAGACGTTTTCTATTGAAACACTTGGATTTTTCAACGAATTTATGAATTTTATTTACAAACAAATTTCTTGAAAAAGCGTAAGGAAATATTTCTTAAAAAATATATATTAAATTTTGTCGGAGAATTAACTACAATTCGAACTGCTTTACAGAATTTACAAATCTAGAATATATTGTAGTATAAATTTTGAAATCAAATGCTTAGATATTGTGATGACAAATTGATTAGTTGATAGATTCCAAGCTTAAAGATACATAGGTTTGGATATATGCTACAGAGAAGACTGTGATAGGAAATGGGTATGCGTATTTTTGGTTGACTTTAGAGGTTAACAAAATCTCAAGTCTCCGAGTAGAAAATTTGTCAGACTACTCAAGTCTTCGCAAGAAAACAAGACCATCTTCCAAGAAGTAAAGGACACTCACAAAAACATACTTTTAGGTCTTTCCCCTTTATCATTTACAACACACTGAAGCTACAAAATTGAATAAATAGTTACCATTTTCTTTCCGCAAAGCTATGCTCTACCCATACTTTTCAAAGGACGAAAGAAAGACCTAGATGAAAATGATTTGTATAAGGAACTGAAGGTGCACAATTCAGAGACTTTGGGTGATAAAATGTGTAATGCATGGGAACGAGAACTTGATGCAAAACGTAGAAAAAAGAAAGAACCAAGTCTCCTTAAGGCAATACTATCTGTTTTTGGCTGGTCTGCGGCATGGTCAGGTATTAACACGGCTCTCTTAGAATTTGCTACAAAGTGAGTAAAAAATACATACTATAAAATCATGATATTTTTTGATTCCCATTATCTCTTTATTAGGGTAACTCAACCTATTTGCTTAGCAGGTCTTATAGCATACTTTACCCGTGATGATACAAAACCAATTCATGCATATCTTTATGCTGCCGCTATTGTTGTCACAACAATTGCTAACGTTGCTTTTGCTCATCCGATTATGTTGGGTATACTTCATTTGGGTATGAAGATACGCCTCGCTCTATGTAGTATGATCTATCGTAAGGCATTGCGCCTTAGCCGCACTGCACTCGGTGACACAACTATAGGTCAAGTGGTTAATCTCATGTCAAATGATGTCGGCCGTTTTGATACTGTACTCATTAATTTACATTATCTATGGATAGCACCTTTGGAACTGGTGATTGTGACGTATCTCATGTATGTGCAGGTTTGTTATCAACATTTTTACATTTATAAATATTTTTGTTTTCTAGATAAAATATTTTAATCTGTAGATCGGTGTTTCATCGATATTTGGTGTTGCACTTATGTTACTCTTTATACCCCTGCAATCCTATATGGGCAAACTGACTTCAGTTTACCGTTTGCGCACTGCTCTACGCACAGATCATCGGGTACGCTTAATGAATGAGATCATCTCGGGTATACAAGTGATTAAGATGTATGCTTGGGAGAAACCCTTTTCCAAATTAGTGGAGATGGCTAGAGCTAAAGAGATAAATGTAATTAGCAAAGTGAACTATATACGTGGCATACTGATTTCGTTTGCAATGTTTCTGACGCGTGTCTCTGCCTTTGCCAGTTTGGTGGGTTATGTACTTCTCGGACAGGTCTTAGATGCTGAGAAGGCTTTCTTTATTACTGCCTATTTTAACGTGCTGCGTCGTACAGTTACCATGTTCTTCCCGTTAAGCATTTCGCAATATGCCGAGGTAATGGTTTCAATACGCAGAATCCAAACATTTATGTTGCGTGAAGAAAATGATCCAAGTAAAAAATCAGTTATGGACGATGAAAAAATTGGTGGCGATAAATCAAAAGAGAGTGGCATAAATATGTCTTCAACTCAAATCAATGGTGGGGCTGTAGTAAGTCATGATGATGCAAATGGCATTGAAATTGTTGCCCTAAAAGCCAAATGGGATGCCGAAGCAACAGAGTATACATTAAATGATATTAATCTCAAGTTGAAGGCGCGTCAACTTGTCGCTGTCATTGGTCCCGTGGGTTCTGGAAAATCCAGTCTGATACAAACGATACTTGGTGAATTGCCACCGGAATCGGGTAAAATCAAAGTGAATGGCACCTTCGCATATGCCTCTCAAGAGCCTTGGCTTTTCACTGGCTCCGTACGACAAAATATACTTTTTGGACAACCAATGGACAAGGAACGTTATCGAACAGTCGTTAAGAGATGTGCTTTGGAACGAGATTTCGAGCTGCTACCGAATGGTGACAAGACAATTGTTGGCGAACGTGGCGCATCACTTTCCGGTGGCCAAAAGGCACGTATTAGTTTGGCACGTGCAGTTTATCGTGAAGTGGATATTTATTTACTCGATGATCCTTTGAGTGCTGTGGATACTCATGTGGGGCGCCATCTATTCGACCAGTGCATGCGTGGTTTCTTGCACAACAAATTAGTTTTACTTGCTACACATCAATTGCAATTCCTCGAAAAAGCCGATCTTATAGTCATCATGGACAAGGGCAAAGTAACTGCTATGGGTACATACAAATTAATGCTTGAGAGTGGCTTAGATTTTGCCCAATTGCTATCGAATTCAAATGAGGAAGATAAAAAAGCGGCTGGTGATGCTTCTGCTGACAGAAAGCAAATTTATTCTCGATCAACTAGTCAACAGAGTCACGTGACTGAACGTAAGAATAGCTTATCATCGATGAGTTCTGCAGCGGATTCAATTACTCCGGATGCGCCCGTGCAGCTTGTAGAGACTCGTGAGAAGGGCAAAATTAGTTTGGCTTTGTATAAAAAGTATTTTAGCTCCGGTTCTAATTATTTCATGTTTGCGATTCTCGTAGTTCTATGTGTGGGTTCACAAGTCATATCCTCTGGTACAGATTACTTTTTATCATATTGGTAAGTCTACCTGATCGAGGGAAGTTAGATATAATTTTTTAAATATATTTTTATTTATATTTCTAGGGTAAATAAAAACCAGAACTTAGGTAACGATTTAACTGATCCCGTTGATATCTATTACTTTACGGCTTTGAATGTTGGCGTCATCGTGCTAACACTTTTACGTACCATACTTTTCTTTTCCGTTACAATGCGTGCATCTAAGAAATTACATAATGCTATGTTCCGTGGCGTAATACATGCAGCTATGTATTTCTTCAACGTGAATCCATCAGGACGCATATTGAATCGCTTTTCTAAAGATTTGGGTCAGCTGGATGAAACGTTGCCTTCGGTTATGTTAGATGTATTACAAGTTTTTTTGATCCTAACTGGTATCATTGTATTGCTTTGCATTACGAATCCTTGGAATTTACTGGTTACACTTATACTTGGCGTGTTGTTCTACTTTATACGTTCCTTCTATCTAAAAACCTCTCGTGACCTTAAAAGGTTAGAGGCCGTGGCACGTTCACCGATTTATTCGCATTTGAGTGCGTCACTGAGTGGGTTATCAACAATTCGTGCTTTTGGAGCTCAAAATGTTCTGATAACGGAATTCGATAATTACCAAGATCTACATAGTTCAGCTTTTTATACGTTTATCTCAACAAATCGTGCTTTTGGATATTATCTGGATTGTTTTTGTACCATCTATGTTGTTTTTATAACAGTGAGTTACTTCTTTATGCCACCGAAGGATGGTGGCGAAGTGGGTCTCGCTATAACACAGGCTCTGGGCATGACTGGTATGGTGCAATGGGGAATGCGTCAATCGGCCGAGCTAGAAAATACCATGACTTCAGTCGAACGTGTTGTAGAATATGAAGCAATTGAACCAGAAGGTAAATTTGAATCAGATGCAGATAAGAAACCACCAGAGAGTTGGCCAGAGAAGGGCGAAATCATTGCCGATGACTTGAGTTTACGGTACTTCCCCGATCCACAGTCAGATTATGTACTTAAATCACTTAATTTCGAAATACAATCATGTGAAAAAGTTGGTATTGTGGGTCGTACTGGTGCTGGTAAATCTTCTCTCATTAATGCACTCTTCCGCTTGTCTTATAACGATGGCACTTTATTGATTGATAAACGTGATACCAATCAAATTGGATTACATGATCTGCGTAGCAAGATATCCATAATACCACAGGAGCCAGTGCTTTTCTCTGGAACTATGCGTTACAATTTGGATCCATTTGAAAAATATTCGGATTCTAAATTATGGGATGCACTTGAAGAAGTTAAATTAAAGGCTGCCATTGCAGATCTTCCTCAAGGATTACAAAGTAAAATAACCGAAGGAGGTAGTAACTTTAGTGTAGGACAACGTCAACTCGTTTGCTTGGCACGCGCTATTTTACGTGAGAATCGTGTCTTAGTATTGGATGAGGCTACAGCAAATGTTGACCCACAAACGGATGCTCTCATTCAAACGACAATACGGCAGAAATTTAGGAATTGCACGGTACTTACCATTGCTCATCGTTTGCATACAATTATGGACTCAGATAAGGTACTTGTTATGGATGCCGGTAAAGTGGTAGAATTCGGACCGCCATATGAACTACTTACAAAGAGTAAAAAACAAGTCTTCCATGGTATGGTTAAGCAGACGGGAAATGCAACTTATGAAAGTTTGCTTAAAATAGCAGAGAAGGTAATTTTTAATCCAAGGATTTAAATTTTTTTATATTAACCATTTACTTTTAATTACAGGCCTTTAATGAGTCGAAAAAGGATATCTAGGAATTAACAAATTGTTTTATATTTATCGTACACATTAATGCAGCTGAGAAGTATTATTTCTTGATTTGTATTTTATTTTTTATATTAATTTCACAATATATCATTTTAATTCATATCTTAATTTCTTAATTTCATTTGTATAAATAAAGAATTATCTATATACAAGTTGTACTAGTTATATTTCGGGAAAAGCAAATAATTATAAACATTTTTAAATGAAAACGGCTTTATTGTTTTGGAAATTATTCACCATTCCGTACCAGATTGGGGTTCCTATGGGAGGTACTCTTCCTAGTGGGTGATTTGATTGATTCCAACAAATGTACCGCGCCTATATCAGAAACTTATAGTGTTCAAATTTCAGTTCAATAGTCCAAAAAACAAAAAAGTTTTTCGAATAAGAACCTGAATTTTAATGGTTGGTTTGTATGGGTGGTACCCCGCCCAGTAGGCCGATTTGGCTGATTCCAACAGATGTGCAGCGCTTATATCAAAAACTTATAGTATCTAAATTTCAGTTTGACAGAATAAATACCAAAAAAGTTTTTCTAATAAGAACCTGATTTTTAATAGGGGTTTGTATGGGAGGTACTCCCATGGGGACCCTTTAAGTTTTTGAAAATATTTTAGTTTTAGTATTTCCTGATGCCCGAATAGAACTACACATTTTGTGAAAATTTCAACTCTCTAGCTTTGCGGCTTATCGACTCGAGGACGGACGGGCGATAGCTAGTATACAAATCAAATCGCTTGGGCGGAGGGAAATAACCAGTCATCGCGTCTCTAAGGTCACAATTGTTGCACTTAGAGGTTTATATTGTAGTACCAACAAAATGATAAATTAGGGGAAAGTGGAGTTACTAATTTCTTATAAGTATATTGTAAATAGTTAAAGACAAGTCACGTAAAATATGGGTTGGACTGCTCTTAGCTTCAGTGACTACCTTCAGAGGACCTTACCAATAACCTAAGCTACCACCGTCACTGCTCTCAGGTTCCTAACACCTATAGCAAAGGAAACTTTGAAATGTGAGAAAGATTCTGCAAAAGTATAACACAAAAAATTTCTACAATTTCAAGGTGTCATGGTGCTTATACATTTTCGGCAAATAAATTTTTTTCAAATAATAAATCTATGTAGTATGAACGTGTACATGTACTTATGTCGGGATTTCTCGGAAATTCCACTAACAAATGAATTAGAATTTGTTGTGAAACATGAAAGCTCTAATAAAAAGCTAAGAGAGTGCTTTCTTGGTTTGGCGGTTTGTCCAGTCTGTGTAACTTCATAGTCTGTGCCTTTGCTTCGAGTTGAATTGTAGAACATAAATTATTGGCACCGGTCGATTCAAAAATTTCATAATAAAAGGTGAAAGTAAAATGAATTTTTGAAAAATTATGGGAGAGTTAAATAATTATAAGAAATCATTCCTGGTGAATTAAGATAAACTGCATTTAACAAAGTGTCTATAATTAAAACAATCTGAGATAAAGATACAAAGATATATATAGTCAAATTATAGTTGATAAAAAATTTAGACTAGATAACCATTCTCATATGTAAAGTTTTAGTGTCAACATCAGTGGTGAATAGAATACAAGAAAAATTATAAAACAATTAAATAAACCCCATAATTTCATAAAAAAAAAAAAAAAATCGGAGAAGTTCGATGGACTTTTTCTCCGTTTAACCCAAGCTCGTTGTTTCTTTCTAGATTTTACAGTGTTGATTGTTTTGATACCCAAAAGTCAACTAATTCATTAATTCATTAAAATATACAAAGTGCGCTACCGAAAAGCGTTCAGCTTATCAAATAACATAAACAACACCACCAGTTGTACTTAAATGTTTAAAAAATCAAGAGATATAAAATATACACGCAATAGTGTGAGAGAGAGAGAGAGAGAGCGGGAACTCAATAGTGTTATACAAAACAAGTAAAAACAATAACAAATATGCAATCAATTAAAACCGATCAATTGAAAGAGAATCCACGAGAGCATGCCAATCCATGCTCTTCGTTAATGTTTTGGTGAGTATTAACAAAGCTATGAATATTGTATGTGGTAAACTGAACAAATCGTGGGGATTTGCATTCAGCTGAAGACTAAAAAACTTGTCAGAATTTATCAATATGGTATGTGAGAAGTAAACAGAGTTTTATTATTGTGAGTACAAAAGTTTAAAAAGAGAACAAAAAAGTTAATTGTGAGACCAAGTTTAATGAGACTGCAGAGAAGGTATATGCGGTACAAACAAAACAATTGAGTTTTGTCTAAAAATCTCCTAAGAGTAAAAAGCACAGGCGTGACCATACAGTTTGAGGCCCGTGGCAAATTCATCGGTTAGGGGCCCTTCTTTTCATGCCACCCTATTGTTTCGCCTCTGTTAGGGAGATATAGAGAGTGTGTGAAACTAATTCATTGATTCATTTAATTTATGTGACTCCATGAATACAAAGAACATTCAAACATACATATACAAATATAGAAATGTGTATCATGTGGTTTCAACAATGCGCTATATCACTCACCATTTTTCAATTAATTGAGTTGGGAGATACCGAGCCTTTTCAGTACCGCAGAAGCGTGCAGCAGTTGGTGATGTCCAAGTGATCACAAATTTTTGTTGTTGTCTGTTGACTGTGGGATGGTTATTGTTGCTGTTGTTGTTGAAAAACACAAATTGCAAAATTTTACGCCACAACGGCTTAAATGTCAATTAGATCTTAGTAAAAAGAAAGACAATAGAAAGGAAGCACAGTTGAAATGAAAAACGTTTGCTTATTTTATATGCGAGTTTTTGCGTTTGATTTATTTCAAATATTTATTACTAAAGAATGCGAAAGACAAAGCGATAAAACAACACAACTGAGCGCGGCGAATGATAATGATCGAAGAAGGAACAAAGAAGAAACTAATTTGCACATTTGCGCATCAGACAACATAACGGGATCCTGCACAAAATCACTCGTAAACATGTTCAACGTACGTCGTGGAACATGCTCGAGTGCGACCCGTTGCAGTGTTTTCCTCTTCTGTTTCAGCTGCAGCTGCGAACAATCATAATATTCAATATGAGTTTGGAAAGCAAATAAGAGACAAGTGTACATATAAACGTATGGGTTGATGTATTGAGACCAATCGATTCTCTTAATCACGATAATGTTAAAAATATCACAACTGTTCTTTCAATATGTGAAAGCCTCAAAGGACTAACGAGTATTTGCAGATCAATATGCAAAATACTCTTAACATTGAATATTAAATTATAGTGAATAAACTCATGGTATGCAAAAATTAAATATTTTCATTTATTTTTCTATAGACATTTGTAAGTTATTGACTTATGTAATAGTTACACAAATCATTTCCATTCATTTAGATTTCAATTTTTACAATAGCGAAGAATTTACAATACAATTCTGAAAATATTGACAATTTTTTGTCTTTAACTACAATAATATCACAAATACAATTCTTTGATAAATACCATATATAGATACATCTACAATTTTGTTAATACTCGTACATGTCATTAAACTTTGTTCGACTCCTTCCTAGGAAGGTATACGATTTCGTAAATATTCTAAAATATCTTTTGTTCCCTTTGAAATGATTTGATTTCGTGGTTGACGGAAGGGATTACCATTTATTGACAAGTTAATAATATTTGTCAAATTTCCCAGTATTGGCGGTATATGGGTTATGTTATTGTTACTAAGGTTCAAAGTATTCAAACGACTTAAGGCACCAAGGCCCATATGGGATGCATCAATACTTTTGATGCGATTATCATTTGCTAATAAGACTTCTAGATTTTTGAGCTCATAAACAGCTGACGGTATCTCATCAAATCGATTAGTGGAAATATTTAATGAACGAATGCTTTGCAAATTTCCAAATTCTTTTGGCAGATCATTTAAGAAATTACATTCTAAATTCAAATAAGTAAGACGTTCAAAATCTCCAATAAATGATGGTATGTAAGTAATTTGATTACGGTCTGCAGATAACTCGGATAATGAGGACCAAAGTTCCTGTAATCTAAAATAATACATAATGTATGGAAAAATGAATATTTGCATATTAAAAGACCATTCTTTATCTTCTTCTTCTTCTTTTAACTTACCCCAAAGGAAGAGTAGAAAAAAGATTCTTAGATAAAACTACCGAACTAACATGTTCTTCACTTGCTTTTACAAATACATCCATGGGGATATCATTGAGACCTCTCATTTCAAGAGCAAGACGTCGAGTTTGTCGAAGTACATATCTGTAATTTTATTAAGTTTTCTATTTAGAATATGGTCGACAATATGTGGAATTGAAAAGGATATGAAGAATTGGGTAAATCCAAGGCGATATTAATTTATAAGAATCAAATTGTTCAGTTATATGTATTTCTTACTTAATAGTACTTACTTGTTTGGATAAAAAGAATTTTCTATAGTCTTACCACCCTGCAAACGGGGACTATTTAAACCGTCACCAACCATTTTCAAAAACCAATTCTATTAGACGTTTTCTATTGAAACTCTTGGATTTTTCAACGAATTTATGAATTTTATTTACAAACAATTTCTTTTCTTGAAAAAGCGTAAGAAAATATTTCTTAAAAAATATATATTAAATTTTGTCGGAGAATTAACTACAATTCGAACTGCTTTACAGAATTTACAAATCTAGAATATAGTATAAATTTTGAAATCAAATGCTTAGATATTGTGATGACAAATTGATTAGTTGATAGAATCCAAGCTTAAAGATACATAGGTTTGGATATATGTTACAGAGAAGACTGTGATAGGAAATGGGTATGCGTATTTTTGGTTGACTTTAGAGGTTAACAAAAACTCAAGTCTCCGTGTAGAAAATTTGTCAGACTACCCAAACCTTCGCAAGACAACACTAACAGAACCATATTTTTATGTCTGTTTGGTCATCAGCGCATGAGGAATGAGGCAAAAGATGAAACAGAAGAGAGCTCTCCTACTTAGCATTCAATCATTTAATTAGTTAATTAAGTATAAGTTGATTTATAATTTTCGTTTCGCAATCAAGATAAAACTTAAATTGTGATAAATCAAAAACAAGAAACTATTATTAAATAAAATGATCTCATCGAAGTCTGCGGCCATAGAAAAGCAGGTTTCATCATGCAAGAAGAAGATTGCGGCTATGTTTGAGCGGTTAAACCAAATAGCATCTGAAGCAACTCTTGATCTACTTTGTGAGCTCGATGGTTTAACTGACAGCCTAGCTGATTTTCAACCCAAGTTTGGCATTATGTATGACAGTTTGCTTGAGTTAGATCAAGCTGGCATTGAGGATGACATACAATGAAATACCGGTGTTTTACGTGATCACCTGTCTGTAAAAAGACTCAAGAACACGGTGCCAAGCACATGGATTGAAATACGTCAATCAACGTCCCCTTGGATATATGTCCGCAGGTACCAAATTAGAGTCATATTCATTTTGGTAAATATGACTTCCTCCTTGGTGGAGAGCGAGGCCCATCTTAAACCTCTGCTGCTCTTTGGGTCACAGCACCCGGTAGTATAACGCTACTCCACGCCGAGTTACACTCTACCCGCATTTGGGTATTAAACCATAGCCACCACGATACTCCCACAAGGGGGCCGTACCCGCTGGCCAGGACGGAAAAAGTTCCGTGGGCTACTGACCACCCGTGGTACCAGAAAATAGCCTCTGGTCAGACTTCGTACCCAAGGTACTACCAAATTCGAACCCCAAAAAGTCCATGGGTTGGTGCCCCATAATGTTTTCATTCATGTAGTAACCAAGAAATCCAATTTATAGAGGATAACCTGGATCACAAATTATAAATGAAAATAATGTTCCCTCCAGGAATATGAGTTCTATACATAAAGATATAAAACTCAGAAGAATTTCCCAGAGGGGGAACTGTAACACATACAGGTAAAGTTTGAAAAATTATATTGGTCAACAAAGGTGCATCATTCTACAATCAAGCTGGGTTCCAGTGATGACTTACACGCATTCGCCGTTTTAGCTAATCGTTCGTGCCTGCCGCAGCTTAAGCTTCCAGAGTTTAGTGGTGGATACACTTCTAACAGATTTTTCTACAGCAGCATTTCTTAATGCACTTAAAAGATTTATCTCAACTCGTTGTCGACCAGCAAAGATTTGGTCTGACAATGCTACGAATTTCGTTGGAGTAAAAAAGAGTTAGCTGAGGCGGCTGTTCCTGAGTGATGACCATGTGCAGGCTGTCCTTGAGTTTTGTCTAGTCGATTCGATTGAGTGGTATTTTATTTCTCCTCGAGCCCCACATTTTGGAGGCTTATGGGAAGCAGCTGTAAAAACTGCGAAACATCATTTTTATCGTGCTGCCGGCTTAACTATATTGGACTTCGATGCTTTGCATAATGTCGTTTGCCATATCACAGTAATAATCAATTCACGCCCATTGTTTTCCATTTCAGAGCATCCAGGTGATCTTGAGGTATTGCACCTGTATCAGCACCTGTATATGTCAAACCTAATCTAAGCAATCTTAATTTTGATCTTTTGGACCATTAGCAGCGAGTTACTCATCTTCAACAAGTCATCTGGGCGAGCGGAGTATTTGACACTTCTTCAACAGCGGTCTAAATGGCGCACCCCTCAACCAACGCTTGCAGTTAATGATGTTGTCCTTGTGAAGGATGAGAATCTGCCACCTTTGAAGTGCCCACTGGTCAGGATTGCTGAGTTAATTGCTGGTTCAAAAGGTGTTACCCTCTCGTTCAACAACGTTCATTTATTCTCGTCTCGCAATTCATTATAAATTGATTTATAATTTTCGTCTCGCAATCAAGATAAAACTTAAATTGTATTAAATCAAAAACAAGGAATAATTTTTAAAAAAGATTTCGAATTGTAATAAACCAAATTGAATTGTAATTTAATAAAAAGGCTAACATAAAATAGTGCTTGGCTTAACAATGTCTTTTCTCTTTATCATTTACAATACACTGAAGCTACCAAATTGAATAAATACTTATTATTTTCTTTCCGCAAAGCTATGCCTTACCCATACTTTTCAAAGGACGAAAGAAAGACCTAGATGAAAATGATTTGTATAAGGAACTGAAGGTGCACAATTCAGAGACTTTGGGTGATAAAATGTGTAATGCATGGGAACGTGAACTTGATGCAAAATATAGCAAAAAGAAAGAACCAAGTCTCCTTAAGGCAATACTATCTGTTTTTGGCTGGTCTGCGGCATGGTCAGGTATTAACACGGCTCTCTTAGAATTTGCTACAAAGTAAGTAAAAAATACATACTATAAAATCATGATATTTTTTGATTCCCATTATCCATTTATTAGGGTAACTCAACCTATTTGCTTAGCAGGTCTTATAGCATACTTTACCCGTGATGATACAAAACCAATTCATGCATATCTTTATGCTGCCGCTATTGTTGTCACAACAATTGCTAACGTTGCTTTTGCTCATCCGATTATGTTGGGTATACTTCATTTGGGTATGAAGATACGCCTCGCTCTATGTAGTATGATCTATCGTAAGGCATTGCGCCTTAGCCGCACTGCACTCGGTGACACAACTATAGGTCAAGTGGTTAATCTCATGTCAAATGATGTCGGTCGTTTTGATACTGTACTCATTAATTTACATTATCTATGGATAGCACCTTTGGAACTGGTGATTGTGACGTATCTCATGTATGTGCAGGTTTGTTATCAACATTTTTACATTTATAAATATTTTTGTTTTCTAGATAAAATATTTTAATCTGTAGATCGGTGTTTCATCGATATTTGGTGTTGCACTTATGTTACTCTTTATACCCCTGCAATCCTATATGGGCAAACTGACTTCAGTTTACCGTTTGCGCACTGCTCTACGCACAGATCATCGGGTACGCTTAATGAATGAGATCATCTCGGGTATAAAAAGTATTTAATCTCCGGTTCTAATTATTTCATGTTTGCGATTCTCGTAGTTCTATGTGTGGGTTCACAAGTCATATCCTCTGGTACAGATTACTTTTTATCATATTGGTAAGTCTACCTGATCGAGGGAAGTTAGATATAATTTTTTAAATATATTTTTATTTATATTTCTAGGGTAAATAAAAACCAGAACTTAGGTAACGATTTAACTGATCCCGTTGATATCTATTACTTTACGGCTTTGAATGTTGGCGTCATCGTGCTAACACTTTTACGTACCATACTTTTCTTTTCCGTTACAATGCGTGCATCTAAGAAATTACATAATGCTATGTTCCGTGGCGTAATACATGCAGCTATGTATTTCTTCAACGTGAATCCATCAGGACGCATATTGAATCGCTTTTCTAAAGATTTGGGTCAGCTGGATGAAACGTTGCCTTCGGTTATGTTAGATGTATTACAAGTTTTTTTGATCCTAACTGGTATCATTGTATTGCTTTGCATTACGAATCCTTGGAATTTACTGGTTACACTTATACTTGGCGTGTTGTTCTACTTTATACGTTCCTTCTATCTATAAACTTCTCGTGACGTTAAAAGATTAGAGGCTGTGGCACGTTCACCGATTTATTCGCATTTGAGTGCGTCACTCAGTGGGTTGTCAACAATTCGTGCTTTTGGAGCTCAAGATATTCTGATAACGGAATTCGATAATTACCAAAATTTACATAGTTCAGCTTTTTATACGTTTCTGTCAACAAATAATGCTTTTGGATATTATATGGACTTGTTTTGTACCATCTATGTTGTTTTTATAACAGTGAGTTACTTCTTTATGTCACCGAAGGATGGTGGCGAAGTGGGTCTCGCTATAACACAGGCTCTGGGCATGACTGGTATGGTGCAATGGGGAATGCGTCAATCGGCCGAGCTAGAAAATACCATGACTTCAGTCGAACGTGTTGTAGAATATGAAGCAATTGAACCAGAAGGTAAATTTGAATCAGATGCAGATAAGAAACCACCAGAGAGTTGGCCAGAGAAGGGCGAAATCATTGCCGATGACTTGAGTTTACGGTACTTCCCCGATCCACAGTCAGATTATGTACTTAAATCACTTAATTTCGAAATACAATCATGTGAAAAAGTTGGTATTGTGGGTCGTACTGGTGCTGGTAAATCTTCTCTCATTAATGCACTTTTCCGCTTGTCTTATAACGATGGCACTTTATTGATTGATAAACGTGATACCAATCACATTGGATTACATGATCTGCGTAGCAAGATATCCATAATACCACAGGAGCCAGTGCTTTTCTCTGGAACTATGCGTTACAATTTGGATCCATTTGAAATATATTCGGATTCTAAATTATGGGATGCACTTGAAGAAGTTAAATTAAAGGCTGCCATTGCAGATCTTCCTCAAGGATTACAAAGTAAAATAACCGAAGGAGGTAGTAACTTTAGTGTAGGACAACGTCAACTCGTTTGCTTGGCACGCGCTATTTTACGTGAGAATCGTGTCTTAGTATTGGATGAGGCTACAGCAAATGTTGACCCACAAACGGATGCTCTCATTCAAACGACAATACGGCAGAAATTTAGGAATTGCACGGTACTTACCATTGCTCATCGTTTGCATACAATTATGGACTCAGATAAGGTACTTGTTATGGATGCCGGTAAAGTGGTAGAATTCGGACCGCCATATGAACTACTTACAAATAGTAAAAAACAAGTCTTCCATGGTATGGTTAAGCAGACGGGAAATGCAACTTATGAAAGTTTGCTTAAAATAGCAGAGAAGGTAATTAATTCTTAAACCAAAGATTTAAATTTTTTTATATTAACCATCGCTTTTAATTACAGGCCTTTAATGAGTCGAAAAAGGATATCTAGGAATTAACAAATTTTTTTATATTTATTGTACTCATTAAGCTCCCTGCGTGTGGTGAGAATCATATCTTAGTCATGTTTGAGGCCACTGCCAATGTTGATCCTCAAACAATTGCCCTTATTCAGACAACAATACGCCATAAATTTAAGAACTGTACAGTATTGACCATTTTCCATCGTTTGCTTGCCATTATGGATTCCGATAGAAACCTGGTTATGAATGACATACAAATTGTGGAAGAAAGCTTTTCTTATGAATTGATAACAAATAATAAAGCATGAAATTTTTATGCAGACAGGAAAACAAGCACAAAAACACATTTCATAAATTGTGGGAAGAACAGGTAAATTAATATTTATTTTTCACATTTTTTATTAAAATTATTTAACATTTTTTCTATTATACTATAGTCATATGTGGAGACAAAGAATGTGGATGATATTTAGTAACAAACAGAGTTAGGTCCTTTTATATTTTATATATGTATATTATTTCTTGTATCCATTTTCTTATAGTCGTCGTTCAATAAATTTTTGTTCAAAAAAAACCAATTTATGTATTATGATTTTGTTCTTATTTATGATGAAATTCATGGGGATGTGACGTATGACGCAATCTGTTAGTAACAGCAGAAGAATTGAGATAGTTCTGTAGATCCCTTGACCTATCATAATATATTCGTAACACAAAAACAAAAAACAATAAAGCTTTTCTTTACTCCAAAGAAGCGTGAAATTGTTATTGTTTGTGATAACAAAATACTCTCCCCAAATTTCTCAAATAGGAGAAAACTTGAAATGAGCATTGCGAATGAGTAGTAAATTTATGAGCGAGCAATAAGCGATCTTAGCGAGGTAAACCGAAGTGATTTCGGAGCACGTAACATTAAGATACTTTAGAATGAGTTGGATGGTCGGCGTGTTAAAACGAACGTTTCGAAGCGGGAAACCATCAAGAATAATTATATTCTAAAAAAAAAAAATTTACGACTGTGTTTGCTTTGAAAATTGTTTGCGCGAATTTATCAAATAAAAAAAAATATATAAAATAAACAAACAAATAAAAAGTGCCGCAAATATCATGAATACAATTATAATAAACTTGAAATCTTATTAATCAATTTCTTTTTGTTTTCGTCTTTTGTTTTTTTTTTTTTTTTTTTTAATAAAAATATACAATTCTTGTTTTTGTAGATGGTTTTAATCTGTTCATGTTTCTCTATCGTTTATAAGCAGATACGAATATTTAAATGATAAAACGTCCCGAAAAAAAAGCAAATATAAGATTACAAATTATATTCTGTTTTGCCTTTTTGTGTTGTCGCCGTTATGACACAACGTGGCATGATATTTTATTAATGCCAAAGATAGCAGTCAGTAGTCTTGTGCCTCCACATATTGTTGCCAATTAAAAGTAAATAATAATATTCTTAAAACTAATAGAAAGTGTTTAAAGTAATCAATGCAACATCAGATACAATTTAGAAGAATTGAAAATAAGTAAAACTAAATAAACATGCAGTCAATAAAAGCAGATGAATTGCCGAGGAATCCGCGAGAACGTGCCAATCCGTTGTCAGTAATGATGTTTTGGTGAGTATTCACAAAAAAAAAAAAAAAAAAAAAACTATTGTATCTATGTATCTACACATTGTTACAAATAGTTGTTGTACGGTGGCGTTGCCATTGTGAGTATTGCCGGCGTTGTGCGCATGTATAAAAGTGGAAAATTTTGTTAAAAATCGCTGATACACTCACTCGCTCACTCAGTCGTCAGTCAGGCAATCACTCAGGCATTAAGCAAGAAAACCTTAAAGTAAAATAATAAATAAATAATATATTGTAAGTTAATAAAAAATTAGTCTGCTTATTTTGCAAATTACATTATACAGTACATAGTAGATACATAAGGTTTGGTAAGGGGTACCGTTAATATATCTTTTTTTTTCATTTAATTTCTTTGATTCATTTTACAAAAAATAATCAATGCAACATAATTATTATTGATTTTATTCTACAGAGAATTTGTATTTCTTGGAGTTTGTTTTCCTTGCAATAAGACAGCTGTAGATACATTTCACTTCAATACACAAAACAAAAACAAACACAATAAAAAAAAAAAAAAATGGGACAAGTACAAGTCAGACTCGTTCACGGAGGGTTCCGTACCAGATTGTGGTTTGTATGGGAGGTACTCCTCCTAGTGGTCCGATTTGACTGATTCCAACATATGTACAGCGTCTATATCAAAACCTTATAGTGTCTCAATTTCAGTTTGATAGAACAAAAAACAAAAAAGTTTTTCGAATAAGAACATGAATTTTAATGGGGGTTTGTATGGGAGGTACCCTCCATAGTGTTCCGATCAAAGTGAAATTTCGACAATATAAGTTTCTGATCTATAGCCACCAACCATCTAAATTTTAAGATCAAGGGGTTACTGGATCGTATAGCTGCCATACAAACCAAAATGTTTCTTGTATGGGGACCCCTTAAATTTTTTAAAAATATTTTAATTTTAGTATTTGTTGCTGATGCCCTGACAGAACTACCCATTCTCTGAAAATTTCAACTCTCTAGCTATTACAGTTCATGAAATATGATCCAAGGACGGACGGACGAACAACGAAGTCTTTGCAATTGGGTACACTTTGGGTCCGGAACCCTAAAAATGATTCACATTAAACAAAACACATTGCACATTTTCTGCTGACTCAAAACCATAATTGATTTGATTTGTATTCTAAAACCAAACCAACTGAAAAAACCGGGCGCGTTTCCATTTAAATAGTTTTGTATACAATAAATATTATGATTATTCTACAAATGTACATTGTATATACAATACATACATATGTATGTCTGTGTTATAATCGTAGTATTTGTACATATTTTCGTCATCGAGTACCTTATATCTTAAGCACTTAGTGTGTGAAAGTTGTTATCACAGTGTTCTGATAATGTTAGTGACAAATTTAAGGGGAATGTTATCTAATCCATCAATATTTCTGTGATAAATACACCATCAGCTTTTGAGTCATATCAAGCTAACATTCTGCACATACTTGAAGGATTAGTTAGTTTCTATCCAAAATCCATCAGTTTTAGAGATATCAAAATTATATTCTATACCCAGCCATTCCATAATCTGTAATCTCACAAAGTGAATGAATCTGTGAAATAGGCAAGTACTTAAGGTTACATCTTGGCTAACTTGGAAAAATCCACATCAAGGCCAAGCAGATGCAACTCACTCTGAAAACAAGAAATCTGTATTGACTGAAAGGTATCAAAATAAAGTACATTCTCAGAAAAATTGTCAACGCTTCTTGGTATTCGACAGACTGTGTTATTCTCAAAGAAGTTACTTAGTCATAGCAATGATAGATTAGCCATTAATCTACTTTGCAACAGCGAGACAGTCTGGAGATTGAAGAGGTCATATGACCTGGACCTACTGCATAGATTTTATATATAAAAATTAAAATTTGTTTATTTGTCTTAAGTCTTAAGCATGATTATGGACATAGGATACTCTAGTATATATAATAGGCAATTCATTGTAGACCAAATGCTTCTGTGATTGTAAATTTTAATGCCAAAAAAATTCGCTTATAGTCTAAAGACAGTTTTCAATTAAAATACAATAATAAAAAAGAAAATCAATCCATAAAGCTTTATCAGTCAATTTCTGTGTAAAATATACTTACCATCAATTTATTATTACATTATTCACACATTCATCCCAAAGCAATCTGTCCATCAGTATTAGATGGATGACAATCTTGAAATTCTACGAGTATATAGTGTCACAACAAAATATTTCTCTGACAAGGTCTAAGCAAATCTGTCCATCAAACTGTCTTATTTTCTAGTCACTTAACTTTTGCTGTCAATTTCAATAAAATGTAGTCTATCAATTTTGAAAAATATCAAGCTCAAATCCAACTCAATTAAAATGTTTCAAACATGTAACAGTTCTAAAAATTGTATATGTAATTACATATCTAATCTACTAGTATAGTACATACATGTTATTGATACATATCTTTTAATATCGAACTTATCATTATTTATGACTCTTATATATGTTGTTTTATTAGTTTTTCCAACGAATTTCTTTTGACTGGAATCAACAATACTTTTTTTTTCACATTAGTGATCCCAAGGTTCCAACTAAACATGAAAAACAATTTTGAAAAATTATTTTTATATGAGTAGGTTAATAATTTTAGTTGGGCAGTAACAGTGCAATATGTTTATGCATTTGTAGGTGTAAAATAACATATAATTCATTTGCAAGCGACCTCTTACTTGGCTCATGAAATTGAATCCAACAAAAGTGTTCTAAATACATATCTAATAAAAACAAAATACGGGAACCCTTTTCATGTTTAAGGCCTTAACGACAACCAACTCTCATGATTCAACACATCAACTCAAACAATCTAAATGAATAATTACTTGTTGTTGTTTTGTTGAATAAGTTGCGTGTTTCTCAAACAAAATGATAATGCAAGTATTTCAAAATGAATATTATTCATTATCATATCAATTATTGTATTTTATTTCCTGATATGATGTAGTTTTGTTATGCATATACAATAGTATTTTATTTATGGTTCTATCAATATTATATAATAGTATATAATATATTTGAATATATTTTTAAAATTTTGCAAGTCGAAAACAATCAATATACTCGTATAATGTACTTTCTATCAAGGAGTGCGAAAAGAATATTGACTTCGACACGCCTCACACGTCTCCACTTATGAATTTGATATTGCCTTACAGTTACATACTTCTGGTTATATGTACGATAATCAGACATGTCCTATAGCATCTTGAAATCGTAATAAAATGGGCCTCGCACTTGGCAGACTCGTACACGGTACCCTCCCTAGGTATCCGATCAAACTGAAATTTCGACAATATAGGTTTCTGATGTATAGCCACCAACTATACAAATTTCAAGATCGTGGGATTACTGGATCGTATTGCAGCCATAGAAACCAAGAGCGAGTCATATTCGTACACGGAAGGTTCCGTACCAGATTTCGGTTTGTATGGGAGGTACTCTCCCTAGTGGTCCGATTAGACTGATTCTAACAAATGTACCGCGCCTATATCAGAAACTTATATTGTCTCAATTTCAGTTTGATAGTCCAAAAACAAAAAAGTTTTTCGAATAAGAACCTGAATTTTAATGGTGGGTTTGTATGGGAGGTATCCTCCCTAGGTATCCGATCAAACTGAAATTTCGGCAATAAAAGTTCCTGATGTATAGCCACTAACCATCCAAATTTCAAGATCGTCAGATTATTGGATCGTATAGCAGCCATAGAAACCAAAATGTTTCTTGTATGTGGAGCCCTTTAAGTTTTTGAAAATATTTTACTCTTGATGATACCCGGATAGAACTACATATTCTGTGAAAATTTCAATTCCCTAGCTATTGCCGTTTATGAGATATGAGCCGAAGACGGACAGACGGATTGGAGGACAACGAAGTCTCTGCAATAGGGTTCCTTTTAGTACCCTTTGGTTCCGGAACCCTACAAATTGAGAGGCATAGAAACCCATGGACTTTCTTAGATTGTCCTCTTCCCGCTTATTATTTCAAATAATTTTAATCTACATTTCCTACTACTCATGGTTACAATATTTTTCTTCATTTATATTGTATTTTCTTTGTTGCGTAAAATATTTTGAACGATAACAATGAATATACTTTTGTTAAAGACTTTTAAATTGTTTATTGATTAATTGTTTTGTTGAATTATCTATAATATTTTTGTATTCTTTATTTTTGATGTGAAGAGTTTTGTGGTTTTGTCATGACGCTTGTAACATTTTATAAGAACAAACAATGCAGTCCTTTTTTTTTTTAGATCTGCTTCTAAATATTAATTTTTGTGTAGCAAAATTTCTGAAGGATTATATATATAAATATATAGACCCAAACTAGTCCTTTCACATTTTCTAGATTTCCATTTGATTAAGAGAACTTGTTTCCTACTCAGCAATCCATTAAACTTATATTTTAAAACCCTTTTAAAATACATTTTTGTAATATATTTATCTATCTATGTATGTTTGTATGAAACACCAAAACTGCTAGTCCGATTTTGATGAAATTTTTAGAGGAAACTCTAGCATAGCCCAAAAAGTGTTTGTGTAATTAAAATCAATCAGTAGCCCGTGTGACATAAATTTTTTTAAATGTTAGTCGCTGCTGCAGAGACACTCGAACAATGAGAACTTGAACAAGACTGAAGACCAATACCGGGGTTTAACAAAGCACACCGGATAGCTAGTATATAAGAAGGGTAAAAATTATTCAATAAAACCAAAATAAATTTTAAATGTCATTGATTGATTTTAAAACATAAAATCAGTAAAAAACAGTTAGAAACGCAATTAAGAAATTTTCGAAAAATTGGCCTTGTGGACAATCGTATGTATGTACAAGTAAGTTTGCAAATGCCCCCATATCTGCATATATGTACCTATTTATAAAAGCCCAATAAAACTTTATTAATGTCTAAACAAGAACTAAGTAAGTATGTACTTATAAAGAGACAATCATTATAGCATATAATGACGTACTTAACTTGTGTTTTGCTGATAAAGTACTGTAATCTTAAGTAGCTTTAAAAACTGATTTACACAAGATAGATAGAAGATACGAAAGTCTATCTTTCCGTAATTTCGTATGACTCAATATAGGATTTTGTTCGTTGATGAATTTTTAGAGCGTAGCTCTTTTATGTGCGTTACGGCATGAGTGAAATTTTAAGAAATAGTTCAAAAAATAGAATCGTCAGATTTTTTTCTAAGGGTTAGAGGAGTGTCGGTCTGGCAAACCGTTGGCATAGGGTTCGAAACCTGCTTTGGAAATTAATTTTTATATTTTTATATTGAAAATGATTGTTTTTTATTATATTGGACCAATTTAGGTAGTGCTTAGAGAGTAGGACTGGCAAACCGAGGGCATGGGGTTCGAATCCTGCATTAGGACTATTATTTTAAGAAATTATATACGTAAGTTTGTAATAAATAATAAATATCAAAACAAAAATTTTTTAATAAATAAAAATAATAATTAAATATTTTGTTTTGAATTGAGCTGCGCTCTACACGGGTGTCCCACGACACCTCTTTCTTTTTTTGTTTATTTTAATAGACTTGATCAGTTCAGATTAACATTGATCTATATTTTGTATGAATACTAAAGTTTTATTAATATTTTCCTTTTTTTTTTTTTGCTTTATTACAGTTTTGCTCTACCCATACTTTTTAAAGGACGAAAGCAGACTTTGAATCAAAATGATCTCTATCGTGTGTTACATGAACATAAATCGGGTAAGTTTAAATTCTAAAATACATATAGATAATTTTATTACTTACAATATATGTTTTTATTAGATGTATTGGGAGATAGAATGTCAAAAGCATGGGAGAAACAACTTGCAGAGAGTCAAAGTCGCAACAAGAAACCAAGTCTTTTCAGGGCAATGTTTAGTGTTTTTAGTTTGCCCATGGCTATGAGTGGTTTACTCTTATGCATTTTAGAATTTGGCACAAAGTAAGTTCATATTCTATCAAACTGAAATTGAATAAAATCGTAATAATAATTTATGATTTTAGGGTAACTCAACCAATATGTCTTGCCGGTATGATTGCTTACTTTGCTGGTAATGATCCAGATGTCAGCAAGGCCCATTTCTTTATGGCTGCCATTGTGGTGACCACCTTGATCAATGTGATTTTCATGCATCCATACTCGTTTAGTGTTTATCATTTGGGCATGAAGATTCGTGTTGCATTGAGTAGTTTGCTATATCGAAAGGCTTTGCGGTTGAGTCATTCAGCAATGGGCAAAACCACAATTGGTCAGGTTGTGAATTTAATGTCAAATGATATTGGTCGCTTTGATTCTGTGATAATGCATCTGCATTTCTTGTGGATAGCACCATTGGAAGTGGTGGTCATTACATATTACATGTATCAAGCGGTAAGTAATCGATTCAATTTACAGTCCAAAGCAAACTGAATCATTATTTCCATCTTGTAGATTGGGCCATCCTCTTTAATTGGTGTTGGTATTATGTTGCTCTTCTTGCCAATCCAATCATATTTGGGTAAGACGACTGCTGTTTTGCGATTGCGTACTGCCCTTCGCACTGACTCACGTGTGCGTATGATGAACGAGATTATAACTGGCATTCAGGTGATCAAGATGTATGCATGGGAAAAGGCTTTTGGCGTTCTTGTGGAGGAAGGACGACGAAAGGAAATGAATGTCATCAGGGTTGTGAATTACTTACGTTGCATATTGCTGTCGTTTGCAATGTTCCTTTCGCGCGTTGCCATTTTCGGAAGTTTACTTGGTTTTGTCTTACTGGGTTATGTTTTGGATGCGGAGACGGCTTTTCTAATTACAGCCTATTATAATATTTTACGTCGTACAGTGACAATGTTTTTCCCTGTTGGTATATCACAATGCGCTGAAATCAAGGTATCGATTCAACGACTTCAAACATTTTTAATGCTTGAGGAGAGCCATGTCACTGACTACTCATATGACGAATACAAAAGTGATGACCAAAGTAATGGTAAACTGAAAGAAAATAATTTAAATAATCAACGAAAAGAGAAAGATTCAATATTACATCATAACGAGGATGCTGTAGTTATTAGCGATTTAAAAGCAAAGTGGGATCCTGAATCTGCAGAATATTCCTTGGATGATATTAATCTAAAACTGAAGTCTGGACAACTTGTTGCTGTCATTGGACCAGTGGGTTCCGGCAAATCTAGTTTGATTCAAACGATACTCGGAGAACTTTCACCTGAATCGGGCAAAGTGACAGTGAATGGATCTTTTTCGTATGCATCCCAGGAGCCATGGCTCTTCACCGGTACCGTTAGACAGAATATTCTTTTTGGTCAAATGCTTGATAAACAACGTTATCGTATGGTGGTAAAGAAGTGTGCATTGGAGAGAGATTTTCAGCTGTTACCCCATGGAGATAAAACAATTGTCGGTGAACGTGGTGCGTCACTTTCTGGTGGTCAAAAGGCGCGTATCAGTTTGGCACGTGCGGTTTATCGTAAAGCAGATATATATTTACTGGATGACCCTCTGAGTGCCGTTGATACACATGTTGCACGCCATCTGTTTGACGAATGTATGCGTGGTTATCTTAGGAACAAAGCTGTGCTTCTGGTGACTCATCAATTGCAATTCCTTGAAAAAGCTGATCTCATTGTTATAATGGATAAGGGTAAAGTGAATGCAATTGGCACATACAAATCAATGTTGAATAGTGGATTAGATTTTGCCCAACTCCTCACTAACAATAATAATAATAATGAACCAGAACATTTGGGAGCTGGAGATGCACCCACAAAAAAACGAAATCAGTATTCATCAGGTGAAATAACCCAACATAGCCGCAACAGTAGTTTCGCATCAATAAGTTCTTTGGCTGAATCTGTTATTGAAGGGTCACCGATGCAAGTGGAAGAGAATCGTGATGAGGGCAAAATCGGAATGTCTTTATATGTGAAGTACTTTGGTGCCGGTTGCAGTTTGCTGATGTTTGCGTTCTTGCTGTTTTTGAGTTTGGGCAGTCAAGTGCTGGGTTCAGGTGCCGATTATTTCCTTGTATATTGGTCAGTATCAGTGCATTGTATATATTCAATTGGACGATATTAACACATACTTTTCTTTAACTTTTAGGGTGAAGAAAGATAAGACTGAAACCAATTCTACTTCAATCTCTTCAGAGACTGCTGATATCTTATATTTTACTGCGCTCAATGTGTCTGTCGTCATATTCACATTGGTACGCATTGTCCTTTTCTGTGATGTGGCAATGCGAGCCTCGTCCACGCTGCATAACAAAATGTTCCGTGGTATAACACACGCTGCAATGCACTTTTTCAACGTAAATCCCTCCGGTCGTATCTAAATCGTTTCTCCAAAGATTTGGGTCAAATTGATGAAGTCTTGCCTTCGGTAATGACTGATTTACTACAGATATTCCTTACAATAGCTGGAAATGTCATTGTAGTCTGTATAACAAATCCTTGGTATGTTATTATAACGGTAGCTCTTTGTGTTATATTCTATTTTGTCCGGGCATTTTATTTAAACACATCCCGCGATGTCAAGCGTTTGGAAGCTATAGCGCGTTCACCTATTTATTCACATCTGGGTGCATCGCTCAATGGTCTAACAACTATTCGTGCTTTTGGAGCCCAGCAAATAATAACGGCAGAATTTGATAATTACCAGGATATACATAGTTCATCATTTTATACATTTATCAGTACTAATCGGGCCTTTGGATATTATTTGGATTTTTTCTGTGCCATGTACATATGCGTTATAACACTCAGCTACTTAATTTATGCACCCAGTAATGCAGGCGAAGTGGGATTAGCCATTTCCCAAGCTATGGGTATACTGGCATGGTTCAATGGGGTATGCGTCAATCAGCTGAGTTGGAAAATTTAATGACTTCCGTTGAACGAGTCGTTGAATATGAACAAATTGAGCCAGAAGGTGATTATGAATCTCAACCATCTAAAAAACCACCAGTCACTTGGCCAGAGGAAGGTGAAATTGTTGCGAAGAATTTAAGTTTGCGTTATTTCCCCGATCCAAAATCCGAGTATGTGCTTAAGTCTCTTAACTTTGACATTAAGCCCAGCGAGAAGGTTGGCATTGTTGGACGTACGGGAGCTGGTAAATCTTCGCTCATTAATGCACTATTCCGTTTATCGTATAATGATGGTACAATGTTGATTGATGAACGCGACACAAGTGAAATTGGTTTACATGATTTACGTAGTAAGATTTCCATAATACCACAGGAACCTGTGCTCTTCTCTGGCACAATGCGTTATAATTTGGATCCATTTGAACAATATTCTGATGAAAAGTTATGGCAATCACTAGAAGTAAATTATATAAATGAAATGAAATATTGTTGGTAGTTGCAATTTATTAAAAAAAAAAACATTCTATTACAGGTTTCACTTAAAGATACAATTGCCGAAATGCCAACAGGATTACAAAGTCAAATTTCTGAAGGTGGTAGCAATTTCAGTGTCGGTCAACGACAACTGGTTTGTTTGGCTCGTGCTATATTACGTGAGAATCGTATCTTAGTCATGGATGAGGCTACAGCAAATGTGGATCCACAAACTGATGCTTTGATTCAGACAACAATAAGGAATAAATTTAAAAACTGTACAGTATTGACCATTGCTCATCGTTTGCATACAATTATGGATTCGGATAAGGTCCTGGTTATGGATGCTGGCAAAGTTGTAGAATATGGAGCACCTTATGAATTACTTACGAACAGTGAAAAGCAAATATTTTATAAGATGGTCCTGGAAACAGGCAGATCCACTTTCGATAATCTACTGAAAATAGCAGAAAAGGTAAACAAAAAATTAATTGAAATGATGACAAATGATTAAATTAATTTAATTGATTTCTGTTCATTTTCAGGCTTATAAATCTGCATAGAAATTTTATACTTTCCAATAAGTCAAAAGCCAACTACTACTACTTATGCATTTAATATGTGAACTATTTTAAATCGAAACAATGCTAAGCAGAGATGTTAAATTATACTCCATATAACAAATTTTTATAAACACAAAACTGTTGTTGTTTTCAACGTGATTATCTCTGAACTGATTTGAAGTCAGAGGGAAATTGTCATTGCAATTACATATTTTTATGAACTTATGGATGGATGTAATTACTCTTATTCACAAATGCAATGATTATTAGATTATATAGATTTATGTATTTTTATAGAAAAATATATTATATTATTAATAAAATGCAGCAAAGAATATTTAAATAAACCAAAACGTGATCAAAATGAAATTGATATAAAATTTTTTGTTTTAAAATAAGATGGAATTTAGTGGAAATCAGTGTAATGTCATACATCACCAGTAACAGATTACTCAGTAAATATTGAAGGCAAACTAAGTATGTATATCAAAATGATAATGAATGAAATACACATCCTAAAAAACAATTGCCTATTGAAACTGTTTTTCTTTTAAGGAATGCGTACTCAGAGAGGAAAAATTCAACAATAATAACAACCAAAGCATTATGCTTGGTCTTGCAGTGGTTTTCAAAAAACTTAATACTTAAAAATATTATATTAAGAGTTAAAAACTGAAACAAAATATGTATGCAAATCTTTTTATTAGCATTCATTTGTCATTTAAAAAGAAAATTATTAAAATCGGCTTAATATAGTGTGCGCTAGATAAAAAAATGTTAAAAATTTGGTAAAAAAGTGCGTGTATCACGACAACAGCGCCACATACCGGGTCCAACTGAAGCATAATCCATCTTGGTGACCCATTAAGTAAAACAAAAAAAAATTTATTAAAATTGGTCTAGCCGTTTAAGAGATTAAGAGTCACAAAATTTCGTACACTCGAATTTTATATATCTTATATATAACTACCACTAAGTAGGATAGTAGGTATATCAAGAGCTCCTTAGGTCCTACTCTACCTTACTGACTACATATACAGTGCAATCTCAATCTGTTGTGACTTACTTTGCTTACTTGTTTACTAAAACCTGAAAAGGGAAGACATTCTTCCCATACTTTTGTTTTTAAAGAATATGGCTTCGATTAGCCTTTGCAGACCTTTAGACTGTCTAACAACATATCTATAAGCAAGTCCTTTGACAAGGAAATGGCAAATGTGGCATGAGAGATACAATATAACTTATAAATAATATTTGATTGATACATACCTGATAAATAATATTAAAATTTTACTCGTCTATCAATTATTCAAAGTCATTTTCAATCTAACATATAACACATTTGGATAGAGTTGTTTAGAGGTGGGATTCTGCGGAATCAAGATGTCATCATAATGCAATGTTTCATTTTGTTTGATTAGGTTCAGTCATAGAGATGTGATGCAGCAATTAGCGTATGATGACCATGTACTTATTGCATTTAATAGTTAAACAAATCTATAGACAGAAATAGGTATAAAAAATGAATATATACAAAATTCTTCCAAATTTCTTAGAATTCTTACACTTACTTATTTGTTTATTATATCAGTGCACTTAAACTTTCTTTCAGTGACGATAAGCAAAAGTTTCCATGATTTATATACATTTAAAATGATCTACTTATAAACAAGTAACATAGTTATTATCACAATTCTTTGGTTAAGGAACTATGGTGATGTAGATTATGAACTAAATTATAATACTGGTGTCGTCTATATAGACACAAAGTCCATCATTCATGGAGTTTGCAATGTTCAGGTTTATGTTATGATGGGTGTATTTGATGTTCTCGTTCTTAGGTTTAGGAGTTAGACTGCGCTGGTAGAAGATTTTGTTGTTATTATTGTTGTACTTAATGAGGTCGTTAGGCCACGGTTCTTAGGTTAAGGAGTTATGGTGATGCATAATGGAGGAAAAGGCGACGCCTGTATGATGTTCTCGTCATATCACGGTTCTTAGGTTTAGGAGTTATGGTGGTGAAGCATTTTCGAGGAAGAGGCGTGCTTGTATGGATAAAAGCTTCATGGTAAATGGACTATAGACTGCGCTGGTAGAAGATTTTGTTGTTATTATTGTTGTACTTTATGATGTCGTTAGGCCACAGATCTTTGCTTAAGGAGTTGTGGTGATACACAAAGGAGGAAAATGCGCTGCTTGTATGAAGTTCTCGCTGTCACGGTTCTTAGGTTTAGGAGTTATGGTGGTGAAGCATTTTCGAGGAAGAGTCGTGCTTGTATGGGTAAAAGCTTCATGGATAATGGAGTATAGTAGACTGCGATGGTAGAAGATTTTGTTGTTATTATTGTTGTACTTAATGATATCGTAGGTCACGGTTCTTTGGTTAAGGAGTTATAGTGATGCATTATGGGAGTTGCAAGCTTTATGGATAATGGAGAATGTACTGTTCTGGTGTAAGATCTTATTGTTGTTTTATAGTTATTGTTGTATTTGATGGTGCTGTTACTTTTCTTCTTTTTTTTTTCGATTTGTTTAATCATTGATTATCAATGGTTTTTCAGGGGATTTTTGAGTAGCGGCTCTCTTCACTTTGTTTACGTGGTTTAAACCAAAATATGGTATACAAGTTGCACTTTTTCTATAAACTTTAATGTCTACTATAGTATCGACATCCACATCCATTGTGTATCCATTCCTTAAGACAATCGCAAATTTATAAGTCTCCCACTCTGTGTCCGGAACATTTAGTCGGGTTTTAATACGTTCCATTACGTCACCGTAAGGTTCATCACTGCAGATTTTTATCAGAAATGGCACACCGAATGAATTAAAAACATCTTTATAATAATGTGCCACAGGCACTAAGATTTCCATTTCATTCAAAGCTTCAGCCGGCACCTCTTCAATATGAAATTCATGTTGTGTTGGTGAAGTTGTATACGTATCGTTGAGCTTATCAATTGGTGTGTCCTCTTTGTAAATGGCAACAATCTTCTCGTGTGCAACTTTCAAAAGTTTAAATTGCTTTGGACAATTTTCATCAACCGGAATATGCCTCAGAGCCTCATTCAGCAATACCTTAACAGTGGCGGTTTTACTCACCAAAAGTAATAGTTCTATTCGTTCCTTGCAATCACTCGAAATCCAAATGCACTTGATTTGTTTCTTAGTGTCCAGTTCATTTACATGAAACGATAGTTTTTCATAAAATAATCTTAAAGAGCCATTCTCTTTGAAACGGCCGAATATTTGTGACAAGCCACCTTTATAATTGTATGGAATTGGTTTGCTACTGGTCATATTTAGAAAGATTTGTAATTTTTGTGGTTCGGTTTCGAGACGCTCGGCAAGAGCCATTACCAGATCATCATATTGAACGCGGTAAGACAAATTAATTATGATATCTGGCTCATTTATGTCGATGCGATTGGAAAAAGTGACATTTACCCGATATATTATGTTTGTGAAGAATTCTACAGCACTTGGTGGGCCAGCATCTATCCTTTCAAAAACTAATATCTGACCCTGCGGATTCTTTCGATAAAAAGAAAATATGCGTCCAATAGAATTGTTGTTAAAGTGGATTTTCGCAGCTGTGCATTCATCAATTATTTCCATTTCTGTATTGATATCAAAGCCAAGATGTTTGTTAACTTCCGGTATCAAATCAGCCATTCTTCTAGTTAGTGGTTGTGAACAGCAACCAATGTAGTTTAAACTTAAATCGATTGGATTGAAGAACTTGAGAAATAGCATAATATCACTGTGAACATTAAAAGGTGGCAATGGGCGATCGATAATATCAGGCCGGGCAAATTGTAAAAAGATATACAAACTTCCATAAAGTGGAGCGATTTCCCTTATAGAACGTTCACCTTCTTCCTCGAAATCCATATACAAGAACTGTTGATGGTCATCGTTGATCAATTTCCAAAGCCTTATACGAGGTCTCGGTACTCCGAATGCATTTACAAAACATTCAACCATATCATCAACAGTTTGTGTTGCTTTGAATTTGAATAATCTTTTATGGTTAACGTCATTGTCATCAAATAGGAATATCTTATTATGCACATGGAAAAATTCCTCGATAACAACGTTTACCGTTTTATAGAGACTCGCTTCAAATTGTTCCTTGCGATTCGCCTTCTCAATGCATTTGTCCAATTCCAGGCGTTCAATTAGTTCACTGGGAATCTCGTTCTCTGGTATATCAGCAAGCACATCATCTAGTTTCGATTGTCGTATATATACCAACATATATGCACTGCTGCTGGTTTGATTAGATATTGTTGTTTCTTGGAAGCCACCAAAATTTTCTTCAATTGCTTCGATTTTTTTGCACTTGGACACAATATCATCATCGAATTTATACCACTGACCATCTGCATTGGGACTAATAAAAACCACATAATGACCAGAGTGATTATCTCCGGAATGCACCAGTACAGCATGTAAAATGTAATCTGCTGGTGTTGCTTCGTCTTCAAATAAATATTTATCCAGATTAATATGTTCATAGAACTCAAAACGATCGTTGTTCTTAACTGAACAGTTTAAAATTGGGTCATATTGGAAACGACACAAGTGTAAATGCAGCACCGGAGGGAATGAGATAAAAATAACGCCTTTCATGGCCTCCTGCAGGCCATAACATCCGGCATAATATTTATTTTCTCCCTCCAGAGACTCGGATTCAGTATAATGTTGAAATGATTCGTAAATATCTCTCTTATCCTTGATGGTTAATTGAATGTCATAGAATGTCTCACAACGTGAACTGTTGTAATCGACATTTTTGCAGTACAAATATGAAGAAGATTTGCCTTCAAAAAGATCTCGAATAGCCCCTTCAAGGCTGGTGCCTTTCATCTTTGTCTCCAATCTTTCGAGTAATATACGTAAAAACTCTTGGGCATCATGTTGCAGCAAAGACTCTGAAGTATTCCAGCCAAATGACTTGGTTAGCCTTTCGGTGCTGACCGAACATTTCTTAAATTGTAGATCATAGAAGATACGTTGTAATGATAAGCCCATCGATTTTTTGCTGTCATCCGCTTCGGTGGGTATACGGTAGACTGACCTGCGCAGTTCATTAGTAAAGAATAATGACTGCAACAGAGAATTCATATAACATGTAGCGCCCTGATTCTTGAGACCAACATAGCCGGTATGATCCTTCGAATCCCAGAATACACCATGTGGAATATCGGCATGAACATAAACTTCAAATGTCATACAGTCGTTGTAGAGAAAATGGTTCGAGGGATCAACTAAGTTCTCCCATGTTACAAAACTCGAGTAGCCAAAATCATTCTCTTTCGGGTGGAATGTATGTTTAATGCTAGGCCGTGCAAGTGGTGGTTCAGTTACATTGAAACGCATCAAACGGAACTTGGCCGTTGCAGAACATGACCAACCCTTGTCGGTACTTTCGCCATTACATTGCAAAAATACACCAACTGTTCGATCACGAAACAAAACTAAGATTTTCCAGGGTAACGTACGTACATAAAATATCGGCGATAGATGATAGAATTCATCGCGATCTTTGTACGTACTTACGGCCTCAACTGTATAGGAAAAAGTTCCTTCTGAACGGTATTGATCATCACTGATGACATAATTACATGATAAATCTTCAATAGGTAAAAATAAGTTGGCAAACAATTGTGGTGGTGTCTCATCATCGCCTTCAGTGGGAAAAGTTTCAGCACACATAAAATCCAGTTGTGGAGATGCTGTTCGCTCATCTAATTCTTCCATATTGATGACTTCATTTTCCACATCCATATTTACTTCTATATCGCTCGCTTCGATTTCCCCTTTACCATTTCCTTTATCCATATTCACTACTTTCTCTTTCTCTTTCTCTCTCTCTTTCTTATTTTCACTGTTCTTACTGTACGCGTATTTCTTCTTTTTGAGGTTATGTTTACCTGAATTGTCTTTTATTCTTTTGCGTGAAGTCACTTTTGTCTCTTCCAAAACTTTATTGTGAAGTCGGCTCACTGTATAAAAAATGTATTTTCTTGTTAATTAATTTTAATTCATTTTTGATTTTGCTCTGCTTAGGAAGACTCACTGGGCACGTGATTTCGATATGCAGTTAACCAAACAAAGATGATCAGGCAATAATCAATTTCTACTTCTTCTTCTTCCGTTTTGCCAAAATTTCTGTTAAGGTGACCTTTTTTATAAAGAAATAGATTAAGAAAAATATATATAATAATTAATTCAGTCTAATGTTTTCAATTCTATTTTAATAAATTTATTATATAATTTTACTTACTTATTTATTTAAATAAAATTTTGAAAAAATATTTAATGTGTTCAATTATGTGAAGGCAATTTTTAATTTAAGAAGGAAAGATTTTTTTTATTTTGTTTGCCATTTTTTAAGATTTTTAGGATATTTGTTACAGATGGCGCTGCACATTTTCATGGACTAAAACCATTTTCAATTATTCTGAAGTAATCGGTTCGAGGAGTGAAATTTTGACAAGTTTCTTCACTTTGTTTTGATTACCACATTCGTGTGCACATACACATGCACACACATGATATTTTTTTGTTAAAGAGAAATATGAAAAAATACAATTCAATTATTTGTTTGGCGTTAAAAATTTGAAAAAAAAAAAAGTTCATAAGGGAATCTATCCCAAATATATGAAGAAACAAAATCTGACTGATTAGGCAAGGATTAGACCTTTAACATTGGAGGCTAATCCTTGTGAGCAGATTAACTTGTTTTTTTAAAACTAAATTGCATTCTTGGAAAACTTGGCGCATACCAAGGCTTCTATTATTCTGTCGCAGCTTTGGAAATTAAATTAGAAAGAAAGCATACAATATACAACGGACGGCAAGTCTTTCTTCCAAGAAGAGGGGGCACGGGCACGCACTCTGTCAATTTCGCCACTGGGACCCTTGATTCTTTTTTGGTCGATGCTATGAACCAATACCAAAGGTGTGGAGGGCTTTCAGACATGACAATGGACCCTAAGGCTTATGGTAGAATTCGCCTTCTCTGGTCTCGTCATTCCCGGCTATGATATATACAAGTATTTTGCACACACATTCGCCTTGTCATTACATTGCCTACCGCTCTGTCTATACTATACTCTACTCTAAATGTCATGATGAAATGATAACCCCATAAATAATAATCGTAGTTTAACATTTCATTTCAGCCTTAAATATTCGCTATAAGAATTATTAATATTCAGTTTCAATGAGTCTCTCAAACGTGTAACATTAAATATTAATTATATCAGAAGAATTACTAAACTAAAAATGTTATTACGTTGTGGTTCTTGTACAATCCTAATAATTCTGGGAATTATACATCATGCACAATCTGATTCTCAGTACAATTACGAAGAAAGCAATGAAAATGCAAACTCCAATTTCAATGCTGTGTCAACTTTAAGTGGCGGCACGGCAAAACAATCGACATCATACAAAAACTAATCTCGATTTAAGTCCAGCTGAAACAAATCGACCACTGGGAGTTCCACATCCCGTTCTTGGTACGTATTACGGTGGTGAAAAATCGTATGAACAATTGCATTATGGACACAACCATGCTGCTGGTGCCACTTGTACAGAAGCATTCAATGGTGTTGGTGGACATGAAATTGATGAGCCCCATGGCCATGAGCGGACTGGTGGTATTACAAATGTAAATGGTTTACCTGCAACAGGATTTAGAAATGATATCGGCTATAGGCCTATAGGAACTTATGGACCACCATATCCACTGCCTAGTCAGGGACAATATTTCCCTGTAAATCCACAGCCAGACCAGTCGCACATTTATCCTAGTCTTCCGCAAACAAACTTTCCTCTGCATCCAAGCCAGTACTCATTGCCCGGCCAATCGCAGCCATATCCAGCCGCTAATCAACAGCCGCATCTTTATCCAAGCCTCCCAATAACTCCTGGTCAGCCGCAACAACATTATCCAGGCTATCCAATAGTAGGTCATCAGCCTAGTTATCCAATGCCACATCTAGTAGTATTGCCATCAACAAATTCCCTACATAATCAACATAGAGGCTATGATCATTTGGATCACACATTTAAAATGAATACTGAGTACAAAGAGGACGGCGAACATAGTGGTCCAACAAATAGACTCCAAAACAATGGTATTGGTTTTGGTAGTGGCTATGGTGGAGGTTATAATGGTGCCTTCAATCGACCGGGTTATTAAATTCTTCCTAAATAATTATAAAAAAAACAATTAGTTTTTTTTAACTTACTTTATTGTGAAATGCGAAATGCGATTTGTCTCTATATGGTAAACGTGTGAATGATGATTGTATTGTTGTATTGTCACTTATGTCAACAATTTAAATTCCATTTATTAATTTATTAATAAAAATATATGAAAATTTATGAATTCACTTTCAGTTAATTGTGTTTTCTGTTAGCAATTTGATTTAAAATGGAGTCCTTTAATGACTTTTTCTATGTAAATTCTTACGATGACGCTAAGCACACTCATCGACTCAGATTGTTATCGTATGTTATCGTTTCAACAAATGAACATGCTAGGCATAGACAGAGTGAGAGCGAGAGAGAGCAAGAGTACAACTGTCAAATTCTCTTTGGTTTTGTTTTGATTACCACATTCGCGTACACATACTGGCACACAACATTTTTCTTAGAAGGAATTCGAGAATTTCCTATTAAATTTTTGCACATTTGTAACATAAGCGCACTCACATATTTAATTTAATTTAGTTTAATAATTATAAAATTTAATACAATTCTCCGATATTATTTCAATTATCTTATAAACATAAAATTTAACTGTGATTCGACAATAAAATAAAACAAAACCAAAGTGCGAGCGAATAAACATAAAATTCTTGTTCCTTTTTTGTTTTTTTTCTTTTTCTGAAACCAATTTTCTGTTGATTTTGTATTGCATATATTTTTAAATGACTCAAATGTGAAAAGATTTTAAATTACACAAAACAAAAAAGGTTTGTATTGCAAAAAATTAATAAAAATTGTGATGATTATTTGTTTAATTAAAATAAAGGGAAAATTCGATAATTGAATGTAGTGCGTGCGTGTGCGCCAACAACAAAAATTAACAAGTGCAAAACACAACACACGAAGTGAAAAGTCAAAAGCAAAAAGAACTTTATTAAATAATAATTCTAACAAGTTTGTGCATGATCGAAAAACACCATCCTAAGCACATTTCTCTGACTCTCTCTCCTCTCTGTCTTTCTGCTTATGGTTTTTGTACTCTCAATGGCATGAAAAAACTTCGTCGTCGCTGCCGCATAGGCTCAAAAAGACCAAACAAAGCTCAAACACTTCGTCAGCTCATTTGCGAAAATGTGGACATTTCTCCTCTATCTCTCTCTCTCTCTCTGATTATAGTTTTTTGCTCTTTATATAGTTTTTCTGATCATCTTTCCTTTACTTTTGAAACATGATAATTATTTGTTTGAGTGAATCACGACAATTTTGAGTGAAAAACCGTCCTTTCCACAAATTAAACCTGAGTGAGTTTTACAGCCTATAGATTCATAGGCTTCTCTTTGTGTGTTCATACTCTTGTCAACACGAAACAACACAAATTGCAATTGAATTGAAAGAGCGAACTCCGCTTATAACTTTCGCTTGCACTCTGCAAAGACAATGAATACATACACTTACATAGTCTTGGCACACAACAACACAAATTGAATTGAAACAACGAACTCCGCTTTCAACTTTCAGCGGCACTCAACAACGCAAATTGAAATGGAATTGAAAGAACTTCGACTAGACAGACTCCTCTTTCAATTGCTTAATGTGTTGATTGCTCTCATTTCTTGGTACTCTCTCATGCTCGTGCAGCCATTCGGCTGTTCGTTTGTTGCTCTCTCTCTCTCATATTCTTATTCGATCAACACTTCGCTTGCCGACTGACTATAAAAGTCAATGTGCTTTTGGCCAAATCGTCTAGACACTGTTGGGTGCTGTTGGGTGTTTGGTTCTTGTCTGTTCTGCTGGTGCAATGTTGAACGACGACGACGCCATATTGTGCTGCAAAAAAATTTAAGTGGGCGGAGGGGTTTTCCCCATTTACTTATAGATTTTAACATTTATTTGACAAAAAAAAAAAAATTTATATCAAATTAAAAGGAAATTCATGATAATTCGTGTTAAATTGGAAAATTTGAAAAGTGTAAGTCGATAATTATAGAATATACAATTCATTGATTGAATATTCGAGTGACAAATGAAAAGGAAAATGGTTGCAGTGAAAATGAACAAGCAACAACAACAACAACAACAAAACAACAGCTAAGAAACTCAACTCAACTGAGTTGTGGCTTTCAAATTTGAGCAACAAGTGACAAAGTAAAAATGTGTGAAAAATCAAAAACAGAAACAAAATCATTTGAAAAGTCATTGTATTAAATAAATATATTAAATCAATAAATGAAATAAAAAAATACATATAAAAATTTAGTAATTAAAAAAAATAATAAAAAAAATACAAAAATTAATTTTTAAAATAATAAATAATTTAATAAATTAAATTAAATTAAATTAATAGATAAATAAATTGAAAATAAATTGTATTGAATCATACAATTTAATTAAAATCATTTAGTCAATATAAATTATATTTAATCAATTTATGTTAAACAAAAAAATTAAATTGGGTGAAAGCAATTAAGAAACTGAAACAAATCATTATTAACTAATTTATTTATTTTTTTTTATCTATCATTAAATTGATTCCTTATTTTTCTCACTTCAGCGATACGCCGCGTTTTGTTTATTTTAAGATTAAATATTTTTCAAATTGTTTTCAATCAATAAAAGAACGAAAAAATATCAAACTTCAAATTCTTCTAACAGTTGAAACGATTAAATAATTGTATAAACAACAACAACAACAAATAAAAAAGAGAACAAAAAGAAAAGCCAGAAAATGCAGTCAATTAAAGCAGATGAATTGCCGGAAAATCCGCGGGAACACTCAAATCCTCTGTCGACTTTAATGTTTTGGTAAGTAAGAATATAAACAAAAATAACATAAGAAAAATCCATACACTTTGGGTCTCGTCATTGCTATATGTTGTGAAATTATGTGCCATACATATGTGTTTTTATTTTATTTAAGGATTTCTTTTATATTCCGGGTGGTACGATATACATACATACATACATAATCGTACATAATTTGTTTTTTGTTATTTTATTATATTTTTTTATTACTTCGAACCTACATACAATAAATAGAACAGTTTATGAGACTTGGGGGAACATATGAATAGACCAAAGAAAAATATGTATGAAATTTGAGTTCTAAACCCAAGGGACAAATTCACATAGAATTAAGAGTAACAAACAAATGAACCCGACAACACACTTGTGCGTTCGATACTCTCTTGATACTCTGTAATGCTGTTTATGTGCCAGTATTAGTATTGTACATATAGCAATTGCAATATTATCTTATACATTTGTTTTTGTATCAGACACAGAAAAGGTTGACGTAACATAACACCCTACATAATATGAATTTGTGTGCCATATCCAATAACCAAATTATCCTAATTTGGTATTTTTCGGCAAATTTTTATATCTTTAAAGTCATAAAGTCAATGATGGATTTATAGTTATGATAAGCAAATGTTTATCATTATGACTTTATTATGATTTTTATCAATGCATTTATTTAAAAATGTGATTAAAAAAAAAAAAAAAAAATTATTTATTGCAATCGCAAATGTCTTTAGTTTATACAAACTTGTATTGTTTTAGGAGATACGTTTATGAAATCGGATTGTTAAAAACTGATTTACAATAGGAAGAAGATATCTTTTAATGAAATTCTATGACTAAGAACTTTCATTAACTATACACTTGATAGTGAATAGTATCATAAGTTTGACATGGAGTTTGTAACAAACAGAAGGAGATATGAGAGACCCCATACAGTATACTCGTATACATATATTCTTCATTACATCGACGAGACGATTTGATTAAGCCATGTCCTCCTGCCCGTCCGTTTGGCGTCTGTTTGTATACAAATTAGTCCCTCACTTTTTGAGCTACAGAGCTTAAATTTTGCTCGAATTTTCCTTTTTCCTAAAATTTTTACCATTGGCGGAATCAACCGGATCACTAGAGTTGGGTACCTCCCATACAAATCCCCATTAAAATTTAGTTTCTTATTAGAAAAACTTTTTTGGTTTTTGTACTACCAAACTGAATTTTAGACACTATTAGTTTCTAATTTATCTTTACAAACTAAGTAAACTTCAAGACCCTAGGATTATTGGATCGTATAGATCTCATACAAACGCCATTTGAAATTCAGGTTCTTATTAGAAAAACTTTTTTTTTTTTATTGAACTGAAATTTAGTTAAAATAATTACCTGACCCTTATTCATCAACTATGTAAATTTCAAGACCCTGGGATTAATAGGTCGTATAGCTGCCATATAAACCCAATTTCAAATTCCAAACCGAAATTTGTGTTTTATAAATTTCTAATCTATCTTTACAAACCATAAAAATTTCAAGACCCTAGGATTACCGGATCCTATAGCTCACATACAAATATTTCAGTGTCAGTGTTTGAAATGCTGTAAGTGTACTACTGACTCTGGATGCTCTGCCTCTTAATCTAATCTTCTTTTTCCAAGTTTTATTTTATTTTTATAACTAAGTATAATTCACATTTTATTGGTTAAATTAGTTAGATGGTGGGATTATGTTTTAGCTTTAACAATTGGAATGTTGTTGGATTTTTTGATTCTTAGGAATAAAAGAAAATATGTTCTATTCCATATCAAAATATCAGACAATTTCTATGAAAAAGGTCACTCAGTTTATTTCATTGAAAGTTCGAAGATTATTTGGGATTGGAATTTTCTAAAATTATTTGCATTCGAAAGCAGAGCGATAAGACCAAAATATTTTGTCATGCCAGTGGAAATAAATTATTTAAACTGTTGTATAAATGTATATGCAGACACGAAACTAAACCTATAATTTTTTCAAAAGTGATGATTTCAATTTGAAGGACAAAGAACGCCAAAATCGACCAAAAAAGTTTGAAGATGTCGAATTGCTAGGATTATTGGAATTGTGCAACAGCTTGTGAGCCACCAGAATAGTTGTATTTTCTTGTTAGAAAAGGAAATTGCTTTGTCTACCTTAGATATTGATATATCAAATCTTTTATTCGACTCTGTTATGTACTTTGTGTAGTTGATAGTTGAATGATCTGTACATAGACATGCATAACCTTAGTACTTATTTTTCGTTCATTTCGCACATTCTATGCCCACTAGTTTACAAATAACATCCACTCGGGCTGTTTGTATTTCTCCAGACAAAACTACTTATACTCGTATTACTGAATGTAAAATTTAAACATGCTGTTCGTTATACTGATCAAATTTCAAGAGAGCACTTATCGATTTTATTATCACACAATTTTTAAAGTAAAGAAATACACACTTAGAATTCTTATAAGAAGAATCAATTTTCATTTTAATGCCCTTATGGTATATGGTGGGGGCTATTTAACGTTGTCCACTTGAACAATTTTAGGATATGTTATGTTAAGATTTATTTATGTATTATGTATATATCTTTTTAAAAGGTTGCTTTCGTATTAATGAAGATATGTAGAATTTTGTGTCCTAAAAACCTCTTCAATACCCGTTTTTGGTAAAAAAAAAGTAGTTTTTCCATGATGACTACATATGCACGTGTATTGTCAAGGTGGAAAAGCATCCTCCTCTGGGAAATTTTTGGTGTTCAACAAGCCCTCCGTGCTTAGAACTCATATTCCTGGAGGGAACATTGTTTTTCAATTATAATTTGTCATCCAGGTTATTTTCTATAAATTGGATTTCTTGGTTACTAAATAAGTGAAGACAATATGGGCGACCAACACATGAACTTCTTGGAGCTAGAATTGGTAATACCTACGGGTACGACATCTGACCAGGAGCCCATGGGACATCCTGTACCGACCTGGCCAGCGGGTACTGCCCATTTATGGGAGCACCGTGGTGACTCAGGTTTAATACCAAAATGATGGTAGAGTTTTTAACGCGACGTGGAGTTGCGTTATACAACCAGGTGCTGTGACCCAGAGAGCAGCAGAGATTTTGGGTAGGCCTCGCTCCTCAAAAAAAAGGGAATTATATTTACCAAAATAAATAGACTCTAATTTGGTACCTGCGGATATGTGTATGTCCGAGGGGAGGTTGATTGACGTTTATCAATCCATGTGCTAGGCACCGTTTTCTTAACTATTTCATGAGAGGCGTTCACATAAAATCAAGTGAACAAACATTCATGGTGGAAGAGCACCTTGTTTCATCACAAAATGCGGTCGTTTTTGCTTCAAATCAATGTCGAATCTGTCTAACAGTTCTGAATAAATTCGTGCATCCCAAAAAACTGCCTTGTTGGCTGACAGACCCACCTTGGCCTTCTTTGATTTGATACACATTCACCCGAAAAAATCCTTTGCTTTGACTTTTTCTTGGTCTCTGGTGTATTGTGATGGATCAATATTTCGTCTATGGCGCAAAAACTTGATCGGATTGCGGTTAAACATTCCCGAACTTTCCTTTGAATTGAATTTGAATTTTCCAAGGACTTATTGATCGTCCCTCGTACATCAATATAAAATTATAAATAAATAATAAATTAAAATTATTTATTACATTTTTTAAAAACCAATTTAGATAAAGATCTCTTTTCCTAAAAACTTCTGATTGAGTCTAATATTATTGCATAATAATGACTTAGATGTGAAGGCCTAATGGCAAGTGCTCTAATGTTACCAATTAATAATGAAACTCACTACAAGTAAGCTTAAGGCTCCTGGCAATAGCTTCCCATCCTTTTCGCTTCTCTTGAATATTTTAGTATAATATTATTTTTATTTGTAATAATTTTTATTTATAATTAATTTAAATAAATAAATCAAATTAAAATTTTCAAAAAATTTCCTTTGCAGTTTTGCCATGCCAACATTTTTTAAAGGACGTAAAAAGACATTAGAGGAAAACGATCTTTATAGAGCATTAAATGAACATAAATCGGGTGAGTAATCGATCAAAAAAATATATATAAATAAATAAATGTAATTACCAAGAAATTCAATTAAATTATTTTATTATTATAAATCTTTTTTTTTTTTTTTGATGAATTTTTTTTATTGTTTGAAAATTCTTATTAAATCAAAAAAATTGAACTCACTTCAAAGAATTTCGATTTGTCAATGCGTCGCCGACGCCACGTCCAAGTCCAAAAGTGGGCTCTACTAAGACGTGTCTGGCATGCAAAATTTAATTTATTTATGTATTTTCTGTAGGTGGCTTGTTGTTGTCGTGCGTGGCACAACCAACCATCATCAAAACCTACTAAACAACATCCAAACCCAAACCCAAACCCAATAAACCTGTTCAAAGATATGCAAGTTTATGTAGAATGGATTTCTTTAATTATGAATTTTTTTTCTTGAATGCATCAAATGGTAATCAACATTTTCGAAATTCATGAATAAATTACGTGCAATTACTTAATGATCAATTTAATGAAATGATAAAAATCAGGAAATTAGTTAATGAAAGAACAAGAAAAAAGAATAAAGTTTGGATTAAAATATGTGATTAGTTGGTTGTTTATTGGACTTTTATTTCCATTTTTCTATTTTATTGGTTTACGTGATGGCAAAGTGGGTAAAGTTTTCTGTTTCTGTGTGTGACATGACAACAACCCCAAAAATAAAAACAAATAACTGCAGTTTAATGTTATAAAGAAAAAGATTTATTACGAGTATTTCATTTTATTTATTTTTTAACACTTAACAATCGAATTTTTATTTTGGACACATTTGAATTTCCAATTGACTTTGGTTTGTTGACAGGCATTTGGTTGTATAGAGTTTTTGGCTTTCCGGATTAGATTTCAAACAATAAAAATATGATGAAAATTGATATGCAGCTGATTATCAACCTTTACAATTTTTGATACCGAAATTAACACATGTTTGCTATTAATGTGATCATATTTTAAAATGTACAATATATTTTGACATTTTAAACATTTTTGAATGACTAAGGTTGAAAGCGTTTTCTACATCTTTATTACCCATATAATATTCTGTTTGAATTGAAGGAAAGGACACATTAATGGTGGCGGTTGGAATTGGGGACATGTCACTAGGGTGGAGCGACTTTTGTAGAATAAGAGGATGCAATCAGTAACCTTTCTACTATAAGAAGGTGTCCTTTGAAGTTCCTAAACTCTTCAGGTGACTACCCCCACTTAACAATCATTTCACCTTACTAAGCTTTCTATATCTATTATTTCCGATTCTTTGTTTTCTGACATGTAAAGTAAAAAGACTTTCTTAATTTGTCGTATCTATGGAAACTTCTGTGTAAGTGACTTGCACTTCTTCAAAGGCCTCGAGCTTTCTTTGGGGAACCTTTCTTTGACTACTTGGATAGTTAAATTTGTCAATGGGGACTTGCCTCTTTTTTGTTTTCCAAAGGCGTTGGACGACCTTTCCTACCGCCGTCAATTTTAGGCTACATAAAGGGTGATCTTGCTCTGTGGGTCGAATGGGCTTCATATAAATGATTGGTCTTTATTTATTAGTTTCATTTGTTAAGAATAACAACATACCCATTTCCAGAGCTATCAAAATTAAGGTTTAGTATGCTTGGTTCATAATTCTTCACTGATCTTAATGAACTGAAAGGCATGGCTGTCCTGTGTCTTATTGTGGCTTTTAAACTCTTAAACTCATTATGTCTGTGCGGCAATACAAAAGAATTTTAATGGTCTACGTCTATTAAGATCGATCCTATTTCTACATCTTCCGATTCTTTTCGAAATGTGAAGTAGGTTAGTTCATATGTATCTATGTATATTCTTATTAACAGTCCAAGGTCCAGACTTACTTATAGAGTTCCAAAAAGTCTGATTATCTTAATATTTGTTTCTATTTTCAAGTGCCTAATTCGTCTATTTTCTACATCGATAATCGCTTTGGGTATTTCCCAAGATAAAGATTTAAACACGTGTTAATATGTTTATAATGAATATAATACTATAGTTAAATTATATAGAAATATATTTGCAACATGTGCGTCCAGTCTTCGTTAAAACTTGTTATTTATCAAATGTTTTACAAAGGAAAATATTGTACTTCAAAAGCAATCTAAGCTAAAATTGATTGTAATTGTGAATTTTATACATTGACGACCATGAATCTTCAAATTTGAAAAAACAATATCTCATAATCATAGATAGATAAGATAAAAATAGGCACAAAAAGAAAAACTATTACAGACTTTGCTCTATTAATTTTAATTACTTTTTTTATAATTATTGCTTTTTGCCCGTTCATTAATTTCTATGCAAATAATTCTCATTATTTTTTTAGGGTTCCGGACCCAAAGGGAAACAAAGGGAACCCTATTACATAACTTCGTTGTCCGTCCCTCCGTCCTCGTGTAATATCTCATGCACCCTATTAGCTAGAGAGTTTAAATTTTCACAGAATGTGTAGTTCTATTCGGGCATCAGCAACATATAATAAGACTAAAATATTTTCAAAAACTTAAAGGGGTCCCCATACAAGAAACATTTTGTTTTGTATGGCAGCTATACGATCCAGTAATCCCACGATCTTGAAATTTGGAAGATTGGTGGCTACACATCAGAAACTTATATTGTCGAAATTTCAGTTTGATCGGTCCTTTAGGGAGGGTACCTCCCATACAAACACCCATGAAAATTCAGGTTCTTATCAGAAAAACTTTTTTGGTTTTTGGACTATCGAACTGAAATTTAGACACTATAAGTTTCTGATATAGGCGCAGTACATTTGTTGGAATTAGTAAAATCGGACCACTAGGGGGAGTACCTCCTATACAAACCCCAATCTGGTTCGGAACCCTTCGTGTACAAGTCTGACTCGCACTTGGCCCATTTTTTAAATATCGAATCGAACTGCTTGCTTTATATCATAAATCTAAAGTCTAAAAATTGCACAACTAATTGACAATAATTATAATCAACTAGTGGGCTGTAAATGGGGCCCCAACCGCGAAAACGTTAGCCACATTCTACTCGAAATTGACTTTTTGATGTGACCACTAACATTCAATACTGTAGCATTAATCACAATACTTACAGAGTTAATACAGAATTTATTTTATTATTATTTATATTGCCAGGCAAATGTAAAGTAGAAAAAATGCTCTCCCATTAAATTGGGTTTTGCTGGTTATTGTATTTTTGCGGTTAGGTCTCGTCTCGATATGTGAGCTTCGATTCAATGTTTTGTTTTATTTAAAAAAGTATATATGTAAATATTATTAATACAATAGATTCTCGAATATGGAAAAGCGGCGTCACGATTACATCGAATGTTTTGTCATGACCAAATATAAGTATCTACATATTAAAAATAAATTATTAAATGAACAAACAAATGTCTCACTAAATTAATTTGATGCATATAAATTCACTAATTAAGTGTTTCGATTGTTGTCTCATGGTAATGGAATTGAAGTATTTCAAATAGAAATTGTAGTAAATTTACCAACTAAAATTTCATTAATTTTTTTTTTAATGTTGAATAAAATTACCAAAATTATTAAGTCAAAATTAAATATATTGAATTTTTTTTTTTACAATCATTAAACAATTTTTTTCATTTATTTGTAGTATCTTCTTTTCTGTTTAAACATTGTTGTAATGCTATCAAAAAAAATTTCGAGTGCCACTTTGTTGGTTGTTTTTCATTATTTCATTTCTTAATGTACTGGTTTTTACCATGACGGGTAAGATAAGCAGTAGTTCTTATTACATATTAAAAGTTAATAAGTAGAAACTATGAATGACAGTGATTACTATTTATTTATTAATTAAAAAAACAAAAAAAAAAAAAAAAAATAAGTAAAATAAAATATTGTACTAAAATGTAAAATGACATTCATAACCAGTTATGTGTTTATTCTTCTTGATTGAAATAACCTTGATTTATTTATTATTCCTTTTATCTTTATCCTTAAGATTATGGCAAGAATTCCGGTTGTATAGTTGACCTCCTAAATAAGCTCGTACATGATGTTATCAGATGTAGAAATTCACGCCTGAGTATTTGCTTTAAGGGGAATTTAAGTGCTTTGGCTTATACTATACTCATATGTATCTTCTTTCTGATAATAAGTAATACAATACTAATATCAATTAAGACCTAAAATATGAGGAAGTCTATAAATACAGAATATTATTCTATATGTGTGTATGTGTCTTAAACGTAAAACTATTGCTGAATAATAATACTTATGACTTATATTAAAATGATAAGGCATAATATAGTGGAGTGCTTAGTCTTTAGAAATATACTTACTTACTTAGTTATGGCACTATTAGCCCCTTCAGATTCAATTAATTTCAATTTCATACATGTCAGTCACACTTACTTAGCTTAAAAGTTTTTGGTATTTACCATTTAAAGAATTTCATTTCTATGTAAACTCCAGATACCGGAGCAGAGACGTTGTTCTGCCTATTCTTCCCAATAAATTAGTGGATACTGCAATGGATAATAATGGCCACATCTTCTCATTCCGATGCTCTTCACTTTCAGTTTAGAACGTTCCATTCCTCCAGTTCTTATTCTATTTGTTTCTCCATGTTGCTTTATAATCCATGACTCATTAAAGAACGTCAAGTGTTAGAACTGGTTCGCACACTCAATAATAATATGTAATTTGAATTACATTTCCTGCTATGAAAATCTTATAAATTAAGAATGAAATCATGGATTCACAATGAAAATGGTAGTGTATAAATTTAATGTAATAGAAGAGGACCTAGAAATCAGATAACTCAGGATAGAAATTTGGTGTACCAATGAACATTTTAATGTCAAATATCCCGATTTCTATGTTAACTTTATTAACACGAAAATAAACTGGCAATTAAGTTAAAAAATATGAGATGTGTCAATGACTCTGATTTCGATGCAAAAATTATTAAAATGCAGAGTAGTCAAGGAAATCTGATAAATTAAGTAAGAAAACTGAAATATCTATTAGAATTTTTTGTGTGTCAAAGACCATGATTTCTGTGCAAAATAAAGATAAGCCATTGGAATCTGTTAACTCCGGTTAGAAATCTTCTACATCTATAATGATTTAGTGATTCAACGATCCCTTGAGAGGAAAGTCTTAGGAATCCAATAACTTATAATAGAAATTTGGTATATTCATATGAAATTTTTGTGTCAATGACCCAGATTTCTGTGTAAACATTATTGCAGCCAAGATCATCCATAGAAATCTAATAAATCCATAAAGATTTTTGATTTAAAGAACCTGATTTCTATATACACCTTATTAAAACAATGAGAATTTATAGAAATCTAATAATTCATTTTGGAATTCTTCAAGATTTTAGTGTCAAAGATCAAGATTTAGAAGTGAAACGCAGATCAGTCATAGACATCTGATAACTCAAGTTAGAAATTTGGTTTATTTATGGAGATTTTAGTTTAATACCCTGATTAACATATGTGTAAATGTTAGTCATCTGTTACCTCTGGCTAGAAATCAGATGTATCCATGAAGATTTGAGTGTAAAAGACCCTGATTACTGATTTCATGTGATTTCTGTGTAATCATTATAAAAACAAAGAAAATCTGGCAATTTTAGCTTTTCCTCTGACGTATCCATAAAGATTTTAGTGCCAACGACCCAGATTTATTTGTGAACATTATTAAAACATTGAGAAGTTATAGAAATCCGTTAACTTTGATGAAATTTGATATAAAACAAAGAGAATTTGGAAATTTTTGATTAAAAATCTAAATATGAATATTTTAGTCTTAAATATGTAGATATCCTACAAAAAAAAAAAGTATCTGAAGATGATACTTAATATGTACAATATATGTATCATAATTCTTTGTTTTGTTTCTTTCATTTTTCAGATTATCTTGGTACCAAATTAAGTAAAGCCTGGGAAGATGAACTTGAAAAGAAACGGCAAAAGAAAAAAGAACCAAGTTTACTTAAAGCCTCAATGAGTGTTTTTGGTTGGCGATTTGCTGCACTTGGTGCTGTCTTGTTTATATTGGAAATTGGTTTCCGGTAAATTGAATGAATGAATTGTCTACCTATAAATCTATACTTACATTTATCTCACAGTACAATATAATTAAATAATATATCAATTCTGTTTTTGATCCGCCTTTTGTGCTTAACCAGAGTCACTCAGCCTCTATTTCTTGGTGGTCTCGTTTCTTATTATACGGATGGAAATACTAAGGACAGCGATAATCAAACAAAAGCCTATTTGTATGCCTTGGGCGTGATCTTGTGCAGTGCATTCAATGTGCTCTTCATGCATCCCTATATGCTTGGCATCTTGCACACGGGCATGAAGATGCGCATTGCCATGTGCAGCATGATTTATCGTAAGGCGCTGCGCTTGAGTAGAACGGCATTGGGCGATACGACAACCGGTCAAGTGGTGAACTTGATATCGAACGATGTGGGCCGACTGGACATATCAGTTATCCATATGAATTATTTATGGTTGGGACCAGTTGAGCTTGGTATTATTACATGGCTTATGTACAGAGAGGTAAATGCGATTTATTCTCAATAACATACTTAGTTTGTCGTGATTGAATCGTTTCGTTTTCTCTTCTTTAAAGATTGGTATTGCATCGTTCTTTGGTGTGGCGGTCATGTTGCTTTTCATTCCATTGCAAGCATTTCTGGGCAAGAAGACTTCAGTGTTACGTCTGCGTACAGCACTACGAACGGATCAGCGTGTTCGCATGATGAATGAGATTATTTCGGGTATACAAGTGATTAAGATGTATGCTTGGGAGATACCCTTCGGTAAGATGGTGGCGCATGCTCGTGTCAAGGAAATGAATGCCATACGCAATGTCAATTATATACGTGGTACTTTGCAATCATTCATTATGTTCGTGACGCGCATATCGGTGTTTGTCAGTTTGGTTGGTTTCGTACTGCTGGGCAAGTTATTGACACCGGAAAAGGCTTTCGTCATTACTGCTTACTACAATATCTTGCGGACAACGATGACAGTATACTTTCCCATGGGGATATCACAAATTGCTGAGCTTCTGGTATCATTGGGTAGAATTCAAAAGTTTCTTTTGCATGAAGAGACCAAAGTCCGTGACAAGTCAGATGATCCTGATAATGAGTTATCACAAAGCAACAAATTGAAGGATAAGAGTACACTCATAGAGGAGAATGAACAGACTATAGTTGCCAATGGTGTTCTACGTCCAATGCAACAAGCGGGTTCAAGGCGTTCCAGTCAAGCGGATTATGGCATTGCTTTGAATAAAGTAAAAGCCAAATGGGATCAGAAATCAACGGATTATACTTTGGATAATGTAAGCCTCAAGATTAAACCACGTCAATTGGTTGCAGTCATTGGACCAGTGGGTTCTGGCAAAACTAGTCTCATACAAACGATTCTCGGTGAATTGCCTGCCGAATCGGGTAGCATTAAAGTGAATGGCACCTTTTCTTATGCTTCACAAGAACCTTGGCTTTTCACCGGCACCGTCAGGCAGAATATTCTCTTTGGTATGCCCATGGACAAAACCCGTTATCGTACAGTAGTCAAGAAATGTGCTCTCGAACGTGATTTTGATCTATTGCCGCATGGTGATAAGACAATTGTTGGTGAACGTGGTGCCTCACTTTCGGGAGGTCAAAAGGCACGTATTAGTTTGGCTCGTGCTGTCTACCGCAAGACGGATATTTATTTGCTAGATGATCCTTTGAGTGCTGTCGATACACATGTGGGACGTCATTTGTTCGATCAATGTATGCGTGATTTCTTGCGTGAGGAAATTGTTCTATTGGTCACACATCAATTGCAATTCCTTGAACAAGCCGATCTCATTGTCATTATGGATAAAGGCAAAATAAGTGCTGTCGGGACATATGAATCAATGCGCAAAAGTGGTTTAGATTTTGCTCAACTATTAACGGATCCCAACAATAAAGACGAAGGTGGAGCAGGTGATACAGCGAGCGAAAAGAGAAAGAGTCTTTCGAGACAGAATAGTAAATTTCGAGAACGTCAAGGTAGTGTTTCATCCATGGGTTCTGGAGCAGAATCTATTGTGGACTCACCCATGCAGGTGCAAGAGTCACGTGAGCAAGGCGAGATTGGCCTTAAGCTGTACAAGAAATACTTTGGAGCAAATGGTTACTTTTTATTTGTCATTTTTGGAATCTTTTGTGTAGGCGCTCAAGTTTTAGCCTCTGGTGGTGATATTTTCTTATCCTATTGGTGAGTTCTATTTAAATTTTTTAAGCAGAATCATATAGAAATCATAAGTCTTCTCTTCTAAGGGTCAACAAAAACGGTGAAGTTCAGGATGCCCAAACACTTGTAGCACGACTACGCAAAGCTTTTATGCCTGAGATGCGTTTGAATAGCGACAGTGATCAAAGCGTTTATATCTATTGGTTTACGGCACTCAATGTCGCAGTCATTGTCTTCTCTTTGGTGAGATCTTTGCTCTTCTTCAACTTGGCTATGCGCTCCTCGACGACAATACACAATAACATGTTTCGTGGTGTTACACGTGCCGCTATGCATTTCTTTAATGTAAATCCCTCCGGTCGTATATTGAATCGTTTCTCGAAAGATTTGGGTCAAGTGGATGAGGTCTTGCCATCGGTCATGATGGATGTCATGCAAATCTTTTTAGCATTAGCTGGTATTGTCATAGTCTTGTCAATTGTTAATCCCTGGTATCTGTTGGCTACCGCGGTACTCTGCTTGATCTTTTATTTCTTACGTTCATTTTATCTAAAAACATCACGTGATGTGAAACGATTGGAAGCCATAAGTGAGTTATGAGATTTTATTAAAAGACACAATCCAAATTCATGAAATCTTTTTCATCAACAGCACGTTCGCCCATCTACACACATCTGGGAGCATCACTGAATGGCTTGTCGACAATTCGTGCTTTTGGTGCCCAAAAGATCCTCATGCAGGAGTTCGATAACTATCAGGATATGCATAGTTCTGGCTACTTTATGTTTTTATCAACCAGTCGCGCCTTTGGTTATTGGTTGGATTGTGTCTGTGTGGTGTACATAGCCTTAATTACACTCAGCTTCTTCCTTTTCTCGCCAGAAAATGGCGGCGATGTGGGTTTGGCTATAACACAAGCCATGGGTATGACTGGCATGGTTCAATGGGGCATGCGTCAATCGGCTGAACTTGAGAATACTATGACTTCCGTGGAGCGTGTTGTCGAATATGAAGACATCGAGCCTGAGGGTGAATTTGAATCGAAACCCAATAAGAAGCCGCCAAAGACTTGGCCTGAAGATGGCAAAATTGTCTTCGACGACCTCAGCTTGCGTTATTTCCCAGATCCCAAGTCAGATTATGTTCTCAAATCGCTCAATTTAGAAATTAAATCAACAGAGAAAGTTGGCATAGTGGGACGCACTGGCGCTGGCAAATCTTCACTTATCAATGCAATCTTCCGCTTATCCTACAATGATGGTTCAGTGGTTATTGATCGTCGTGATACCAATGACATTGGCTTACATGATTTACGCAGCAAAATCTCAATTATACCACAGGAACCTGTACTTTTCTCTGGTACAATGCGTTACAATTTGGACCCATTCGATGAATATTCCGATGCTAAACTATGGGAAGCTTTGGAAGAGGTTAAACTGAAAGAAGTCGTCACTGAATTGCCAAGTGCATTGCAAAGTAAAATATCTGAAGGTGGCACCAATTTCAGTGTCGGTCAGCGTCAATTGGTTTGCTTAGCACGTGCCATATTACGTGAAAATAAAATTCTTGTGATGGATGAGGCTACAGCTAATGTTGATCCACAAACGGATGCCCTCATCCAGACAACAATAAGGAATAAATTCAAAAATTGTACAGTACTAACAATTGCACATCGCTTGCACACGGTTATGGATTCGGATAAGGTTCTGGTCATGGATGCAGGAAGAGCAATTGAATTTGCATCACCATTCGAACTATTAACAGTGACACCAACACAAGTCTTCTATGGCATGGTGAAACAAACAGGCGACAGCACATTTGAAGCTTTGCTCAAAGTAGCGCAGAAGGTGAGTCTGTTTAAAAATAAATTTTCAATTTTATTGTATTGTAATAATGAATAATGAAATTCTAGGCTCATGAGGACAATTTAAAAAAGAAAGATTCTTGACATTTCGCCGTGCCGAAAGCCTTTAAAGACTATATACTTAAAATACTGGAACCAATAACAAACCACCCGGCAGCCAATGCGCGTATACAAAAAACTTTTCTCTTTGCCGAAGCATCAAAGCAGAAATTGTTAGGTTAAATCAAACAAAAAAGTATTTCAACAAAAAAAGAAAATTATTAAAAACAAATGTACAATTTTATTAATTGTTAGGAAATTATGTATACAAAACAAAAGAACAAAAACAATTTAGTATAAGTTCCAATCAAAATCAGATTGATTAAAATCTATTTAGCTTTTTGTGGAAGCTCAACACAAAGAAAAAAAGAAAAAAACAACAAAAACAAAAACTGAAGACAATAATTTGCAGTGTAGATGAGTGAAAGCCAGTGAAAATTTATATAAGAATTTTTATACAAAAAATATAAAACAAATAAAAAGTTAAATGTGTGCAATAGTTAAATATAGAAAAAGAAAAGTATATACATACATATCCTTTAAAAGGATATTTTCGACTTTAAACAAAATATGTGTTCCAGTAAAACAAAACAATATAAAATATGACAATAATACAAAAAAAAAAAGAGGAAATCTTTAATATAAGAAAAAGAGAAAAAAAAAATATATTTATAGCAATGAGAAATGCGTGTATGTTTTTTTTATTTTATATAATAATTTATTGTTAATACACTGAATTATGACGATAATGACGATGATGAATAAATTTTTTAACATTTTATTATTAAAAAAAAAAAAAAAAACTATTATGATTTTTCAACAGATTTTTTTTTGTTTTATTTTTCTTTTTTTTTTTAATTATTTTCATTTTAACAAATGAAATGAACGCATTGCATTTAATAATTAATGTCTATTTATATATTAATTAGATACATTTATATATATATAATAAATAAAATCAAATCAGATCAGATCAGATTATCTGATATGCATTTGATTTTGTGTAACGTCTACTTCCATTTTGGTAAACAGACTTAATTTAGTCGTTTTTATCTTAGCATAAAAAACAAGTTTAGAACTTGTTTGAAAAATTAATGTATTTATTAATTTGGCATTTAAATTCATGCTTTATATATTGTATATTTAAAAATTTATAATATAAAATCAAATAAATATGAGAAATTCGGTTCTATCGAAGAGATAATAACATTCAATTAAGAAAAACCTTTTACGAAGATTTGATTGAATACAAAAAAGTTATTAATATTCAATTAATGCAGCATCTGATTAAATCATTATTTTTTAATCCACTATTTTTTGTTACTCAAATCTTGTAGTTGTAGTAAACTTTGTTTAAAATATTGATTTCGTAAAATGTAGAATATATCATGTAAAAAAAAAATATTTATTATATAGCGCTGTGAAAACAAACAAAACAAAAAGAAACAGAAAAAGAGAATCATAAAAGATATATGCTTTTGTTGTTGTTGACTGTTAGATATTTACTTTTTTCATTTATATGGTAAACAATTATATTTTCTTTGTTTTTTTTTTTTGTAGACAATTTAAAAGAATTTGTTTCAATCGTAATTCTTCACTAACTTATTTGATATCCTTACAACAATAGTTTAAAGAACTATGGACAACCAGCCTACAATCAACACGAAACCGCCAAGTGTGGTAAGACGTGAATAAGTTGTATCATTGCTTATTGCACGATAATAAAGTTGGCCAGAAAACAGAGCTGTGCCGATTGTTATCAGAGAGCCAGTCTGGAAAAATTAGAAAAAAAAAAATATTAATTATTAATTATTTAACCATATCACTACTAACACACAATTTATGTATTTGTATTTGTCTTAGACAAAATTATAAGAAAATTAAAAAGAAATTTCAACTTTTATATATATAAATAACAAAAAACATTTTAAAAAGGCTGAAACCAACAAAAATATATATATATAAATAAACCAAGAAACCAACTACATATTACCAACCAATTATCCGTTTATATTATAACATATATATATATCAAAATCAAAACCCATATCAAAGATCCCAAAACAAATATCAAATCAATATAATAGATACCTTAAAAAACAAAACAAAAATTATGAAATCAAATCAGAAGAAAACTTTACTCTTAAGACGAAATTAGGGTTGTTGAACATTAGCTTTAGCTTGACTTGTAATAAAAATAAAATTTTTTAATATAACAAAAAGACAAAAAACACAAAAATTTCAACTGCAATTTAAACGCTTAAAAAATAACAAATATTATATTTCATGTTTTTTGTAGAAAATTAATTCAAATTTGCATTTAAAATGAAAATACTTAGATGCATTTTAAATGAACTTAAAAAGAAAAATAAAGATGTCAATTATATGAGAAATGAAGAAAATTATTTAAAAAAAAAAATTCAATATTAATAATAAATATTTAAGTATAATAAAATAAATATGTGTAACATTATAAACATGTAAGTTTAATGAAAAGAAAAACCAATGGACCCTCACATTAGGTTTTACAAGAAAAAAGGAGACAGAAAGAAAGCATTGTCACTCTGTGTTTAGCTCTCGCAAAGACGATTATTAAAGACATAGGCTCAAGAAATTGTGTGTTGAATCTTTCTCCACACTCACTGTTTCAGGATTATAACAACAATTTGCTAATCAATATTCTGTAAAAACCAAAAAACAGAACAGAAATTGCTTCTTTTTGGTTTCTTTATTCCAGATGAGATACTTAATTACTTGTTAGAAGAACAAATTAAAAAGATGCTTTAAGGGAAGTGGCAAGAATACATTGTTCATGACGATGTTGAAAGATCCGTTGTCTTTTTCGGTTTCGTTCATTCAAATTGTCTCATTCCTGCCTAGAAGATGCTGCTTGAAGATGATTCAAGTTTCTTAGAAAAGGTATATATATATACAGCTACGGTCAAAATCACAGTAGCGCTAGATGGAAAATGGATTTGATAGTAATAAAACGAATGAATTGGTGCCTTAATGTACGCAAAAATATCTTGTTGCTGAAGCCATGGTGTGTTAATGAGACAATCACAAGGCAAAGAAAAACTTTATGTCATATGACAATACCAAGGATTATTGCTCTAAAAGTTCAATTAATGTGTGCGGATCAGAATAATAGTAGTGCTTGTGCAACTATTGAGTTGCTGAAACCATGTCGTTGATACTTTATCACTGGCGATGTTTACAAGACGTACAACTATTATGCGGTTGATAGGTAGCTATAGAAGAAAAACTGACCGGAATGGGTGAATCAGTGCATTGACTAAATTAATTCTATGCAAGCATGTACAACGCACGAGTACCGCATACGGCAAATGTTGTGAAAACATATTTACAATGGAGTCAAGACATGGGAAGTTGCTACCCCACACGTCAAGCCATATTCATACCAGATATAGCCCCTTCGAGATTTTGCATTTATTTCGAAGGATTAGCAGTCTGATCTTACGAGAGAGCGATTCACTTCTTATGAAGATATCAAAATTTGGACTTCATAATTGGATTGCCTCAAAAGACCAGGAGCTTCTTTATAGCAAGGAATCCGTAAATTGACCTGAAAGATGGGCAAAGGATTGTAGCTGCAGATGGGGCATACTTTGAATCAAATAAATTTTCCTTTATATCTAAACAAGCAAATTTGTTTTGTTTGTCACCAAAAATAGGGGCTGGAATCATATGCATACGACCCAATAACAAAAAGACAAAAAACACAAAAATTTCAACTGCAATTTAAACGCTTAAAAAATAACAAATATTAAATTTCATGTTTTTTGTAGAAAATTAATTCAAATTTGCATTTAAAATGAAAATACTTAGATGCATTTTAAGCATGAACTTAAAAAGAAAAATAAAGATGTCAATTATATGAGAAATGAAGAAAATTATTTAAAATAAACAAAATTCAATATTAACTAATAGATATTTAAGTATAATAAAATAAATATATGTCAACATTATCAAACATGTAAGTTTAATTAAAAGAAAAACGCAGTGGACCCTCACATTAGGTTTTACAAGAAGAAAGGAGACAGAAAGCAAAGCATTGTCACTCTGTGTTTAGCTCTCGCAAAGACGATGCTATTAAACAACATAGGCTCATAGACTAATTGTAGTGTTGAATCTTTCTCCACATCTCACTGTTTCAAGATTATAACAACAATTTGCTAATCAATATTCTGTAAAAACCAAATAAACAGAACAGAAATTGCTTCTTTTTGGTTTCTTTATTCCAGATGAGATACTTAATTACTTCGTTAGAAGAATAAATTAACAAAGCATGCTTTAAAAGAAGTGACAAGAATACATTGTTCATGACGATGTTAAAAGATTCGTTTTCTTTTTTGGTTTCTTTCATTCAAATTGTCTTATTCCTTCCTAGAAGAAACGTTGAAGAAGATTCAAGTTTCTTAAAAATATATATATATATTTGTTTGGAACGAGGGTCCACTGTATATACAATAATATAAAAAGCCAAGAAAGTGGTTATATGTTAATCGGTATGTACATATTTATATACAAATAATATTTATAAGAAAAAATAATGAACATAAACTTTGATCCAATCAAAGATTGTAAAACTCATTCACACTTCTCTTTCAACTCAATCAAGCAAATGAAAGATAAGGTTTTGCTTATTTGTTTATGGACATTACATATTTTAGTTTATAGTAAAGTGATTTTAAAATTTATTATAATAAGAATAAAGCTTAATCCCTCTCCCACTCAATTGGATTCCCAGGGAAAATAGGACACATTTTGTGGTATTACAATGTTGACTTTGGAACATCATCCTTTGTTGAATCGATATAGTTGACATATGATAATAAAAATATTAATTTTTATTTTAATTATTAACTAACCAATTATTCAATAAAAATGGCATAATAAATTCCGGGGCTTCAGTAATTTGATCTTAACAAATCAAACTAATATCTCTCAATTGTAAAATGATTAAAATTTTTATAAAACTTGAAGAATTTCAATTTACATTTCCTGTCATCATCTCAATAGTGTTTGGCTAAACTTTAATTATTGTACATTGTGGAACTTGTGCATTTACAGACTTATATACATTTCAGTTGAAATATATCCACTTTCCCAATAAAATTTCTTTTACTATTAATCTACATTTTTTATATTTAGTGTGTTAAGTAGACAAAACCAAAAAACCAAAATGAATTACAAATATAAAATTTAAAATGTAAAAACGTGAGTTGTTTATAATTCCGTTCAATCATTCAATAAAGAAAAAAACTAAAATTATCTCGTTTAACTAGAAACAAAAAAAATAAATATATATACCAATTCAAAATGTAAAAACCAAAGGCCAGGAAGCTTTATGATGATAATAAATCTTATTACAAAATATGTGCAGTTTCAATATTTGTAACAAATCATTGAACTTAAGGAAATAAAAAAAATAAAAAAATTGGAAAAATTAATCTCTTAAATAAAAATGATTTCTACTAACAAAAGTTTTTTCGGAACCATTTATATGCTAGATAAGTAAACATATATTTGAGTGAATTGGTCCCATAATTCTAATTGTTCATATAAATAGGTTTTGTCCCAATATCTATACAATTCTTTCTATCAGCAATCTTAGTTCAAACAAAAATAGAAGAGTATGATTTCTATGAAGAGCGAGGAATTTCGAAACGAAATCTTGAAAACTACAAATGGAGTTTGTATGGGAGGTACCCCTACAAGTTGGCCGATTTGGATGATTCCAAGAGATGTATAGTGCCTATACCAAAATGTTATAGTGTTTAAATTTCAGTTCGATATCACAAAAAACAAAAAAGTTTTTCTACTAAGAACCTTTTTTTTATTGGGGGTTTGTATGGGAGGTACCTCCCTAGTGGTCCGATCAAACTGAAATTTCGATAATATAAGTTTCTGATGTATAGCCACCAATCTTCCAAATTTCAAGATCGTGATTTTACTAGAAGGTATAGCTTCCATACAAACCGAAATGTTTCTTGTATGGGGACCCCATTAATGTTTTGAAAATAATTTAGTTTTAGTACTTGTTGCTGATGCCCGGATATAACTACACATTCTGCGAAAATTTCATCTCTCTTTAGTATTACGGTTCATGAGATATGACCCGAGGACGGACGGACGGACAACAAAGTCTCTGCAATAAGGTGCAACGTTGTATCCTTTGGGTCTGGAACCCTAAAAATGAACCAGGGCTTACAGTATTCCTCTAACATGACTGATCTGGAGTGTAGAAGATTGGAAACCCAGCAAATGGGTCTATGAATGTATGCTACACCAATTTCAATCAATTAAGTAAGTACAAGCAATATTTTCTGAAGCGTCTGGTGTCAGAATTCCAAAGCATCATAATTAGTTGACTCTTAAATTGTATAATGTATAGAATGATTTATATTAACACAACACAATTAACACAATTTTCTGCCAAAATACCACAAAAACACTCCGAAGCTGGTTGTCTGGAGCTTTCACTGCACATAACTACAACATTTTGCATAAAACTATGTAAATATGGAGGAGAACACAACATATTCTATCTGATGCAAATGCATATTATTTACATGAAGTGTCAGAAATGATAAAATCGCAACTTATACATACGAATATTGGATGATGCACAAATGGCACTGTGATTAACAAAAAGGAATGTAAGAAATGTATACGATTGGCCGTATCACACATCGCTTGGACATCCGCAAGCTTCTTTGGATCATCAATGAAACGGAACTTATGTTTGCAATACGCTCCCATCATGAGTGCCAGAGCTCCTGACATGCCGGCTAATCGTACAAAATTATAATGTCCGCCAGCAAAATCCGATAGCTTTGTTTTCATTATAAGTAATTTCGGATCTATTGGAATAGCTGCAATAGTCTTTCCCGACCCATTGTCAGCGACATATTTTGGTCTAAGGCCCTGCAAGCAACCAACAAAATCATCAAAATCAAGTAAATTGCATCCAATGCCCAATATATAAAGTAAACTTACAATTGAACGCAAGACCGCACTGCCAGTTGATATTACCATTTTGCTGATGGGATTACGCAAAGTGATATAATCAAGCGTGTCGCCTATTGACATTTCTGAATAATATTTTTATGTGATAAATAAATTCACAAAGTTTATAGTCGCGCAATTCACAATTCACACAAAAATTGGCAATTGCAACGAAAAGAACTCGCGATAGAGAAAACGGTAAATGTTAAATGTTCTTCTTCTTTCTACTCCAGCAATAATAAATGTTTACAAAGTTGCCATTGTCATTAAAAAATATAATTAAGGGTAGTTGAATTCACAAAGCCAAATATATTCGTTTGATGAAATGATAAAATAAAAATTATGAGAAATTTTTTTTTTTTAATATTAAAACAAAAATTTTGTAAAATTTTGATAAAAAAAAACTTAATGATTTGTTTCCTTTTTTTGATTTGACAACACTGACAAAAAAGCATACAAAATCGGTTTTGCTTTTCTATTGCTGACATTTGAGTTTTTGCCGGCATTGTGAAAAGTTCAGAAAAGAAGAATAAGAAGTTGGAAGAAAAGTGAACAAAGTAAGCAACAAATATACGTATAGAGAACGCAAAGCTTATCTAATCGGGTTCGTATAAACAAGACACAAACACTTGGTGCGAAACAAAGAGTTATTTTGTATATTATTTTCTTATTTGAAACAGTTGCTGCAATATGAGAAATGCAAATCAATTGTCATGCTTAAATGCTTTTGTAGCATTTGCTTTGTGTGTAATATCCGTCATCGCCGCTGCAGCTGATAATGACGCGTCACATTCGGGGAAAATTTACCGCAATAGCTTTATCAATCCATATCCACGCTTTAAGTTCTATGAAGATGGCACTGATCCTGGTGAACCACTCTTTATAACACCATTATTAAAAAAAGGAACCATACCAAAGGAACAAATTCAAAGAATGGCTCGTGTCAATGGCTCACAATTTCATGGTGTTGAAAGTTATGCAGGTTTTTTGACTGTGGATCCTAGCTACGACTCGAACATGTTCTTTTGGTACTTTCCAGCCGAAGAAAATTCTCCAAATGCACCAGTTTTACTATGGCTACAAGGTGGCCCGGGTGCTTCATCAATGTTTGGTCTATTTACAGAAAATGGTCCATTTGAATTAGACGCCAAAGGTAAAGTGCAAAAGCGCAATATAACATGGAGTCGCACCCATAATCTCATTTATATTGATAATCCTGTGGGCACTGGTTTTAGCTTTACCAATAGTGATAAGGGTTATGCCCGAAATGAACGTGATGTCGCAAGGAATCTTCATGAAGCTGTTATGCAATTGTATGAATTATTCGGGTGGAGCAATTCTATTGGCTTCTGGGTATCTGGTGAATCTTATGCTGGCAAATATGTACCTGCTTTGGCCTATCATATTCATAAAGTCCAGAATGCAGTGGATACACGTGTCTTTATACCATTGAAGGGCGTGGCTATCGGTAATGGTTTGTCAGATCCATTGCATCAACTGAAATATGGTGACTACTTGTATCAGTTGGGTTTAATTGATGACAATGGTTTGCAACAGTTCCATGCCGCTGAAGAGGAAGGTGCAAAGTGTATTAAAGAACATAAAATGGAGAGAGCTTTTGAAATATTCGACTCTTTGGTTAATGGTGATAGGATAAATTCTTCAATCTTTACGAATTTAACTGGTTACCATTGGTATTATAACTATTTGATGACACAGGATGATGGAAGTGCTAAAAATTTGGGTGATTATCTACAATCAGGTGCCACTCGTCGTGCCATACATGTCGGGAATAAGACATTCCATGATCTGGACAAAGAGAATAAGGTAGAAGAGTTCCTAAAGCTTGATGTCATGGACTCTGTTGCTCCTTGGATAGCAGAACTTTTGAAATACTATACATGTTGCATCTACAGTGGACAATTGGACATTATTGTGGCTTATCCCCTCACACGTAATTATCTCAAGGAACTAAAATTCCCGGCAGCCGATCGTTATAAAGTTGCACCACGCGAGGTTTGGACTGTTGACGATGAAATTGCTGGTTATGCAAAACATGCTGGACACCTTGTGGAGGTTATGGTACGTAATGCTGGTCATATGGCTCCACATGATCAGCCAAAATGGTTGTTCAATATGATTGATCATCTTACCCATTATAAGCGTGTGGTGGTTTAAGTTGCTATCAATCTTCAGTTTTAATCATTGCGCACGCATTAAAAATGCGGTGGTGCAGAAAACTTGTACTTTTTATAGTAATGGTGGTTTAAAGTCTTTTTTTATTAAATAAATATACTATTATTTTCATCAGATTGCGTGGACTACGTTTTATGTGTTTCTCTAGATGCTTCCGCTTTCAGGCCCTTAAAACCCCGCGCCACTAGAAAGTGTTCAGCGGAATCACTGCGACTTGCACGAGGCTTAACGCGTTTTACTTTCTCATAGAAACGCAACATGTCACGTTCTAATTTCGGAATATCTCCATTATCCCATACTTTAACAACCAAATTAGCACCGGGAGCAGACATTGCCAATGCAAAGCGTAGTACAGCATAAGAAAGATTAACAATATTCTCCTGATCCAACATGCGCACCCCGGTTGCATTAGGTGCCATATCAGAGAGGACGCAATTCACTGCGCGACCATTGAGTGTTTCTTTAAGGCGAAGTTGTGATTCCGGTTTAGTAAAGTCCATACCACCAAAAATTGTTGCTCCCTTTTTGTAGAAATTATGAAATGTATTTTTAATCTGCATATTATTATTAATTAATACTTACGGGTACCGCATGAATACATAACAAATCTATGCTAATCACAGAACCTTTGCCAGCACGTTCCAATTTCCCATTAGCATTTGTGCGCTCCACAGCCAATTGGGTCCAACTCCCCGGTGCTGCTCCACAATCGAGTACTGTATTACCAGGTTTCAGTAATTTGTATTTATCATCAATTTCTATTAATTTGAATGCGCTGCGGCAACGGTAATTCAACATGCGAGCCTTCTCCACATATGGATCTGCCAATTGTCGTGTTAGCCATTCCTGTGAACTTTTACTTTTTCCTTTCAAATTATTTGGTATTTGTTTAGCAAGCAATACATTTGTTTGCCTTGTAAGAAAGCGTTTTATTATGAAATTTCTCATATTTTTAATGATTGCAATTGCATCAGCTGTTTTTGTTTTCAATCGGTGATGGTATTGTTATATTTAAGAAATCAGTGTTGGAAAACTAAACTAAACCTTCCGTTCAGTTCATTTCGATGACATATCGATAAATGTAAACAAATGCAACAAGTGAAACAAGCGTCTTTGGTTTCAAAAATTGGATGTGAACCACGATTTTACTATGAAATTTATTGAAATATATCTATGAATTATTATATGAACACTTTTTAAATAAATAAATATTAATAATATGATGATATGTAAACAAAACCGTGTGCAGTGTTTGTACAAAGAACTAAAACGATTGACAAACAGTACTGTTAATTATTGTAATGTTGTTTATGTAAGAGGAAGCATTTTATCGAACTGAAACTGACCATCTAAAAACAAAAACTATCGATAGTCTTACATCTCTAGTCGTCGTGCCAGAAGTCACTATATTTTGACAATTGAAGGATCGCGTTTCGTGTAAGAATTTTATGTGTTGCGACGGCATAAATGTTAATAAGAAATGTGAAAAAAAAAGCAAGAAAAACACTATGAGTGCGGGTGTTTTTAAAGTGAAAAATAAAAAATGATGATGGCTATTTCTAACTTATAAACTATAAAGTGTTTACAAACATTACAACACAAAAAGAAATTAAGTTAATTAATTATTTACGCATATACAAACAACATACCTATATAATTTCATATGTGTATGGTGGTGGCATGATAACAATACTGATGATGATGATGGTCATGATCATAATGATGAAGCTTTACAAAATGAAGTTTAGTTGTGCGCTGATTTTCTTATGTTTTTGCGTATTGAATTGTGCGATTGCATCAGCTACATTTGCCGTAGACTCAGCTGAAGTCAAAATTAATAACAACAACAACAACAATAATAATAATGACAATGAAAAAGTTGTAAGTTCAATTACAAGAATAATAATAATTTAATAATTTATTTATTGTTATATTTTGTTAAATTTATTTAACAACTTTTTTACTTTCTTTTTTTGTTCTCCAGAATTGTACGGAAATTGCACGAGACGAAGTCGCTTTAATGGTATTTTCTACATTAGGAGGCGGTCTAACAGCAATCGATCCAATGACTAGTGAAATTCGCTGGACAATAGCAGATGGTAATTATTCACATAGTTAAAACAAACACACTCACACACACACATACAGAAACAGCACACACACACACACACATGTAAAAGCGGTCAAACTGTTTCAGAAATGTGTATGCATATGTAAATATAAAAACTTAGTTAAAAGAGAACTTTTGTTATAATGCATAATTGATTTGTTCTCTAGTTATTAATTTGCAAACTAATTCGATAAACGCAGTGAAGAAGTGTGTAACAGGCAGAAGGAGATATCAAAAACCCCATAAGGTACATAAGTATATTCTTGATTAGCTCGACGAGACGAATTGAATAAGCCATGTCCGTCTGTCCGTCTCTATGTATGCAAACTAGTCACTCAGTTTTTGAGCTAGAGAGCGGAAATTTTGGACGAACCTTTCTTTTTACTAGACGCAGTACATTTGTTGGAACCAGCCGAATTGGATCACTAGGGTGGGTACCTCCCATACAAACCAGCCATTTAAATTCAGGTTCTTATTTAAAAAAACTGTTTTGTTTTTTGTCCTATTGGACTGGACTAAAATTCAGATGCTATAAGTTTCTAATCAATGTCCGTAAAGTGCGCAAATTTCAACACCCTAAAGTTACTGGATCGTAACTCCCCATCCCATACAAACCGTAACCCAAATTTAAGTTTTTATTAGAAAAACATTTTTGTTTGTTGTGTTATCGAACTGAAAATTGAACTGTACAAGTGTCTGAATCATTTTCAACAACCGTGTCGATTTTAAGACCCTAGGATTACTGGGTCGTGAAGCTCCCATACAAATAATTTGGTCTCAGTGTTGAAATGCTGTATATCCTCAATATAAGTCTGAACGCTATATCACAGAGCGTTGGCAAAAACGTTTTCTAGGGGGTGTGTCAAAAGTATATGAACTACGGTATAGGCACAGTGTAAATTCTTTTTACTTGTCTTTCTCTTGTGTTGTATTGTATAGATTACAATAACCAACAAACTTGAACACGAGTTCTGCTTGTTGATCATTATTCTCCACTGCATAAGTAATTTTTTGATCCATGCAAAGTGATTAATTTCATTTGATACAATGATTCATGTGTCATCTGTTTATTTTGCTTAGATTAGGGGAAGGATAGAACTAAATCTAATCTTGGCATCAATAAATATTGTATCGAGGATGGCGCCTAGTATTTTTTCTTTTTGTTTTCCAAACATTAAAGGCATACATACAATTTTGAAAGTTCATCCAAGTGTTGAACATAGAAATGGCAATCAGTTAGTTACTATATAAGATACTGATAATATGGTCCTGGAAGTTATTTCTTAATCTTATAGGTTGCACTTATGTAGATGTCAGTCAGTTGATAGATCAAAAAGTTATATGTAAAAGCACACACACACACACACACCATAGATTTAATTATGAAAACTGGTAGACTGGACAACTTGAATTCTCATTTCATTTCTCTCAAAAGTTGTTGTTGGAATGATGAGTGAGACAGTAAGTTTGGGAAGAGAGTTTCAACGCAATTTTCTGATGAAGTTGTCCAGTTGTCTATAGTTTTTACTTAAGCTTCTTTCTTCATATTCTTCTTGAAAGTATATTTTCAAAAACTTTAGAGAAGATTACCAGAAGAAGAATAATGACTCTGCTCAGGTTTATTTGACTTTAGTATCATATAATAACAAGTGGTTCGTTCAGTGCATTTCCATTGGCTAGTCTTATAATTATATCTATGTACTCTATTCGTCAACTAAATATTAGTTTAAGAGCAAAAGTATTGTAGTTGGTTGGTTAGTTTATGTGGGTCCGTCCTATTGTTTGAGCTCATTTCCTTAAATTTGCAGCTGTCTAAACATAATCTGTCTTTATAAGTACTTATGTATATGTGTATGTATTCTTAAAACCTCTTCTCTCTTTGTCAAACCAAACGCAATGACAATAGCATTACATCATTTTTTTATGCAAAAGAAAAGAAAACAAAGAAAGAAGAGGCAGGCAGATATTAATTTCATTTTCATTTGTTTTCATTTCATTTTTTTTTTTTTAAACAAAATAGCAACAGTTGCTTTGAATTGAGCTCATTTCCATCTATCCACGCACTTGTTGGTGGTGCAGTGGTTGCCTTTTGTCTTTCTTGTTGGCTCTCTGGACTCTGTCTGAGCTCTGGGCCTTGCCATATGTTTATTGCTACGTAAACAATAATTTGGCTTTTGTGCGGATATATTTTGTTTTCTTTGATTCGGTTTGCTTTGTTTTGCTTTGCTATGCTTTTTTTACTTGCTTTCCTTATTTCCATGCGGGTTAATACTTATGTATATAAATACTCATAACTAAATAAATATAACAATAACACAATAAATACATTAGAAATGGTTTTTTCTAATAACAAGTAGTCAGTCCATAAGTCATATTAGTGATTTTTACGCTTAACGTTTTACTGATAAGCGAAAAAAAAAGAATATACAACAATGTATTGTATATAGAGAACAACCGGTGTCTATATATACTAAATTTATTAACAATAATCTTGGTATTCCAATGAATAAAAACATTTACAAAAACAATAATTTCCATCGTGTTAGATAATCATTGCAACAACAATTGTTACGATGAGGTGAATTAGGCGGGTGTGTGACGATGCAGAAACAATATATTTTTTAATTATAACATTTTTTCCATTTCAATTGCTTTTTATTTATTTGTATTAGTTTTTTGTATCTTTCAATATTGTCCAGATTTTTCTTAGTCATTAAGCTCGAAATTTTCCATTTTTGTTTTTATTATCTCGCGAATATTTTTGCTGTTCTGGCAAAAAATTTGGTTTATTCAATTTTGTTATGTTGAAAAATATTTTGCAATATTTTTTGTTTATTTTTATGACCAAAGCTAATGTTAATTTTGTTGATTTTTCATAAGAATTTGTTGTTCTTGAAAGAAAGAAAGATTTACGAAGAAGCTAAGCTTACTTTTCCCCTCAGTAAATCTTCTGTTTTCATAAGTAGTCGCTTTTACACGAAATCTCTTATAGCGAAGACTTCTTTCTAACGAAGTATTAAACCGGTCTCAACTACAATACTTCGTTACTAAGGAGTCCAACTGTGTTTCTTTTACTATGAAATATACTGTCATTGTAGTCTGATGTTGTTGTCTCATTCTTTTGTTCATATTTTACTTAGAAAAAAAAAAAAAATACTAAAGAAGGCACTTACCTTTTTCAATACTATACTATACATACTTCACTTTAGGGGGGTGATATCACCCGTCAGAGTATTTTGATTTGCTAGTTATCAACAGTTTTCGATATAAAAACTAAACGAGGTGTTTCTCCATAATATTTGTGTTTATATTCTTCAATAAAGTGTGAAAAATGTATTGTGTCTATGTCTGTAATTTTGATTTTGGTATATACGCCCACAGTTTTTAAGATTATGACAGGAAGATAGTTCTCTTCTTTTCCTAGCCTTCAAGATCCAACCACCTACTATTGTAGAAGAGGGAGGGGAGAACCAACCATTTAAAGAAAACAAAAACTTTGAAATGCTAACTAATTGGTCCCAAAAGTTCTAATAGTATAGAGTCACAAAAAATTGTACGCAGAGTATATTTCTTTATTTACACGTTTAGTTGCTTTCAGATAATAATTAAGCTAATCAAGTCCAAGACCTTGGAATCGTCTCTATCTTAAGGTAAAATTATGTATTTCGATTACAAGATTTATGAAGAAGGCTATTTTGTGAATATTAGTGAGGAATGGAAATTTGATTAATGGGGACGGATGTTGTGTTCTAGTGCTGTCAAGTTTTGTGTAATCATCATTAACAAATTATTACCAAAGAATAGGCAAGGTGAGGTGACATTTGTGCCCCGTTGTCAATCGGACAAAAGTTGGAACAAATTCGACGATTGCAAGAGTCAGGGAACTAAATGGGGTGTTATTTTTTTTTTTTTTTTTTTAAAGTGATTCCTAATATCGCTCTCTCTAAGTCTTGAATGACTAACGGGCATAGAACATAACTCGACTTTTATTCCCACATGACCAGATTTCCAAATAAGGCAAAGTATTTTAATTTTCCATACTCAAATCAATTCGTATATTTTTACTATATTTCACTATTACTTTCATTGGTAATCAACCTGATTAAAACGCAATTACTTGTTTTTCTACCTTTGGAACAATAAATAATGGTAGCAATAAATTTAAATAATAAATGTCACTTAGAAAATTTATATAAAATCAGAAAAATATTCAGGATTAGAATCAGTTCTCTTATTCATATGATCATATTGTAATTTTCTTTATATCTCAATTTAATTCTATGTAAATATTATAAAATTGGGATTGGGTTCAGGGTTTAATATTTATAAAATTTCAATGAAAGAATAATGCAAACAAATCATCATTTAATATTTGTTAAAATACGTTCAAAGTTCGAACTAAAATTTGTTAAATTCAGCATGACTAATTGTGTAAATTTGTATGAAAATACATTCTATGTTTAATTAGCATTCAAATGTTAATAGAATGAGGATTTTAGGTTGTGTGAAATCTAAGCTGATAGCATTAAGAATGAAGTTTTTACTTTAGTTTTATTTAGTAAAATATTAACCTTTTTTTTTTTTAAAGAAAAATTAAAAGAATTTCTATTTATTTTTTACAGTAGATTAACGTAATTATTTTTGTTATGGTAAAATTTTACAAATTGATTTTGCACTTGTACAATTACAAGTTAATTTCTTTTTAATATATTTAGAATTGTTTAGAAAATATTTTTCTAGATCATAACAAAATGAAAAACAAAATATTTGTTATCTAATTTATTCTCTTTCTCTCCAGAGTCACTAAAATTACAACGTAGAGTTTTTTTTTTCAACGGTATTCCAAAAATATAATTTATAACTGAAAAAGAATTATTTCTTGCACACATGTGATAAGATTTCATTTCTAAACGAGAAAATATCATAAATAAGTATATTATTTTTTGATTTAAAGGGTTTTGTTTGTTATCTATATATAATATTGTATTTTCAGATAAAAGACTTATATCAGTTCTTTAGACATACATATCAAGGCTAGGAAATAAATACATAAATACAATATTTTGTATAACTTTGACATTCGTAAAGGGATAAAGAATTTTGATATCATGAGTTATGCATCTTCTTCCTATCTTTAATACAATTAAATCATCAAAAGTCAGTCCGTAAGTTCAAATTGAAAACTTATTTTCTATTCATTATAATTTAATGAATGACTAATAGTTGTTTCTTGTCTCAATTTTTGAGATATTGAACTGAAAAACATACAAATACCAAACTTACCTACTCAAATCCACCTATTAGACTCACGCAGCCACAGATGTTTCTAGCCGCAAGTGCTCCCACCCACTTCATGAACTGATATTAGAGTCAGCTCCCACCCACACCATTAACTGACATTAGAGTCAGCTCCCAAACTGCACGACTCAGTCTACCTTGGCAGGGTCGAGTCTATCGTTGGCTCGTGTTTTCATATTTTTTTTTTTTAACAAATTTCCCCATTATTCCTAACACATACATACTTACAAAGAACTACGAATTGGTAAAAGCACCCGTCGTCACTGAATTCAAGCTTAGGTGTGAAAACTTTTTCCTACGTGGGAGGGATACCACAATATTTGCCTCAGACAAACGGACAGATGTTTACCGACTAGATCAGATCGTAGTGTGTCTTCCTCACACTGTCACCTGATTTTACAACATGATCATCTGATTTGGCAGTATGATCGATTGCCTTTCCGAGTGACTGCAGCAAAAACAAAACACTCTTTCGGATTTCCCTCATTTAAAATTCACATGCGACAAGTTTTAAAGTTAGAAAACAGAAATACAATAAAAACATCAAAATTTGATTCACGAATTCCAACTTTTCTGGTAGATTCTTCAAAAATTGTGTTTTCATATTCTCATTATTTGAGTTAAAACTTCCTTGAACATATTTCAAATACAAGTCGACAAGGGTTCCCGGTCATAGAATGAGCTGTTATTTTTACTGGGAGTATAAAAACATATAAAAAATATATATATTTATAGGGTAAGCGAATTTGATAAATCTGGAACACCCAAAGCAGAGATAAAGTTTCTAACTAAACAAGTTAATTTTCTGTATATTTATACATATTTATAAAATATGCTCTATTTTTATGTACTTGATGGTCGGTCGATCCACTTTGAAAGTATTTTATTTGCATTTAAAGTATATAAATTTCAGAGAATACAAAGTAATATAAATACAAACATATGTAGTTTAATTTCATTTCATGTTTCTAAATGAAAAACAGATACAGAAATTGTGAACGCCCCATAAAGATTGAAAACGCAGATAAAAAAGTATTCATTTTGTCTTTTAATTTTAATTTTTCTGTTTTTTTGCTTCAAATTAGAAATTTATACGGTTTTTTGCCACATTTACTTTTTGTTTTTGTTAAATTTAATTCTCTTTTCATGTAGTCTAAGTGTTAAATAGAAAGTATCTTTTGTTGTTGTTGATGAAACATGTGGGTGACATCTGAGTTAATTCATATCGACAAGCTTAATATTTCTTTCCTTTATTTACTATTTATAAATATGTAAAATGTATATGAAACCTATAAATATTGGTGGGTGTATGCGGCTTTGTCTGTCCGTTTGTTGTTCAGATAGATAAACAATTGAGTTTAATGAAGTAGAAACAGAAAAAAAGAAAAAAAAACATATGTGGTTATACAATATTTAGTTTTACCTAGTAAATATTAAATATATAGAAAAAAAAAAAAAGAAAACTTGTTGAGACATAAAGTTTTGCAAAAAGTGCTGCTTGCCTCCACTTTTATTTCTTTTCTTTCTTTCTTTCTTCTAAATTTGGCGTTTTGTGCTGAATAATCTTTGACTTGTTTTAATGAATTCTATTTTGTTGTTCTATTATGATTAGCATAAGGTAAATGACCAAAATTTTTGAAAGCGTCTGAGAACCGGAATAGAAAATCAATAGAAATGAATATATGAGTATGTACACCTTACAAAATTCACGTTTTATTTTTTATAGGAAAGCAGTCAGTGCACTTCACACTCAATCAATGCTGCATTTATTCGCTTGGGTTTTACAAGTTTCCCTTTCTATCTTTCCTCTTCTATTCTAATTCAAGATAAATAAATTGATATTATAATAATCAGATTAATGACAGTAGATTGTTATATTTATTTTATACTCTTCAGGTAGTAAATATTGAGTATTATAAGTTTATCATGAAGTTTGTAACAGGCTGAAGACTGAGACATCAGAGACTCCATAAAAACAAGTTGATTAACCTATGTCCGTCTGTATGTTTGCAAACTTGTCTCTCACTTTTTGAGCTAGAAACTTTTCTTTTTACCCGACGCTGCTGTACATTTGTCGGAACCAGCTGAAGCGGGCCACTGAGAAGGGTTTATCTCCCTTACAAATCCAAATCCAAATTCAAATTCATGTTCTTATCAGAAAAAACATCTTTGTTTTTCATATTATCGAGTTGAAATTTCGGCATTATAAGTCCATGAATCGTGTCCATGGATTATGTAAATTTCAAGAGCCTAGGATTACTGGTTCGTATAGCTCCAATACAAACCCATATTTAAATTCAACTTCTTATTAGAAAAACTTTTTCGTTTTTTATATTATCGAATTGAAATTTGGACATTCTAAGTTTCTGACACATGTCCACCAACCATGTAAATTTCAAGACCCTAGGATTACTGGATCGTATCGTTCCCATACAAACCCATATTTAAATTCAACTTCTTATTAGAAAAACTTTTTCGTTTTTTGTATTATCGAACTGAAATTTGGACATTGTAAGTCTCTGACACATGTCCACCAACCATGTAAATTTCAAGACCCTAGGATTACTGGATCGTATAGTTCCCATACAAATAAGTCGGTCTCAATTTTGAAATGCTGTCTGTATACTGACTCTACCCTAAACATTAATCAAATCAATAAAAAAATAAATATTTTCTTATTTTTCTTATTCTATGTTTATTTTATGATTTGTATAAAATATTAATTAATTTGTTTTTTTTTTCTCTCTCTCCTTTAGATCCTCCCATAGTTACAGAACAACAGCAGTCACAGCAGCAGCAACAACAACAACAACAACATCAACAACAACAACAAAATCAACACAATGTTCAAATACCACAATATTTACCAGATCCACGTGATGGTAGCATTTATCAATTAGGCAATATGGGTAGCCTAAAGAAATTACCTTATACAATTCCACAATTGGTAGCAAATGCCCCATGTCGTTCGTCAGATGGTATATTGTATTCGGGAAAGAAAAGTGATACATGGTATATGGTTGATCCCAAGACTGGTAGACGTGAAAAAGTTATGGGTTTTGGTGGTACAATGTCAGAGAGTGGCACAGCCACTTGCGATGGCGACAGTAAATCAGCAACATCGAGAGAAGGTGATAAAATTGGTTGGGCAACATCACGTGCCATATATTTGGGTCGTACACAATACACAGTCATGATGTATGATAGTCTGACAAAGGATAAGAATGCTAAGCCATGGAATATAACATTCTATGATTATAATGCTTTATCGGCGCCACCTGAATTGGCTAATGAATATGGTAAAATATATACATGTATAAGATTCTTGATAAATACAGCATTTAATTAAATATCCTTTTATTTTTCTAGAATATATTCATCTAACAACAACTACAACTGGTGACATTTTGACTTTGGATCGCAAAACTGGTAAATTTCTATGGCAACATGATTTAAGTAGCCCCGTGGTTGCTGCCTTTTTACTAGGACCCGATGGTTTACTTAGTGTGCCCTTTACAACGCTTTCCGATGAAGCTTTTGATGCCATTTTAGAAGAATCTAAAACTGGCAATGTCAATACCATAAAATTATTGTAAGTTTATATAATTTGGATTTGATTTTACATTAGTAATACATATAATGATATTTAAATCGTTCCGCAGTCAATCACTTTATGTTGGTGAACATCATAATGGCTTGTATGCCTTGCCTTCACTTGTTGATAAGGACACACCTCGCATATCGACAGTGCCACCTATAAAGCTACTCGACGGTCCCATGACGACACCCAATCCCAGTGAAATTGATCCAAATACTGTTTATATCAATGAACTATTACAACCTGGAATTATGATTGGTCATTATAATATGCCAAATGATATAAATATGCAAATTTCTCCAACACCCTCAACAACGACAGGCAAAGCTGTTCATGATTTGGCAACAATACATAAATTCAACGATGGTTATGGTTTATTATCGAGTAATGAAAAGAATCGAGCAGATATCGGTGTACAAACTGAACCCGTTGTTGAGCTCACCATAGAAGCATCAAATACACCAACAAATGCTTTTAATAAAACCAAAAGGATAATTCTAGCCAATAGTAATCGTGTCCAAAAATTCTTAAATGAATGGTTCATGGAGCATCCAAGTAGCAAAGTTCATCAAATACTTATAGTCATTGTACTTGGTATGATTGCTTTATTCTGGTACACGTGCAGTACAATGCGTGAGCTTAAGAATCAAAGTGAAAATGGTTCCAAAACCTATGCTTACAATCAGAATTCCAGTGGGAAAGGAAGCAATAATAGTAATACAAGTACACAAGATTTAGAAGATTTGGGTGATGGTCATATACGTGTGGGTAAAATAAGTTTCAATTCGAATGAAGTGCTTGGCAAAGGTTGTGAAGGAACTTTCGTCTTTAAGGGCAATTTTGAGGAACGTTTTGTGGCTGTTAAACGTTTGTTGCCTGAATGTTTCACCTTTGCTGATCGTGAAGTGGCATTGCTGCGAGAATCCGATGCTCATGAGAATGTAGTACGTTATTTCTGTACAGAACAAGATCGTCAATTTCGTTATATTGCTGTGGAGTTGTGTGCTGCAACATTGCAGGATTATACAGAAGGTGAACGTGCTTATGAGTTGCGTGAACAAATCGATGTTTGGCAAGTTTTACTACAAGCAGCATCTGGTTTAAATCATTTACATACTTTAAATATTGGTAAGTCTATATATATTGTACATACCACTATAAATTCATGGTGCAGCTTTTCATGTTATGATTAGGAATGCCATGTTTAGTATGAAATGATGAATGATGTTAGGAAAAAACATTAACATTTGACATAAAATAATAAGCGCTTTTTCGATAGTTCAATGCATCTGTTTTCTTAAGGACTTAGTCAATTCTAAGTATTAATAACACAAAACAATGGATATTAACAACAATAGGAAATTTAGTTTAAGAACAACAATTTCGATTTGTTGTGCATTTAGCTGTCAGCTTTTAAGTGAATGTAGTGGGCTCAATAAAATCCATAAGTAAACGAAAGCTGACATGATTAGTCGCAAATCAACTAGAGATCATTTGCAATATGATTGTTGCCAATATCGGAGGCCACTCATCTCGTTTACTATTTCATCCATGTTACGACTTGACTTTAATAAGATCACAGACAATATTGACTTGACCATTCTAATGCTATGATATTCAGCATCATTAAAATATGACAATTTATCAATTGTCCTTCTCAAAACAAACATTAAAACCAAATTTCATTACAAAGATATATTTGAGAAAACAATCTTGTCCTTTGCCGAAGAATGCATGGCTTGAAGATGGAAACATTTCAGTAGGATACTGATACATCATAAGTTGATTAAGGATTAGTTTCAAAACAATGCTGGGAACTGTAAGCTGACGAAATCAGTCATCGAAGGACTTGAATCTATGGGGAGTGTTAAAGTTATGTAAGGCATTAAAATCATGACATGAAGATGATGGTCTTACTAAGTACATAAATATTTTGTCCATGAGTGTATATAATGAAGAAGTCTCTTGAACTTTAACATGTGATGATTAATTGCTTTTTAATTTGAATTTAAATTACAGTACATCGTGATATAAAACCACAAAATGTATTGCTCTCCTTACCCGATGTCAAGGGTAATGTTCGTGTTATGATATCAGATTTTGGTCTTTGCAAGAAATTACATTTTGGCAAGACCAGTTTTTCACGTCGTTCAGGTGTAACTGGAACTGATGGCTGGATTGCACCGGAAATGATGCGTGCTCAACGCACGGTGAGTATTTACGAGAAATGAAAATGTTTATGTTTATGTTTATTCATAATCTTCTTATTACATTTCATATTCTCAAACATCAGACAACATCAGTAGATATATTCTCTCTGGGTTGCGTTTACTATTATGTGCTCAGTGGTGGTCATCATGCATTTGGTGATAATCTTAAGAGACAAGCAAATATACTTTCAAATGAATATAATTTGTCAAAACTTAAGCATGAACTCGATTTGGAAGAAAGCAAAATTGTTAGTATTTATTATATGTACAGTAAGAAAATCATATTATCCTTTGTATGTATATAATATACTATAGGTACTTGCTGAGCAATTGATTGCAGATATGATACACAAGGATTCACAGTGTCGCCCACCAGCACGTTGCATTGGCAACCATCCGATTTTCTGGTCGGAATCAAAAATTTTAGCATTCCTACAAGATGTCAGCGATCGCGTTGAGAAGCTACAGTTTAATGTTGAACCATTGAAATCGCTTGAAAAGAATGGTCGCATTGTTGTGCTTGATGATTGGAATCTACATTTGGATCCCATGATAACAGAGGATTTGCGCAAATATCGCGGTTATATGGGCGCCAGTGTACGTGATTTGTTACGTGCCCTAAGAAATAAGGTAAATATTTTTAAAATATCAAAAATGAGTTGCTAAATTTTCTTTTTTTTTTCTCATAGAAACATCATTACCATGAACTCACCGAGGAAGTTCAAAATATACTCGGTTGCATTCCAAATGAATTTACCAATTATTGGATTGAGAAATTCCCGCAGTTAATATCGCATGCCTATCATGCGTTTAGTATTTGCTCAAATGAGCCACACTTTAAACCTTATTATAATGCAGATTATCATTTTACACGTCCATGGTACTTTGATGCTGATGATGCACTATTTCCAGTGTTAATGCGTGATCCGAAACCATTACCTAAGCAAGGAATTATGGGTAGTCCTAAGAAATCTGATAGAAATGTAAGTCATAATAGAACGCCAGATAAACAACAACATAAGCAACGCAAAGGTGCCTATAATTTCCGTAAACAAATAGCAGAAGATCAAGTTGTTGCACCTGGGATTGGTTTACAGCGAAATCTATTGGATCCTGGACAGGGATTGTCAGATGCAGCACCAGCACCTAGTGTTGATAATAATCTTGTTGCTGATCATGGAGGAACTAAACGTGATGTTTTTGTTAATTTTAAATTTAAACGTAATAATGCAAAAACATCGAATCGCAATAATTATAATAATTATAAAGAAGACAAGGAGAAGACTGTAGCCTGGACATTACCACAGAATAAGAAAAATTTGGATGAGTAGATTTTTAATTAACTAATAGCAAAAAGTAAGTCAAAAGTTTATTTTCCTTAATTTATAATAATTTTAGTTATAATTTCTAATCAGTTTATGTTTTGTACAAATAATTTATTTCATAATTTTATTAAACTCTTCACGCAGTGAATAGTATACTGATAAGTTTGTCATGAAGTTTATAACAGGCAGAAGGAGACATCATCTTGATCAGCTCGACGAGAAGAATTGATTAAGCCATGTCCGTCTGTCCGTCTCTATGTATGCAAACTAGTCCCTCAGTTCTTGAGCTAGAGAGCGGAAATTTTTGACGAACCTTTCTTTTTACTAGACGCAATTGTACATTTGTTGGAACCAGCCGAATTGGAACTCTAGGGTGGGTACCTACCTCCCATACAAACCATCCATTAAAATTCATGTTTTTATTAAAAAACTTTTTTTTTTGTCCTATTGAACTGAAATTTAGATACTGTAACTTTCCAATCAATGTCCATAAAATGCTTAAATTTCATGACTCTAGAGTTACTAGATCGTACAGCTCCCATAGAAACACAAATTCAAATTTTTGTTGCTATTAGAAAAACTTTCTTTTTTTGTCCTATCGAACTGAAATTTGAACAGCACAAGTGTCTGGCCCATATTCAACAACCGTGTAGATTTCAAGACCCTAGGATTACTGGATCGTAAAGCTCCCATACAAATATTTTGGTCTCAGTGCTGTATGTGTATTGACTTAAACATAAGTCAAATCAATAATCAATATTTCTGAATGCTCTATCTCAGAGTGTAGGCCAAAATGTTTTCTCTGGGGGGTGTGTGAAGAGTATATCAATTTCAGCATAGGCGAAGTTAAACTTCTCTTTTTACTTGTTTTATTTTTATTTTATTTTTTCATTAATCTTAATCTTTAAATATTTTGGATTTCTGTTTGTTTTTCCATAAAATTTTTTGTTTTTAGTAAAAATTCTTATAGAAATTAATCTAGAAAATGTCCAAATGTCAGTTAAATTATTTTTAATGTTTTATTTTCATATATAAAAAATGTTAAAAATTTTTTAAAGGTTAATTATAGAAAATAACAAGTGTTTTGTCGAATGCATGCAAATTGTCTGTGATAATATAACTTTTTTAGTTTATAAAATGAATATCTTTCATTAATGGGGAAAAAAAAACGAAAAAAATTTGTATTTTTCTAAGCAAAGAAGAAGAAGAGAATTTTTATATTTAAATGTTAAATTTATGCACTAAAAAATATTTATTAATTTATAAGCAATTAAATGATTATGACAAAATTTGATGACAAGTTTATTTATTTTAAGCGTTTAATTATAAAATGATGCTTCATTTATATTTAATTTATTAATTTCTGAGTTTATTTTGTAAATGTATTTTGTGCAAAAAGTGTTTGAAAAACAATTTTATGTCTAATTAGAAGCCAAGATGTTTGTTTTGTTTAAGGTCTCATAATTTATCAAAGAAAATTAATATAAGTATTTGTATTAAATATAATGATTTTTATAAATTACAAGATAACTGTTTTCTTTCTTTTTTTTTCAAAATATTTGATTTGATTATACCCTAGGCCTCTTTTAACATGAGGGTTATGTCGCTAAAACATACGAAGTAGTGTTAAATGACAAAAGAATCCATTACAATTACAATTACGTTTTTAGATTTCAAATAACATTAAGGACAAACATTTTTTTGTTTGCTTTTAGTTCACTTTTTTGCTTCTAGTTCACTTTGTGGCAATTGAAGTACGTGTCTTTCAACAACTGCCGGACACACTTTCCTTCATCATCAATTCAATGTTGAATCCTTAAGTTGATTGTAAAGAAAATGGTGTTTCCTGGCAACATTCTTCCAGCCACACTTATCATATCAATAGACCCTGTGTCGGCTATGTTCCAAATGCATCGTAAAGAATATAAGTTTTAAAAATGTTAATTAACATATACCCTGATCCATAACTTTACATTAGAAATCATGTTAGAACGGAAAATTAAGTGTTTAAACTTAAAATTACATCAAATGTATTACCTTAAACCGGTTAAACGAGGTTCTCGTTAAGCGAGGCCTAGGTGTATTGAAATTATGTATATAAAAAATATGTAATAATATTCATTTTTAATGAAAATATTTATTATATATTTTAGTTTCAAGCCAACGACAATTAAAACAATGAAGAAGAAAAAGAAAAAATATTTTTTATAAAAAAAAAAAATAAAAAACCAAAATCTAATTAAATAAAAATGATAATAAAATTAATTTTTTATTAAAAATCTTTTTTGTTTTATTTACATATAAAGGAAGAGCCAATAACAGTTAGAACAATGAAGAATCCTATAAAATTAGTTAACAACATAATAAAAATGAAATATATTTATATATAAAATAATAAAATTATGTATTTATTTATTTAATATAACAAATGAAAACACTTTGGGTTTTTTTTTGTTTATATTTCTTTTTTTAACAAATTTAATACAATAGTAAATTCAATAATCCTCTTTGATTTCAAATTCATATCAACCATAGGATTGACTATTCTATAATCTGAATAAAATGCAGTTTATTAATCCAAATTGCATAATTTTCTAATGTTTTAAATAGAATTTAATATTGTAATGCAAACATAATGAGAAAATCTTTTAAAAAAAGTCTCTTTTAGGTCATAAAAATGGAAGGGGTGATTGTTAAGACGACAAGACACTACTGAAGTCATTCACATTTAAAGATGTATTTTTTTCAGAAATTCTTGTGAAAACTTCGGGACTTGATAATTTGATAATATAAATTGGATCTCTGAGGATGATACTAATCATATTAATTTTGATTCCGTTCCTATATTGTATGGGAGAAGAGATTCTATATGAAGTGTATATGTCCTGTAGATTCCTTGCACTTATGTATAAAATATTTAAACGAAGGCAAACCAAAATTTAAGGCGTTTGGACTTTTGAAATGAGATTTTACCAGAATTTTCTCTTAATGAAAAATAAAATAGAAATTCAAATCTTATTTAAGAAAAATAAATCCTTGAAGAATTGTATGATTGATTAAGAAATTGAAGGTATTGAATTGAGTACATACATTTTGATTGTACTGCCTCAAAATTAATAACTGGGTGAGACGCTGGAATTTCGGACTGGTTATGTTAAGGCAGTTGATGAAATTATGATGGAGGTTTATTGCTTTGCTGCTATGATTCACATTTGTGTATTTTGTGTCAGAAAACTGTTTTCGAAATTTTAGTAGAAATTCAACAAAGTAAAACTAAAATTTTTCAAGATGATACCAAAAAAGTTAGGCGTTACAATACTTAAGCTTAACGGATCGACGAATATGATTTGTCCGGATATTAATCAATCAATATTTCAAACTAAAAAAGGTGAATTCAGTTTTTGTATGTTGCCTACTATCGCAAACACAGCCTCTATTGATAAGCACTAAAAACCAATAAGGCCCAGACTACTAATTTGTCCTCGATGAGATCAAATTTGGTCTACTACCAATAGTGCGTCATTTGACAGGAATTTTGAGGTGAAATGCGTAATAATCATAGTCATCTAAATCAACGTATTTATGCATTTGAAAATATGATATACCATTGATCAATATCCTTCGATATTATAAGGCAACTTGTTCAAAATTCAATGCATATTAATTTAAGTAATCACTTGAAAATTAAATACTTAAATTTTCCATTGAAACTTATGTCTTTTTTTTTTTTTTAATGAAACAATCTATTAATCTAAATTATTGGATAATACGAAAAGAGGCTTGAAATCATTAGGTTGGATTATTGAAGTACTACTGTATGTCATGTAACAAATCAAAACATTTGATTCTATTTCTTTTTATATTTTTAACAAATTTCATACTTAAATTTTTAATTATTTGTATTTTTTTGTTTGGTATAATTTTTTGTTTAATTAATTAACTTTTGCACTAATAATTGATTTGTTTCATATAAATTTATAACAATAACAGAAATTTTTATAATAACCAATCAATTGTTCTACGTTTTTCAATTAACTAAATACAATATAATAGAAAAAATTTTGTCTAAGTCGAATTTTATAATAGAAAAAATTTTGTCTAAGTCGAATTTACTTTAACTAAATGATTTTGTATCATCCAACGGCATGGCGGGCATGGCTTTATTTCTTTGTTTTTTGTTTCTTGGCAGAAGAATCCTTTTTATATCTTCTTCTCTGTCAAGGCAAAGTATATTTAGTTAGTTGTAAGAATTAATTATATTTAAGTTGTTCGTTTGTTGTTCGTTGAGATTTTTTACGTTTACAAATTTGCTGATTTTCTCATCAATTTCATTTCTTGTCTTACGCAATGTTTGAAGGCATCCCAACCTTCTGATTTGGACACAGACTGTAAAAAGAATTTTTTATTTTTGGATGCATTAATATAACAAAATGATTTTAGTAAAATGATGATGAGTTTAGTTCATGTTTTTGATTGTGTTATAGAAATATTGTAACACCAAGTCTCTGAGTGTCCACAACTGATGTAGATAGGTAAGTTGTATATTGGCAGCCGACTGCTTTTGGCAGATTTCTTAGTCTCAGCATACTTTATGTGTATTGTGGTTTTTATGTTTGTAGCATGTAATAATATTTAACAAATAAACAACACAAATTAACAAACGAACAAAGGAACGATTGCCACTTGAAGTTAATCAAACATAAAACAGAACAAACAAACAATCAAACAATTAAAGCAAAAGCAAAATAATAAAACAACAAATGATGATTAAAAGCCAATTTTTATAAAATTTATAATACAAAATAATTTGAAATTTTATTATATTTTTCTTAATTATAACTTAATTTAAATTGATTTAACTTATTAAATTTAACTAAGCGTCTAAAGCAGCATAATTTTGGAGCAAAAATCAACTTAAAACAAACAAATGTAAGAAAACATCAATTTGAACTTGTTTTATGTGTCATGTGTCATGAAAGTGTGTTTGTTAAGAGAATCGAGTCGAGTCGTGCATGCATGCGCTTTGATACTACGCGATAATCAAGTGTATCAAATGTGTCAATGTAAGTGAAAGAGTGCATCACTGTCGATGAAGTAATCCAAATGACGACAGACACGACTCCGCCACATGACAAACAAAGGATAATCAGGCTCATCATATTCATTGAGTTCCTCATTGTAATCAAGAAAACGACCACTTACTTTAAAGCCACGATGCAAACGATCACGCATTATAGCTATGAATTCCTTATAGGATAACAAACCATCGCCATCTTCATCGAATATGGCAAAAACAGTATCAATTAAATGTCTACTAAATTCATAACCTGTACAGATTTTTACAGCTCGAGAGAATTCATCTGAAATTGAATGAATGGAAATATGTTGATGAATTGAATTGATTGTTATAAGTATTGTATATAATATTATATATAAATTACCCTTTGATATAGCACGATCCGCTAATGTATACATACGCATTGCAATTGTAAAATCATCAAGATTATTTAAGAAACGACAGAAATCACAAAAATCTTTAAATGTTATGCCATTTTGATCTTTAACACGCTCAAGTAGACGCTCCAGAAATACATCGTACTCATCGGTAGCCAAATATGTATAACGCAACATTATTTTGGCAAAATCTATTTCACTTATAACCTCAGCACCTTTGGAAAATTCATTAAACTCAAGTTCAAGAACTTCTGTCTGAAGATTATCCATGAATTTGTAGAATTTATCATAGGTGATGACACCAGTGCCACGTTTACCAAAGAAATGTAATAATATTGTAGTATCGACTACATGACGTCGCTGTAGACCTTCTTCATCGTCCACATAAGCAATGGTCTAGAGAGAAGAAAAGGAAAGAATATTACAATACATTATGAGTATTGAGAAACTTAAAATATATTATAGGTAAGTGAGAATTTTGTGTTTAAAAAGAAATTGAAAGAGTTGAGTTTAGTTAGTTTTACCTCTACTTCTTTGTTATTGGATTCCTCAATTTCACCTTCATTCACTTCATTATCACTTTGACCACGTTTTTCCTTCCAAGCGCCACTAAATATGCGCTCCATCTGATGTTTATTGTTGATTAGTTTAAACATAAACATAATATAAATTGATTTGGATTTGGTGGGAATAAAGGGAAAAGTTTTAGTTTGCGATTAATTATTTATGAATTTCCAATTTAAAAGAAATTTAATAGAAAATTAAACATAAATTCATAAACAAAAAGAGTAATAACTTAAGCATTAAAATAGAAACAGAATAATATAAACTGAACAATTTGTTGTCATAGTATGTTGTTTGATGTGTTGTTTCATATGCAAGAACTCAAAAAACTACTCACGGTACTTAATATTTTTTTATAGACAGGACTAATGTCATTTTATTCTAAATTAAAGCTATTTAATTATGTAAGCTGATTATCAAATCAATCAATCAATCAAATGAAGCCATCAACATTTGTAACAAATTCACATTTGAGTTGAGCAGCAGCAGCAGCCACAGGAACAGCATTAAATTGAAGCAAATAAAACACTTAACTTCAACTTGTAAGTGCAATACAAAAAAATAAAAATATGTAAAATAAAAATTCAAAGTGATTTGAAGGCATTTTTCGTTTTACTTTTATGCTAAACTTACGATGCCTGGCTTTGATGATTTTCGCGCTGGGGAATCAAAATCAGAACCTAATAATTTTGCTCTCTGGTCGCATGATATCAAGCGCATCAACTAAATTTGAATTTAATTAAAAATTTTATATATATATATATATAATAAATCATAAAGAAAAAAAAAAATATTTCCAGTTTTATCTTATTCTTAATTTTATAATAATAATAAATAATTTTTAAATGTTAAACAATTCTTACATTTCTTAAACTTTTGCTGCTTGCTTATTTACAAATTGAACAAAATAAAGAAAAAAATACAATATTTATTTGAATATTTTTTATCTCTTATCCTTTCTTATTTAAATTAAATTAAATTAATTATTGTATATAAATAAATAAAAATAAATTTAAAGAAAGAAGCTTACAACTTTGCGTGTTTGATCATCAACTGAATGATGTTTAAAAGCGCCCGCAAGTATGGAGATGATCTGTCACATTGATATAGTAGATTGATAGGATATATAAAAGAGGATGATTGTGTTCGTTTTTTGTTGTTGTTGAAATTTTAAAGAAAATAAAGATTCAAATGATATTAGATATAAATTATATATAGAAAAAGTATTAGAGAAAGAAAATATATTAATAAAAATAGATTTACAGTAAATTTATTAAATCATAAATGAAAGAAAATATTCATATGTCATGTATTCGATTTAAGCCCGAGTACTTTAAACCCTTTAACACAAGATTAGAGTTGTTCATTTTCTTTAGTTTTCGTTACTAAGTCAATATATTTCATTTGAATTTCCCTGGGTCTTCACCCATCTGGCGATTGTGCATAATGCCTAGGAAAACTAAACTTTCAACGGAAATATTTGATTTCATGAGTAGAAAGGTTCCCTCTCCGCTTGGCATTTAGTTTGCCAGATTAATTCCTAATATTATTTCACTCTTCTACAGATCATGAAGGTTGCCCATGAAGAGTGAATTATTGTCACATGCCTTTCAATTTTTCTGTATTTGATTGATTGAGCAAGAAAGTTAACTCTACGCTTAGCATTCAGCTTCATATTTTGCAATATATTTATTTAATAAAATTATAAAGTCAAATAAAGTTAAATTAAAAAACAAAACAATAGAAATTATAAGAAGATACTGCACTCCGTCGACCTCTTTTCCATTTCGTGAAACAGCCAAGCCAAATCTAAGCCGGGTTCTTACAATTATGATCAATGTCAATGATTCTAAGTCAATAACAATTCTGTAAAGTACCCTCGTTTTTATAAGAGTAAATAAATGTCAATGATTCAAAGTCTATAATAACATTGACGAGTAAAATCTTATCCGCATTTTTATAATAACAAATAAATGTCACTGATTCTAAGTCAATATTAAAATGAAATTTTATCTCTTTTGATTAATCAGAATATCCTTACATAAAATAGATTTTCCTATAAATATTAAATGATCCGCTTACTTTAAAATGTCTAAAAATCTTGGCTCACCTGACATTACATGCATGAACCCACTAAAACGTAACCCAGAGTCTTACCAATAAAATTTCATGTTTTCTCAGCTTGCTTTCATTAAGAAAATTCAAAATATATCTTTGTTAAAGGGTTAATAATACAATCCCTTCTTTTGTTACACTTACGACTAAAAATTCTTGTTTATCAACACGTTGATTGCCATCAGTATCAAACATATTGAAAGCAATTCGAAAGCCAGACAAGGGTTCTGAATAAAAAGATTAAAAAAAGCAATGAAATTACTATCTTTTCCAATAAAAAAAAAGTGCAAGTAAACTTACTTGTCAGAACTGAGAGTAAGAATAAATACTCTGTATAGGAAATAATACCTACAAAAAAATTGAATTAAAAAATATATCATAATCAATCATCATATACAAATAAAATACCTTTATCTCTTAGATTACGAAAGAGTTTAACTGAACCTTTATTGAGCCCCGGTGTATAATCACGTATTTTATGGATATCATGTGTTGTCAATGTCCGCCGTTTTAAACGAGCTGTAAAGGATTTCCAGTAAAGGAAAAAAAACAAAACCAAAATCAATTTAATATTTTTTAATCTAAACTCTTCATCTTACGTCTTGGTTCTTGTTCCACAACTGAATCCAAAAAATCTTGTGGAGTCATATACAATTGCTCTTCGTATTCCACAGAAGCAAATTTTATGAAACGTCGCTCACGGGCTGTCAATTTTACAGATGATTCGGTTTCTTCGCGTTGCTATAAATAATGATAATATTTATTGATTATTTATTGCTTTGTAATTTAATATTTATTAATAAATCATTGCAAAACACAAAAGCCTTGTGTGGGCAATTGAAATCATTTATATAAATCAAATTGAAAGACAATGAATGAGTGAGTAGTGCAATCTTGTATTCTTTGTTTAAACAAAAGAAAGTTGGGTAGTTGGTTGGATTTCAGTCTTTTGGGTCTTCTAGGCAAATATGCAAACAAATATCTTGGGATATGTTTGGTAAGGGATCAGAACAATTAGTCATTAAAGGGCCTTAAACACAGTGTATCCATTTCTTTGGAAATCTAACGGGAAAAGTTTAGGAACCTTGAAAGAGTCATGATTTCCATGCATTTCAGATTATCAAGTTCATTGAAGAAACATGAAACAAGTGTGCAAAACATGAGCAAAAAAGGTAAGTGATTATCTCCTATTACTAGTTCTTCTTATCCTGATAGCTCTCGATTAAAGGCCAGTCTAGTGACATGAGTGACATACCTTGAAACATGTAATGGCTTAATTTAGTAAAATGCGGCATTGCTGTGTAATCTTAGAGCTAAAGGACTTGGAGTTCATAGATTTAATTGCGGCTTGTCTATCAGAGAAGATGACAATAATCCTCGAGAAAATGATATTTTGTACAGAAGCCACTATGATACTTAAAAAATATCTCCCGTGGTATTTATATTTCACAAGTAATAGGATATACAAGCATTCTAAAGATTCTCTTAAGTGAATTCTATAGACTCTAAGTTCAAATAATTGATAAACATCTCATCTGTCTGTATGAATACACAATGGAGTTTCTTCACATCATAATAAGAGCTGTTTATTAGACCGCACATATTCTGTAGACTACCTGGAGTAGCATAAAATTTAACTATCTAACAATAACTCGAAGAAAAATATTGGATGGGAACAAGAAATTGGAATGGTATCCATAAAGACTCAGGCTTCTTTTACAGGATATTGTTAAGTTCAATAGAAATTACAGACTTATCTCCGAAGAAAAACTTGGAATTCTTAATGACCCCAGACTCTTGGAGGAATTTTAATTATGGGGTATATTATAAAATTATATTTTTATTTGAGGGTGCAGTAATGAGGTGATTAGCTCCTAACCATTTCTAGTCTAATCTAAACTAATCTAATCTTCTTTGCAACTGTATGATTATATCAAAGAACGGTGGGACTCTTTGAAAGGATAATCAATTGGTGTCTCTACTTTCTAAGACTCTTCAATTCAAGTTAATGAAACTAATGATCTCATGTTCATCATCATTGTACTGATACATTACATACAGCTAAAGTACCAAAATATTTAAATTTATTTATTTGAAGATATACAAATATTTAAAAAAAAAAAAAAACAAAACCTTTTTGAACCATAATAAGTAAAGTTTATGTGCCCATTAAACCCATTATTGATTTTGTATATATTTCCCAAAAAATAAAATAAAGGATAACCTCATCAATTTACTATATTATAACATCAAATCATTATTCTGGACATTTAACTTGAAATTACAATACAATAAAAAACCAACTTTTTTCACATACAAACTATGTACTTTTGAACGTCATATGATGATGACAATATAATAATTCAAATAATTTTATTTTCAACACAAATCGTCGTGAAATTAACAATGAAATCAAGATTCGGGCGGACACTTGAACAGATTTTGATAAATAAGTCTACTTAGCTGCCATAAATCTGACATTTAACGCCTCACAGAAAATGCCATTGGATCGGTCGGTTCGCACCCATTTCATTCAAATTTGGAATAAAAACAAAAAATTGGCAAAAAAAAGAAAAAACCATAAAAAAAAAAAATAATATTTAAAACAAAAGTATGCACACTGCAACATGACTCAATAACAAAAAAAAATCAATGTTGTTGTTAATTTCCAGACATGTCTGGAGGGGATTATTTTGTTCACAAAAAAGGAGAAAAACAAATTATTTATAAGTATCTCCAATATTTAAATCAAATGAAATGAAATGCATTCATTCATTTATTCATTCACATGGTTATCCACCCACTCAACAAATGTTCTTCTGTACAGAATCACATATCAAAAGTGATAATTCTTTATAATTGACTGACATCATCCTTTTTTCTTCTTTTCATAAACACACACATTACAAATTCTTAGATCATAACGATATTTCAGATCTCAGATCAGATTTGATCAAGGCTCACTCACAGTTCTCAGCAGCAAATTTTGTAGACAATAATTAAAGCTTAAAACTCATTCATCATCGTTTTGTTGACTTGAAATTTAAGTGAATTTCTATATAAGCAACAAATTCAGTCAGGGACACTCGCACACACCAATACCATTTGGATTGACTCCACCTAAATGTGTGGCATTGAAATTTGTATAACTTCAACATCTATGAAATTCATATCATTTCATTGTATGTACAAAGTAAGTAGTAGGTGGAGGAAAATCAGTAAGAGATCAGATCAGCATCAGTAGTAGTAGTAATGAGATCAATAGATAAATTATCAGTAACTTGAAATGTCAGCATAAAATTATTCTTTTGGCTGCTCCTGCTGCTGCTGCTGCTGTTGATTGTGTGATTTATTTGATCTGGGTATGGGATATTGGAGATTTGGGGGGGCTTAGAATGTGACAAATGCGTGGGTGTATCTTTTGTTATTATTGTTCTTGTTGATATTGTCTTGTCGTTTGCCACTTCAACATGCATTGCATTGCATACTCGTACATAACAAATTTGAACTGTGGTCACAAGGTGTGTGGCATATAGTATATTTTTGTATGTTTCTCCTCTCGATACTTTTCTATAGAAATATTAATACAATAATAATGAAAATAATATTCATGTTATTTGAAATGAAATATGAATTATTAACAAGGTTAAGCTGACATTAATTTTGATTTTAAAAAGAATTAAATATGTATAACATTCATTACTAAAGCTAATAAAGTGGAATAATTTTGCAATAAAGATTTCATCATATTCAGTATAAATTTCAAAAATGTTGTTAAAAATTGTTGAGTACAAAGACAAGAGTCAAGCAATTGTTACAACTTGATACAAATATGGAATTATATTATTATAATGGATAGAAATCTAAAAAGTCTAATGTTATATTCAAAGATTTCCCTTAAGATTTTGGTGATTTGTGCATCATCCACCATTTAAACTTTTGTTAAATTGAGTACTTTTTTGGAATGTGGTCTTTATTTTCTTCAATGGTTGGAAATTTGTGTAGAAACTTAAAAATATATGTATTAAGTGACATGATACAGTAGAGTAAAGTGAAAAAGAAATGAATGAAGGAGTATGGATCCAGATTGTACATATCATAAGCTACTCTGAACATCATCTACCACATAAATTAGTTGATAAACTGAATATTCATTTTGACTTAGTCATTGGTTTCTTCAATGGTTATGGGCAGTGGTTTGGAAAAGTCCTTGGGACTTGTTACAAAAATAAAGAACAATAAAATCCTGGAAAAAAGCTAATCACAAGTGGATTTAATACTAGAAGCAACCCTCATTACTTATACTATTTACTGATTGTAAATGCAAGTTAAATGCATAGGAAGAATTCTATTCAAGACTTGCACTACATAAATCCTATAGGCTGCTATATGCCCGTTTGAAAAAGTATTCCAGTCCCAAAATAAGTATGTAGTCTACTTTAAGACAACAAAGTACCCGGAATATGCCATTTAAATTGCTTGTAAAGTATTTTTTAGGTGTTTTTTTTTTCTGTATGTTAGTAGGACTGTCCTTAATTACTATGCCAAAAATAAGCGCGATCTGTCAACCAGTTTGTTTACAGCAGCTGGTTTAATCAGTCCACCTCAGTAGTTCTCGGCGAATTTTGTTTAATGGAGTCTATGGAGTCATACCGGGTTCCCCGAAATGGCAATTTGAGTTTGGGGAACAGGAAAAAGTCACACGGAGTTTATTCTGGTGTATAGAGCGGCTGGTCGATGGTATTTATCGCTTTTTTCACATATGTAGCTTGTTCTTCTTTAGATATATTACTTCCATTGCTCATTGTCAAGTGATAATCTTGTCCAGATCAAAGTATTTACTCAATCTATGTGATTGCTTGCCCTTCTTTGATATAAACATATATTTGACTATTGCCAATAGTTTTCAATCTACAGTTATGTAAATTATATTCCAATTTCACATGAAGTTCACTTTTTATTGATTAAATTGTTGACCCAAAATAAAAGGCACACAAAAAAGCAATAAAATATTTCAATTTCCACTACAAAAAGTGTCAAACTATAAAATTGAAATATTTCGTCAATATATTGACAATGAATGTCAGTTGGTTTAACAAACTTATCACGAGTTTTCAATGAACTTTGAGCAATGAATTTTAACCCAATTAAAAATAAACAAAAAATAAAGTAAAAAAAAAAAAAAACAAAACACAAAACAATGTTTTTCTTGATAAAGGCCAAGAACGTGTTATTCATTCGGTCTCTCTTACATGAAAATGAGTCATAAAAATGACGAGAAACATAAACAAGTTTCTCTCTCTTTAATGTAGTAAATTGTGACTTGATTGATTTAGATTGATTTTGATCGAAAAAAATTGAGGTTCATGCACTTCAACAAAAATAACAAATTTTTGAGCGCAATTTGCAACCGGTGGCGAATATAAATACGAAAATGCTTATCACAACAAACGCACAGAAAACAGAAACAGCTGATACACTTTTGCCCAACCACTAACACAAACACACATTCATACAACACAAGAACGAACTGATAAAGCAAATGTAGGCACTAAAAGAATTTGCAGCTATAAATAGAATGTGAAAAAACTCAATTTTCGCCATTTATTGACTTTTCCAAAGATATGAACTATGAGAAGTTTTCACAATTCCATACACTTTTCATAAATTTACTATTGTTTTATTCATTTTTTATTTACCATTCTTCTTCGTAAGCTTTCTGCTTCAACAGAAGTTGTATACATTTTATATAAAGTGCTACATGTTAACGCGGTTAAACTGCCACCAATAACCATCAAATAATTTCGAAAATTCTTTGGCACTTGTTTGGTTTTTGTGTTAAAACTTTGATTGAGATTTCGATTGAATATTGACAAATTTCTTTTGGAAAATAATGCAACACGAGATGTTAATTTTGCCATGGCCAAAAAAATTACTTTGCTGCCGAGTTGTTGTGCGCTGGACTACTTACTATTGAGACTGATTATCGATGACAACTGCCCTTATCGGCACACAAGATACAAAATTAATCGATACCATACCGATTAGCAAAAAATAGTCTCATTCGTTGTGAATGACAAAAAGTAATATGGCGCAAAGTTAAAGCTCAATCAAATTACAAATCGTGAAATCCATTCAAATCTGTGTTTTGATTGAATTTTGTTAATTTGTTTAAGTTCTTTGAGTAAAATTAGCATTGAAAATTGTGAATTTTGTAACATTGTTGTTGGTTTCCATAAAGTTTGACAAAAGCAGCGAAGCTCACTAAGGTTGCCATTTTGAAATAAAGCCAATTTCCATAAAGGTGAGTGAAGTACAATTAAATTTACTAAATCAATATCTTTATAATGTTGTGTAGGTGTTTTATCTGATAGTTTTCCTAGTGTTCATTGTATTTCTCCTGATCTAGTTAACCTTTTCAGCGCATTTGGTGCTATATGCCTACACATATTCTTCCTTTTCTTCCTTAATACTTGGCATTGGATAACCAAACAACAACAAAACCAACATAAGCAAGCAAACAAGCATCTCAGCCTTTAGCTATCAAATCATAAATATTGCGCAATAACAATTACAATATCAAGTTTGTAGGGTCTCGTTAAGAAAGGCCAAAAAGGGTCATCATTTGGCAAATACTAGAATGAATGGTAGCTTGTTGGTTGCCAGGGAAGAGTGTAGTAGCGGCAGCAGCAGTTGCGCTTGTAGCTAATGAAGCAATCAAAAGTTTGAAATTTTCACTTTCATGGTGTCAAGGTGGAAGGTGTAAAGAAGTGGCAACAGCACAAAGGCTATGGAACTTAAAATTCTTGCTTATGTTTTGTGATGATTTACGTAAGAAAATATTGACAGTTGAAGTTTATGAAAGCTGCTAGAAGGTGAAAGGAAAGGAAGAATGTGATTGAGTTGGAAGTCTGTGATAGAATTCTTGCAATTCGTGTGTGGGAAGCTATGTTTCTTAGATCAAAGAGGATATTTCTAAATACATAAGTAATAATATTCATAATAAGCCTTGTCCGGTGTCATTGACTTTGAATATTCTTTATACAGTTTATAGACTGACAATTAATTGCTTCCACAATGCATATGGCAACTCAATCTCTTAAAGTTCACTAATGTCATTTATGCTTCTTTCATGCTATGAGTATGTTGTTTTTAGGGTTCCGGATCCAAAGGGTAACAAAAGGAACCCTATTGCAGTGACTCCGTTGTCCGTCCGTCCGTTCTCGGGTCATATCTCATAAACCGCAATAGCGAGAGAGTTAAAATTTTCATAGAATATGTAGTTTTATCCGAGCATCAGCAACAAATACTAAAACTAAAATATTTTCAAAAACTTAAAGGGGTCCCCATACAAGAAACATTTTGGTTTGTATGGCAGCTATACGATCCAGTAATCCCACGATCTTGAAATTTGGATGATTGGTTATACATCAGAAACCTATATTGTCGAAATTTCAGTTTGATCGGACCACTAGGGAGGGTAACTCCCATACAAACACCTATTAAAATTCAGGTTCTTATTAGAAATTTTTTTTGTTTTTGTTTTTTGTTCTATCGAACTGAAATTTACACACTAAAAGTTTTTGATATAGGAGCTATACATCTGTTAGAATCAGCCAAATCGGCCTACTGGGAGGGTTACCTCCCATTCAAACTCACCATTAAAATTCATGTTCTTATTCGAAAAACTTTTTTGTTTTTTGAACTATTGAACTGAAATTTAGACACTATAAGTTTCTGATATACGCGCGACACATTTGTTGGAATCAGTCAAATCGGACCACTAGGGAGAGTACCTCCCATACAAACCCCAATCTGGTACGGAACCCTCCGTGTACGAGTCTGACTTGCACTTAGTCCATTTTTAAGAGTTGATCTGTTTTTTCCATGATGTTTTTGTTCGAGCTGAACTCTAGAGATACTTATTGCTAATTAGGAAAATTGGCCAGATTCTGATTCAGCAACCATTACCTAGAACTGACAGAAATTTCAGGCTCATTTGATTAGCTTCCGTCATTCCCTTAATCTCTTTGGGGTGTCTTTCAAGACTTCCAGAGGTATTTCGCTGTGTGATTGATATGAAACTCAGCAGATACTAAAACTCTCCTACACACTTTGTAATTTCCCTATATGTATAATTTTAGTGGCTCATGCGATCGGATGCTTATTCTCATGCTCTTTAGTTTTGGTAGTGTTTTATTTTGGGTGTTAATGAATTTTAAAATGTACTTATTACATGGTAAATCAACCTTTGCTCTCTTGACGACTGATTTTTGTTTATATTTTGTTCTGCAATTTGCTGATGGCATTTACTATTGTAGTTTGACGCAAAACAATAATAAAAAAAATTTAATAATAATTTGAACACAATTAATTACATTTCTATTTTTAATTAATATTTATTCTAAAATTTGCGTGGGACTGTTGTATTTTTAAAATCTTAAATTTAGCTCCAATAAAAACACTTCATAAGCAAACTGTTTAAGTACATAAAATTTAAATATTTTGTCGAGAAATTCAAGTCATAAATTGCAATAGTGAAAATCGCCCCCCAAATAAGTTAATTTTTACGTCTTAACCTAGAATTTTTTACGTCAGGTTAAGGTTATTAAATTATTATTATGGATTTTTTTTTATATTTATTGTTATTGTATTTTACCCTCCCAAAATCAGAGGAACGAGAGTAGATCACTAATAAAAAGCGTTGAAAGGTCTCAGATTACGCATTACTAATAAATGTAATAAAAATGGTTGAAAAAAACCATGAATAAAATAAAAATGTCAAAATATTTCGACTTGAAAAAAAACCATGAAATGGAAATACATAATAAAATTAGTAGCATACAAAAAGAATGAACAATTCAATCGATTCCATTCTATCCATACTATTTGATTCTATCAATCGAATATTGATCATGATGATGATTAGGTGGTTGATGCTGATGATGATAATAGAAATGTTACAAAATATCAATTTCACTTGATTTTCCAGAGACAACAAACTAATGATAAAATGTGTGTGCGTGTTGTGCAAGTACTTATTTTTGTTACAGAAGAAGGGTCATGGACATTTCATGCTTTTGGGCATAAACATGAACATGGACTTTTCTCAACACGTGTCGTTCTGTAGCTGAGTTAGTCTGAAACACCTACGGATTTGTAGCACAGCACGCAACTAAGTCAAGTCGAGTTTAGTTGTGCTTCTAACTAAAAGGAATTCAATATAAATCTTACAAAACCTTAGAAACTTTGTTGACATTACTTACTTTGAAGGAAAACAGATAGACTGAAGCATAATCAAAACGTAAGTGAAACATTAAAATGGGCCAAGTCGAGTTAGACTCGTACAAGGAGGGTTCCGTACCAGATTGGAGTTTGATTTGACTGATTCCAAAAAAAATACCGCGCCTATATCAGAAACTTATAGTGTCTAAATTTCAGTTCAATAGTCCAAAAAACAAAAAAGTTTTTCTATAAGAACCTGTATTTTCATGGTGGGTTTGTATGGGAGGTACCCCTCCTAGGCGGCCAATTTGGCTGATTCCAACAGATGTGTAGCGCCTGTGTCAAAAACTCCAAATTTCAGTTCAATAAAACAAAAAATAAAAAAGTTCTTATATAAGAACCTGAATTTTAATGGTGGGTTTGTATGGGAGATACCTTCCTTAGTGGTCCGATCAAACAGAATTTTCGCAATATAAGTTTCTGATGTATAGCCACAAACCATCCAATTTTCAAGATCCTGGGATTACTGGATCGTATAGCTGCCATACAAACCAAAATTTTTCTTGTATGGGGAGCCCTTTTAGTTTTTGTTAATATTTTAGTTGCTGATGCCCGGATAGAACTACACATTTCAACTATCTAGCTATTGCGGCTTATGAGATGTGACCCGAGGACGGACGGGCAACGAAGTCTCTGCAATAGGGGTCGTTTTGGTACCCTTTGGGTTCGGAACCCTAAAAATCCACAGCAATTCTCGTCTAAGTGAAAATGCCTTATTGACACTTCATAAGTTTTCAACGAAATTATTAACGATAATTTTTGTTTTTCATTGTTTTCATATGTAAAAGATTAAATCTGTTTGGTATCAAATCAAATTTTTTTATGAGGAATTCACTGCTTCCCGCTGGTTTTTTTACACCGCCACAACACACAACACAACAACTACAAACCCCTGAGAACTCACTAAATCCTCATATGGATATGGTTTTGTGTGAAAAGAAAGAAATTTCTTGGTTTTTTCTTTAAATTTTCTCTCTTGTAAATTTGTTAAAAAAAAGTAATGAGATGAGCTCGTAAATATAATTTTTATGTTATTCATCATTAATACTGATGCAGCTGATACTTATTTGTGTATTAGGTTTCCTTCAAAGTTGTAAAATTTAAATGATTTCATCTTTTTCAGTTTTGGTTTTGGTTTTGGTTTTGGTTTTTTGTGTTTCATTCCAAAGTAACCTCATAATTATCATCTTCATAATCATTGTCGTTCTGCCAAATGATTTTTGTAAAAACCAATAAAAATTAAAAATTGAAAAAGATCCGTTCAGTTTGGTATGGTTTCGTTTGGTTTGGTTTGGTTTGGTTTTGCAGTCATAAAATATTTGGTTGACGCCTTCTTTGGCACAACTTCTTTATTCCATAATATCGGTCAGTGTCCTGGTCCTGGTTTGGTTCAACTTACAACCTCTTTATAGTTTCATTTTCGTTTATCTTAAAAATTAAACTAAATATCCAACCAACGAAACAAATGTGTATCCTGCGGCATTATCCGTTATGCGTTTTTCGGTATCTTTCATTTCAAATATATGTTATTATGTCTTTTAGTCAAAAAGAACTTCAAACTACATATTTTTAAAGCAATAAAGTTGTTTTTCAATTGGTTGCTTTTCTCTGTTCCATTCTTTTTTTCGATTATTAATTTATATCGATTTTGAAATGTCTTTCACGGTTTTGGCAAAGGATTCATTATAAGCGCGAAGCTTTAGCGCCAGACTTGGGGAGTAGTTAACTTAAAGAAGATTCATCCGTATTTTTTGCTCTTCAACATTTTTGAGATATTAATTAAGAACTGTGTTACGTAATGTTTCTTCAGGCTAAATGTTTTCATTTATGAATTTCATACAGGAAGTGCCGTAGAATCATAAAAAGAGAAGATTGAGATGTTTACATGAGAAAGGAAAAAAAAAAAAAAAATTCAGTCTATGATTCTCTTATATTAGGAGCACTTTGTGTAAATCAAATATAAGTTGAAACTTTTTGTTTGGACATATTATAGAAAAATAAGGAAGTACCTATGGGCCTTGCATCATCAAAGAAGCTCAGCGATGGGTTTAGTAGGTCCTGAACTAAAAGTTTTTAGGACTGGATGAAAATAGAAACAATTTCTTAAAAAAAAGTGTAATTTTGCGCTAACTTAAGAGGAGTCAGCCTTTTCCCTTGTTGCTGAGGATTGAGGATTGATTGTTAATGAAATACAAATCCCAAAAACGAAGAAAAAGGGAAACTCAACTTAGACAATATTATTTATGTTTAAGATTGTTGGCCTTGAGACTTACATACTCGTACATACCTTAATCAATCTCTCGCTGCAATTCTAAGATGTTGTGTTTCATCCTATAAAACGTAACGGAACATCGCCTCCGTATCCAAATGTTTTTAATGGAGTCATTGCATGCGATGCCACATTTCTCAATTAATAAAAGCCAAATACGCGAGAGAAGACAAAGGAAAACGTCAGCATTGATAGACTAGATCAGAGCTGTCCAGTGCGGTTTAACCGAATACCTTTTTAGTTTTCCGAACCCTCTCATACAAACTGTACGGATTTTTTTTTTTTTTTTGCACGTCAATTTGATTTAAGGATCTGTTTTGCATTTTTTGCTCACCAATTTACTTGAAGCCCGAATTAACACTTCTTCTTCCAATGTGGCTTAGGAAACCAAACAGTTTGGACAACCCTGAACTAGACAATTTTCTCTCTCTGTTAATAAGTTCGTCTTATTAATCTTTTAAAATAAAAATTGCACATAAATTGTTCGTAATTGTTGTTTTGAAACCGATTTTTTTTCTTTGCTAACCCACCTCCGCCTCCGCTTCCGCTTCAATCTCTGGACTTCTGGATCCACATGGCCTCCTTTACGACCTTAGTTCAATCTTACAACTTTTAGCGTCCTCGAGATTTAGACCTGCTAAGATGTTTCTATAAGTATATGCCTTTATCAGTCTTTTACTACAATTCAAAGATGTTGGGCATGAGTTTCATTTTATTAATCCACTTTAGCTTTAGAAGGCAAACAGTTCAGACAATTTATAATTTCAATGTTACAACTTTTAAGCTAAGTTGCTTTTATAAGCCTTCATCAGTCTTTTGCTAACAATTCAAAAAACTCTAATACCCTTAGAGTTTCATCCTATTACAATATAAAGATTATACTATAATTTCTAGGGGCCTGGAACCTTACATTAGCCTAGAGGATTCTATATTCCTTAACCAATCTTTCGCTACAATTGTAGATGTTTGAGCAATAGAATTTTATCTCACAAATCCCAAAAAAACCAAAAAGTTCACGCATTCTTCAATTTAAATATGTATTGTACTTTGAACATTTATAATGACTATTTTAGGGAACGACTCATTGTGATAATAAGATTTCCTAACAAATTCAATGTCCATAACAAATCCAAATTCAAATTGCTTGTTAATGTTGGTGTTTATTTTAATTTAACGAACTTCAAAAGAATCTTCATGTCGATTGATTACATTAAGATAATTAAAATCAAAGTATTTAACGAAATCGATCTGATCATGAAGAAAGACAGACTACAGTAAAATTAATTATCTTTGATAATATTTAATGATACTAATTTTTCGTATCAAAATAAAAGACTGCAGCCCGATCAACTGAAACTAAACTGAAACTGAAATCATGAACAAATATCAAATAACAATTAAAATTTCTCCAAAATCAGATAAACTTGCAACCAAACATGAACAAAAAAAAAAAAAAGAAAATTTATTGAAATTAAACACAATAACAATTAATAAAATGTTACAAGAATCTAAAAAAGCAATTAATGCCAGAGCCATTTATGTATGTTTTTATTCTACATCCAAGAAAAAAAAACAGGTGGAAGAGGAAAAAATTCTATATATTTGTGATAAGTTCCCGCACCAAGCGCCATAGACACAAAATACTCAGATTAGATGAATTTCAAGCTCAAGTTTCTTTCTATCGTCGTTTACTCTCAATAGATTACAAAACCAACCAAATTTTGTCAAAGTTAATAAAAGTCACAGATGGAGAAAAAATACGATGTGATTAAGTTTGAGGATCATTTTTTATAAGCGCCAACCAGACACGCAACTCAAGTAACCGAAGACAGAAGACAAGAAAGAAACGAAGAACTAACTAAATTCAATGTGATGTGTAAAACAGTAGAAATGTCGGAATGCCATCCGAGCCCAACTCTTCTTCCGTCTGTCCAAATCATGTGTCCAGTGAATATTGTATATTCAGTCCAAGTTTTCTGAGTCTAAGTCTGTTTGTCATGTGTGGCCCAGACTAAAGCCAAGATTTCAAGTCAAAATATTTCATTTTCATATGCTCGCTCCTCTCTCAAAAGCAATTTGATTTGATCTGATGTTTTCCGCCTTTTCTTCTCCATATCTTTTACAGTTTCTTGTTCTTTGTTGTTTGTATCCATGATTCTTCTTCCTCTTTTAACCATTGTGTGTGTGTGTGTGTGTGTTGTGTGAGTGTTTCTTTGAATCTAAGCGGTTTTATACTTGTTCAAAGTATTTGGTCTTTTGGTCTTTGAGTCCACTAACTGCTTTTGCTTAGATTTAATATTGGTTTTGCTGCATTTGGCATCGTTAACACTTATGTAGATTCTTCTTACGGTTGCTTCTGATGTGAAGTGATGGTGTTGCTGCCGCCTCTTGGCTTTAATCCTTTTAGAGATCTTGTACACTGATAGAACAAATGTTGTTTTTACCACCTCACATGTTGTTGTCCAGTTAGTCCATATCTACTATGTATGTTAATCCATCCATGTCTGACACCCTTTTTCCATTGTATATTGTATTGTATTGTATTGTGTTCGTGTTCGCCAGTAAGATTTCTAAACAAGTGAGTAGTTCTGACACTAATGTGACAATTATGATGAAGTGGTTAAGGTGATATTTAACGGTTTCAGTAAGTGCTGTGAAGTGTTTAAAGTTATTCTAAGCAAATGTTAGAGGGTAATGTGAATGTCATTTAGTATTTTTTTGAAATTGTATTTTACTTAAAGTAGGCTTTGATTATTCAATTGCAGTCTAAAATTAGATATTAGACTGTAACGGAGTCACATCAAAACAAAAAATTAAATAATTTTCTCAAAATCAAAATGTCTTACGAGAAGGAAATTGATTATGAAAATTTATTTACCGTACTCATAGCGATTATAATAGTTATGTGTATCATGCTATGTTCATGTTTATTTGCGGCATATTCGGATCATCTTTATGTCAAGACGCATGAACAAAAGAGACGAGTTCAAGAAATACATAGATTAGATAAAATGAACTGGAATGCGAATATGTATGAACCAAACGAAATGCCAATGGAATGGAACGATTGAAGAAGATACTCTATGTAAAAGAAAACCACAACAACAGAAAAGAGTTGGCAATGTCTTTCAAGAAATGGAAGTTCTAATTTTTAATATGCTTATAAAAATTATAAAATAACGAAACCAAAACAACAAAATTTAAATGAGCTAATTGTCTCCTACTGTAGCTGGATTGTGGGTTGCATTAGTGTTCCCACCGGGGTAATACGTCCCTGGGCTTCATGGAGCTCTACTGGCTGTAACTTGGTTACGCTGCCTGACCAGAGGTATTTTCTGGTACCACGGACGTTTGGCTTGTAGCGGTCTCATCCTACTACCCATTCGCTTAAAATCTTTGTGACAGTGAGGACATATGCTCGACCTTATAAAAGCTGCCAAATTGGCGGAAGAGGTAGGAATAGACCTCGCTCCCAACAGTGTGTAAGCTATATCCATGAGTATAGCTTTATACTGTGCCAGCTGAGGGTTACTAAACCTGCATTCTTTTTTTTTCTTTTTTTTTTTATTAGAACTAAGATTATAATTACAAATTATAACCTAGTATTTTTTAATATGAGCAATAGCGACACAGGCCTTCAGCTATTCTATTCGAGGGACTTATATTCAATTTGGGCCACCATCCCATGAATTTTTTGGAGTTCGAGTTGGTAGAATCTCGGGTACGAAGTCTGGTCAGAGGCTTTTTTCTGGTACCAGGAGCCCACGGAACTTGTGCCGTCCTGGCCAGCGGGTACGGCTCCATTGTAGGAGTATCGTGGTGACTGTGGCAGAGAGCAGCAGAGCTTTAAGATAGGCCTGTCTCTCCACCAAGGAGGGAGTCATATTTACCAAAATAAATATGACTCAAATTTGGTACCTGCGGATATACATATATCCAAGGGGACGTTGATTGACGTTTATCATTCCATGTTCTTGGCACCATGTTCTTAAGTTTTCCTAGACAGATGAGCTCGTTAAACAATGGTACTTCATTTTAACTGGATTACGTGTTCCTTTCATTGAATTATCTTATGATCTTCATGTAGTGTAGCACATTGATGGACAAATTAATATCATTCTGAGTGTTTTGGATTGAAACCGCTCTGCCAAAATAATTCTTGTATATTGTATTTTTAAGATTTAACTTTATTGTTCTTATTTAAGTTGTTTGCTTGTACTATGCTTAACCAACCAAAGAGTTGTTTCAATGAATGTACTAAGCGCCTTCAAAACACCCCAACATATTCCAAAAAAAAAAAGAACGTTATTTTTCAACGGTCAAAGTAAAAATGACTGGGTTTTTCTTGTTTGCTTGTGTTTAGTTGGTCTTAATTTCTTCTATTTAATTATCCCTTTGTTTATTGTCCTTTTTCTGTTCTCTGTTGCTTGGGGAACTTCATTTGCAGGCCTCTCTTGAACCTTAACTTTGAAGTAAACAATTAAAATGATTAATTAAGCGGCAACAGCAGCAGGACACTTTTGGGTTAATGACTTAATTAGTGAGAGATGAAAAGGGAGATGGAGATGGAGATTTTGAAGAGATGTTCACAAATCAGTCGCTTTTTGACCCTTTTTCGAAGTATTTTCATGGGACGACAATTTTTGTTTTTTTTTTGTTTATTGGAATTTTCTAGGCTCATCATTATTAATGAACTGAAATGCATAATTAGTTAGTTAAATGCAGCAGCAGTAAGATAGTTTTCAATATAATGCCTAGGCAACCCTAGTAGGTGTTTGTTAAACATTCAAATTAAATGAGTTCAGTTACACCTGGTCCCTGGATACACTAATTCAAATTGTCGCTAAGCATTCGACCTCTGTCATGCATATTAATCGCCTTCGAAGAATATCCTGACATATTTCGTAGGCTTATCTTATTGAGATCCCACTTTACACCTTGTTTCAAAATACTATACATACATACGTAATTCATGTGGTGCTGCCATAATTTAGTGGAATTTTATTATAGAAACAATTTTGTTAACCAGCAGCTTGCCAAACGATGAGAAAAGATATCGAATAACTAAATGTGGTGGCCCATCAGGCAGGCAGTAGAACAGCCTGCTAGCCTTGCTAAGACAATTCAAGGTTGGTGGTGGTCATGGGAATGAATAAAACACTCGTAAAAAATAAAAAAGAAATTAAAAGTAAGTATTGATCGGAACTTAATCAATATTTTCACGCTTGGTTCGGTACTTGTCACGTGTAACATGGTGGATACAAGTTGGTTTGGTTGGGTGCTTGGTGCAATATTCAATGTTTTTTTTTTTTGTGTTTTGCAAATGCATGTTTCAGTTTTACTATGTGGCTTTTATAATAAGGCAATCAGGTAAGACAAGTATTGTGGCGCTTGAGATTTCTGTCAATGTCTTGATATGCATAGAGACTCTCGTTTTCTTTGTTCGATATTAAATTACAAAATATGTTGTCATGTTAGCTGTCAACAACATGGTTTTCTTATATTGAAATGTATTGAACACTCTACATATTACAATTTCGTATTGGATGTTTTTTTTAGTTGGTTTTAAGGTTTTTCACAATTTACTTGTTTAATTTTTGTGTAGCAAAAATGCCAAACATCAAAGCCAAATAAAGGAGTCTTCTTTTCCTTAAACCTGAATTTTAATTCATAAGTCGTGATCAAGCTCAAGCTCCTTCCTAAAACAACAAAAAAAAAAAATAAAAAAAAAAAAATATATAAAACCAAATAAACCGTATAATGATAATGATGATGATGATGATGATCATTGTACCTTATGTATATGAGGAGTATTTGGAACACTTTAGACACGATTCGGTATCATTTGCTTTGGTTGGTAGGAAGACTTAAAATACTAACGACCGAAAGCAAAACAAAAAATGTATGAAGACGCCGCATTCAAGGCGTGAAACACATGACAGCAGTGGTGTGGTTTGGTGTGGTGTGGTGTGCATCATGGCAAACAGCAACAGCAGCCGAACATTAATCAAGATGATTGCCAACGAATGTTCCCGGATTGTGTATATCTATCAACCAAAGACTTTTATAGTATATGGGTACATAGAAATCAAACGGAACTAGCTTAGCTTAACTTAGCAATGAGCCACCATCAAAACACAAAAACTAACTCAAAGTCCAATCTATTAAAAGCCAACCAAGAGAAAGAAACGCTTTTACCTTTTTCTTCTTCCTCATCAGTATCAGAAAAACAAAAAAAATGAAATGAGGGAAAAAAAGGAAAATAGCTCAAACACGACATTGAACGACAAGAACAACGCCGACAACAAATAAAAAAATCACATACAACTAGAAGCCGGTTCTTGTTCCATTCGACAAGACTTGCGCGCATCCTTTTCTCTTATAATACAATTTTTTTGTTTTTTTTTTTTTTGGACTGGTCAGAAATGGTTGAATGACTGTTTGACTGGCTGGCTTATGTAATGCGATAGCGGTGCTAGTGAACGACAACGACAACATACTACTACTACTCATAGTATTGAATCTGAATGACTTAAGCTAACCAATCGAGCCCATTTGCGACAATGTCAAATGTGGCCTGAACTCATTCGTTGTTGCGCTCTTTAAGTCTTCTTCAGGTACAACAAGAGATCAGAGTCGAGTTCATCTATCCCCGACTTTGCCTGATCATCGAAAGAACCAACACGGAAGAGATTTATGTGTGACGTTCCCCAAACCGCATGCGGTCGTCTATATAATAATATTTAACGCGATTTTCAATGAATTCGTATTTGAAAACGCATTAAACGCCAGATCAGACATCATTCCTATTGAGAAATAAATCTCTGAAAACAACACAAAACACAACAGAACACAACGCAACACAAAGAAAGAAAGAAAACTGATCGACCGATCGACCAAACTCAAAATCCATCGTCTTTGGAGTCGAATCTGTCATATGTGCTGTTTGTGTATGTGTGTGGTCAATCTTCTCAAAGAACACGTTCCAAACTTCTTTCACTTAACACCATTTAAAATTTAATTACTGCACAATGACACAACATCAAAAATGAAATAAATTTTGAAGAATCAAAGTGACTACGAACGAGTATGTAAAGCACAAAATGAAGGAAAGCTTTATTTTTTTTTCTTTATAGTTTGCTGCGCCTATACTCTCCACGCCTTTTTCATATATGATTTTTTTTTTAGGGACACCCAACAGGTGGTCTGATCTCTTATGAAGAAATGTAGTGGTTTTGGTACGTGCGCCTTTAAAAAAAAATTCACATTCTTATGTCACAATGATGATAACGACAACTTATACAATAAAAGCAAAGCAACAAGCAAAAGATACATCAACCTTTAAGCATAATAATAATTAATGATTATTATTACAATGATGATGATAATGATTATGTTGATCATAATGTAGATGAGAAAGATGACTCGTTCACTTTGTACAGTATCTTCTTTATCGATACACTTGACACAGAATAATGTACCCTTGTCGACATCATCAGCGTTCTCGATTCAATCATCTTTAAAGTTCAAATGAAGTTTTGTCTTTCATCTTAACTGGATCTGAAACCAAAGACTCCCTCTTTTTTTTTTTTTTTAAATTTTTGACTTTGACATTGAATTTGTGTTGGTTATTGGTAGCTTTTTCTTTTCATTTTTCTTTTCATAAGATTTCATAAGAATTCTTTGTATCGCATTTTAATCGCTTTTCGTTGACATTTCAAGATAATCTTCATTAAATAAATGTCAAAAATTTCAAAAAATCTTATATCAATATCAAAATGTGAGTTCTTCTCTTATAGATTCTTATGGATCGCACAATATACCGTTGGATCGGTTTTCATGAGAGCGCCAATTAAGCTTTGAATCAAAAGAAAGATTTGAAATAAAGTTGATTGGTTTAATTTTTTTTTTTTGAATTTTTTCGGATTATTCACTTGACATTTTTGATTTGTTTTTTCATTTAAAAAACAATTCATAACCCATCGTTTAAGTAAATAAGAGCGAGCGATGATGATGTAGTTTTTTGAGTTTAAAAATATTTTTGAGAGTCTTCATACCTGAAGATCAAAATTTTTCATATATAAACTCTATGAATCTTGGTTTTTCTGTTTTGTTTTCTTTTTTGATTTTAACAGTCTAAACAAGAACTTAAATTCAAGTAAATAAATGAGATTTCGATTGAAATATAGTTATGAATGTACAGTTTTGAGGAATTTTAACATTCCTATGAAATAAATTGCCTATCACCATAGACAAACAAATAGTTCACTCAAAAGCCTTACGGCTCATAGTAAGTCAAAGCTTAGCTTAGACTGCATTTAATTTTAGTGCCGCCTGGTTAAACCTATCCATAGTTTCGCTTCAAAGGGTTGCCTCTCAGGGTTTTTACACATACTAAGTTCCCTTACACCGACAAGATGGCATTCTAGAAAGGGAATTTATGGTATCCAATTTATTTAGTTGAATTCATCTATTGTATTTACCACTTGGGGAGTTTTGATTTGCTTTCACTTCCAGTCTGTTGTTATATACTATAATCTAATTGTACTTGTTCATTAAGTAATGATTTCTGCTCCTCGATTTCTGAGTGGAGTATTGAGTTTTTAAATTTTTTCTACAGCGAGAGACTCTTGGTAAAATCTAGCTAAGTAAGTATTAGAATATTAATACTTAATGTACTCATAAGTCACTCCAGATATTTTGATCAGACTTCATTCATGCCATTGGTTGTTCATCACCTTAGTATTTCTCTACCAATTTTTAATACTTCTTTGCCATATTCATGTCAGCTTTCCCCTTTATATTGTCCCAAGTTCCGAATATCCTCTTCATCACCACATTACACGAGTACACACCATTTTTATTTAATGGACAACTTGTTTTATCTTTGGGATGTGTAGGTTAGTATGTTCTCTATAAGACTTTATTTCTGTTAGTTTCCCTTACTTTCCCATTACTTCATCTACATATACCTGTGTTCACTAATCGATCGTTCTTATACTTTTATCCATGTCTATGTTCCTCTATCATATTCAAATTGTAGATTAACACACCTTGACTACAATACTTCCCAATTAATTTCTAATGCCATTTAAATTAATGTATTTATCAAAATATTTACAAAACAATTATTATTATTGCTTACTTTGATTTGGTTGGATTTATTTTCATATGTGCACTAGTTCACTTCAGTATAATCGATCACTCAGTGTCGACAGACATTATGCATTCCGTTTGTTGGATTGGATTTGCATAAAAGCGCTTAGCGAATTATTTGTTCTGTTCATAAAGTAATCTGTTTGTTGTGTGGGTCTGACATGATCTGGTATTCAATAATGTCGAATGCGTTAATGTTGTCTAGATTGTTCTTGTTCTTGTTATTATTGTAGTATTGTTATTGTTGTTGTCATTGTATGATTATTTATTGTTCTTAATGATAAATTGCTGTTGAAAATATTATTAGAGTTAAATTCTCTTTGATATTGTACAATCATATCGTTAGTTATAGTATACCTACATATTATAATAATTGATTTAGGTGTCATGTCGCTGTCGCCATTCCCAACATTACTGCTTTTGTAATCTTTTTCTATTTCTTGTAGTTGGATTCTCAATTTAATACTCTGTAGTTTCGTAACGATTTGATTCGCTGACAACTTGATATTACAATTTTATTAACATAAATTACTTTATTTAAAATGCGACAAATAAATTAACCCTATAAAAATAAGAACACAGAAATAAATATTGTATATAAAAACATTGAACATTCAAATGTTTCTCAAAATGTCTCATATTTAATTGGTTTATTGGCGGTTTTTTAGATATTTTTATTGACATGTGCCTGATATTCTTAATTTTTCAATAAATATTAAGAAATGGGAACGTTGGATCTTATGAATAAGAATAAGAGTAACAAACTATACTTGACAGATTTGAAAAGAAGACTTGCCTAGGGCTGCCTAGTGTACTTAGGATAGGATGAGATAAGCAGGCCACTCACCACTGGTTCAAGTTAACCCAAAAGTCTTAATACCCATTGTAATGACTGAATTTCTCTTAGATCCAAGGTTCGCGTTCGACCTCAGGGTCCTTGCACCTGCTAAGAGCTTCAAAGAAATTGCTAAAAATTATCTAGTTAATGAAGTTTATAGTTAGATCCTCAGGGTTGTCCAACTATATCATACGTTTCCAATTTGTTTTTTTAGGAAATAGTTTTAAGAGATTTTGGTTTTACGTCAAACATAAAATATCAACTTTTGTCAAAATTTTGAATATAAAACCAAACAAAAAAAAAAAAAACTAAGGAAGTGGCTAGTAAGTTTTTTCTTTTTATAAAAACTCTGATTATTAAACTAAAATACATAATAACGATTATTCAAAGATTCAAATCCAAATGTCTTAATAATTTTTTTTCTAAATTTTTAAGCGTGACATTTTTGAAATACAAAATGTCATTCAGCTTGATCAATATAAGCATCATTATTTCGCCAATACCTGTCAGTGTACCTGACAGTATTGTAAGGGAGCAAGGCGGAGAAGAGAATCAACATGGCTTCCAATTGGTATTATGTACGTCGAGTTCAGCTTCAAGTACCCTTCGTTCTATAACATCGGTAATTCAAAATTTTGTAGTATTGTATTAAAATTTACAAGAATACAATTGAGATAATTTGAATTTTCTATTTCTAGGGCATAAGGCGCAGCGCACACAATATTTTCGATCGACTTACTGGTACAGGTTTTTACCTAATGCCCTCTATGGTTACTATACCAGGTGTGAATTCATGCATCGGTGCTTTGAAGAATGTAAGTATATTTTCTATTTTTTCAATGTCATAGTTGTTAATTTTTTTTTTCCCCTATCACTTCGATTTAACAGTTTTCCGAAGAAACTAATGAAAATTATACATTTTTTGCTGGTCAAAAATATGTAGTAACTTCGGCTGCATTTAATGTAATAGACCTAGAAGATTTTCTTTGCATATTTGAAAAATGTTACAAGTGGCTTATGACCCTAAGGACTCAACCAGTTCCCAAAAAAATTTTGATCGCACAACCGATATGTAAGACATATAATAAAACCACTATGACTGAGGGAATTTTACTTGATGTTAAGGAAATTTAAAGATGCCCCTTTACAATTACAACGAAGAAAGAAAATTATTGACTTTGGATAAATGAATCTTTGAAAAGATTGCAAATTTGTCGGTTCTAGCTTTTTCCAAACATTTATTTTTTCCTCATTTTGAATGAATTGAAATTTTTACAATTGCTTGCATTAATGGGATCTTTCATTATAAAAATATAAATAAAATCGCAATGGAATAAGCAATTAAATGGAACAACTTGAGTCTTAATGGTGTATAAATTGCAGTGATACTTTGGAATATTAAAGTCTTGTGAAATTATTGAGAATCCCAATTGAATACGAGTATTACAATAATATAATTGGATATTATCTGATTAGATTAGATTAGGAAAGGGTGGGCGGGAAGTAGTTTTCTCGGGACTGTTACTTTATTTGGGTTTATTGTTTGGTGTTCATAAGAAATTCCAAGATTTTCTTTGGGGATAGGTCTGCAATTCTTTTTGGTTCTAGGTAAAAGTTGCCTAGATACCGGTCCTACCTGTCCTGTTAGGAAACCTGAGTCTATATGGATAGCTTTCCTTTAGATCATGGTATGGGCTAATGAATGGCCACCATTGCCACAACTGGCATGCGATATAACAATTCGGGGACAGCAATAACGAATCTTCGCACAATGGATGTTATGTGGCTTTTTTTTACAGACTTGTGCCAGCATTTCAATGAATTGAACGTAGAGCTTCCAGACCCAAGTAAAACGATTATCGTCATGGCAGATTTCATTCGTGATTTGAGGCTAAATTGCATGTTTATAATAACTATGTTTCTACCAAAAACTACAAGTATTTTCCAAACTTGAGAAAAGTCTTCAAAGATTTAGACCTACACAAAAAACCAGAGAAAGAAAAAGTCGCTGAAGAGTTTAATGCGGTAATTCATTCATCAATCAATTTTCAGGAAGATAGTATTATAGAAAATTGCACGTTCACCAATAAAGGTTCGTAAACCGTGTCATAGGTTTGTAAAGTGGGTGATAACACCCTCTTGTAGGTGCTGGAGGAGGCAATAGAATGCTCAGAGCAAATTGGGTGGCCTTAAGTCAATCTAAAAACAAAGGTAAGTTAAAAATTTGGGGGAGCACTAGATTTTTTTACAGCTCAAAGTGGGCGGTATGTTTTTATTCAATACTAGAGGTGCCCTCGACTTCGTACGCGTGGTATTGGAAATATGTTTGTGCGCAAAAAGTGAGTACTCAGAGAGGAAAAATACAACAACAAAAGCATTAAAAACTAAAAAACGTACAAAACTTTTTATGCTTGGTCTTGCAGTGGTTTTAAAAAAACTTAATTCTTAAAAATGTTATATTAAAAGTTAAAAACTGAAAAAAATAAGTGTGCAACTCTTTTCATTAGCATTCATTTGTCATTTAAAAAAAAAAAATTATGAAAATCGGTTTGGTGTAGTGTGCGCTAGATAAAAAGATGTTAAAAATTTGGTAAAAAGTGCCTGTATCTCGACAACACTGCCACCTACCGGGTCCAACTGAAATATAAACCATCTTGGTGAACCAATAAGTAAAACAAAAAAAAAACAAAAAATTATCAAAATTGGTCTTGCCGTTTAGGAGATTAAGAGTGACAAAACTTCGTACACTCGAATTTTATATATAGAGAAGATTGCTCAGGTTTTCCTTCAAAGCATTGTTTGAGTTTTTAATGAAACCCTTAGGCAGCCTGCAGAATGGGTCTGTTTCAATAATATCGCTGGTAAAACTTCTCTTTGTCTATAATATAATAAGATTTTTCTATTATCTGAAACATTTCTCTCTCTTAATTTTTAATACATACAAAGTATTCAAATCATTATCAATTTAGCTGACAGCTTCTATGTATATAGCAAACATTAGTTAGTTGGCAACAGACCAAGACACTTTGTTCTTAGTTTGTCATTATCAAATAATAATAAATTTGTTAACAAAACCACAGAACACCCGATAATTATTGATAAAGTGGGCTGCTGATCATAAATGGAAACTTGCCTGCTGTTTGACTGAACTAAACTGAGCTGTTGCAGCCAATACTTCTAACCTGCTCATAGATACATTGGTGGGATCTAGACAGACGATTTAAGACAAACGTTTATTAATAAAAGTAGGCGTATCGAGTTGGTAACTAAATGCGTTCATATAAAATTTATTATGACATTCATATTAAAGGCGTTACTAAAGATAAATTTGATAAATCGTCAAGATGGAAGCGTGCTAAATTTATTGATTGATAGAATCGGAACACTATACATACAAGTACTATACTCTGTAAAAGAAGGAATCAACCAACCAACAGAGTTTACAGAAAGTATTGTAAGTATGTACATAGTTGCATGTTGAAAGTGTTGGTTAGACTATGTTGCATTCTAACTTGCGGCAAACATTTAAGGTGTCAATAAAATATTGGCCAAATCACTTTTCTTCGTTGGTTCGTTCGTTCGTCCGTTTGTGTTTCACTCACTCTATTACTACTTAACGGTTTGTGTTGTTCACAAGTTTTCTGTTGTTTCTATTTTTTTATTTTTCTTTTTAACTAATTTTCAACTTCATCTCTCCATCTTCATCTTAGACTTGGCTTATATTAATTGAACACATATTTTTCATATTTATTACTTTATAGCAGACATCGATGCATAAATATGTCTATGCGCGGATTTCCTACTTAAGTCAAGGCGCCAATATCTTTGTCCTTGTTGTTGTTGGCGATGTTGTCAGCGTCATCATCATCATCACCATCATCACCATCAACGACATCGTAGTCTTACCAAAAACAAGTCGACTAAAACATATTCTAACAAGGAACATGATGCTGATGTTGTTGTTCCTGTTGACCACGTTAGAAGATGAACAAGTTCCCACATATTTTCATTATGCATTCAAGTGAGTACATTTCTATTTTTCTTTTATTTCTTATTCGATAGATTTTTTTCCTATAATTTCTTTGCTAATTTTTTCTAATTATGCTCGCTACTTTGGCATTATGCGCCATTTCCATTAATGTGTTCTTTGGGTTAATTGAATTTTTGTCATACTCACACGCAATGTGCTGATGACTGACAGCCGGCTGTTCTTGCTATTTCCCAATGTATTACAGAACTCTCCCCATTCATACGAGTATTGATTATTTTATATGAGATTTTTGCGGCATAAGTTTGCCATAATGGTTGTTTGTATTCGATTGGAATTGGTTTAGTTGGGACATTAATGTATAGTTTATTATTACATTAAGATAATTTCATTTGTATTAAAAGGATCTCAGCTTAAATTAAACAAATCATAGAATGTATATAAAGATAGTTTTTAGGATGTATTTTTAGGATTCCGAACTCAAAGGGTACCAAAAGGAACCCTATTGCAGAGACTTCGTTGTCCGTCCGTCCTCGGGTCATATCTCATAAACCGCAATAGCGAGAGAGTTGAAGTTTTCACAGAATATGTAGTTCTATCCGGGCATCAGCAACAAATACTAAAATTAAAATATTTTAAAAAACTTAAAGCGGTGCCCATACAAGAAACATTTTGGTTTGTATGGTAGCTATACGATCCAGTAATTCCACGATCTTGAAATTTGGTTGGTTGGTTGCTATATACCAAAAACTTATATTATCGAAATTTCAGTTTGATCGCACCACTAGAAAGGGTACCTCCCATACAAACCCCCATTAAAATTCAGGTTCTTATTAGAAAAACTTTTTTATTTTATGTTTTATCGAACTGAAATTTAGACACCATAAATTCTTGACATAGGCGCTATACATCTGTTGGAACCAGCCAAATCGCCCAACTAGGAGGGGTACCTCCCATACAGACCCACCATTAAAATTCAGGTTCTTATTCGAAAAACTTTTTTGTTTTTTGGACTATTGAACTGAAATTTAGATACTATAAATTTCTGATACAGGCGCGGTACATTTGTTGGAATCAGTCAAATCGGACCACTAGAGGGAGTACCTACCATACAAACCCCAATCTAGTACGCAACCTCCGTGTACGAGTCAGACTCGCAGTTGGCCCGTTTTTACCAATATTTATCATCTATAATAATAAGTAATATAAAAAATTTAACCTTGGAGTCAGGTTAACAAGAAACAAACAACTTATGAGATGATTGAGCCAGAAATTATGTTTTAACGACCAACGACGAGGGTTGGGCATAAGTTCCAGGAATTAAAAAAACTTGTCCATGGTTTACTTATGTTAAGTTTAAGAATCTTTGCACTCAAATATACATTTCCAATCTCAAATATCATCAATCCTTTCATTACCATTTGTATTCGGATTAACAACTTCCAAACTAAAATCCTTTAAAAATGCTAAATATTCATTATTTTATGTTGGAAATCCTAATGAATCATACAAGAGAGAATCAACTGTTGCTCCTAGTATCTCAGAAACAGTCATCTAATTAAGTAAATAATACACAAAGTGATGATGTTGCATTTGCATGCATTGCCACACTAAATGTCAGGGCCAAACAAAAGTCTTGCGGCGACAGATTCCCGAAAATTAAGACATGATGACATATGTATTTCGATTTTGCGATTTTGCGTTTATTTGAAATCGAAAAGTTTAACTGACGGCAATATAAATATTTCAGCAAATGACCCAAGGGGCGCCTTTCTCAGCCATCGTCAGTCAGGCAGAGACACAGACGTCAGGAATACATAAATTAACCAAACTAATGCGCGCTGCCGCTTTAGATGCTTTTGGAGATGACGCTGATGATGATCATTGAGGTTTATTACTTTTGATTCTTGGTGAGTTTTATACTTATTATTATATTTGCATTATCGTGTGATTTTTACTTTTATTTTTTTTTTTTTTTCATTTTTGGTTTTTCTGTTGCCAAAGTCAATATGATGACAGATAGATATTCATATTAATTTCATTTAATTTGCGAAAATATTTATGTGTGAGATCTTAAACTTCTTCGATTTCTTTTTCGCTGGTTTGTTGTTTTTTTTTTTTGCATGTGAATTCAAAGGAACATCAGCGACACACCCATCTTATAAAAATGCCAAACAAAGTGTGCGGTTTTCTTCTTCACTTCAAGAAGTCTTAATTATTGGCATTATTTATTAGTTGAATTTATTATTTGTATCCGAAAGAACAGACTGCTTCTCAAGTATAATAGAGTGAGAATCCATGGATAATATAATGATTATATTATGGTGTCTGAGAACAAAGTGTTGAACACTTTTTCGTATTCTTCTTCGTTCGTACGCTGTTGACATTTTAATTTTGTGCAATTTTTTAAGAATTTTTATTGATTTCAAAATTTTGATAAATTTGTTAGAGAATTTATGATCGCATTAATCTAATAACAGAAATAATTTCAATTGATCCACATTTAACATTATGGCATAAATAATAAAAATTTTGCATATGAGTCTATTTGCAAAATGATATCTTGAATAGGGGGAAGCGCCGGATGTGGCCTTGAATGGGTCTATTATGACAGCCTTCATAAATAGATTTCATGCGAGCTTCTGATATTCATCGATTTTCTTCTGAAGTAAACCTAATCCAAATTAAGCCCGCGCTCACAGCGATAGATGCTTGAAGTGCACCCTTTCTGACTGAATGTGTGTACTTATATGATAGTAGCACATTTTATTTCTTCTCTTCGACATGGGTTTCGGCCTGTCAAACTGACTTCCCTTGGCCCAAATTAGGGGCCCATCCGTAAATTTTTTCACCCGAATTTCATGATTTTCAGATTAATCACCTCAGCTCACGTATTTGTCTCTCCACTCCAGAAGTCAAGTATCGGCTTCAATTGCTACCGGTTCAAGCTTGCTATCAGCCGGAAGATCCTTTTGAAATTTGAAGACGTTTACCTTTCCGAAGTTCTCTTGTGCTTAGTTAGATTAGACGTGGTCTTAATCTGATCTGAGTTCTTCTTAATTAAAAGCTTTGTTCCCTTATAAAGTGGACGACAGGTTTTTTTTCTTGGCATGTTAATGTTGAATTTGACTTTGTGGACATTTAATTTCTCTCATCTTTTCTTTATGGTTCCTTTTAGGGTTCCTATTAAGGCTCTAGAAAAGTCACAAAAAATAAAAATAGAGTTCGTAATATTTTTAAGTTTCTCGTTTACAGCAGTTTTGGGTTTTAATACATTAGATGTTGACATGAGAAGACACGAAGCTTATGATTCCTCCCAGTACCCTTTGTTACACACTGTGACGCTATGTTGACTCCCTCTCCACCCATTAACGTGTGACGGCGACAATGGTCCCCTTATATATAAAATTTTGGAATGTTTCTTATGCTAACATAGATTCATAGACGACAAATTAAGATTGTTAATAAACTTTTATCTATGTCCAAGAAATTTTTTTGCTATAAATTTTTGGTTTAGAGATTTAAAAGATTAAAAATTTCAAGAAGCATTTTCGTGTAGCCAAAATCTTACATATTTTCTTTCTAGATTTCCAATCGTAAAGTCTTTAATCACCATGACTACTTCCCTATAATTATTACTATCACGATTTACTCAGCAAAAAAAAAAAAAAAAAAAAATAATGGTTAGCACCAATCTAGGCAATCTAAGTAGAATTCTTATTAAGACGACGAAACACCGCTTTTTGTTATTGTATTATTTGATAAGAATTTTTTGGAGGAATCATGCTATTCGTTACCAATTCGATCGTAAAGTTTTTAATCACTAAAGCCACTTACCAATTATGTTTATTAATTAATGCTTGTCAAGATCCACTTAGCATCAATGTACATAGAAAATGTTGGTGGGACTGTTACCAAGAAGGTACAACCCCTTTTTAAAATTAGATTGATAAGAATTTTTTTTTTTAAGGTAACCATAATCATACTATTTTTCTATTGTAAATAAATATCATTCTAATAAATACTTATCTCACACAAAGTGTGATTCATTTGGTTCACAAACTCATTTAGTACGAGAAAATCATAGGCGAATTTTTACTTAGAGAAACGACTGACCCTCTCCGAATTTGATTACCTTATCAGCTTATCGGTAATTATGTTACGTCATGATATTACGAATCACCCATCAATACATTTTACTTAAGCTTTAAAATTTATTGTTATAAATTTTTGAAAAGTCAACTTTCAAGTTCAATGGGGGCCGACCATGTGTCTATATTTAAATGTATTTGGTGCCAAGACATGTGATTATTTGTCAGAAAATATTGCCACTGTAATTTGTAGGTGTTGTTAATTTGTTATACTTTGATAGATATGATAAAAATTCGTCTACAGTCAACTCCACTTAACTGTAACTACACATTTTTGCTTTAGCAGCATATTGCGCTTAGCTGCACTAAAAATTGTAAACAGTTGATTGCTGTTAAGTATTTTTTACATAACAAGTAATTGACATTATAAGCTTAAGTCTAACTGCATTGGATTAGTTTTATACAATACATTTTTAGTTAGACGATGCAAGGTCCGAGCTATAAGGTGGATGCATTAAAACTTTCGAACCAAGGTCCATCAATTTGTTCTGGGTCATCAAAGATGTGTGTGGCCTAGCATTGTCATGATGGTAGACAACTTCCTTTCTGTTGGTCAATTCGCTCTTTCTTGTTTGCTTATTCACACGGTCGAGTTGTGCACAGTAGAGGACCGAATTGACAATTTCACCAGGTTCTAGCAACTCACAAAAAAACAATTCCCTACCAATCCCACAAAGCTCTCAACATAACCTTGTTTGCCGTCAATCCAGACTTTGAAGTTATTTGTGGAAGGTCACCGGTCTTTGGTCGCTTGCGTTGGATTTTTTATAGCGTATTTCTTCAGATATTTCATTCATATTCAAATTAGTATAACTTTTAACACGAGCAACGAATTACACAGCTGTGTGTTGCCTGAAATGTCACCTTTCAAACACATGTTCGCTTGACAGAATCAGATTAGTGTTGCCAGATCTATGGACGCCAACACCATCTAGTGGCAAAAAACCGCGGAGACTTTGTATGACCCAATACTTTTTAGTGGAAGATTATTGGGGTACAGCTGTGTGGTAAGTGTCGTATCGCACATTAAATTGGGGCTGCCGCCAGTTGATTTGGATGTTAATGCAACCACGACATGTAACGACTGCTGTATAAACTGATTTCATCTTTAGATCTCTGTCTAGGGTATAGGGTGAATAATAATCAGAGATCCCCTGTGATCATTCTTATTTCTTATATATTCTTGACATTCCTTATTAAAACGTTTTAAGCTTTAATTTATATAACTGTAGGTGATTCACTATTCTGCAACCAAAAATAGTCAAAATAGTTAGCAAAACTTTTAAAAAATCGGCCAAGTGCTAGTCATACACGTACACGGAAGGTTCGGTACCAGATTGGGGTCTTTCGACTAAGAACTTGAATTTTAATGGTGGGTATGTAAGGGAGCTACCCTTCCTAGTGATCTGATAAAACTGCAATTTGCAAACTATAGGTTTCTTATTCACTTCCACAAACTAAGAAAATTTTAAGATCGTGGGGTTACTGGATCATGTAGATCCCATACAAACCAAAATGTTTCTTTAAAATATTGAATATATTTTAGTTTAGCAGATTGTTGCTGTTGCCCGGAAATAACTTGTACGTTTCATGAGATATGACCCGAGGACGGACGGACGGACAACGAAGTCTTAGTTATAAGGTTCCGTTTGGTACCCTTTGGTCCAGAACCCTAAAAAGGATTATTAATCATGTTAAGAATTCCTATACTAAAGAAGAAAAGTCCAATGTCATCTGCACAATATGCATTTGATAAAATTTTTATAAGAAATAAGTTTCATGATCCCTCGTCAATTCTTTAAAAACAATTTCATCTGTAAAAATGCCAATAGTAATTACATATTGCATTATAATATTTACTTATCTCAACACACAAATGTTGACAAACATGTTCGGTGAAAATCCACTTAAATTCTGTTCAATTCAATTGTACTATGATTAAGAAACCCCCAACAGTTGTGGTTCTTGGAGTACGTGATTGATCGCTCATCAAACTTTGTACTTCTTATAAAATCATTTGAATCATTTGCGTAAATCGAAAAACCACATAAAAATCTTGTTATTTGGGGTTTAGACCAAAAAAAAAGAAAGAAAAATTATAAATTGAGTCATCAAAATTTTATAAATTAGGAAAGCCGGAACTATTCCATTGTTATATCCAAAAGTAATTGCATATAAAATTGCGAAATTATTTATATTGTGGAAAAGAAACGTCAGAAAATGACGTAGAAAAACACTATCAATGCATTTGTTTTAGATTAAAGTAAACGAAAAGCAAATAAACAAAAAGCCAAGTAACTTTTTATTAATAAATAGAAAATATAACAACAAAAATGATTACAAAAATTTACGTTATGCGCCAAGAATCACACACGCAGTCTAAAAACCTACAGTAAAGGGTAATATAATATTTTGAATATTAATAAATGCATATATTTGATTCTAATTATGGGTAGAATTCCTCTGATTTGATTAGTTGATTGGATGATCTAATTAAGCTATAAATAATAGTTTTGAATGCTCAATTTTTGCAAGAAAAACTATATATATTTGTTAGTTAAATTGAATTAAATAAAATTCAATTCAAATAAATGGAAAAAAAATAACATTTTAAAAGTATTTTTGAACTTCTGTTGCAAATATTATGCACATCACTGTACATTTAACAGTGAGTGCATTAACAGAATCAAACTGTTGCCGGCATTTTGTAACATAACATCGTCAACGTAATAACAGAGCAGAGCACACACCACAGCGGCGCAGCTTCAATTTCACGACGTCGACTGCGCCGTCAGCAGTAATAACGACGAAAATTGACTTGCTGAAGAATTGTAATTGAATGAAAAATTCAGTCACGGCGCAGCACGCATACGATTGACAACGCTTAGTGCGGACAACATAGAAGAAGAATACGGAAATGATGTGTGAAATACTACTATTACTTTGTATTATATCTTTGCGCGTATCTTTTTACATTTTGAGTTTCAATCTGATGGTCATATGAATTTTTGAAAGTGTAATTGAATCGAAATAAAAAAACATTTTATTTAACCAAGACAAATTAGAATTGAAATAGAAAGTTTTTTTTTTTTAAAGAAAAGTTCATGAATTTTGAATATCAAAAATAAAAAACAAATAAAATATGAAAATTGTAAAAAATCTTTAAAAAAATAGAAACAAATAAAAATATATTAAAAAGCCTTAAAAAATTCAAATAAATAAAAGCATCTTAAAAAACCTTGAGAAATAAAAATAAATACAAAATTCTTAGAAAAAAACATAAAATTATTTGAAAAAAAAAAAAAAATATTTAATATTAAATTTAATAAAACTTTTCACTAAAAAATTAAAAAAAAAAAATTAAGAAAACAAAATAATAATAAATAAATAAATAAATAAAATAATAATAAAAAAAAAAATAATATAAAAAAATTAAAATTTAATATACGAAAAATTCAAATAAATATTAATATTGCTGTTGCTACCACAAATTGTTTTGCTGTTGTTTTGCTTAATGTTGTTGTAGTTGTTGTTGATATTAATGTTGCTCTTGTTACGCCACTTACAACAACAGCAGCAGCAACAACAACAACCTTAAACACCAACAATTAAACATTGTCTCTCTGTGTGTTTTTTTGTTTTGTTTTGTTGGTGACGACGACGACGACATTGTCGAGCATCAGAAGCAATAACAACAACCACAGCAACAACAAACGCTAGCACGAGCACTTAACTCTAACTAAACCAAAAAGTGGAGCTTCACACACTAAAACAACAACAACAACAACAACAACAACAACACGGTCAAACACCAAAAATCATCATCACAATCACCAAACATCGTCGGTGTCGTTGTTGTTGTCGTCTTCGCGGTCGTCGTTGTTGCCTTCGTCACTATTGACGATCCACACAACCGATACACCGACAAAACTTTTCAACAACCGGCAGCAGCAGTGTCCGACTTCAGTCTGCGGGCGCGTTTCTAACTGAGCGGTAACGAAAAATGAATGATCTATAAGGTGTACGTTGTTTCTTAATCAAAAAACCACAAAAATTTCGAACATTTTCCTCCAAAAAAAAAATAAAAGTAAAAGAAATCCTCTAATCGAAAATTATTGAAATAAAAGACTAATCGGAATAGATTTGAATTTCCAAAACATTTTACCTTAATAATTCACTTTCTTTCAAGTGAAAGGATAAATTTTATTTGAAAAATTGCTAAAGTGTCATTTGATTGTTTTTGATTGTGTTTTACATGAAATATTTTCTGGCAAAATTTGTCAATGAAAGAAGGAAGAAATTTTGCAAAAAAAAAAATTAAGCAAGAATTTGAAAATTTATTTAATGAAAATGTTTAGCAAGAAAACAAATTGCTAAAAATATGTTAAAAAATTTACAAAATTTGTGAAAATTTTCTCAAATCAATTGAAGAAAATTTACTTCAAAATAAGTGGCAAAAATAAATGAAACACAAGAAAATAAATGAAATAAAAATGAAAAAATTAAATGAAAATGAAAAATGTTTAAAGCTAATTGTGTCTTGTGTGCGCTCCGCTTAAATAATATTTTGGGATTTTTTTTTACTTTTCTTGAATGAAAATTAGAATTGACATAAATTCTCTTGAGAAAAAGGTAAAAATAAAATTAACTTTATTAAAAAACAAAAAATAAACATAAAAATATTTTAAATGTTTTTCATTATGTAACTTTAAGAGAAAAAAGTGAATTTAAAATATTTCAGGTTTTGATTTCATAATTTGAATGAATTGAGAGGTTTTCCCTTTTTCCATTCCAACAAAATAAATTCTTTTATGTAACCAAATTGTGTTCAAATTGGGAAAAAGTTTAAAGTTCTTTAAACAAAATAAAACCTTTGAAATCCAATTCTTAGTTTGTGTTCACAGAGATAAATAGATGTGATTCATAATTTTTAGAAGTCTATTCCACTTAGTTCAGACAATTATTTTTACAAAATTGAATTTAAAAAATTTTAGTTTGCAAATAACAAAGTTAACAAAACGATAAAAGTTCAAAATTGCAGTGATTTGATAATTCCGTTTGTCGTCGTACATAAATCATTATCTATCGATTAGATTAAACATAAATTTCTTAAATGGTTACCTAATGATATAATTGATCGATCGGTTCGTCATTACAGATGTCCAGGAGGGAGATCGGATTTGCTTTTCTTTTGTGTTAGAGGTGAATAGTTTAGTTTATAACATACAATATATTCTTTATGATAAATGAGTTGCTTGTTGAAGCCTCATTTGCAGTTGCCTTAAAAGTGTAGTTACTACTTATTTGTGCATATTGAGTAGAATCATCCGTAACATTGGAAGGACACATCCTACTCATTCCAGGCAATTGTACGCTACCGGCTAGGCCAGTCATTTGTATTGCTTGCATAGGCGCAATAAAACGAGGCATGCCAGGTATTCCAGCACTAGGGGCTCTTAACATATTAATGCCAATGAGCGTTCCATGTGATCCACTTGCCTTAGCTGTTCGTCGGTTGCAACAATGGCATCTGACCGGGTATTGATATCATGCCCACGACAGACGCTGTAGCTGGTCTAGTTAAGTACCTTATGGCTTGCAGTACTTGTATCATAACGGCACGATTGACATCATCTAGTTGCTTCTGTTGTTGTTGTGGCGCTATGTGTTGTTGCTGTTGCTGTTGCTGGTGAGGAGAGGGGGCTACAGCTTGAGTTTTCGCCATTGCGGTGTGTTCCTGTGCCTTGACAGCATTTGCTGCTCTGGTCGTTAGCATCATTGATGGTGGGTTAGAAGTTACAATAGACGTTGTGGGAGAAATTATTTTATTGTTAGATGTTGTAGCTTTTAAACTTGTCACTTCTTTCGCCGCTGCAGCAAGTCTGTTCTGATATATTGATTTGTGAGCAAACTTAAATCCTCTGCTGGATGCATAATTCTTGCGGTGATGCTTCTGACTTTATTGGAAGCACCACTATATGATGTCGCAATAGTGTTGACAACCCCTGACCGGGCGCTGTGTGGTTCTGGCAGTGCTGATATCTTTGTAGCTTTGTATGCGGGCATTATTTTCATAATCTTCTTTTAAAGTATAAGAAGGAAGTTTCTTAAAACATTAAATAAATGCATACAATAGTAAATTCTCATTTGCGAAGATGATTTCCCAAATTTAAAGTGTATTAACCTTAATTTTTTTATGACATCTTAACACGACAGATGAGGTGCCTCTTTAAAATATATAAAAGTTAACAAATCATAAAAATTATGAACAAATAAATATTAAGAAACATAAGCAACTAAAAACGGCTAGCAAAAAAGAAAATTCGCACATTTGTGCAAATAAAAACAATTTACGCAAAATAAAAACAAATTTAAAAAGCGACAAGAAAATATAAAGCAAAACCATCATAAATAGAATAAACACTAAATAAAAATAAGTAGACACCTTCCTTTCTATGAACATACAATATGTACGTGTATATAGTGCGTAAAATAAAAAAACAAAACAATAAAAGACTACTATGCACATGTATTTGAATGTATCTTAATCTATTTGTATTTGTATCTATTTGCCTTTGCTTAGATACATCTGTATTATTTATGTATATAGCACAATTTATTATCTAACACCAACAAATGCTTATCTAATGCGAAATAACCATCATAGGGAATCATTTGATTTGCGTACTTATCTTCTGTACAGAGTACTATGTAAGTATCTGAGGATCTGAGAAAAAACACTTTAGTATCTTAACTATCAAATGTTAATGTGTGAGAATTGCGTACATTCAGATACGAGTTGATTAGCTAGAGTAGTTTAGTACTATTATCATGTAGGAGGGGGGCATGAATGCGTTTGCTGTGAACGTAAATTTGTCCATGGCAGTCAAATAAAGCCATCGGGTTCAACAACTGCTAATCACATGTGTGTCTATATATACAGACACAGATACATTTATACTGACTAAAGTGAAAAGTGAAAATAAGTAAAGCAAAAAAACCTACACGCACACAAATTGGCAAAATATGTCGCTACATAGATACAATTGTATTTAGTAAATACTTAAAAATGCGTATCTATTTCCTTTATTTGCTTTTTTCTATTGTATTTCAGTTGAGTTTGTATTTGCAAAAAAATTTTGAACAATTGCGTAAATTCGCCAAATAATGATAAATGAATCAAGATAAATATAAGAAAATTCTAATGAAATTTTGCAAATTATAATTAATTGAATAAAGAATATAAAACATACTTCCAGAAATCATAAATTAATGCAAAAATTGTAAGCAAAAACTCAATTGATCAATTTTTAAAAATTAATAATAAATATTAAATTTAAACTAAAAAAATTAACATTAATTAATTAATAAATCTTAAAAATGTTTTAAAGGGAATTATAAATAATAAATAAATGATAAATTAAATTAAATAAAATCAAATTAAAATGTGAAATACTAAAAATAAACAAAAAGTAAAATAAAAAACAAGGAAAATTCATTGAAATAAAAAAAAGAAATTACAATATGATTTTTATAACAAAAAATATTATTTAAATAAAAAAATAAAAGAAAAAAAAAATATTAAAATTAGAAACAAAAAATTAAATGAAAATTATTAAAAAAACAAAATAAAAATAAATAAAATACTAAAAAATAAAAATAGACACAAACTAAAATAAAAAGTAAAGAAAATTTATTGAAATAACACAAAAAAAAAAGAAGTTATGTTCTTTATAACAAAAAATATTATAAATATTTAAATTAAAAAATAAAAGTAAAAAAACATATTAAAATTAGAAACAAAAAATTAAATGAAAATTATTAAAGTAAAAATAAATAAAATACTAAGAAAATAAGAATTAACATAAATAATAAATGAATGATAAATTAAATTAAATAAAATCAAATTAAAATGTGAAATACTAAAAAAATAAAAATAAACAAAAAGTAAAATAAAAAGCAAGGAAAATTCATTGAAATAAAGAAAAAGAAATTATGATTTTTATAACAAAAAATATTATATAAATAAAAAAATAAAAGAAAAAAAAAATATTAAAATTAGAAACAAAAAATTAAATGAAAATTATTAAAAAAACAAAATAAAAATAAATAAAATACTAAAAAATAAAAATAGCCACAAAATAAAATAAAAAGTAAAGAAAATTTATTGAAATAACACAAAAAAAAAAGAAGTTATGTTCTTTATAACAAAATAAATATATTATAAATATTTAAATTAAAAAATTAAAGTAATAAAATATATTAAAATTAGAAACAAAAAATTAAATGAAAATTATTAAAGTAAAAATAAATAAAATACTAAAAAAATAAGAATTAACACAAAGTAAAATAAAAAAGAAAATATGATTTTTATAACAAAAAATATTGTAAATATTTAAATCAAAAAATAAATAAAAATAAAAATATATATTAAAATTCGACACAAAAAATTGAATAAAAATTATAAAAATAAAAATACTAATAAATAAAATTAAACACAAAGTAAAATAAAAAACAAATTATGATTTTTATAACAAAAAATTATATTTAAGCAATTTAAGATATTAGATAATTTAGAATTTTATCCCCTCATTCATATAAAATACTTCTTACGGAAAAAAAAAAAATAAAATAAAATAAAATAATATGAATTGATACCAGAGAATCTTTATGGTCTTCAAATAATATTTTTAGAATATATTTTTATTACTAAAATGTGTAAACCAAATTCAATTTTCATTTTTTAAAATTTTTATTTATTTTAGTATTTTTAAACTATGAAGAAATCGATTAGAATTTCATTTTCATTATATAATTGTGCAGGTCAGGATATGTACGACTATATCAGATATTTATATTGTAGATAGAAGAAGTTAGATTTTAATTATAATTAGGAATAGCATTAAACTAGTGAATTGCAAAGAAATCATGTATTGTATATTTTTGTATCAATTTCATATGCACATGATAAGAATATCTTCTGATTCAAAGTTTCATTTAATATTCAATATAATTCCATTCTTATTTTGCCCTTTTTTGACATAAATTCAGTTCACGTGCTTAGAAGAATAAGAAGAAAAATTATTTCCGAAAAACTGATAAAGCTTATCGCAAAGCGCCCGCTATACTCTTTCATACTTGCTAAAAGGTTATAGATACGCAACCACAACGAATAAATGAAAGAACAAACAAACGAATGAACGAACGATTAAAGAAATGAACATAGAAAAAAGAAGAAACTTTGAAAATCGAACAACGAACTTTTTTTTGTTTTTAACTTTAATGAAGCGCGAACAGTGTTAGACCACATAAAATGCGGCACACATTTGGCTATGGTCGCATACCCACATGCATGTCATACAACAGATACAGATACTTGTATATAAGTAGTACTATATGCAGATACTGCTATGTGCCTATATTACAATATTACTATGCAACTACTCTAAACAAATGTATCTCATAGAGACACATACAACATAGCTCACATTCATCAACGACGACGACGAGTATGTTATGTTTTGTTAAAGGGTAAATGAATCGTTGTTGTTGTTGTTGTTTTTATTATTGTAGTACTAGTCAATAGATACTATGTTTTAGTGTGTGTGTGTTAAAAATACTTATAATTGTTTTTATTGCTTTTAGTATTTGTTGTTAAAATTTTTTTGTTTGTTTTATTTTTTGCTACTTAAAAATTTTCTTGTTCACACAAAAGTGCGTGACTTCTAATTAGACAATAATAAATTGTGCGAAATTTGTTTAAAGAGATTCAATCTGATATTATTGGGAGAACAAGGGAATAAGAATATTAAATCAATGAAATGGTTAGTTAGATAGATGAATGGTTAGATAATAAAATAGATGGATAGATAGAAAGATGGTTTGATGTAAGGAAAATGAGATGGTTAGTTAAATGGATAGATAGAATTTATCACAAAAGTAATATGATGTCAATAATTTATACAAACATGTACTGTCTCATTAACATTCTGGGAATAGATTGCGATCATTTGGCAAATAGATATGTAGATAGATATATTTTTATTCTGGTGTCATTTTTCAAAAGAGAAAAATTCTCATCGATTCTGTTAAATGACACATTTGATTGTCTCTTCCTTCCCTTTTGTTGTCATTTTGCCTTTGTATTATAGGTTTTTATATGTTTGTTTGTGTCATCGTCTTCTCTTCGGCGACGTTTGTATCTTTGCCATCGCAAGCATCAGCCAAGTGAACTAAATATTTAAAATTCTTGTTCAATTGCTTCCGGTTGCTGTGAACATTGTCGCATACAAAACTTGTTTTCATTTCTTATCTTACAGAGTGTCGATATCCTTTACCCTACCTTTTCTTATTATTTGCAATTAATATTGTTTTCAATTCAATTGAATTGAATTGAATTGAATTCAATCGTTGCAAGAGATTGACTGTCAATGGTTCAGTCAATTGTGTTCAATCAGAATTCTTGTATATTTATGTTGTTCTTTTCTATTATAAACTGAAGTGTAGTAAAATGTAATTAAGGAACTTGTTCATTTTATTCACAAGTTTTTCGGTATCTTTTACTTCAATTTTTGTTTATAAAAAGAAAATCTGGAAATTCACTTTTAGACCAAAAAAAGTAAACAAACAACTTTGTGGAAGAAAAACAAATGACACTAAGATAATATTTCATGTTCAAGAGATGTTTCATTGACTATTTATTGTTTCCATTTTATAATCTTAAGAAATTTCAGTAATTTCTGAAACAAAAAAATTATAATAAATAAAAATATTTCTTTTATTTATTTAAAAAATAAAATCTTGTCTTTTAAATAAAATGATATTTTTCTTTTCCAAAGATTTAAATGCTCATGTCAAAAAAAAAATTTAATAATAAAATAATAATTAATTTGTCACTTAATGAGGAGATTTTTATATTTTCTCAAATTAATGGAATATTTAGATTTAAAAATAAAATTTTATGTATTTTCTTTTGCTTTCAACAAAAAAAATATATTAACTCAAACATTAAAAAGCATTTAATCTATTTTTTCTAGACAAAATTTTATGGCACAATTTTTTTTATAAGCATAAAAAAAAATGACAACTGATTTTGTGAAATTTTAATTTCCCTGAATTCTTTTTTTTTTGTTTCTTTATATATTTTTGTATCTAAATTTATCTATTTTTATTGCACATACGCAATCGAGTGCGTTGCCTTCTATATTACAAATATTCATCTCAGTCTGCCTATCTGTTGATCTGTTTGTATGTCTGTCTGCCAGTGTGTCTTCCTGGCAATGAAATTTATGTATTCATTCAATGATTTTTTAGATATTTTTTCACCTTACAAAGAAAAAATTTAGCAGAAAGTAAGAAAAAATCTTAAAAAACATTTGCAACATGAAAATTTGCGTGTATCGTAAAATATGTTGCATTTTTTAATGTATTTACATTTTTTTTAAATAACAAACTTTGGTGTCTAACTGAAACAACATCAAAAAGCAACAACGAGATTTATGTGTTTTCCCCCAAAAGCAAGAGTTTCTTGAAGATGTGTTTAACACACAATTACAAGTCTTAGAAGAAAAAAGTAACATACAATACTTTTACATAAAAGTAAATAACATTGTAAGCATTTGTTAGGATAATACTTTACTTAAGATATTTTTGTAATAAAACTTAAAAAAATAACTATTCATTTGTTTACTGAGCTGTGAGTTTATTGCTTGGGTAAATTGAATTCAAATTTATTGATTTAATAGGATGGCACAAAAAATAATAGTGAATTTTCATAAGATCTGATTAATTATATTGTAAATTATTAGAATATGAGCGATTATATTAGGAAAGATTCTTAAGTGTATAGGATTTAGGATAAGATATGAAAGAAAAGGGGTTTTGATATGTTTGTTCTCTTGACAGCGTGCTTGGCCAGCTCACCAAGCAACAACAGATGGACGGTAGACTGGATTTCCCGACTCTTGATAGTTGAGGTTTTCATCTAATCTATTAATGATGCTCATAGTCTTTGATAAGATACCAGTAGCAGGATGAACTTACTCTTACACATCTTCTTCTCACCGGTCTTGGTGATGGTTTTCTGGGCCTTACCATCATTCTTGGCTACTTTTCTGGTAGTTTTTGTCGGGATCTCTGTCTTTGTTACAATTTCATTTTATAAAAGGATAGGATATGATGTGATAGGATATGATGTGATAGGATATGATATGATATTATATGATATGATATTATTAGGATAGGATTGGATAGGATAGGATAAGATAGGATAGGATAGGATAGGATAGGATAGGATAGGATAGGATAGGATAGGATAGGATAGGATAGGATAGGATAGGATAGGATAGGATAGGATAGGATAGGATAGGATAGGGGTAGGATAGGATAGGATAGGATAGGATAGGATAGGATAGGATAGGATAGGATAGGATAGGATAGGATAGGATAGGATAGGATAGGATAGGATAGGATAGGATAGGATAGGATAGGATAGGATAGGATAGGATAGGATAGGATAGGATAGGATAGGATAGGATAGGATAGGATAGGATAGGATAGGATAGGATAGGATAGGATAGGATAGGATAGGATAGGATAGGATAGGATAGGATAGGATAGGATAGGATAGGATAGGATAGGATAGGATAGGATAGGATAGGATAGGATAGGATAGGATAGGATAGGATAGGATAGGATAGGATAGGATAGGATAGAATAGGAAAGTATATTGAAATTTTCAGTTTAAAAAGAATTTTTGGTTTGATTGCGCAAAATGTATGCAACAAATGATGCCGGTGCTGCTACTGTTCTAAATGTAAACGATGCAACATGCTGCTTCTGCACAGTGGGCTGAATGCTATTTAAAATTATGTATCTACTTACTATTTTACTAAGAAGAAAAGACATTAAATGAAATGAAAATTAAGTTAAACCAAACATGAAAAATTCTCATATAAAAGTGAAAATATACACGTGAAATGACTTTCTTTAGAAAGAAAGAAAAGATGAGAAGGAGTGGAGTGTGGACGGGGGAGACAAGAGTATGTGAAAATAGATTAAAAATAAAATAAACGAAACGATAAAAATAAAATACATTAGTAATACTTATAGGTATAAAAATAAAGAAAAAAAAAGAAAAACAAAATTAAACACAAAAACAATTCAAGAAAATCTGTGTCGAATTTGAAAATAATCAACGCATGGCACTCACTAACTGCACAAAAGCCTAGATACTTTTGTAGAGATAAAACTAAACAAGCACAAAAAAGAAAAATATCTAGATATTATTGCAAGGAAATTGCACTTTGCTGGGCAGCACACACATAGACACACAGACAATTTACTCATACTTGAGGGCGCATACTACTAGTACTACTACTATGGATAGGTGTATGTAGTTTTATGTTCTATGTCTCACTGAATGACTGACGGACAGATGAACGGACGGACGGGTGGATGACTGCCTCCACTTACAGAAATTGCTTGGCAAACAACCAAACTTCATCAACAACCACAACGACAGACGCAGACCCAGAATGAAAGAAATTAAGACTGGTAGGGACTGGCAGTGAGGGAGGGGGAATGAGGGTATTCTTCAAACAGTTAGACAGTTAAATGAACATTTACAATCAGCCAACGCAGAGAAAGCAACACCTAAAGAACATAATCACCAAAATAAAAAAGAAAATAAATTTAAATATAAAACATTTTTTATGCAACATTTAAATAAAACTCATTTGTGACATACTCAATTATAAGAAAGACATTTTAATTTAAAACTTTTTACAATAAATAAAAATATAAAGAATACAAATACAAGTACAATGCGAAAGTGCGGATAGGAGAAAGAAATGTTTGTTGTTTATTGTTTGCTGTTTGCTTTCTTTACAAACATTTCTCTCTGACACAATAACAGCAAACAAAATATCTTTACTATTTCTATGATGATGTTGATGTTGATATGTGTGTGTGTGTGTGTGTGTGTGTGTGTGTGTGTGTGTTGTGTGCATTCATAGATACTCGTACAATAATTTTTGTTGTTTGCAAGAAGAAAATATTTCAAACATCAAAACGTTAATTGCTTTCGCTGCACTGATAATCGTGTCGGACGCTGTCAGCGCCCAGCATGTGATGATCAACTCACCTTGCCGACTCATTCACTCACTCACTCACTTACTTTCTCACTGACACACTCACTAACTACTAGTCTAGTACATATTATATAAATGATTGTCAGAATGTTTGTTTGTCTGAGTCACTAACTGAGAAACTTACTCTTAGATGCATTCGCCATATAGCCTACGCGTGCTTGTGCTTTTTTATATCTCTGTATGTATCTAGTATGTATCTTTGTATCTTTACATTTGAACAAATTGCATGAGGAGACATTACGTAAACGTACTAAAAATGCGTGCGCAGATTATCGTGTAAAAAATTAGAAAAAATACAAACTTGTATCTATTGTGTGTTTGGAGTTGGTTTTACATTCAAATCTAATGTTTTGCAATAAATTTTCTTTATATTTATGTAAATTGTTTTAGTAAATCTGAAATCTTCTTTGGCCAAAGAATGTTGCTTTTTAATTAAATCACTAACAATAATAAATTTAAGGTTCAAAACAACATGTCCATCCGTCATCTCTTTACAAACAAAACTGATAATAAAAACAAACTTAAAAATTAAGAAAGCCTAAATTTGCATATTTTGCATTTAAGGGGTTTTTTTATGACTTCTTTCCATGTAGGGTTAACACAGTACAGTAAATTTGTTGTGCTGTGATCACTTTTGGTGTGTCAAGTTTTCTGTTGTTTTGAACATTTGTCTGACAAAGTTTTTGTCTTAGATCATAAAGTGACATTAAAAATTTTCTTTTTCGAAACAACATTAAATACGATAGTGTTGCCAAACTTTTTACTTTACTCCATTAAATTTTGTTAAATTTCTTATATACATAAGTCGACTGATGGTGATTTGTTTCATCCCATTTCATTTTTATGCAAAAGTAAACAGTAAAATTGAAGTGATCTCGCTGTAGGAATCATAGTTTTACGAATTTATTAGATTGTAAAAAGATATATTTGTGCACATTTCAGCTTGATATCCCCAAAATTAAGAATCTAGCCTATTTCTACCTTACAAAATTGTTATGGTTTTATATGTTAATGACACCAAGTGCATCTTTAAAAACCGACAGGTCTACCTCATGCACTTTTCTTCTCCAATCGTCCAATATTATTCCATCGATATTATCGACAATTTCTGGCGCGAGGACCGTTGTTTTTGGTGACTTGAATGTTCGAGACAATTGCGCAGCAACGACCACAACGAAATTCAGTAAACCACTTTTTATACTCGTCACGCAGTTTGTCAAGAAGTTTGTAATGGACAGAAAAAGACATCGGAGAACTCATAAAGGCGCCCTTGACGAATCCAGTTGATTAATCCATGTCTGGCTGTCCGTCTGTGTGTATCCAAACTAATCCTCTAATTTTTGCGCAAGAGAGTTGAAATTTTGAACGAACTTTTCGTTTTTCCAGACGCTGTACCAGCGTTAGGACCAGCCGAATCAGATCATTAGCAGGGGTACCTCCCATACAAACCCAGATTCAAATTCAGGTTCCCATTAGAGAAACTTTTTTTTTTTCCAATATCGAAATAAAATGTAGACCCTAACTGGATCGTATAGCTCCCATACAAACCCAGATTCAAATTCAGGTTTCTATTAGAAAAACTTTTTTGTTTTCAGTATTATCCAATTGAAATTTAGACACTATGAGTTTCTAGCTCATGTCCTTTAACCATGTGAATTTCATGATCCTAGCATTATTGGATCACATAGCTCCCATAAAAACCCAAATTCGAATTCATGTTCCTATTAGAGAAACTTTTTTGTGTTTTGTGTTATCCAATTGTTATTTAATGTGAGTCTCTAGCATATGTCGTTCCACCATGTGAATTTCAAGACCCTGGGATTATTGGATAGCGTAGCTCCCATACAAACACAGATTCGAATTCATGTTCCTATTAGAGAAACTTTTTTGTTTTTTGCATTATCCAACTGAAGTATGGATGGTATAAGTGTCTGATCCATATTCACTAACCATGCAAATTTCAAGAGCCTAGGATTACTAGATCATATAGCTCCCATAAAAATATTTTGGACTCGATGTTGAAATTCTCCATATAGTCGTAAAATTTTAAACAAATTAATTATGTAAACTAAAAGCTAAATGTAGAATTCAGACTTTATTATATTATTTTCTAACAACTTAAACATTTCGGTTTGTTTCCCTAGGGATTAAGGCAAAATGGGTCCGATTCCTATATAACCTAATCTATATATCTTGGAACAAATTGATATAGGAGTGTTAATATATATAAATGGACTGTTATTTTTGTAATTATATATTGGGTTTTTCCATTAAAAAAATCACATTAAATGTATCCCCAATCTTGTTAAAAAGAAATTTTCGTTCTTTTCGAAACAAAATTATAATTTTTTTAACATGTGCAAACACATTCGGTCAAATGTATTTTGGCAAAGTGACAAACCTCATTTGTAACTGCATATACTTGTATCAAAGAACTGAAATTATTTGCATTTAATTAGTAAAGAATTAATCAGGTGTTCGTTCATCTGAAAGATATTTTACAAAAACTACTAAAAAATTTATTTTAAGAAATAAATTTAATTTATTTTCCCTATCTTTTACTTCCTTACCAATGTGAACAAGTATCTTTGACAAGATAACATTGTCAACCTGTAATTAGCATATTGCCATAATCCCATCATCCGCTCAAATTCAATGAGCAAACCAAAAACATGATGAGGGCGAGGAATACAAAACTAAAGGAAAATCACACCAAGAACGCCTACCAAAATGCTGTAAATGAAAATGGAAAACAACATTTTTAACTTAATTACAGTAATCTAACTAAAGCTGCTGCATTGAGTGCAATAAAATTGAGAAAGACACACAACATTAAAAAGTAAAAATCTGAAAGAAAAAAAGCAATAAACCAAATAGTTGACCGACTGACCACACCAGGGAGACGACTGAATGATTTGTTTAAGTGCAAAAGATACCGATACTTAAAATCCAAAATGAAACGTCATCATATCACACAAAAAAAAAAAAATCAGTTTTATTTTGCTTCTTTTAAAACCTTAATTTTATTTAGATATTCATTTTATGTTTTATTTTTTGTTTACTTGGAATGTTTGGTGGCGTATGAGGAAAACAAGTGCGAAACCCGTTTAACCTAAATTCTGATTTTATGCGAATGATAAGAGAGATAGAGAGTGAGGGAGACAGACACAAATCAAATAAATTCGAACGAAATAAAATAAAACTTAATCAAATTCAAATTAAATAAATGTTTTTCAAATTGGTTGAGTCACTTATCGACGTCATTAAATTTCGTCGAGTTTCCAGATTTTCAAGATTTCTATTTGTATACAAAATTTACTTAAATTTCTATCAGAATTTAATGAATGACTAAAACTGGTTTAGTTTGTTTTTTTTTCTTTTTGTTTAAATAAATACCATTTCTGCACTTTGTTTCAGCCTCAGCCAATAGGCTTGATAAATGTTCAAATTAATCAATGTTTCAGTTCAGATAACAACAACATATTTGCCAATCATGCGTAGTTCCATATATTTAAAATTTCTCAACTCAATTCAATTCAAAATACACTAGAGGCAAATCTATCGCTCTACCATAAATGTAGCCAATGAACTGCCTAAGCATATGCAACTCCAATTGGTCAATGTGGAGAGCGAGCGCGCTTTGATCTTAATGCCTGATCAAATAAATTGATTAGCATTTGAATTTGTAATGAATTAATTTCCGACTCTTTTTATTTATGAAATTATTTTAGATATTTATTAGACATCTAAACATATGGTAACATGAATCTAATCATCATAACTAACTGAACTGACTGACTGACTGACATGGATTCAAGTCAAGTACTCAAGCAAATGATGATGATGGTGGAAAGAAATCAAGTCACTCTGAATTTAAAGTTCAAATTGTATACTCCACTGAAGTTAATGGAATCTCAAATATTTGTTTCTTTGAAAATAATTCAGACATTTATCACTGTTACAAATTTGAAATGCAAATTTTGTGCCAAGTTTTAGTTGTTTGTTTTTTTCTCCACTAACATACTTTCCTTTCTTTTGTTTTTGTTTTTGTTTTGTGTTTTAGGCCTTTCAAATAAAATTAAACAATTTTATACACCTTTTATGGGTATTTAGTTTTAAATTTTTCTTTAAAAAAATATGCTTCTTGTTATGGTCACAAACCCATTTATATTTCCAAAAAGCATTCAACATTAATTAATTTAAAATGCATTCTATTTTATGTCTATTATAAATAATTATAATGATACTTTTAATTAAATTTGCATAAATTTATGAAGAAATTTACAAAATTTCAAAAGGTTAAACTCTTATAAAAATAGTTTAAAAGCGGAAATAACTGATAGAAAGATAAATCCAGTTTTTCTCAAAGGAAAATTATTAAATTTTTGATAAAAATGTCTAAAGAGTTTCTTTTGTGTTATGGGTAAGACAAATGCGTTTCTAAAGTAAAGGTAAAATGTAAATATGTATATTAATCAAATTGCAATAAACCCGAGTAAAAAAGATAATTCGTTTCGCCATCTCTAAAGTTTCTTTAATCGTAACATAATTTTGGATGGTTTCATTTTATAAGTTTTGCAACTTGTAGTAATGCAATATCTTCAATATTATGTTACTCAATGTTTTGTATAAAGATAGGATACACTGAACCGTATTCAATCAAAAACCTTACGGCCCACTGTGTTGCCTTGTTTGGACTGCTCTTTCCTTCAGGGTTCACCTTCAACCTTTCCTAGTCAACTACCAGCATGATAGTCTAATAAGACCTTTACCATGACAAGCTGGCAATCCAGTGTGAACTATTTATTAAGTTTTATTATTAAAGAACCTTCAGTGTTTGCCTTAGACCTTTTTAGTCTACCACCGGCATGGCTCTTAGAATACTTATCAACTGCGCCCCTTACACGCATGACAAGCTGACAAGGCCCCAGCAAGGGGGAACCTTTTGTATTAAATGTTAATAAAGTTTTATTAATATAAGTACAAGTTCTTCACATATAAAGTCTCGGAGATTTATTGGTCCCATTTTTAAGGTTTCGAAGTGAAAATTCTTCGAAGGGGTGTAAATCCAAAAAAATATGAAAATGAAATGTGACGAAAATCAAAATTTGCTCTATTGCATTGGTTATTTTTAAACAATTTTCAATAAACTGTAGAATAATTGTTATAGGTTATGTTATTTCAAAAGAAATAAATTTATATAATTTCATTTTAAACAAATTTTTATTTCTTTTTTAAATTTTTCTTTACAGATTTCACGAGATTTCGTTTTGCCAATCATTTACATCTCGAAGCAAATCTTCTCTTCAACACACTGTACATTTTCCTGGAACATCTTCTAGAAAGGAAATACCAGAATCGAAATTGAAAAGGCGCTCGAAGAGAAGAAAAACATATTTGTTTTCTTTTTATTTTTTTTGTTTTGTTTTTTATTGTTAACAGTTTCACTGTAAAGTGTAATGACGAAACAATCGTTGAAAGTGAAAAAATGCATTATCAGCGAGGAAGACGAAGAGGAAAACCAACATCATCGATTAAAATTAAAATGTGTTAAACAAGTCTTCGTCGTCGATATGATAACCTAAATTGTAACGAATAAAACAAGATCACGTATCTCATACTTACAAAGCGACACCGGGGCCCTTGATCAAGTGATCAAGAAAAGCAGAAGTAAAACACAAAAAATAACAAACAAAAAAAAAAAAGAAAAGAGAAACACAATAAGAGAAACATTCGAGATTAAGACACACACGAAAACAATTTGTATGCCGCCAATTAAACGCTGCTACTACTTCATCAGAGGAACTAACTCCTTGAACAGGGAAACAGACAATAAAATAAACAATAATTGCAACGACAACAACCACAACGAAAAGACGAAAGTAAAACATAACACAAGACGAACTTATCCCAAAATGTACTTTTATAAACAAATTATTACAAGGGCGTGTCAATCGCTAAACTGAGAGGCAGCAGAAAGAAAAACACATTCAATAAAACAGAAATAAAGAACTCATATATCCGGTATTGGGTTCCTTGCAATTGCATCCAACGAAAACAAGAGAGAGAAGAAATCTTCATCTTGTTAAATTTCATAAAATAATAACTAAAATTCAACGTACATGCGAAGGAACCTGCGTCTAGATTGGAGGGCCCTAGCACTGCTGGGCGCCCTCCTTTCGATAATTATCGATTGGCCGGTGCTAGTCTTTGCCATGCCAACACTAAATGAAACAGCGGTGAGCAATAGCCCGCTGGAGGCATCTGAAACTAAAGCTGCTGCATTCCAGCGGCAAGAAGAGCAGCCGGTGCAGAATCAAAGTCGAAATTTTTTAAATATATTGATGGATATAAATGCTAGTAATACAAGTCTTAACTTTAGTGTCGTTAGTGGTAGTAATAAGAACAACGACGAGTCAAGTGATGGAGGAAGAAGTATGGAATTCATAAGTCAAATAACAAGTGACAATAATAATACAATGAATATAAGACAAAATTATATCAACATTAATAATAATAATAATAATAATATAAATAATAGAAATAGTATTAGTGATGAATTAAGAAGTAATCAAACACGAACGTTTTTGAATCAAAAAATAGCTGCCATAAATAAAACAGAATCAGAAATAAATACAACAACAAACCACCAACAACAACTGCACCAACAACCTTTCAACCATCACCGCCAAATGAAATATCAACATCATCACACACTCAAGTCAATGATAATCTCGCCGCTTTTGTATTTTCATCATCTAGTAAAGCACACATTGCCATATTATCACGTATGGAACGTCATGCTAAAAATGTTCGTCACAAGAAGAGTAATGATCAACAGAACGATGATGATCATGATGCTGAGAATGATGATGAAGACGATGTTGATGATGATGATGATGATGATGATACTGATGATGATGCCGATGAGGCAACAAAACTATCACAACAGCAACGACAACGCCGACGATATCATTATCAATCACATCATCTTAATATTGACATAGATAATGCTGGCATAGTCAGAAGATCATCTGGTAGTATAACAAATACTATTAGTTCTTCGAAATCGAAAAGACTGAATAATTCTAGACTAAATACTAATAGCAATAAATTTAATCAACAACAACAACAACAATTGCAACACCATCATCATCATCATCATCACCTGCAACAACATAACAATTTGGATCGTAATGAACGCTCAACAGTATCACATTTATCGGGTCCATCACGTAAAATCCAATTGTATATCAAAAATCGTTTTATACAATTATTACCCGATGGCACAGTGAATGGAACACAGGATGATCAAAGTGAATACAGTAAGTAAAAATTTTCAATTTATTATTATATTTATTATACTTATATTGGTCATAGAAGAATTGGAATTGTTTTGATTATACAAATATCTTATCTTATATGGTCAACTGAATCTATGATTTGGATAGTTTTTTAATTCTTCCTTGAGCCTACATACCCCATTGTAATAGCTGCTCCGAGAGTCTGGTAATCAATCAGAATTCCAAGGAGTCTGCAATTTTAGTTAGTTCTAGATTATGTTTCCCTGGTTCTAATCTATGTTAGTGTCATAGAGATAAGAGGACATTTTTTTTACTTCTTTATTTACCAAGTTAATTGCGAATATTGGTGTTCATAAGAATTATAAAATTATTACATTATGACTAGAATTTTGCATTTCTGTCATTGTTATGAATAATATTCAGGGCATGTAATTCAGTGATTTCCCATCACATTCTGCTGGGCTAATGTTTTCCATCAAAGGGAACCAAGTGATGCAAGTGTAGACATTTGTTTTCAGCCGCTTCTATGGTAACAGACTCCGATACACTGTGAATCGCTTTTGGCTTAGATATTCAGGAGCTCTGCTACCGCCGGCACTATTCTCTGGATCACCACATCTACTGAGATATGTGATGGGGGGCATCACATCACATTGCGATCCCCGGGGAGAAGACATTATTATTATTCTTATAAAATTGTTTTGTGTACAGTTGATTCTATTGGTAAAAATTTCTATATATTTATTAAAACACAAACCAACAGACAGTAAACAAAATAAAATTTTAAAAAGATCTTGACCCACTATACATATACATATATTGTATTATAGTATAGAAAACAATGTAACCTCATTTTTTAAGAGATATTTTCTATTACTCAAATTTGTTTTTCATCTCTCAAATAGAGCGTACACATTTAATAGATGTCTGTTCCATATACTTACTTACTTAGATATCACTAAGAAATAGTTGAAAAATCTCATAAAAACACTACATTATAATGCTACCGTATGCTTTTATATCTAGTATACAAATATTTTCCTATTTAAATTTAGAAAATCACTAAAAAGAAGATATTTATTTTTTTTTATATACAATTATTTTATTTTCTAATTTTTTGAAGAAAACAAATAATGTTGCGGTAGCATCATCATTAAGTTAAGCACTTGATTTTGCAATATTTTAAAATAAATAATATTCTTTCTTTGCGTTTTGTGTGTGTGTGGGGATATTTTTTAATTCTTAAAGTCATCACAAGTCACAAATCTTTATTTTTATTTTATGCATTTCTTTCAAAATTTTTGTCCTACTAAAACCTTCAGGTTGGCTATGTCAAAGTTGTTATACTCCATGCACCCATAGAAAACCTTTTCGCCTACAACTCCTGTGCTCGAGCATACAGAAATATTTCATTATTGATTTGACTTATGTTTAGAGTAGAGTCCTAATAACACATAGAGCATTTTCACATTGAGACCGAAATATTTGTATGGAAGATGTAGGACCCACTAATCATAGGATCTTGAAATTTACATGGTTGGTGAATATGGGTCAGAAACTTATAGTTTCGATATTTCAGTTTGATAATATAATACGAAAAACAAAAAAGTTTTTCTAATAAAAACCTGAATTAACAACGGGAGCTATACATTCCAGTAACCCTAGGGTCTTGTAATGAACATGGTTTGTGGACATGGGTCAGACACTTATAATGTCCAAATTTTAGTTCCATAATACGAAAAACATTTCTAATAAGAATATGAATTTGAATCTGGGTTTGTATGATGAAAACATGGTTACGCATGTGGAAAACATGGGTCAGACATATATAGTATCCAAATTTCAGTTCGATAATATTAAAAACAAAAAAGATTTTCTAAGAAGAACTTAAATTCAAATCAAGGATTGTGTGGGAGCTATAGATTCCAGTAATTCTAGGGTATTGTAATTAAAATGGTTTGTGGACATGGGTCAAACACTTGAAATAATGAAATTTCAATTGAATAATACAGAAAACAAAAAGTTTTTCTAATAAGAACCTGAATTTTCATGGGGGTTTGTATGGGAGGTGCCCAACCTAGTGGCACGATTTCGCTGATTCCGACAAATATATAGCGTCAGAGGAAAAGAAAATTTCGAGAAATATTTCAGCTCCCCACTAACAACGGAATACATACATGCTGACATGACTTAATACACTAGGCTTGGCGAGCTGATCAAGAATGTATATACTTTATGAGATCTCCGATGTCTCCTTCTGTCTATTACAAACTTCATTATAAACTTATAGTACTTTCTCACTGTGTGAAGAGTATGAAAAGAAAGATACACTGATAGAAATAACAGAAAGTTATAAGTAAAAATATTTCAGTGGACCTAAGAAATTTGAACTAATTTCCAAGAATTGAAGCAAAGTTGTTAGGTTTCAGTCGATTTAAATTAAGATTAAATTAGTTGCTTTTTAATGGTTTACAATATTTAAGCTTAGCTTGCTACACAGTTTTATAGAAACAAGTTCTTGGTTATCTATGAATAATTTGAAAAAATAAATATTTTATGGGTTCTCTAAATGGAATTTAAATACAAAAATGAAACTATACTTGATCTCATTAAAATTTGGATATGTTTAAGCAAAAAAAAAAAATTTAATATGCAAATAATAAAACACAATACAAAATATTCTGAAATTCTTATGAATCATAAAGAAATAAATCCATTAATAAATTTATAGCAATTTGATCAAATAATTTTGCAATAACTTCCAGAAGTCAATTGTTTTAGTATAACCGGTTGGTTAATTGGTTGTGATCATGTAACCATAAATTGTTTAAGTACCTACTACTTAACTATAAAATTGAATAAAACATGCTATTTATTTTATTAGAGAAATAATTATAAAACATAAAAAAATATTTCACATAATTTTCCACTTGTTGTTCCACTATACAAAAAAAAAAAACATTCAGATTCAGTTATCCAGCTGCTCTCCTCATTTGCTGTTTATCTTGTAAGAATTGTAAATTTGTGTAAAATGTTTTTGAGATAACTGGTAGTAACATCAGATAGTTTAACAACAAAAACCGTTAACAACAAGGAAGTTTTATTCAATTGTTGTTGTTTTCGGTGGCGGTTATAAAATTCGAAGATTTTGCAAGTTTCATTCCTCTTCTACAGGTTTTTATTATTCTTATTTCATTTATACGAGTTTACGAGTAGTGTGTGCTGTGTATGTTAAAATGTTGTTCTCCTTCTTCTTGATTTTCTTATCTTGGGATCGCATCAAAATTCGATCAAAAACAAAAGAAGTAGAAGATGAACACAGTATAAGTATTATATATATTGTCTGCTTGCCAATGGCTTTGCTTTATACTATAATACTTTGTTGTCATCATCTCTTAGTTAGAGGAGTCATCATCATCATCATCATCATCATCAATATGACTTTGTTTTATACGATACTCGAAGTTGTCGGATATAATATAAGGAGTCTTCTTGAAGTTCATGACTTTATTTTCAATAATTTTTTTTCTGTTGCTTTTTTAAATTTCATTTATTTTTAAAAGTATTTTGCCACACTTGCTTGCACTTGATGTCGTCGATCTTTAATCATATCTTATGACTTTAAGTTTTGATTTCTTCATTATTGTGATTATCATGGGCGCATCTGTTTTGATGGAACACATCAGGTGTTAAATTAATTTATCACTGAAGAGTAGTTTGCTTTGGTATGAATTCGAAGAAGTATGGCGGTGGTGCCGCATGTCTCATGTTTTATTTATTTTACTGACAAGTGTTTTAAGAAGATATGTTTCAGTCTCTCTTAAGCTTTAGTAAATCGTAATCCTTATATCTGGCTTATAAGGAAAAATTGCAAGAATTGAGGCTAGAAGTTCTTTCCCATGCATACAAAATTGTTTTTCTGGGATCAGTAGTTTTTCACAGATTTAAAAAAAAATAATCCAGGAAAAGAAATTTACTTCGAATGCTAAGGTTATAGTCACCACAAAAACACCTATTGCAAGTCCAAAGATGGAAAGCTACGGAAAATTAATCAATTTATTTTTCGGTTTCATCAAAGTATTTCCTAAGAAAGTCTTAAGTTTATCAAAAACTTATATCAATCGTTAACTAATCTAAGGCGCCACAAATATTTCAAAATTGTTATTATTCAATACATCGACAAATAATAAAAAATAATGTTCCAAAGATTGACAAATACAAATAATCCACGATTGCATTTAATAAGAAAAAAATTGTTCACTTTCACACATTTAAACAATAAATTGTTATTGTCGTTTTGTTGTTATTGATGTTGTTGTTTATCGGTTATAAATCTAATGTACTGGGTCTCAAGAAGAAAACTTAATGCAGCGATAATATTTACAGCCTTGTTTTTTATGACTTCTCAAAAGAAGTTGAAAGCGACAGTGACGTTTGGAACATTGGCACACTTACTTACTCAGTCAGGCAGGCAGTCAGTCAGTTAGTTGATTACCAAACGGGTTCTAACAACTTTTTTTCAGTCGTCGGTAGGTAGTCTTCGGTATGACAACAGAAATTTTATTGACCATGCAATGGTTTTATTTTCTTTTTTTTTGTTTGTCGGCTATCTCACACAGTAGCCCAGTGACCTATATAGTACAGAAGAGTGAGATTTCACATATCGAAGAAGACGGTTGCAATTGGGATTATAAAAAATTATGTTTCGACAGTTGTACCATAAGTATATTTCAAGATTAAGCAAGAGTTTTTAAACCAGTAAAAGATATAGTACGTATGTCTCTGCAAACTTCCCAAAACGATTTCAAAAAAAAAAAAAAAAAAAATAAAAAATAAATCATCAAAAAAGAAGTTAAGGGCGACAAATACATACTTTACACGTGTAAAAATGAAGATCGCACGCAGTGACAAAAAAGAAAGAAAAATTATTATTTATTTTCGATTGAATAAAGTTGAAAAATTTGCCATAAAATTTTCTGTTATAAAGAATTGCGTGTAAAATGTCATTAATCATTATAATTTATATGTTGTATATAGTTTGATCAACGATCGTCGTCGATTGGTTATGGTTGCTTGAGTGTGACCCATACTTTTTTGTTAAACGAAAAGAGTTACAAAATTGTAAACGGTATATGGTAACTTTTATATAAAAGTTTACGCATAATTTAACATGTTTGTTATTGTTATTTCATTGTGATTTTGTGAAATTGTTGTTGTCTTAAGGGAAGTTATTATAATTCAGATTGTGGGCCAAATGAAATCGTCTTCTCATTGCCATTGTTGTTTTGTTCATAATTTAGACCAACACGCGTTTATAATGTTTGCTAAAATAAAGTAGAAATATTGAATAAAGAAAACATTGAAGAAGACCTTCAAAATTCTAAGAAAAAAAAAACACAAAAAAAAAAAATAATAATAATAATAATTAAGAAATCGGTGAATGAGTCTAAGAGATAAGAAACTGTGTGGAACAATCAGAAATGTCATTAAAATATTGTAGGCTTTGTAAATAAAACAAAAAATTATATATATAGGGCTTATAAAATTTTGTGGGTTTAGTTCTCTTAAAATTCCTTTTGTTAACTTCCGGGCATAAACTTAAATGAAATCTTAAATTGTTTTTAACAAATAAATAAGTACAACCCCAAGAGTTCATTGCCATTTGCTAAAAATATGTAAAGATATATATTATATAGTCTTCTCTTCTCTTACCTTCTAAAAATTAAGTCTTTAATAATTTTTCTTAAAATATTATAAATCCATCTGACGCACAATACAACTTAACTACACTTACTAGTCTTCGCCTATATCATTCCCATACAATCTTATCTATAAACTATTAACTATAATCGCATTTTGAACGGCATTTTCCTTATACCCCTTTCGGCTATTCATCTATAACTTTAACACATAAATCACACAAGTCTTAAGACTTTAACCAACAATAACAACAACAACAACAACAACAGATATGATATACATACAATAGATATATAGATATATTACCAGACGCAACAAATAGTGACAATAGTCTGTCATTGATGATGATGATGATGATGCGTTCGTTCATGATGTTAATGTACAGTAGCTGTGAGAGAAACCACCCACGTGCTTTTCTGTTTTCTTTTGTCAAGAGAAAATTCACACTGATCGACTACGATATTGTGATCCATAACAAGAACACAGCACAACACAACACTTGGCGACATAATTTCTTTAAGTATCTAAATATTTGTATATTCTTTTCGCCAGCCGTTTATCTAAATCTGCACGCATCTCATTAGTGGTCTGTGGATATTTCTTCTTCATTTTTTTTTTATTTTTTTTTTTTTTCACTTATGGAGAGTGTCAAGCACAGGAAGAGTAGTCAGACTAGCAAAAATAAAATCTCGCACTCTTTAAAGATACACAAAAAAGAAAATTATAATAAATTCTTTTACTGTCTAGCGACATGTTTCGCTGTCACAATTCTTTAACCAAATGTCGTGTGACGTTGTTGTAAATTTCTTGGCCAAATCTTCCCGACATGATGATGATTTGGTTGCATGTCTGTGGGGCTTCTATAGACTAGATGGTTTGTAAAATTTATGCTTATATGATTGGAAAATGACCATTTGAGTGAAAGAGTGTTGAAATATTTTTTGTTTGTTTTAATTTATTAGAATTTCACACAATAATACTGAAATCTTTGATGAAGTTAATGAAAGAAAATTTTCATTTTAATGGAATTTGATAATTTGTTGTATAGTTTGAGACTATTTAAAATTTCTTCAGAGAGGGAAGGAAACTTTTAATATTTTGATATGAGTAAATTTATGCAAAGAGCCTTACCATATATGGGTTAATCTGTTGTTCTATAAAAATCGGTTTAACAAAAAATATCTTGTTTATAATTTTATTTAAATATTAAATAATCTTGTAGATTATCATTTTAATAAAATGACAAATTTTTATTTAGTTTTAGATAAAATATGATAAATTATAATTTCATTGATCAATTAAATTTTGTATTTAAAAAAAAAAAAAAAATCAATAAATTAGGAATTAACTTCCATGGTCTTGACATGGTCTTTCATCTTGAATAATCCATAAAATTTGTGTCAAAAATTTTATGAATCATAAAAGAAAAACTTATTTGAAGATATTGTTATATAATAATAAATACTTAAAATAATCTAACTTTACGATGCATCAATTTGGGCCTTTTTAACCTTAAAATAATTAATTTTATTAAACATAAATCGTTGCAAGCTTATAAAATATCATTTCATTCACACATTAACATATCACAATCATAAAAAAAAAGGGTTTCATTTCACATTTTGACAGTGAAAGTAATGTAATGAAATGTTATAAAGACCTGTTAACTGATGAAAAAACCAAAACGAAAAAAAAAAAATAAAATATAAAAAATACAATATATATAAAAAAAAAATTAAAAAAATCGAAAAATCGGCACTAATCGAAGCGTGCGTGAATGCATTTGTGCAGTGAAGCTGAAGACAAGCCAAAAGAAAAAAAGAAAAAATCAAGTCAAGTTAAGTCAATCAATCTTAAGTTTTGGCATCGGATAACGAGGCCAGAATGACGTAAATTAAGTTATCAAAAGTGTCGGAAGTTTTTTTATTCACTGAAAATGTGTCCTAAAGCTTTTGTGAACGCATGAAAAAAGCATGCAGCACCTTCACACCTTAACGCATTAAATCAGTTAAATAATTGTTGCCGTTGGCCTTTGTACTCTCAAACAACTTATCACTACTTTAGTCTTCAGTTAAAGCATAAATCAAGATACAAGATACTCTCCTCACACATGTATGGGGTTCAAGTATATTTTACTTTTTTTTTTTTGGGAAAGGGCTGACATGAGTTGCCCCTTTCTGGTAAAGACATCACAAACTTATGCACAACAATGCCATAAAACCGTTAGCTACTTGTCTCTGGGTTTGGACCATAAGATTTTGTTGTTGTTTTTTTTTTATATCCGCCGCACTCTTTTGTTGCTTTAGAGGTCAACTAGACAATGTCTTTACTGTGATTTCTTTCGAAATTGCGTTGAACATTTTTCGCTGCCTATTTTTCAACCAATTTCCAAGTTGACTTTTCCTTTTTTTTTTTTGTTTGTGGTTTTCTTATTCTTCTATCCCATTATTATTTAGACAGGCGCAAAAAATACATCATCATTAGGTTGAAGAAGTCTAAACGTTAATCTTTTGTGGCACGTTTTTCATTTTTTGTTTTGTTTGCATGCGTGGGCCAAGTCTTTCCATTATGAAATGAGCTAGCTGAACTAGTATGTGGAAATGCGAAAAAGAAATTTATTTTGTGTAATTTAAAAGATTTAAGATGGATTTTGTTGACCATTAATTTGGGTTATTAGAAACTTTTGTAATAGATCTTTAGGTTTTGATCTAAATATAGTAATGTATGTTGAAGGAAGATTTTGTTATAAGTATATTTGAGGTTCGAGGTTGGTCTAATTTCCGGCATTACAATAGAAATTTAAAATTTGATAGATTGACACAACTAAAATAATATAAATACATAGTAAGTTAATGGTTTATGGTTTAGAAAGTTGTGAAATCAAGAAAAGGAGATCAACATATTTTCTAGAAATTTTTGTAGTTGTTCTTAATCTTTTTGATTTTGAAAAATTGTACAAATTGATTTTTTCTGGATAAACTTAAATACAAAGTTGAATTTGTGGACTTTAACTATTTAGAATTAGGTGATGTCAATGGGAATTTCAAGCCTTAACCGATCACATTAAACAAATCATTACATGAACTTAGTAGATTGATGATATATAGAACTTAGAATATACGAGGGTGCTATTTATATTTCTAGCCTAATAATGAAAAACATTTAATATTCGAAATTGGTTTTATTGTTTTTTAAAATATTCTCCATGAAGATCAATTTTGCATGCATTTGAACCAAATTTCGGAGTAGTTTTTCTACTCGGAGGTAACTTCAAAATTTGGATTTGGCTCATCTTTGAAGACTCAAACTGTTAATTTATGATTGTTTCTGGCTGATATGCTTAAATTCATGATCCTGTGATCCAAGGCAAAAAAGAATCTTTTTTACAGCCAAATGTCCAGATGCCTTAATTTCCCAATATGTCACATGACGATCTTCTATTATCAGTTTACGCACAAAACAACCGATTTTGGGCTATAAAAAAAATTATGTTTAAAAATATCAAAACATTGATTGAAAACGTCAGCGGTCGCCTAGTATAACTTACTGTTGCCAAGACCACAAATACAAATAGCACTCCTCGTATATTGATATAAAGACTAGAGAACTTAAGTAATATTTGTGGACTTGCAAGTTTCTGGAAAGCTCAAATATAAATTGAAACTTGTGCATTGAAATGCGAATTATAGATTTGAATTAACTTTTTGGAATGGAGTGATAGAGGATGGACTAGAATAAAGTTATGGAAATCTTAAACCAATTCATGAGTATAATAGTTTAAACTTCTGGAGTGAAACGATATTTGAAGACTTTAATTATCTTTGGCAACTTGAGAATTTATTGAAGACTTGTATGTGATATAAAGAAACAAACTGCGCCTGCGACTTTGTACGAAATATGTTTGTAATACTTAAATAAGCGAAGAAGAAGAAAAAGAGAAAGAAAAATCTGCGACTCTCCCACTTCCCTTATCAACAAACCAAAATAGATCAATATGGGTTTTCAAAAAACTTAATACTTAAAAATATTATATTAGAAATTATTAACTGAAAAAAATAAATATATAACTCTTTTCATTGGCATCCATTTGTCATTCAAAAAAAAAAAAAAAAAAATTAAAATCGGCTGAGTATATTGTGCGCTAGCTAATAAAATATTAAAAATTTGGTAAAAAAGTGAATGTATATTAACAACAGCGTAAGCTTCCGGACCCAACTGAAGTATAAACCCTCTTGGTGACCCCATAAATAAAACAAAAAAAAAAAAAAATTTATTAAAATTAGTCTAGCCGTTTAGGAGATTAAGACACAAAATTTCTCGAATTTTATATATAAAGATGTATCCTAACTTAAAACATCTGATTTACAACTTTGAAATCATGTCGATCTACAAGAAATTTTCACTCAATTGATGTTAAACAACGCGCACAACAAACAACTTAAATTACATACATGAAGGCATTTTGAAAATCTTGTAAATTTTCACGATTTGAAACTGGATCAGCATCGTTCGTTAATGTTTTGATATGAATCCTGTAGCACTCGTTGCTACGCTTACTTATTCATAGTAGCATAGTTAGTCAGTTTAGTTAGGCAGTCAGTTAGTGCCATTAGTAAGACTTGGCGGCAGCCTCACAGTAGGTGTTTTGTTTCGATGATCACTTTTGTTTTTTTTTTGTTTTGTTATGTTTTGGTATTTTTCATTGATTCAAGTTTGTGTTTTCTATTTTTTTTTTTTACTATAATTTTGTTTCAATTGTAAGAAATCTTTTGATGTAAACTCGATGTTGACCGATTTACGATTTTTATGCGCTACTGATTCAAGTTACATACTCGTAATACGCACACAGATATGCAGATACTTCTATTGTATGAACAGATTTATATGTTTTATATTTAAATATTTTTGTTCTAACCTAAATTTTCAAATGACTTGTGTCTGACACGGATCTCTTTTGAATTGAATTGAATTGAATTGAACTGAACTACTCTACCCTCTCCTTGGGTGCAATCCATATAAGTAATTTTGGGTGCGATCTGTTTAGATATGTTTGTGTTTTTCCTTCATTTGCTGAAATATGTAAAGATTTACGACTCAAATGACCGTGAACGTGTTGTTATTGAGTTTTACAACGACGACTTGAATCAAGTAAAGTTTTTGTGTGTGTTTCTTTATGGGTTGTTCGAATTTTGCGTAAAGGAAATGACTATGCTGAAGAATTTGTGTTTCTTACTTTCTACTTGTCTTTTGGTTTGACTGAAACTTTCATTTGTACGAATACGAACATTAATTGGAGCACTTGATGATTGGGTGGTCCAATTAAGATGGAGTTGAAGAACATTTGCCATTCTTTATTATTCAAATTTGGGTCTTTGGATAATTTTTTGAAACTTAAACCAAATGTAAAAGTGTTAAATTATGATGACAAATATTGTAAATCATCATTGAATTCATTTCTCTCTAATATTATATAATCATAAGTACATATCACCACCACCACCATCACCACCCTCCCTTTGTTGAATACTGAAATTGTATTGCATGCTTGACCATGTCAAGTGTAAACAATTTATTAGTGACAATTTTAACTTGTAAACGACATATTAATGAGCATTTTCACATTAATCGAAAACATGAATAAAAACAAATAAAAAATGTATACAAATTTATATGACCAACAGCAAAATGAATCCGGTTTGTCAAAAAATACTTACTTTAAAACAAAACTAGCCGCAACCGCAACCGCAACCACTGCCGCCATAGCTACAGAAATCAACCAACGCCTTCATCATCAACGTTGCCGCAACATAAAAGTATCTTATTGGACGAAAACGAAGCAAAAAAAAAAAAAAAAACAAAAAATTACTTTTCATACAAATATTTCGCACTTAATACTTCAAGTTTACAGTAGTGAGTAGTGAGTAGTGATTTCAATGAAAATGATGATGATGAAGATGACTGACTATAAGACCAGTTTGTCCAATGGATAGTAAGTAGTATATTGACAGCAAAGTAGAGGGCGGTAGCGGTATTCAATGGACGACAAATTGTGCTGTACTTAATCTAGACGGGCGAGTATTTTCCAAGATACACGATGCTGTCTCACTAAATATTTTATAGACACTACATACTTAGAGATACATTTACTCGTATGTAAGTGGCAGGTTTCTTTTTGGTTGTATGATTAGTAGTAGTTGTTGTTGTTGTTGTTGTCCCGTTGTGTGAGTATTTTGTATGCGTTAAGCGTAGGTCGCAAATTGATGATTTTGAAGCGTTCAGGTATCGTCATCTACTTTTAATATCAAACGCACAACGCCAAAATGATATAAAATACTGAGTATAGTTGAGCGACATGAGCGACAAACTAGTACTTGCCATCGACTGGCAGCATTAAAATCGAGCAGCTTTTTTCGGTGGATTTTGTATTGTGCCTCATAATCTCAACTACTGTAACAACTACCCGGTAGAGTAAAACGGGTTAAGTGCTGCTGCTGCTTCTTCTGCTTCTGTTGCTCTTGCTGCCGCTTATATTGTGTACAAAGTAGATACAATTTACTGATAAAGATTTTGTTTTTATTTTTGAATTTATTTCCATTTTTTTTTTTTGGTTAAGTTGCAGGCAGTTGTAATTCAATAAAAGATACTAAACATAACTTGACTTCCGTTGGGATCCAACAAGCGATTCTTGAAACAGAAAACAAAAAGAAAGCATGCATACTTAAGTAAAGAATGAATGAAAGAGTAGCTCAAGACAACGTGCAGATACATTTGTATATTGTATTGTGTAGTCAGCCCTATGCAAGTAGGAAGTGTACCCAATTGAGGTGATGACACCAGCACCAAACACACACACCCCCTTACATTAGATGATTTTACTAGATGGTTGCCGTGCACTTCTAATGGCATGCGTATGTGCATAGTTTTATTTGTATCAATGAGTTGTGGAGCGTGAGCGATCTGCTGCTGACTGCCAGCCTGCCTGCATATGTATACATCTATGAATGTTAGTAGTATCTATGTTTCTATCTTTCGCGCAACATGCGTTGTCGTCGTCATCGTCAGCGTAGTCAGCGTTTTGTGGCTGCAGATGTGGCGGCGTCGAGACAGTGTCTGGGCCATTGACTTGTGTACTTGCAATGTGCTTTATTTAAACTAATTGACGTGTTTGTGGTGATGGCGGCGGCAACGGTAGCGGTAGCGGTAGTGGTGGCAATGATGATGATGATGATGACGGTAGCGGCTGTTTTTCGTGTTCTCGAAAGGTGGCACACAATATACTTAGGTATAGTGAAAATTCATACTCATACTGATTGATACAGATACACAATAGTGGAGGCGTTGGTTGGTGGGGGAATGTGTCAGAGACTCACTCTGTTTGTGCCAATTGGAAAAGTGTCAATTCTGTTGAGTTCACTCTGAGTACAACATAATATCTTCTCACTTTGAGTGCTCTGTAAATCGGTTGAATATTGTTTAATGCCGACAATTGATGCGCGTCAATGCGAACAATAAGTTCTAATTACTCGTAGTAATAGAAGATCTTGGAGATCAAACATTGTTGTTGCTGTTGCTATGTATTTTTAATAGAATTCTCACTTCAATTTCTTACATATTATACTTAAGTACATATTTGTTTGAATTTATAAATTCTGTAATAATTAGATGTTGTTTTGGATTATCATTATTTAAGTACATACATACATAAATTACAAAATTAATTAACTCAAATTCAATATTCAATACTATTCTACTACATACATACATACATGTGTACATATTTCATAACATTTACCGTTTACAAATAATCTTTTCTGTCTTCTTCCTTTTCAATGACTCACTCAGGTAGAAGAAAAAGGCATTTGGTTTTAAATTTTTATTTGCTGCTTCCTCTTCTCATTTTTCGTTCAACGCACATTTTGCTTATAATTCTCAAACGATTCATGCACAAAATGTGCTAAGTAGTTCAAGGGAAGGAGAGAAAAGCATACTTACCTGGCGTAGAGGTTACCGTGATCATCAAGGCGGTTACTCCAGGGTGAGGCCTGGCCATTGCACTTCGGTTGGGTTGACCTCTGCGATTGTTCCTAATGTGAACAACTCGTGCGTGTAATTTTTGGTAGCCGGGAATGGCGTACGCGCCGTCCCGACATTTATTAATACATATCAAATATTAATATCAATTAAGTTATAGATATTGATGAAGGGTAGAATAGAAATTGGCTGGTTCAGGGTGGTTGTGTCTTGTTTAGTACAAAATGTATTTGTTGCCATATCCCAGTAATATGCGCTCGGTGGCAATTGTCCCCTTTTCGCTAGTTATTCTCTAATCCCTTTTCTTTTCTTATTCTCTTTGGGACAAGGGAGACAGAAGCAAGCCAGTTATGAGAGAACAATTGAGAGGCAACAATTTGTTTACTCTCTTTTGAACTGGTGTCGAAAGCGAAAATTCTGAACAAAGGAATGTGATAAAAAAACGTTATTTTATTGAATTTTTGCGAAGTATAGTGAACACGCGTATTGTTGAACCAATGGATTTGGGAAGTTTTGTATCAATTTTGATTGGTGTTTACTGTTGTTTACAAAGCGAAAAAAATAAGAAAAATTCGTTAATCCCTTATACTATTGGGCTTCTATTGTAGAATACTTACAGTTCTGCCTCGAGTTCACTCTGATCTTCGGGACCAATAGAAGATCTAGTCTAAAAGAAATTGAACCTTGGTTTCTTAGAAAAACAAATAGTTGAAAGTCCACATTATTCTATATTCATTTCTGGGTAATTTCTTGATAGAATAAATTTAGATAAATTCCTCTAAGCTTCTTTGCCTTTGGATTAAGTATATCGGTTAGATTGGCTCAATTTTAGTTTCAAAATTACTTTATCTTTGTTTAGTTAACCCTAAGAAATCTATAAATGCCATTCAAAATATTCCATTCATTGCACAGCAAAGAAAAAAAAAAACATTTCATCGAACTTAATTGTCTTGACTGGGGTAAAGTAAGTAAAATGTGAAAAAAAAAAAAAACGAGTAGAATCTCAAAGCATTTCAAGCATCATCATCATCATCATCCTTCAATGATTGGCATTTGGTGCAACTGAATTGAGCTAAGAAAGGCAGACAAGTCAAGCGATTGCAAAAGTCAGCCGGTAGACTATACTGACGAACAATTTTCAAGACCTCATGCCGTGTAGACATACCGACGGACAGACAGACAGACAGACATACGGACAGTTTGTGAAATCACTTAAACGACAGTTTGCCTGATTGAGTGGTACCCCAACATTTTTATAGTCTGCCGTTCGCTCGTTTCTTACTTAGTTCATTCATTCATTCATTCATTGATTTTTGGAAGAGTTGTTTGAACACACAACTTAACGACAATCATACTGAAGGACAGACAGACATTGCCAGAGCAGAGCAAGTGGAATTTCGAGAAAATTGCCCATTTAATGTCTATAGTTAGTGGCTCGTAAGGAGTATCACCATCTGCATCAACAACATCATCATCATTATTATCATCATCATCATACTCAATTCAGTCAAGTGCAGTGAAGAGAGTCGCAGTCGTTTCGTTAAGGGCGACTAAAGGAGTGAATTGTGCAACGTGGGTGGCGGTGGCATCGTTGTCTGCTGTTTTGTGACAGTGATTACCCTCCTAACTAACTACATACATCCAATGATTATGTGCATTACAAATGATTGGTTTTGTTAGGCTTGAAATGTTATTGTAAAAAAAAAAAAGGGATACTGGACTGGAAATCAAAAGAAAACTTAAGAAAATAAAACAACTTGATTTTGCTGCAACATTGTGTCGTATCAGTTTAGTAGGTCACTGGGTTTCAATGGAACAAATAAGAACATTTACTTGTCTGTATAGGTATAAAGCAAGTAGTATAAAAGGTCATTGTGCTGTGCGCAAACTGCATTCATTCGCTTAGTTATTATGTAATTTATATAATAAAATTCAGGCTTAAAAAGTCATAAAATCATAAAACACTACATTGTACAACGTAATCTGGCGCACTTCAATTAAGCAAATAAAGAGCTAGTTTTTATTAAAGTACAAGCGAATGTATCTTACAGATATATTTTTGTATTTATTTGCTTGGGTAATTACGTTGTTATAGACGCATGTCAATTGCAGACTGTTCCTTCGTTCAGTAGAAATGCCAATTCCACTTGCAAAGTTAAATAAGCAAATCAACCGCCATAGTTCGTTTATTTAAAAGCCACTCCACTACATCTTCTCCACCATCACCAACATCTTCATCATCATCATCATCATCATCTGCATCATCACCATAATTGATCCATCGTTGATAGTTTGTTTGTTTGTTGTTGTTGACGATGGCTACTATGCAAAGCCAATAAATGCGGATGCAGTTTTTAACGCCCACACCAGCCCATGATCTTCCTTCACTATCTTTTCAAACTATGTATGTCTGTCCGTCTGTCTAAGTAAAGTACGAGTATCTCCTTTTTTCTATCATACTTTTTATAGTCATGATCACTTATAGAGTTGTTCGAGCGCGTCATCTCTTAACCAAGTGCATTGAAGTGTTTAGTTGTGGTAAGTTCTTGTCTTGGTTGGTTTCTTGGATCATCTAGGAGGTTTTCCTATACTTGATGGTGTTGGCGGTTGATGTTTGTTTGTGTTGGCTTGTTGCTTTTGTTAGTTTCCTCACACTGCGTAAATAATAAAACTCCATATGGCGTTTGGCAAATTAGCAAGACCATTAAATTCACCGACGATGCATACCACTTACTTACTTACTTACTTATATTCATTGCAACTTTAGATCTATTCAACTATGGTTATCGTTTATTCAATGGCATCCCTGCGGTTTCTATTGACGAAATATAACATTGAAAATAAACAATTCGCAATTAGCATAGACATTCAAGCTCGTTAGAAGAGTTTACGATGTCATTTAGTATGAGTAGAATGCAATACTACGAGTATTTTAAGTTGTGCATACTTGGATGCAAATGAAAGTGCATAAAATGTGAAGTTCATCAGTGATTTCACGGAAGTAAATCTGGTGTGATATGTAAATACTGAGAGCAATTTTAGTAAATACTCATCACTTGCAAGTATTAAGTAACTGAGGCCATAAAATTGTTAGTATGTTGATTCAATTTATGGTTAAATATTGTATGTTTCAACACTTGGTAATGTTCAATAAAAGTTCTAGAGAATTTTAAAGAATATTTCTTATATTTATTTCATAATGAACACAAGAAGTTAACCTAGAACTTGTGTTTAATTTGGTTTATCAGGGTTGATTATTTCTTGGATATTGAAAGATCTGAAATCCTGAAAGTTAACTTAAGTTTGTTATCAATGGCTTTGATTGATAAAAGAAATACATATCCTAAAATTTAATGTAATTTTCCATGGATTTATTGGAATTCACTCTCAATTCTTGTCATGGTAGTTTGAAAAGTGATACAATTCCAAACTATTTCTTTAGAAAGAATGTTGTGAGACTTCAGATCTTCGAGTAAACATGCCAATATAATAATAACATCGTCATATTTTGATTTTCGTCACATTTTATACCATATTTCCAGTGCAGGACTCGAACCCTACGCTCTCGGTTTGCAAGTGCTACTCTCAAACCAATAACTACGGAGATATTTCAATTGTATTTGCCTATATAGCTCCTATATAATAATAACATTGCCAAATTTTGATTTTCGTCACATTTCATTTTCATATTTTTTGGACTTACTCCCCTTCGCTAAAGAAGTTTCACTTCAAAAAATATAGAATTAATTTAAAAGTTTTCTTCCATTTAATTTTGGTAGTTTTAGGTATAATCATTCAATCCACCTTTGCATTCCGCCACTTATCAAATAATGTGCTTAAGCAATAACCAAACTCACTCAATTGTGACTTAGATAAAAAGCATTCCAAAAAAATACACATTAGCTTGTCTAGTCACGAGAAAAATTCTTTTAGTTAAACTTGCCCCAAGAAAACCAGTACAAACCATATATCACCGACTTTGCATGCATGTAGGCGTTATTCGTTCGGTAGTCGTGAGAATTGCTGCAAGTCCAATTCAAACAACAAGAAGCATAATAATCTGTCACAACTGTCGCAACCGTTAGAAAAGACAATTAACATACTTATGAGGATATACATACATATGTACGTATACCATACTATGAGAGAGTCTAGTGATCTAGAGTCAGACACCCTCAACCATTTGACATTTGTCAACAATCTGTCAAAATAAACTATCCCACTGTGCTGAACCTTCCTTCCTAACTTGTATCAACTTGTCCAATAGTAAAAATATGATATACTATTTAGAGTTGTAGAAAAGTAATAAGTTATGTCTATTATAATAAAATAATACAAATATCATGAAAATGATATTTTTTATGCAATTTTATTGAATTGGACTTGGACTTGGACATGTCTCGCTTCGCTCTATTGCTTTATTGACATTTGATACTGTCGTCACGAACTAGGCGGATACTACAATAGTAGTAATAGTAGTTTCTTGTTTTTAAATTTTAAATATTATAAAATGTGGGCGTTTTATTATAGTTAAAAAAAAAAAAAAAAAAAACCAGCAGTCACTCATTATCATATTATTACTTAATGCGTTAAATGACTGAATAATCGGATCGAAAATGGAAAATGTAATAAATTCAAATTTATTAAAGCATAAAAATGCCACTTGACTCTATTGAAATACAATACAAACATAATCATTAATACAATTGATAATTATTACAATATTACAAATATTTTTAATAAAATATTTACAAAAAATTATTTGTTTTTATTATTTTTATGTCACATAATCAATTTGAAATACAATAATATTTTATGCGACTTATGAACTTAGAATAGAATAAAGTGTTATATTTTTTATTACAATAATTTTTATTAACGCAGATCAATGACGTTTGGTGTGATGAGTCTATTTTGTATAGATTAACTAGAAAATGGGTCAATATTTTGTTAATAAATTATCCCAAAGATATGTTTGATTTCATTTTTCAAGGCGTTTAGATTTATGCACAATGTGGAAGGGAGGTAAATCGAAAAAATTAGAAAATTAAATGTGACGAAAATCAATATGCGATGATGCTTCAGAGAAGTAGTGGGTTAAAGCATATTCAATTTCAAGTAAGGTTTCATCCTGTCCTGAAATGCTTTGAAACTCTTGAAGTTATAGTTGAACACCGATTATCCGTAATGCTCGGGACTTAGTTCTTTATGGATAATCAAAAATCCCCAGATAAAAAAGGTTATTATTTTTATTTTTTTTTTTTAACAAAAACATGTTAAATCTGCACCTATAAATATACATACATAGATATCATATTTTATTCCATGAAAGATATTTAAATAATTGCTCTTTGAGTACATGAGTTTATATGAGAAACATTTGTTAGTTGTCTGGCTCTGAAATACCTCTTGGATTTTATATCATATCATCATTCATATTCACTTTAAAAAAGTATCTGTTGGACATCCAATCGGTATATTTATATCTAATTGTATCTCAAGAAGGCTATTTGGAGCATCTTCATCATCTTAAAAATATAGTTAATTATTCCAAACGTTTCTTACCATGGCCCAGGCAGCCGCTACGGTCTGCAAAACAGACATGATGTTCAAAGCTTCGATTTACTACATGATCCATAGGCTGAAAAAAAGGTTATGCAATGGACAGTTGTTTAATAGCAAAATAATTTTACAAGTCTCTTCAAGTGGTTAAAGTGGATACAGATGAAACAGGTAAATCACGGCTAATAAAGATCAGCACACAGCATCTTGTTGAACAGATGTGCCCCCGGTTAATAGAGATCCGTATAATTGATGTTCAATTGTATTTTAATAAGATTTTCATTTAACAACACCAAATTTTCTTTCCTTTACTAATCATTTAGAAAACTCCTTTAATTGCTTATATAATTTATGGCAAAGATTAGTTAAGCAATAACATAAATTCCATAAACAAACAAACAACTTCATATTTTACAACATTTGTATAAAAGTACTAACAATATTTCAATTGAAAACTCTTCCTTAAATGACATAAAATTTTGAAAACAACATTTAGAATTCTCCCAATAGATAAATGTAGACGAACGCCACCCACGGTTTGAGTAGTAATTGAAGAAATACTAGAAGCAGCTGCCGCTTAACTTAACTTTTACCCTCAAATGCACTCAACTATGAACAGTAGTAAAAAAAAAAAAAGGAAAAGAAACAGGGGCAGCGTGTTACAGAGAAACACATTCAAATGAAATTACATGCTCCAAACTCAATTATATGCTATTAAAGTATTAACTGCACTTAACGCTGTAGTCCGCAGAAGTTAAGTAACGATGGAAAACCATTCGAAAAGATGCAAGCTATAGTAGTAGCGCGTGCTCGCATTTTGTCTGTCCCGAATTCATCCATGAGTGAGAGGAGACCAAAGACCCCAAGACTTAAACCAGCGACATTTTAATGCGCTACACTTGTACTTTTCATCTACCAAAGTCCAGAAACTCAATGTGCATCATAATTGTGTGCCGTCATAGCGTTGATCATAATCTATCAACGCCTGAATATATTTAACAGATAGTTTTTGGAAAAATGAAATGGAAAAAAACAACAACTTCCAAACAAAAACCAAAATGTAAGGCTTTGCCTACAAAAGCAAAGCACTTTCACTGATTTAATTTTTTTTTTGTTTAGCTTTTTTTTTTTCATGTTTTTGTTTGACTTAACAGGCCTTTTCTCTTATTTACCATAGATACAAAGGCATATTTTGCTTCGCTCTATTTCAGTTTGACTTCTTTGTTTCGTTGCTCCCCTCCCATTGTGTTCCGTCACTTGTTGCGCCTTCACAAGTTTGTGTCAGTGCGCTGACAGAATATGCTATTTGCACCCGTGACACAAATTTTTATCTACTAGTAAATATAGGGAAGAAAAATAAGAAGGAAAAATAGATGAAGATGAAGAAGATGCACAGTATGCCTTCAAGTTGTCTGTTATATTTAGGAACATTGTGAAAGCGATTAGTTTTCAATGTTTCATTTTTCACTATTAAAAAGATACTTTTGGTAAAAGATACACACGTCAATTCACTTCATGTCACATTGCGGACTCCTTATATACTTTAATAATTTCAAAAGCATTTCATAGTTCATTATTTTAAGAGTGATTTCTTGTTGTTGTTGCACTTATGGAGTGAGGGGTTTTGTTGATGAAAAGCTCAAATCAATCAACTGTTTGGTGTGAAGTATATTTAGTTGGAATGGATAGATGAAATATGTATGTAGTAGATACTTTTGTTGTGTAGTCATATGCATATTCTTTGGAATTTGAGTAGTTTTTACAAAGAAAATATATCAATTTTCTTAAGAAAACGTGATCAATTTAAGTGTTGAATTATTTTTAATAATTTCTTGAATTTATTTATTAGAGGTTTTTGGGGTTCCGGACCCAAAGGGTACCAAAAGACACTTCATTGTCCATCCGTCTGTCCGTCCTGGGGTTATATCTCATAAGCCGCAATAGCTAGAAAGTTGAAATTTTCACAGAATATGTAGTTCTATCCGAGCATCTGCAAAAAATACTAAAACTAAAATATTTTTAAAAAACATACAAGAAACATTTTAGTTTGTATGGCAGCTATACGATCCAGTAATCCCACGATCTTGAAATTTGGATGGTTGGGGGCTATATATCAGAAACTTATATTGTCGAAATTTTAGTTTGATCGGATTGCTAGGGAGTGTACCTCCCATACAAACCCCCATTAAAATTCAGGTTCTTATTAGAAATTTTTTTTTGTTTTTTGTTCTATCGAACAGAGATTTAGGCACGATAAGTTTATTAAATAGGCGCAGTACATTTGTTGAAATCAGCCAAATCGGCCATTTAGGGAGTGTACCTCCCATACAAGCCCCCATTAAAATTTAGGTTCTTATTCAAAAAACTTTTTTGTTTTTTGTTCTATCGAACTGAAATTTAGAAACTAAAAGTTTTTGATATAGGCGCTGCAAACATTTTAGAATCAGCCAAATCGGCCAACTAGGAGGGGTACTTCCCATACAAACCCACCATTAAAATTCAGGTTCTTATTCGAAAAACTTTTTTGTTTTTTGGACTATTGAACTGAAATTTAGACACTATAAGTTTCTGATATGGATGCGATAAATTTGTTGGAATAAGACAAATCGGACCACTAGGGGGAGTACCTCCCATACAATCTGGTACGGAACCCTCCGTGTACGAGTCTGACTCTCACTTGGCCCATTTTTTCTTTTTGGTTGAGTTTAAATTTCTTATTTTTTTTTATTTATCTTAATACAAAATCAGATTCTAATTAGTTAGATTTAATCAAAAGAATCTGTTAGATCGATCATGTTAAGATAAAATCATCAAATCCCCAACAAATCTAACGGCAACTCAAAACAAACTTCATTTTTCTTGCAACAGTCTTGTATCTGTCTGAACCTCTTTCCTCCTTACACACACACTCTCTCTCTTTCTCTGTGTTTGTTTGTCTGAGTTAGTTTATGTTATTTTACTAGTTTTTCAAGTCATTTGGGTGAACCTGTTGATTTACTTAGTAGTTAGTTTTCTATCAAAGTAAGATGCGCTTACATTTTGTTGCTGTTGTTGTTGTTGCTATTTTAATGAATACTCAAAGAGACAAACAGATACAAAACAATCAACGATATCGCATTACATCAGTTAAATATATATTTGCATTTTTACTACCGGTGATGATGATGATTATGAAGATGATGACTTTTCATTCATCTGTCTAAAGATACTTTAATTAAATTACTTATGTACATTAATTTAAATAAAGAAAACCGAAAAAAAAAAACAATCAGTAAATAAATAAATTATATTAGCAAATTGATGCATATCTTGTTGTTATGTTGATACAAGAGAAACTAATGAAGACAAATGAAAATGCATAATCATCATCGTCATCATCACTAGATACTCATATTTATTACATACGAGTTTATTTGTATTGACTCGCTGCTACAAAGTAACTTCAGTATTGGTCAAAAACTTAATGATTATTTGGTTGACATTCCTTAATAAAATATTATTATGTGTAGTTAAAAGATACAATGTATCTACTAGTATTTCACTTAAGTTTGTACATAAATTTCCATAATTTTAGGGGGCTTTTCTTAAGATTTTTGACACTTTTGTGTGTTGAATGTTGGCTGTTGGTTTGGATGCTGTAACCTTGTATCATTTGCTCTTTTTTTTTTCACATATTCTTAGTTATTGTATATGTATTTTGTAAATACATAGTATTTGTTTATAATTTATGCATCGTAAAATGAAATAAATACTTAAATAATTTTTGGCACGATTTTGTTTGTCTTTTCAATTGAAACAATTGACCTAAGCCTAATTTGCTATGCATTTGTATATATTTACTTATTTCATTATTGTCTCTATAGATCGATGTATCTTTAACATAAGTCTTTTGTCGGCGTGTTTATTCAATTAACATCAACTGAGATTGGTGTTGAGTGAATTTGTATCTTAGGTATGTTATGAATAAGTATTGTAATAATAATAATAGTTTTAATAGAGAATTTTCTTAGAAATCTACATAAAAGATCATTGCCATCAAGAATTGGCATAATTACACACGAATATGTGATAACTGCTCCTTCAATGCAGCCGACAAACCCTGTGAGTAATGTGTCTGTAATTCCGAGTTGACGCTGACAAGTCAATAAGCAAGCATCCATGCACTTTACAAAACAGAAAATCTGATAGACTGCTGAAACACACCCATGTGCTTGCTTGTCCTTAGTTTGTTGCCATGAGACAAAGTTGCTGACAATCAACGAAAGTTATTTTAACCCAAAGCGATTAACACCTGCGCTATCGGATCAAGCAAAGTGAGAGTTCTTTGCCAATTTAACATGTACTACAATAATTGTAGTACAGCTTATGGTTAAAGTACGCAAAAATATGTATGTTTGTATGCCGACTAAGGATATCATTTAAATGCAGACAAAGTAATTGAGCATGCACGAGGAATATAGTAGTTGATTGTTTTTGTTTTTTGTTTTTGTCTTGAGTCGAGACGAAAGACTCCAGCAACTTCCAGACCACTGATTAAAATAGATTATAAATTATCACATAATGCAATGCATTAGCACATTGTTCTACTCTGTTGTATCCTTGCCTTAGTGTAGAGCGATCGAGAGACGTCATCTCTATACGAATACACCCGCCTTGACCGTCTGTCTGTCTGACAAAGTCCAATGGACTTCAATGATTATAATCTTAGCGTCATGACTGCTGTCTATATACTTACTGCATTGGATCTATGATACTCTGAAGACTGAGTCTTTAGTTTAGGGCGGTACGAGTACACTAACAAAGCTCGAATTCGCGCATTCGCGTTATACATTTAATGGTTGCCATTGCCCCATTGCCATTCCAAACTCAATAGCAATGGCAATGGCAATGGCAATTGTTCTTACGGAACGATGAACGTGCTCAACTTGAGTTTTCCAAGTGCGGCTTTGAACTCATAACGTGGCTAATAGAAAGATTTATCACTTACACTTTGCTGCATTTACTTGAGCTGAGTTACGCTCAGTTGAAGCCGCCGCCGCCGCTGCAGGCTAAGGGCTGCCAGATTTCAAATGAACCGATAAGCGAGCCCTTGGTGGACAGACAAATCGACTGCTGTGGATCAGTAGACAAATAGACAAACAGATGGAGATTTTCTAAGTTTGTCTTCAAGTTGCTATAACTGCTGCTGTTGCTGTTAGTTCAAGTTGCGATTTCAATTTCATTTCATTTGCTCAGCGTCAAATTCATACTCGATTGCATTATTTATTCAATGAATTGCTTGAGCTGAAGCTTGTTGTAATTTTAATTTATGGCATTTAAATTGAAATTTCTTGTTGCATTCCTTATGCAATTTATTTTCGCCAATACTTTATGTCTCTCTAGAACCACAAAAACCGCAGTTAGAAGAAATAAGTCAGTCGTCACTTCTTAGTTTACTTTCATTTTAGTTCTGTTCAGACTAGAGTTTTAGTTTGGATTGGTTTGAGTTTGGTTTTGGTTTTGGCTTGATGATCGAACCATGCTAATCAGTTTGCCGTGTACATATTTGTATATGTTTATTTATAAGTTTGTCTACCAGCAGATCTTCATCATCGTCAATGTTCTTTAAAGGTTTACTGGCATCTTCTCCTTAGTGTTGGGTTATTTGTGTATTTTCAAATGCGTTGATTTTCACACCTAAATTGTAACGCTTTTCGGTTCCTGAGTTGTGTTTTTCTATTAACGCGTTATGCCAACCAAGTAAAGCCCACATTATGTATTTGTTTCTCAAAGACTTTTTCCTTCCAATACAAAGTGCTTGTATGTATTAAAAATATTGCAAATCTTTCCATTTAGTTTTCTTTCGTGGGAAAATTATTATTGACAAAGTTGCTCTAACGGTTTGAAGTATTGTATGTACATTTGCGGCAAGTTGTTCTCATGTGTGTTCATATGAAAAATTATATATACCTTTGGTATGCGGTATGATGAATGGTTTTCATAGCAGGTGACTTAGTTTTTATAGATCAATGTTGATATGCTGGAATTCCGTGGGTTTAGTGATTATTAGATCAATAAATATATGATTGAAATAAATCATGAGAACATTTGATTAATATTTGATTCGACTATCTGATTTTTGAGTTAACAGAAGGAAGGACTCAATTGTAGAATTTTCATAAACTAATTGTAGCAAAACTATTGATACGAAATATTATCATATAGAGAATATTCGTTGATTTTGTTATAGAATAAAAACATTCATGTTGAAATTTAGCCTTATTTGTTTGTTGAATATCTTTATATATAAATTGCGAGTGTACTAAATTTTGTGACTCTTAATCTCCTAAACGACTAGACCAATTTTGATTTTTGTTTTACTTATGGAATCACCTAGATGGTTTATGCTTCAGTTGGACTCAGTAAGTGGCGCTGTTGTCGAGATACAGGCACTTTTTCACCAAATTTTTAACATTTTATTATCTAACGCACACTATTAAAAGCAGATTTTAATAATTTTTGTTTTTAAAGTGACAAATGAATGCTAATGAAAAGAGTTGCATACTTATTCTCTTCAGTTTTTAACTTTTAATATAATATTTTTAAGTATTAAGTTTTGGGAAAACCACTGCAAGACTAAATATAATGATTTTAATGCTTTAGTTGTTGTTATTGTTGTTTAGCATTGCTTCAGCTATGTCTATCTAATGATAAGCTTGATGTTTTTTGATATATCATTTGATTCATTTATATTTGGGTAAAAATTTGTACAATAATATGGTTTCATCTTATAAACTCATGATGGAGAAGTATTTCTTTCTTTGAGAAATTATAAAATTTTTGAATTAAATTGAAAATTCATTGAATCAAATTTGAATCATGAAAATACTATTTCCATATATTGATTTCTCACAAATATACAATACTTACTTCAATTAAAATAAAAATCTTTCATATAACCTTCCTTGATCTTGTTGTTTCCTTGAATTTTTACTCTTCAATTTATTGGGTAATAAAAAATATTAACAAATGACTTCTTATCAATACGCAATGGTGTCAACAAACGATAAGATTTCAAACTTAAACACAACTTTTGTTTTTTTTTTTTTTTTAAGAAAATACGCAGAATTTCTAATCAGTTTTTGCAAAATACAAAATTTAATTTTCACTTTCACATTTGTTTGTTTGTTTCTTTGTTTGTTGTGTCTTGGAAAGAACAAATAAAACTATAAACTACTTACAATATTAATCATAATAATTAATGACGCTAATTGTGCTAAGAACTAAAGTCAACAAAATGCTTATCAACTTTTTAAATCTAACATTATTATTCACAAATGTTGTTAGTCAACAAGAAGACCGACGATGACCAACCCAAGTATCTACCCTGCTTAGATGAAAGTCAATTGAAAATCAGCAAATAATAATAACAAAAAAGAAAAAAAAAGAAAAATATATGCAGAAAAATCTCAACACATAATTTATCTTTGCGCATATTATAAACGAACTTCAGAAGTTGTAGATACAAACTGCCAAACAGAATATCTAGTAAGAACTTAACGCATTGCACTCACATATCGCCACAATGATATATCACAGTGGGCCACTACTGCCAAAGAAGTCAACCGCCATATGCTTTGGCTATGACTTCTCTTGTGCTGCACTGAAGGAGTGCGGAGTGGAGTGGAGTGAAGTGATGGCAACGATAATTCATTTCTTTCTTACTATTTCATTTAATTTTTTGTGATTTTTCTATTTGGTGGTCACAAATGAATAGTTCGACGAAATGATGCACTGATTTATGAATTTGACCGCGCATACCACAACACAGAACAGAGAACAGAGAACACAAAATGCAGAATGCTATGCCATAGATGAGTTAATGACCTGCTGCACTTAGACTTCAAATACATTTGGAATTTGCATAATGGTTTCTAATTTAAATATATGTGAGGCATGAGGAAATCACTGTAAATCTTATAGCAAGTTAACTTAAGAAATCAATTGCTTTTCACTGCTCTAGTGGTGATGGTGATGGTGATGGTGATGCAATTGATTGATGATGTAAAACTCAACACACAGAGCACTAAGTTAGTAGTTCTTTGGAACAATATTTATGATATGTTTAAGGAAGGAAAACTCCACTAACACAGTCAGAGAAATTTTACAATCAATCAACGAGGGAGGGGCTGAAGGCACTTAGTTACTTAACCAATCGATTTCATCAGCAATTGTCATGTTGATTGAACTTGTTGCCTGAACTTTGGGACAATTGATTTGAGTGTTTCTGGTCTAGTCTTGTCTGGGCTGGTCTTGTTCTATACTTGTTTCACTCAAGCAATCATTCAACTCATCAAATATCATCATGCATTTGCATTTGATTGATAAAACTAAAAGAAAGAAATTAAAATTATTCCATGCTAAAAAACTTGAGCAAAGCAACGTCATCAGTTTGTCATTTTGTCTGTCTGTGTATCTATCTATCTATCTATCGATCGATCAATCAATTGACGCTATGCATATTCTGTTGGTTGTCGTCTAGTCACAAGTGCAAGATCAATAGCGGCTCTTGATGATGAGCGCGCAACTGTTGCCTGATGTTGAGTTGATGATGTTTTTCATTTGGAAGTTGACAGATATCAAAGAACTAATGCAAAATGTAAATATTTGAAGAGCGTTAAACATGTTCGTTCAAGTTGTCGTAATTAAAAAAGGCTACTTTTCAGATTTCTTTTCTGTTAATGAACATGAACGGAATCAAGACATACCTACATTTGAAGTAGTTTATATATTGTAAAATATCTTGCTCAAAACAACAAATTCCTCTACATTACTCAATCTCACGCATTTCAAGTCAATTACAAGCAATTTTTCAACGAAAACAATCGAATCGAAATGAAGTGATGTGAAAATGAAACTAACCAAAACGACCCTACTAATGAAGAAGACCTTAGAGTTTTAGGTGCGGATGTGGTTATGGTCGGTCTACCACCTACGATAAATCAAACTTAATCAGATCTTGTTGTATTTCAGTTTAAGCTTACAATTTAGTTCAACTTACATCGATGGCCACAAGTTATTGTAGATGCCTTTGAGAAAGCTCTACTTCCAATAGTCATTTAAATTAGCTGCCGGTTAATTTATCGCACTGTGAATGCTGCTGCTGCTTTAAGCGCCGCGTGAAGAAGGACATACTACGAGTATAGGTATAACACTGAAGATACTTTTTTTAGCCAGGAGCACAGAGTAGTGAAGAATTTCAAGAGGCACAGCAAGCGCCAGACACAAAGTAAAAGCCGCAGGCACTACAGTAGGAACAGTCGGCACCAAAGTCAAGGCAGCTCAATCAAGTAACAAGTGTGGAGATGGGGGATTCATGGAACAAACTGTTCCCTGCATATGATAATTACGCATATTTGTAGCTTGTTTTGATTTTCGATTTATCCTTTTGTTTTATTTTGAATGCTCCTTTTTATAGGGTTCCGGACCCAAGGGGTACCAAAAGGAATCCTATATCATATCTCATAAACAGCAATAGCTAGAGAGTTGAAAATTTCACAGAATATGTAGTTATATCCGGGCATCAGCAACAAATACTAAAAATAAAATATTTTCCAAAACTTAAAGGGGTCCCCATACAAGAAACATTTTGGTTTGTATGGCAGCTATACGATCCAGTAATCCTACGAACTTGAAATTTGGATGGTTGGTGGCTATACTTTAGGAACTTATATTGTCGAAATTTCAGTTTGATCGGATTACTAGGGAGGGTACCTCCCATACAAACCTCCATTAAAAATCAGGTTTTTATAAGAAAAACTTTTTTGTTTTTTGGACTATCGAACTGAAATTTAGACATTATAAGTTTTTGATATAGGCGCGGTACATTTGTTGAAATCAACCAAATCGGCCACCTAGAGAGTACCTCCCATTCAAACCCCAATCTGGTACGGAACCCTCCGTGTACGAGTCTGACTCGCACTTGGCCCATTTTTTAATGCTTTGATTGTAGTAGGTGGAATCGATATAGTAGACGATTCATGTTTATTTTTATGTTTAAAACTTTTGTGATTTTCTTAACCTTTTTTTTTTCCTTAATCTTGTCCACAAATGTCAACGCTCACAGTCGGTGGTCGTCGCATGTTGTATTGTCTACTAGGTAGTAAGTAGAGTAGTGTAGTGTTTCCCTTTTTGACTTGGAATTCGTTTTCACCACGCTTTTATCTTGTTTTTAACACCAACTCTAAATGGACTTAATTTACACACATCAACTCTCAACGCTTGTGCTGCTTTGTCTCTACCATCATCACCACCAGCATCATCATCACAATGGTCTCCTTTCCTCATCGTTCAATATAAGTATGTATATCGATACATTTCTGCATTATCATTGTGTATAATCAGTGTGTTTGTAGCTTTCTGGACAACAACACATGTCCTGTCCCTCGTCTTCTGTCCACTGTCTTCATTCTGTTTCTGTTTTGTTGTTGTCTGCTGCAGTCATCATCACCTTTAAGCTTATTTATTTTTAAGTTGAATGCTTGCTCTTCTGATGTTCGCTTTTAGTTTCAATATACAAAATAATTATAAATCAGATTAAATCTTATGGCATGCGTTACATTACATTTGTATAGATAGATACAACTATGTAACTCATGGTTTGCTCGTAGACTTGGCATTCTTATGACATTCATCTGTAGTACTTATATGAGATCTTATAACATCTTATGATTATGGTATGACATTAAGTAATGAAAACGTTCCTGATATGCACGCTTTGGTATAATTTATAATAATAATAATAATAATAATAATAATAAAAAAATAATATTAGCAAGGTGTTGAAGTGAGGTGGTCTTTTAAGTTGAAACAGAATAGGATTTTCACATATCACATTAGAATCATGTTTCCTTTTAACTTAAATCATATAAAAGATACAATAAATAAATAAAGATTAATGAGTAAGAGAAACCATTTGAAGTGAACTTGAAATTTAATCCATTAGACATGCTGCAATGCAGTTACAAGATGACTATGTTGATCATGTTAATGATGACGACTATGATGCCTTATGATGTGTTGAGAATTCCTTTAGTGACGCTTTTACGAATCTATTAACAAAGCTAAACTAACAAAAGCCAATAAGCGAAGTAAACGACCATTAGACAACTTATTTATACATACTATATCATTGATACTTATGTTGTATCTACACAACAATAACAGCAACAATGACAACAACAACAACCAAAAATAAAATGTATCTACATAATGTGTATTTCGTGCTACCGATTCAAATTGAATTTAGAGTGGGCAACATGCTGAGCCACCTTTGTTTATCGAGAGACAGACAAAAGCGAACGACAGCTTAAAATACTTACAATTGACTTGATTGCCAAACGTGTTGAATGAATAAATGAGCATTCGAACAAGTGAATGAATAAATGTATCTAGCAATAGATACAAAGACAGATAGATATATATTGAGATTGAAAGATCGACTGACTGACTGACAGACAAACTGCTACATGAATAGATAAGCAATTGTATGTACATAGTATATCCACAGATCTATCGATCAATCGAACGTTCAATGAATTGTTGCATGCAAATAGCTCAATATCTAATCAGAATCTTGAACTGAACTAGATTTAAGTGAAGTATCTATAACTTCAAAGCGTGCAGCAGCATGTCGCGCAATTAAAGCAAGTTAATAATGACATACAAAAAGATATAGAACTTACGCACAGTAGGAGGTTGCGATCCAAGTACATGATATCTAAGTGTATCTACAATTAGATTAGAATAGTATAACAAAAAAAAAAAAAGAAAAACAGATCCTTTTATTCCTAAATTATGTTTCCTTACATAATAAATCGTCTTTTATATCATCGTCCAACAAACTTAGTGGCGCCTTTTTCACACAAAAAAAGAAAGGAAGAATGTTTTCAGATAGATTTCTATCATTCAATTGTGTACATGTCACATTAAGTCTAATGGTCTAGTTAGTGGCTTCCTCATGTGATGATGATTAGCATGAGATTTTTATGTAAATAACTCTCAAGGCGCAGTATTTGTGGTAAAATTCTTTTTTCTTCTTAATATTGTTAGGATTCTTTTGCACAACTTTAACTTTATTGTTATGACTCACACACGATTTTTAGTGAAATACTTAGTACATTGTTATTTTTTTTATTTACTCTCTACACTTTACATATTTTTGCAATTTAAGCTAATTCTAGAGATGTTGATGATGATGATGATGATGCTGATGATGATGACGATGACAACAATGGCTTTACAGACCCAACCCAATGTTGTTGTCATAAGATCTTACATCTTAGCATTCATAAAGTCAAAAGTTTTCCTCTTCTTTTCTTTTTTTCTTTTTATTTTTTATATTTTCTAACTTCTAATAAACATAAAAGCAAGTCAACTATTTTGAACTTTGTGTTCACAACATTTCATTTGCCATATTTTGCATATAAATTTGCATTTTAGACTTGACATTGTCTTCACTGTAGTAATAATGTTTGTAAGTGTTTGAGTGAATGAGAGTATTTGAGTTGGAAGCGTGAGTGTCAACGAGGAGTGCCTTAAAACATAATAAACAAAGTTCAGTAATTGAGATACTGAATAAAAATTAAACATTTAATCCATCATCAAATTGAAATAAATAATAAAAATGGGACAAGTGCAAGTCAGACTCGTACACGGAGGGTTCCGTACCAGATTGGCGTTTGTAAGGAAGGTACCCTCCTTAGTGGTCCGATCAAACTGAAATTTCGACAATATAAGTTTCTGATGTTTAGGCATCAACCATCCATATTTCAAGATCATGGAATTACTGAATCGTATAGCTGCCATACAAACTAAAATGTTTCATCTTTAAGTTTTTAAAAATATTTTAGTTTTACTATTTGTTGCCGATGCCCGGATAGAGCTACACATTCTGCGAAAATTTCAACTCTCTAGATATTACGGTTCATGAGATATGACCCGATGACGGACGGACAATGAAGTCTGAGCAATAGGGTTCCGTTTGATATCCTTTAGATACAGAACTCTAAAAAGGACTTTTGAGCTAAAATTTAAAAAATGTAGCCAGTTATTATTATTATTTTTGCTAAAGTAATTTTGGAGATTATAATTTTCTATTTAGCAAGTTTGCCTCTGGCAAACCAAAAAGTGTCGACCATTTACTCAGTTGTGTTCACCACAGAATTCCCCCACCCCTTATTACTTTTATACCAAAGAAGATTTGCGTTTTTAACATTTTATTCAAATATAAACAAAAAAACATATAAAAAAAAAATTTTTTTTTTTGGCGTACGCCAAATAAACAATTACAACAATAAACAAAATAACATTTTCATAAAAGTAATGATGTAATCTTTTTAGTGGCACCGATTAACGATTACTCACATCTGAAATACATATATTCGTAGGATTTTTATTGATTGAGAAACTCCAACAATCGACGAAGTGATCCATTATATTTAAATGTATCCCCAACTACTACAATATCAGTATTATTCTCTTTCTTTTGGTCTTCTTTCTCCTCCTCGCCATTTTCAGAATTGGTTTCGTTATCGGGGTCATTAATTTTCAATAATGGTCCCGAATTATCAAATGGATAAAAGATCTTAATAACGACATTCGCTTTTCGTAGGCTTATATTGAAATCATTCTGACTTTCGGGGCTTTCTTTATAACGGAGAAGTTTTCTCTTCAAAATATTCAAATTTTCGCAAAGTTCATTGTTAATTTCGATGTCATTGGATTCTAATAATTCGAATGTCTTGTACATCCGATTGAAATAAGATGCTAAGTCTTTGTATTCCAAGGTCTTAAATATATCCTGACAATCTCTTAGGAGCGACAAAACATTTTGTCGTGAATATAAGCAGTCAATTTTCTGCTTATATGCGTCTGCCAACTCCTTTATTCGTATGATGTTTTTTATATTCTGTTCAATAATTTGATCCAAATCCGCAATCATCTGAGTGAAGTTCTCAAGGCAGTCAGTAAATTTATCATGCAAGTTAAGATACTTGACATTCAGTTCTTCATATTCTACCTTGGTGTCTTCTTTGTCCATTAAATCGGTTGCCACTTTGGATGTCATAATGAGTTCCAATAAATTCTCAAACTTCTCGTTCAATTGTTTAGTCTTAATTTGCTTCTTATGGGCATTAAGTTTTGTATTTAGTATCACTTCCAGAATTCTTTTGACTTCAAGGTAAACGGTTAATGTTTCTATTGTATTTCTATTGTCAATATCGGAATATACAGCTCGAGACACAACTTCTTTCAACAACGGAAACAGTCCGTAACGGACTACTCCCATGTAATTAGGATCCTCAAAGCGGTTCTTCAGGCGTTTCAACTCATTTAGTTTACTCATAAAATCAGATGTTTTAGCTTTATTGGATTCCATTGCGCTTTGTCTCTATGATTTATTTTATTTGAATTTCGCTTATTATTATTCGAGAAAATTCTGTGCAAGAGCTACGATTTTTAAAAATATATTATTAGTTCAACTCAAAATGAATGATAGATTTAACTAAACCTACTATGATTATATAGAGAAGATTTACAGTTATTTGACAGATTTAATAAAATTAAATTTAAAATTAATTTAATAAAAAATTGATATTTAAAGATTAGAAAGAGAATTGAATCGCTTCGTATGAAAGTAATGTGCTATTGTACAATGTCCAACTTGTTTGTCATATAGTATTGTAAATGGAGTCAGAAGGGTAGGAGGAGCGCTAGGAGTGCTTGCTATTAGCACAACGTCCTATCAAGTTCTACTGAGAGAAAGTCAGTAGGATATTGGAGCGCTTCACGATATATTAAGAGGTGGTCAGTAGGAGCAACGTCCTATAACATCAAACTTGTAACTATGTGAAGTACAGCAGTCATATAATGAGGCAGTAGGGTAGTAGATATTAAAGTAACGCGTGATGAGAGCAGCCAGCTTATAAGGTTGTTGGTTAAAGTTGAGGCAAATGATATCGGTAATTAATTTCGTAGGTAGTGTCCCAAGAAAGTGGGAACGTAGAGATCAATTTTCGTTGTACTTATTTCTCCAGTAAGAAAGTGGCGTCCGATCGACGTTCATTTAGTGAATCTGGATAAAGTCAAGTCCTGTTGAATTGGGTCTGATCTTGGCAGATTTCGTTTCATAAATTAAGTCACAACCTGCCTTTAATGTTTCTTTTTCCTATGTAGGATGCTACCTAGCGCTGGCACAACCATAAAACATTAGCCCAGTAACATTTAATTGTTCAAAAAACCACAACAAGACACCATAATTGATCATGTATGAAATTCGTTTAATTTAAGTTTTAATTTTTTCAATTTCTTCTGTTTGGATAAACTATGAATACATTTCCCAGAAAGTTAAATTGACATGCACATAAAAATGTTTATCTTATCAAGACTAGAAACTATCCCATCCCATACAAAATCTTGCAAAATACTTAACACTTTGTTGTCTACTAAATGCCAATATCTTAAGTTTTATAATGCATTACAGTTAATATTTCTATTTCACTTCAATTCAAAAGAAAAGAAACAGGAAAACCCAAGCCAAAAATCAACTGGCAAATGTAGTTCGACTGGCCTGAAAATGGCTTGCGAAAACTGTCCACTGTAGCTAGCAATTTGTTAACGCTGACAGTCGTACAGTGCATACAATTCCATTGACAACAGTCTTTTCAATTGTCGGACAAACGCGTGTCTAACTGTTTACTGTGAATTTAACCAAAGCTAAGCTAAGCTGAGCTGATCCGATCCGACACAAACCAATAAAACCAACCAACCAAGGCACGCGACTCAATTCTCAAGAGTTTGGAAGTTACTGGTTGCTCTCCTAACTTTAACAAAACCATCGAATCCAGTTGCACAAAATAATTAAATATTTTGCCGACTTTGGCTTTTTTTATTTCTACATATTCATACTCACATTTATCACTTTCGTGCCTTTTTTATTTCTTGACTTGATATTGATTTTTCTTCACGCTTCTACTGCTGTTGCTGCTACTTTTCTGAAAATTTGTATCTCCTTTCTGGATATTTTTCTATTGTAAGCTTTTGACTTGTTTACTTGAGAGTCAGACAAATCACAAAATGATCGAATGAAGTTGATGCCGCCGCCTTCTCTGTGAATTTATGAATTTTATTCATTTTGTCATCAATTTTTTTTTTATTTTTGTCTTGTTATTTTTTTGTATTTATTTTTTACTATACTTATTCATCTCTCCCTCTCTCTCTCTCACTTTCTCAACATAAGATCAGCCAGATTTGCTCTTCATCTTAAGATCTTTATCAATGTTACATTCATAGTCATGTTGTAGCAATTTATTTATGATAAGACGACGTGACGTGAGATTGGTTTAAATTGACGCATTAGTAGGCCTAGAATCATTGATATTAGAAATACTTGGGTTTCTGGTTTAAAATTTAATTGAATTTATATAATTTGTTATAATTTTCATTTAAACTATATATCATTGCCATTATATAAATAAATGTGAAACGAGTTCAACACAAAATTCCCAGTAATAAATTAATGTATTAACAAGTAAGAAAAAAAACCCACCCATAATCATTTGCCCTCGAATTGTTTGAGGCATAAAGTGAGAACTGCACGTAGGCCATTTGACCGGTATTATACCCATGGATTTTGCATATCAACCATCCACCAGAAGACCCTGAAAGTGAGGCGTAGAAAAAGAAATCGAGTATAAGACAAAATCAATTGACACAGAAAAACACAAACATAAATTTATGAAAATTTATTACAAATAAATTTATTGAAAAGTAGCGAAGGCATTAAATAAAATTGCATGTAATAAAATTTTACAAAGGTTCACTGAAAGAATTTATATACTCGTACAAACATATTTACAATATTTGTAAAGTAAAACATTTGCCAAGTGGCACATGACACGACAATGTTAAGATGACGATGACGATGATGACGATGATGATGACATTCATCGATCAAAGAAAAGTAACAGGAAGATGAATGTTTTTAAATGCAACAAATGCATGAATGATTCATTCACCTGTTGCACCATTGCATATCTAATGCCATGATCAGTAACGGCAAATGATGATGATGATGATGATGGTGACGATGGCTTTGGTAGTGAAGAAGTTAGTAGTGGTGGCGCCATTTTTGTCCAAAATATCATTCAGTGAGTGAGTGAGTGTGTGAGTGAGCCAAGGTGATTGTGGCTGGTGATTGGTGTCTTCTTACCAATGTTGTTGTTATCTTTTTGTTTTGGGGGAGCGTGAGTCCAACAATCACGACAATCAACTAATTGGACTTGTACGTTTCATTAGCATGCGATCATCGATCGTTGTAAGAGTTGCAGAAAAGTGAGAAAAGATATAAAGCAACGTAAAAATAAAAACAGAACATTTTTTATTTTGTTTTTTCCAACTGTGGAACGCATTGAATAATATTATGAGAAATATTTGTTGCGTACGTGTTGGCATGGGCATCATCCACCATAGGTCTTAAACACGTAATTAATGTCTCTCCATTGACCTTAACTGTTTGTCATTATGGTCGCGTATTTACATTAAAGGTTTAACTACTGATGTAACCCAGAAAATGATATAAAAATTTAATCTGTTCTGAAATCAATTGCCCCAGACACTTTGGTTTTTGTTGGTTGGTTGGTAGGCGTTTTGCAGCTGCTGCCGCATATGATTTTATTTAGTTTTTTTTTGTTTTCATTTTGTTGCAATGTCACATTAATTAAGGTGGACATGTCGCTACAAGATCAATGTCAACATCATCGCCAACGTTGACTACTTCTGTAGCCTGATGCATCTCATACTAGTCACATCGTCGTTGTCGTCGTCGGCGGCGGCTTGTTAAATCGAAAATAAAAATCACCATTAAAATATTTTATATACACAACATTTGTGTTGGTTGCTGGTGCTGCGTGTTATTGAAATAAATGTTGGATTAATGAGTAAATTAGCGAAAAGTGAAAAATATAAAATTAAATAAATAATATTAAAGATTTTTTTCAATTTTTTGAATAAATTTTAAATGCATTTTTAAATTGACAAATTGCTACGACAAGTTTTACTTTCAAAAATATTCATTTTATACACTCGTATTTCATGTGACACGCAATAATATTTTTTCATTTTATATTTCTTTTTTTTTTTCCATTATATTTTTTTATTCATGCATAAGAAATCAATCAATTGGAAACCTTGGTAGGTGAATTGTTTTACAACCAATAATATATTGTTTTACTTAATTTATATGACATAATTTTATTTGATATAAAGAAAACTTTCCCTTTAATGGTTTAGAAGTTGATTGCTAAAGTAATGATTTGATATAAATTTCAATTATTTAAATTATTTTTTTGTTTTCTAGTCTTCAATAGAAGAGTTAAAAAGTGCCTGTTTTGATGAAGACGCAGTGTCTTTGTGTCATCATAAGATTGAGAATTATAGCATAAGGATGAGTAAGATCGAATATCATATCTTAAGGGTGTAGTGAAATCATGACATAGATTATTTGTAACTGATCATATTAGTGTCCTGTTTGCAAGTGGGGAAACGGTTTTTGTGGCGTTTTAGGTTCTATCGTTATGTTGTTGTTAATGTCAATTGTGCCTATTATGGTTGAATACGTAGAATTGACTGAGCTTGATTACAGTCTTGCTTCCTATAGAGTCTATATTGAAATTCTTAGGTCCCAACTGATGTTCGATCATGACTTCATAGACGTATTTAGCTAATTCCTTTGGCTAAGCCGAAGCTTATATTTTAAGAGTCAATTCTAGCTGAGATTCAATTTTCAAACAAAGAACCAAAAGAACCTCATCAAATATTATTCCATCCCACTAACAATCGAAGAAGACTGAGTATCGACCACAAATCTCTTCGGTACAAACTATGGAAGTGACTATTTTGCGATTACGCACCTAATGCCATCAGCCACATGACCTAAGCACGCTCTATAAAGCTATATGAAGGAATTAAAATATTGGGTGTATAAGCCAAGAAGATAAGATAGATTACCGCTAATAATTATTTTTCAAATTACCAACAAATAAAGCAGATGAGATACATTTGATTGGTTAATAGAGTGCTATATGCTAGCGAAATGGATCATGGTGCAAATCGGTAGTCCAACAAATAAAAAGAAACAATTCCTTCTCACTCGAGAAGGAACATAAAAATTTATGCTACCAAGCAAAGATGGGGAAAAGTTACTGCCAACAAGTAGATTCTACATGAACGTGACACCAAGAGTGGTTTACGACTGGATAATTTCGGGAGGTGGATTAACTTAAGACACCATTGGGAGTGCGAAAGGTTAATATTTGGATCCTAGTGTAAAAATCAAGAATTGTTTTTGAACATATCCAATAACATCACTATACTTTTTCAACTGTGGCTCCTATACAATAGAAGGATATTCATTAATTGATTGATGATTCATTTTGGCATTTCAGTGCTGATCCTGAATCATGGTAGTTCTTTGTTTTATGTTTGTTGTGTAACAAAATTTGTGGTTTTTATTTTGGCGCGCAACAAAACAATGAGGCATTACCAAAGAGCTGCCAACTTTCATAAAAAAATTGCCCAACACTACAAAAGCAACCCCTGAATTACGTCATTTTCCTTGTGGTTGTTGCGGAATGTGATTTGATTCACAGTCGAATCACGCATTGATTCGAATCATGCTCCACTGTAAATAATGTATCAATTAGAAATTGCCAAAGTGCTGCCAACTTTCATGAAAAAATTGCCCAAAACTAGACACATCATCAATTTATGATTCTACCATGAATTAAGTCACATTAGACAACAGCAAACCCTGAATTACGTCATTTTGCTTGTGGTTGTTGGTGAATGTGATTTGATTCACAGTCGAATCACGCATTGATTCGAATCATGGTCCACAGTAAAAAGGCTGTTCAACTTTTTAGACATTTTAATGGATCCAGATCACTGAATTGTATGATACTTTTTAAAGGGCAATCATTGATGAGACAATAAAGGTTTAGTTTTTTTTAAAAATTTTTAAATTTATTCATTCAACAAAACTTTGTAAATTTCATACCATCTTTCATTCCTAATAGAATGTCAAGGGTCACTTAACAATAAACTAAGTAAAATGACTTAAATGATCTTTCCATCAAAGACATCCTCCGAATATTGACAATAAAATGACATCAGTTGTTCTTTTCCTATTAAAGTAGTGCAATAAAAATTAATTATAAGCATATTAGCAACAAATTACGTACAATAAATTTGAAAGAAACAACTTTTATATAGCCAGCAGCATCATCTACAACCAGATACTCATACTTAGTACATTATGGGAAATCTTATTGCATTAAGAACTTGAAAAAAAAGTCTTATTGGTGGTGTGGTGAATGTATTTTTTCCCTTTGCTTTTTATGAAGTCATTGCTCAAATAAAACAAACTTTAATAGTCATAAGTGCCAACTGAATGGTTTCAATAATTTTATGGCTCACTTGCGTGGGGGCGCCACTCTTAACTAAAAGATACAAAGATACTTTAGATATGCAGATGCAAAATATGCATTTCCAATTGTTTTTCAAGCCACAAATGCATTCATGCACATCCACATCCACATCCATAACACATGTGCTCTGCGTAACTGAGTTCTTAATCTTTTGTGTAATTTACACACATTGCAGCTGTGAAAATTGTAGTAAAGAAGAAAAGAGTCCACTAAGCTCATAAAAAAATTGATTTATCTTTAGCAAAGTGAAAAAATAGTTTAGAAAAAAATGTAATTTGAATTGAGAGCAAGTTTGATTACTAAAAAGCAAAAAAAAAAAACCTCCTACAAATTACAACTAAGCAGCGTAATCAGTTTCTCTTGTGTATATGCTGTATGTATTCAGATAGCATGGTATAGTATCTCAATAAAGTATCTATGAGTATATAGTCCAGGTATACTTAGTTACAAATATTTGCGTTGGTGTTTGCAGTGGCAATTTTGCCAAGACAGAACAACATCATCATTGCCATGATGCCTGCAACATTGTTGCAAATTATTATGGCGTGAAAATGTTATTGAAATGTATTTTGAAATGTATTAGACAGATACATAGATACATGTGTGGCATTTGATGATGTTACAGTGCTCTAAGTTGAATCGAATCTAAGTGTTTAGGTACATCAACGGTGATAAGAGAAAAGACTTTAAATTAAATGCTTGATGAAACTTGGAAATGGAAATGAATAAGAGTAGGGAAATCTTTGAAGAAGAAAATCATTTGATGAATTATTGTATTTACATATATGGGACAAAGATAGTATGAAGATACTTGATTTATGCTTGTCCCATACAGCAAACAGCATCACAAAATTTACATGTTTCTATCTGATATACAAATTTTTAAACTCATTAACCCCAACTGTTTCCAAGAAGCGCATTAAGCATCAACATGTTCATTTATTTGCAAGAAAATAACAAATTGCATACAAAAAAAAATTGAGGTTATTGACGCATGTTTTAGCCTCTAGTAGAGTTGATGATTGTTTTGATTTTGTTCTTTCTTAGTGTGTTTGTATTTCAAAAAAAAAAAAACACAAAAAAAAACCCATTTTCATTTGTTGTTTTCTCAAATTTTTGCTTCTATTACAATAACAATGAATGAATGCTTTAGAAAAACTTCAACATGTCTGTCGGTTGATCGGTTGATGTTGATGAGAAATCGATGTGATTAATGCCTGTCTGAATGAATATTTATTTTTGCTTTATGGGGTGAAATAATAATTGTTGTTGTGAATTACCAAAAATAACAACAAAAGCAACAACAGCAACAACTTCATATAGAAAATTTCTTGCATTCTTAAATTCGTGGGCGATCTTTCTTTAATTTATTGTATGTATTTCTTTCTATTTTTTTTTTTTTTTTTTTTGTTATTTATCTTGCATTGCTTTTCTTTCCATAAAAAAATAAAAAAAAAAAAACATTTCCACATTTTACTTTAGAAATAATAAACAAAAAAAAAAAAAAAAAAACAGCCTCAAGACTTTTTCCTTAAACTTCAACATCATAAAATGTTGAAAATTATAGCAAAAAATCATAGCAGGAAAAGTTCTTCATTTTAGTCTACTTAGAAATTCCAACTGTGCGTCAATCAATATTGACTATCTTTCTGGGGGTTTGATGGCTTAATAAATTGCCAACAATGAGCAGTCAAACACCTACTAAATGCCTTCAAAGTATAATTTGCATAAATAACAATTACATGTCAATCGATAATGTAACATAGTACAATATATTCAATGGTGCGATGCGAACACACTTCAAGTAAAATACATTTTTCTATTTTTCTTTGTAGGTTGCAGTTTTGAGTTGTTGGTATATTGTAAAGTAAAGTGTAATTGGCATTTTGCATGCAAAATTTAACAAGTTGTTGTGACTGCTCAGATAGTCTTGCATTGAATATGTATGTATGTATCTATTTTGGTATGTTGAGACCACCGAGCTTCAATAATATTATAGCACGTGTAGAGCTTAACGACAAACGACCAATGACAATAACAATCATGACAATGATGATGATGATGATGATGATGATGACAATGATGACAATTGTTGGCGTAACGCCAGTAGTTATTGTTGTTGGTATATTTAAGTATCTTTATAAGCTTATTTGCCTGGCTTTATAAGCCGATTTTAGAATAATATTTATTTATCATAGAGTTTGGCAAGAAAACGGAATAGGAGAGGGAAAAAGGAAATACATACTCTTTAAAGTACTGAAATTTGTATTCATTGATATTTAAATTTAGACTTCTAAGCTTGATTTATGAGTAGTGAGTAGTGGAAAAATGAAAGAAATATACAATAAATATAAAACAGAAATAAAAAAATTGGATCATTTAGATTTCATATAAGAAAAACCAATATTTCATTCATTCATTCAATGTTATATTTTATTTTTATACATTTTAAAAAAGGAAAATTATAAGCAAAAGATACTCATTCATTCATTCATGCATTTATTAATATGTACATTCATTCATTCATTCATTCATCTTATTTATTCATTCAACAAATATTTTTGCAAACTCATTTCTTCTACTCACTACTCGTCTTGTCATTTCTATTTCAATTTCTTATAATTTTTGCTATCTCATTATGAGGTCAATTAAAGAGGCAACAAATTAGTTTTATTTAAACAATGTAAATGAAAATCTTTATTTCACATTTATGAATGAAAAATAACAAAATTAAAGAAGATTAAAAAAAAAAAAAATTAAAATAGGAAAACATTTAAATAGTTTAACAGTTCATAAAGTGTGGCAACTGTTGAGTTGCATTAGAATGAAAAAATTCAAAGTCGTGTGAGATACATTTTTAAAAGTGAAATAATAATAATAACAACAATTATGAATAGGAAAGAAAACAAAATTTCATAAATCAAAACATAAAATTTGTTTTTCTTTGGTAAATGTGTCAAAATTATGTTTACAGTTTAGATAGACTTTTATAACTTTGTATCTTTATAGTTTTTAAAGCGGATTTTTCCCTATGTATAAATTTACTTTCTCTTCAATGCTTTCTATCTGTTTATGGAAGATAAGGAAAATATTAAAAGACTACAGAATATTAACTTCACTTCACTGGAATTGAAGCTTGTATGCCTTTGCACACTCCCAATAATATTATTTCGAACGAGACTACGAAAAATCAAAAAAATATTGCATTGGCCTTTTTCTATAGGGTTGGTTGTATTTTTTGGGGTCTCTGATGCATGATTACTGTATTACGATGCTACAAACAAAACTACAAAGTCATTTTAGTATAAAGTAGAGTGTAAAATGTGTAAAAATTTGAACTTTTCTTTTTCTTTATTTGTTTAGATTGAAAACTTTATACAATTTTCAAACAAAGGCCGCAACTCATTCAACTTTTTTAATGTTTCTTCATTCAATACATTTTTCCGTTTTATTATTTGTATACCCTTCTTAGTATTATAAGTTTGTCATGAAGTTTGTTAGACGGTCAGAAGGAGACGTCAGAGACCCCATAAATTATATATTCTTGATCAGCTGGATGAGACGAGTTATTGAGCTAGAGAGCTGAAATTTTGCACAAATACTGCCTATCACAATACGCTATACATTTGTCAGAATCAGCCGAATCTGCTCATTAGGATGAGCACTTCCATACAAACCCTTCATTAAAATTCAAGTTTTTACAATATTAGAAATAATTATTTGTTTTGTACTATCGAACTGAAATTTGGATACTCTAAGTGCTTGCATATTTACAAACCATGTAAATATCAAGAGGCTAGGAGTACTAGATCATATAGCTCCCATACAAATCCAGATTCGAATTCAAGTTCCTGTTGGAGAAGCTTTACTGTTTTTCCTATTATTGCACTGTAATTTAAAGACTATAACTTTCTGTCTCATGTCCACCAACCATGTAAATTTCGAGACCCTAGGATTATTGTAACGTATAGCTCCCATACAAACCCAATTTCAAATTTGTGTTCTTACTGAAAAAACTTTTTTCCTTTTTGTATTATCGAACTGAAATTTGAATACTCTAAGTGCCTGACCTATATTAAACAGTGATGTAAATTTCAAGGCCCTAGGATTACTGGACCGTACAAACTTAAATTCATATTCTTATTGAAAAACTTTTTCCCTGTTGGTAGTATCGAACTAAAATTTGGTCTCTATAAGTTTCACCAACTAAGTAAATTTTATGACCCTATGATTACTAGATCGTATAGCTCCCATACAAACTCAGATTCGGATTCATGTTCTTATTCGAAATTTTTATTTGCTTTTTGTCTTATCGAACTGAAATTTACTTTATTTTACCATAAGTTCGTAATTCATCTTCACGAACAATGGAAAATTCGTCTAGGATTACTGGATCATATAGCTAACACACAAGTAATACATTCTGCTCAATCACAGTAGTGTAGGCAAAAACGTTTTCTAGGGGTACGTGAAGAGTATGACAACTTCGGAATAGTCGAAGTTAACCTTCTTTTTCCTTATTGTATTTTATATTGTAAAAAGAAATATGCTACAATACTTTATAATGATTTTGTTTTTTTTTTTTGCTAATGAAGTTTTGCATAAATTATTTTATATCAAAAAACAAAAATTTTTTTCAGCATATTTTTGTTTTTTTATATTTCATTTTATATATTTTCCATTAAAACTTCATTCAGTCAATGAATCCATTAAATCTTTATCAGTATTTTTTTATTATTGTTACAACAAAATAAAAAAAAAAAAAAATACTTTGCATTTTTCTTGTAAATATTTTCTTTAATCTTTGTTTTCTTTTCAAAAAATATCTATAAACTCGTATGTCTCTCTAATATTACAAATATTTTTTTCATCCATTTTTAATGGGTTCATAAATTATGATAATCATGACAACATGTTTGAAGGCAATCAGTCCAGCCAATATATATATAGATATATCGTATGTGTTTTTATTTATAAAAAATATTTGTATTTTTTGTTATTTCATTTCCTTTCATAAGCTACTTGATGATGTCTTTATTAAGAGGCAATCGATATAAGTAAGTATGTTTTTGGTAAACAGTTTTTTTTTTTAATAAGTAAAGTGGTCACTTAACAAGTTTTTTTTAGATTAAATCTTTGATACAGTTATGGGTAACATTCATGTATAGTTAAAGATATCGTGTCTTACTTTCTTTATTTATGCTTAGAAATATATTTCATTTAATATTTCAAATACAAATTTAATGTGGAATTTCCAAGATTCAAATGTATTTCCATTTAAAAAATTCATTATTATTATTATTTTTTTTTTTTTTTGATAGAAACATAAAACTACAAATTGCTTAAAGCAAAAATTATATTAAGATTGACAGTTAGACACAGCAGACAAGTTTTCTTCTCTGAACTGAGTTACAACATATTGGGAATTTTATAAAGTGACGTGATGTTTAACAACTTCATAGCTCACTTAATAAAAGTTTCAGCTCTTTGCGTTTTTATATTTTATTTTATTTTTTTTTTATTTTTTTATTTGAAAACATAAAGTAATTCGATATTTTTTTTTATTTTTGTAATTTAAATAAATTTATGTGTTGTATCAAAAAAGTTCAATCTCTATGAGGCGGGTGGCGGTTTTTAACTCAATAAAATAAGATGAAGGTTAATAAAACCATTGAACTTCTTTTTGTGTTGAACAAATCTTACATAATTTTACACTTGATTGAGATATTGGCAATATACATTTCATTTATGTGGGTCTGACTAATTTAGCTTAGCTTGGCTTGGCATGGCTTTGTATCAAAACAAGAACTGGGTTAAATGGGTAAATTATTACAGTTTATTGTATGCATCTATAAGATACTTGTGTATATAAATTTCCTGTTTTTATTTTGGTTTTTCTATTGGTTTTTGGATGGTGCGGTTTTATTTGTTTAAATTAACTTGACTTTATCTCATGCGTGTCATAAAAACACATGAATCTAGTAAAAAAAAAGAAAATATTAAGTAACAAATTTAGTTGATTGCATATTAATTATTGTATGATGGTTGTTGTCTTAAACCAATATTAAAAAATTACAGCATTCAGTTTTTGTTTTATTTTTTTTGTACATAATAAAATTAAAAACAAATCGATTGTGTAGGCTCCCAGTGCGTGCGTAGATACATTTGTATCTGTTAAGTGTAAACAAACAAACAAAATAACAACAACAATTTGCATTTTACGATCAATGAGCCACTGACCTAAGTTAATATATTTTGCATTGCGATGTGTTCTGCATTGACTGACTACTGACTCGTCGAAGTCGTGTCAAAACGAATCGAATCGAGCCGAAACTCAACTGAACTGAACTGAACTGAACTTAACTCAACTCAACCCAACTGAATGACTGACTGACTGGCTGAGTTGGGCGATTGAATTTTGTTGATGTTGTTGACGCCAGACACTTTTACAGATACATTTACACTTGCAAACAAATACAAATATACTAAGTAGTGTATGGATTTTTGTTATTGTTGTTGATGATGATGATGATGGTGATGATGTTTATGACGTTGTTGCTGCTGCTGCTTTTTTTTGTTTGTTTGTTTACACAAAATGATGATAAGTTTGTGTTTTAGTTTCAATTGCAATTGCATTGCAAAGATACTTTTTTGTGTATTAAGTTTTGTCGTTGTCATTGTTTTTGTTTTTTTTATTATATGGTTTTACTTGCTGGTACTGCTAATTTATTTGCAACATTTGCTGTTTACTGTGAATTAATTGCAAATGCAAACTAAGCCAGCTTTAGTGCTTTATTTTTACAATCTTCCTCACACTCACTCATACCTAAGTATATACAACCACGTGGGTTTACATTTTGCTTACTGCTATGTGTTACAGATACTCGTGTATCTAATAGATACGCTTAGCGCATGCTGACGCTTATTTAGTTTACATTTAATGATATGTGCAATGTTTGCTGTTTGTTGGTTTTTGATAAATTTTTAGAATGTTAAGATACTTGAAGAAGGGACCTAGGAAGTTAATTTATTAATAGAATTTGATTTGTACATGAATTAAAAAAATAATTTATTTAAATTAATCAAGTTCTTTTTCATTGATTTAATAGTTTTTCATATAAACCAATCGAGGTTATAAACCTTATAAACTCATATGTGAAAGAAAACATTGCTTTGTTTTCCGAACAACCCAAACCTTATAATAAGTACTGTATGTTGTGCATAGAGATACCCAAGAGTACTTCCTTTTTTTTAAACGACTTTTACCAACTTTAGACTAATTAAGTTGCAGACGCACAAACACACAACTGCATAACATTGTATCTATGTGTGGTTTACACGTGCTCAATGCTGCTGCTGCTATCATCGTTGACAAATGGAGCGCATTAAACGAGACACAATTTCCTTTACACATTCGTTCGTCGCCAGTGCATTGACTAAGTTTCAATGCTGTGCAAAGACAAAACAGAGCAGAGGAATGCAATTGCAATGTAATGTAATGTGCACTTCGATTTGAGGTAGTTGAACGAACTGAAACTGGAAATTAATGACGTTGACACATTTGTGGCATGTATGTAGATACATGTATGCAGATACACGTACATACATACATACATGGACAAATAGATACTAAAAATGGACAACAATTTGGACAACACACACCTGCTGCATTAAAATTCATGCGTTTTATAGCGTTTAAAGTTTTTTTTTTTTCTCATTTAAAGTTGAAATTAAAAAATCATAAAAATCATAGAAATTTAAAAAAATCTCATTCTCAATTAAGACGCATTAGAAATTAAGACATTAAAAATTCATTCGAACATTCAAATTTCCATGAAGATGAGTTGCTTATGCTTTTGTTGCTACCACATGACACACATTTGGGTCGCTTTTTATAGATGTCTGTCACAAGGGAATACGAACTCTGACATTTGTCGCATGCGACAACCATGCGTCTTAATAGTGATACGCATGCCTCTCTTACCCTATTTGACTTGCCATAACCAATGGATGGTATAAATGAATGTCAAATGTTGTTACTAATGATAGACAAGGCGTTGATAATCAACAATTTAGGAAGCTTGTTCCAGTCACTTTCACTCTAGACTCTGTGTCTCATGTTTTTTGGGACCAAGAGCTGCTCAGTTGTCACTTCTACTACATTGGAATGCCCCTGAAACTGTCTATATTATGTGACTCCATTTGTAGAATGTTGTTCGGTGTAGTTAAATGCGTTTCTCTGACATATTTGTACATAAATCATTTCAATATTTTCCCCTTTTCAATTGTAGTTGAATGAAATGAAGGTCCCAAGGGCGGAAAACATTTAAAGAAGATTCATATATATTGTCAGCCTTTTAGCATTTGCTTTTGTTCTTCAAATTTTCAATCTAAACTCTAAGGAATTTCCACATCTCAATTTAAATCTAATAATAATTAAATTAAATAGTAAACCTTCATTTAAAATTTCTCACGGTCAAGTTTATTGAACTCTCTCCATTGGAATTACAATATTTTTCTTAGATTTATCCTCACTGTACACTATAGTACTACTATTATCAATCTACTATATTTATTTATGAGTTTAAGATTTTTCACTTTTATTTGAGTTAAGCATTAACACATCATAATAATAATGACAACAACAACAACAACAACAACAACAACAAATGCAACAGACAAAACCACACTGACAAATTAATGCTGTAATTAAATTACAAAGTATCTGATGTTCTTTATTCTTTTTTGCTTGCCATGATAAGCAAAAGAAGCTCATGGGTGTGTGGTGTATCTATTACTTTGAGAAATTATCAGTTATAAGTTTTAGTTTTATTTTTATAAATGATGAGATGGCGACTCACATCATGATCATCATCTCATCATCTGTGTGGTGACACTTGTTAAACAACTCAATCATTGTGTTGTTGTAATCTGCAATCTATATCTCTATCTTATAAAAGAAATCGACAAATCTCTCTTCAAACTAGTCTAGTGACAACCTTTGGCTTGGTTTAATTGTTATGAGTGCATTCACAATTAGTTGTAGACAGAAATCAAATGATCCGCAACGAAAGATCTTTTCTCGCTGTGAATTGATGAATGAATGAATGAGTAAGTGTCCCACTGAGTCTGAAGTTATAATGATAAGACTTGGGTTTATTCTTTCTACAAATGTAGTACTAAGTACTAAGGATGAAGACAAAGTGTTTAATTTGAAGTCCCAAGAATTGACTCATTTTTGATTCTATGATATATTGTATTTTTACTTACTTAGGTCTTGTTTTTACCAAAGGAAATCACTTGAATAAAAATAAATAAAGGCCACACGTGAAGTCAATTCAATTTTCTATGAAATTGCTTTCATTAAGCCTCAGGATGTTTGTCTCTTGTTGTCTACATAGAAACCTAGTAACCCAAAAAGAAACTCACTCTTTATCTAGTCTCAGAAAGTCAGCCTAAAGAAGCCATTACAAAAAAAAACAAAAAGAAAAAAAAATCCATTAATTTAATATTCAAAACGTGCCAAATTAATTGTCACAAATCAATTAACAAAGAGAAGATGGAGTCGTTTAGTTCAAACTAAAAATGGCTAACAGCAACAGACGCAACAACAAATTAATCAATGTCATAAAACTGTATAAATTATGCATAAAACTGGCTGATCTTATGTTGAGAGAGAGAGAGAGAGAGGGAGAGATGAATAAGTATAGTAAAAAAAATAGATACAAAAAAAAAAAAATAAAAATGGATGACAAAATAAATAAAATTCATAAATTCACAGAGAAGGCGGTGGCATTAACTTTATTCAATCATTTTGTGATTTATCTGACACCCAAGTAAACAAGTTGTCATTTTAAGTCAACAGTTAACAAAATATTTAAAGTCAAAAGCTTACAATAGAAAAATATCCAGAAAGGAGATACAAATTTTCAGGAAAGCAGCAGCAACAGCATTAGAAGCGTGAAGAAAAATCAATATCAAGTCAAGAAATAAAAAAGGCACGAAAGTGATAAATGTGAGTATGAATATGTAGAAATAAAAAAAGCCAAAGTCGGCAAAATATTTAATTATTTTGTGCAACTGGATTCGATGGTTTTGTTAAAGTTAGGAGAGCAACCAGTAACTTCCAAACTCTTGAGAATTGAGTCGCGTGCCTTGGTTGGTTGGTTTTATTGGTTTGTGTCGGATCGGATCAGCTCAGCTTAGCTTAGCTTAGGTTAAATCCACAGTAAACAGTTAGACACGCGTTTGTCCGACAATTGAAAAGTCTGTTGTCAATGGAATTGTATGCACTGTAAGACTGTCAGCGTTAACAAATTGCTAGCTACAGTGGACAGTTTTCGCAAGCCATTTTCAGGCCAGTCGAACTACATTTGCTAGTTGATTTTTGGCTTGGGTTTTCCTGTTTCTTTTCTTTTGAATTGAAGTGAAATAGAAATATTAACTGTAATGCATTGTAAAACTTAAGATATTGGCATTTAGTAGCCAACAAAGTGTTAAGTATTTTGCAAGTAGAACGTTATAGGACATTGCTCTAAAAGCAAGCAGTTAGCTCCTCCTACCCCATTGACTCATTATTATATAACTGCTTTACTTGACAATATAACAAAATGGATGTTATAGGACGTTGGTCCTACTGACCACCTCTTAATATAACGTGAAGCGCTCCAAGCTCCTACTGACTTCCTCTCAGTAGAACTTTATAGGACGTTGTGCTAATAGTAAGCAGTCCTAGCGCTCCTCCTACCCTACTGACTCGTTATTACATTGTACAATAGCACATTACTCTCATACGAAGCGATTCAATTCTCTTTCTAATCTTTAAATATCAATATTTAAATGTAATTTTATTAAATCTGTCAAATAACTGTAAATCTTCTCTATATAAACATAGTAGGTTTAGTTAAATCTATCATTCATTTTACATTGAACTAATAATATATTTTTAAAAATCGTAGCTCTTGCACAGAATTTTTTCGAATAATAATAAGCGAAATTCAAATAAAATAAATCATAGAGACAAAGCGCAATGGAATCCAATAAAGCTAAAACATCTGATTTTATGAGTAAACTAAATGAGTTGAAACGCCTGAAGAACCGCTTTGAGGATCCTAATTACATGGGAGTAGTCCGTTACGGACTGTTTCCGTTGTTGAAAGAAGTTGTGTCTCGAGCTGTATATTCCGATATTGACAATAGAAATACAATAGAAACATTAACCGTTTACCTTGAAGTCAAAAGAATTCTGGAAGTGATACTAAATACAAAACTTAATGCCCATAAGAAGCAAATTAAGACTAAACAATTGAACGAGAAGTTTGAGAATTTATTGGAACTCATTATGACATCCAAAGTGGCAACTGATTTAATGGACAAAGAAGACACCAAGGTAGAATATGAAGAACTGAATGTCAAGTATCTTAACTTGCATGATAAATTTACTGACTGCCTTGAGAACTACACTCAGATGATTGCGGATTTGGATCAAATTATTGAACAGAATATAAAAAACATCATGCGTACAAAGGAATTAGCTGATGCCTATAAGCAGAAAATTGACTGCTTGTATTCACGGGAAAATGCTCTATCGCTCCTAAGAGACTGTCATGATGTATTAAAGAGCTTGGAATACCACGGTTTAGCATCTCGTTTCAATCGGATGTACAAGACATTCGAATTAACAGAATCCAATGACATCGCAATTAACATTGAACTTTGCGAAAATTTGAATATTTTGAAGAGAAAACTTCTCCGTTATAAAGAAAACCCCGAAAGTCAGAATGATTTCAAACAAAGACTGCGAAACACGGATGTCATTTTTATGATCTTTTATCAATTTGATAATTCGGGAACATTATTGAAAATTAATGACTCCGATAACGAAACCAATTCTGAAAATGGCGAGGAGGAGAGAAAGAAGACCAAAAGAAAGAAAATAATGCTGATATTGCAGTAGTTGGGGATACATTTGAATACAATAAATTATTTCGTCTATGGTTGGAGTATCTCAATGAATAAAAATCCTACGAATATATGTATTTCAGATGTGAGTAATCGTTAATCGGTGCCACTAAAAAGATTACATCATTACTTTTATGAAAATGTTATTTTGTTGATCACAAGTTTGTTTATTGTTGCTTTTGTTTATTTGGCGTACGCCAAAAAAAAAAATGTTTGATATATTTTTTTTTGTTTATATTTGAATAAAATATTAAAAACGCAAGTCTTCTTTGTTATAAAAGTAATAAGGGGTGGGGGAATTCTGTGGTGAACACAACTGACACTTTTTGGTTTGCCAGAGGCAAACGTGCTAAATAGTAAATTATGATTTCCAAAATTATTTTAGCGAGAAATAAAATGGGGTAGATCACCCACCTAGGTTAAATTTTTTAAATTTAGTTCAAAAGTCTTTTTTTTTACCAGTACATATTCTAAGGCATTTTACCTATCAGTTTGTGAACATGAGTTCTGGAAATATTATTCCATTTGTATTGCGCTCTACAAGTAATTTAAAGGTTAACTTTTGTAATGGGCGCGCCCAAAAATTTTGGAAGCCTCTCCTTCCTTCCTTAATGGTCCCAGATTGCTTTGGTTCGCTATCTGACTGGGCAATGTTTGGGATTTAGAATGGAATTGATCTTCATTTGCATGTCAAGTAATTTTGATCTATTTTTGGTAAGTTATTTATTTTAGACAAATTTACATTCAAATGTTGAATGCGTTGATGTGAAATTCATTGTTAGAAAAACATTTTTTCTCCTACACTTTAACATCAAGTATTTTTTTATGTTTGTCATTTGTCGTCGTCACCCACTGAACTTTCTTAAATCGATTTATTTAAAAGAAGAAACCATGAATTCATGATGAAATGCTCACGAAATTGACACCCAATTCTGATTGTGAAAATTGTTAAAAACATCAATTTGTACACGAAACATGTTGACTTAGAAATCATCAAATCGAAATACTTCCAAAAAAAGAAAAAATGTTGGTCAAACGCAACATGTTGCATCTTAAATTAATTAAAGACTCATCTACATATCTATGAACATATAAGGTATGTGTATGTGTATGTGTATGTGTGTTTGTGTATTGTATTTGCCTAGCGCCATGGTTTAGAAAAATAAATATAGGAGAGTGGTAGTGGTAGAAGCTAGATTCAAAGAGACAAGACTCTATAAGACACAAACAGGAAAAAGCTGCACTGACAGGTTTCACTCTAAAGTGAATGAATGAATGCGGGCTTCAAGTGTTCGCGCTTTTAACTCCAACACCCAAAAACAACTGGCAACTTAGAGATTTTGTTTTGTCAAACCAAACTCAGTGTATCTGTGTTTGTTTGTCCACTTGTCTAACTGTCTGTCGCCATCTGTTTGTCTTGGCTATCAATCGAAACTCACGTACTCACTAAGTTTCATATTTAGTTACATATTCATATGCCTGCATTAACAACTTGTTTGCAACATTTTCAAATTGAATGAATGAGTTAAAAATGTTGTTACCACGTTGTGGCACAACGCCTACTTTTCTACAAAAAAAAAAAAAAAAAATTAAAGAAAATCTATTTACCAAAAGTTGGGGGGCGTTGCGTTGTTAGAAGTATGTTTTTTTTTTCAAATGTGTTGAACAAGTTATTTGCATGTCATTTTTTCTTTAGATAGATATTTGTTTCTTAGACTGATTTTTTCATGAAGGAAGTCACCCTTTCAATTCTTCGTAACTGTTCACCATGATCATTAATTTCATTAATTTGTTCAGAACTCTTTCTTGTTAACCATTTTTATTTATGATATTGAATTTGATTTAAAAAATCATTTAAGTCTATTTATGTTATTTATTTTTATGATTAACTTTCACTCTAAATGAATGAGAAGAGAAGATTTACTTCACCGCCTTAACGGAAATCAAATTATACAGATTTTTTCATCGATTAACCAACCAATAGGCTGACTATTGTTGATTAAATTTGGTTATTTTACACATTTTTCTACTAATTTAATCAAATTAAATCAAAGTTTATTTTTTTGGTTGATTTGAAAAATTATAGTTCATTAGTTCAAAAATGTCTATTTAACATTAAATTATACTAAATAAACATTATTATTTTTCTTTTTTATTTGTTTTTCTTTTTAGGTAAGTTGACAAATCTGACAGAATCTCATTAGTTTTGGTTATAGGTACAATATATTTTTAATCTGTATGAAAAATCTACTATAAAAGCACAAGTAGCTTGAAGGCTTCTGTATTTACTTATGTATATAAGATTTTGTTTTTTGTGTTTTATCTTGCATTCCTTTTGGAGATAAAATTACGAGAAATAGTTAAGTGGGTAGAAATATTTATATATCAAAGTGAGGAAATAAGTGAATGGTTGTCATAATTTGATTTGAATTGAAAACCTTTTGTTGAAGATGGTGAATGAAAGAACATAATATTCTTAGGTGACTGATTAAATCTTAACTAAATCTTGCACCATCAGATTTCCAGCTAAACAAGAAGGTACAATACATATTCTAAAAATCATAGAAATATGGCAAATATTTACCCTTAAATTCACTTCAAGTGGTCAACAGAAATTCATAATTTAATCCATATGCATTTTGTAAGCGCATCGAATCGAATTCAATCAAATTTTAACTAATCAAATTCCTCAATCTTCAATTACGCATTTCGCATTCAGCCATTTGAATGATGAATGAATGCTACTACTCATGTGAACCCCCCTCAATGATTGCACACTCATAACCAATAAATAATAACAACACCCAAACTAACAAAAGAAAGCATCTGACTTCCGCATGGCTAACACAAACAAAATTGTTTGTATCTGAAAATCTCAACTGTCAACAAAATTGTAATTTATATTTTTGCGTATTCGTTTATCGGATATCATCATCAGTAAAGATGAAAGAAATGATGCTTTACAATCTCACTACTCCTTATTGTGACAAAAAAAAAAAAAATAATAATAATAATAATAAATGAAATGCATTTAACTGGAATGTAACAGTAAATATATATTACTACAAATACGTTTATTATTTGTGGTTGTTGGTGACAAACGACAACCAACAAAACCAAACACAACAAAAAGAAAGTGGTTGCTTGCACTTTTGTGTTTTTGTGACAAACTTTCTTTCTTTTGTGCGTGCTTTCCTTCAATTTAGGGCTGCAAAAAACATCCCTACAAAATTGATGTAGCGCGTAAATTATTAAATTATTTTCTTTATCCCTTACTCTATTTTCTATATACTTATTATAAATCTTTGATATCAATATTTTTGGTATTTTTTTTTTTTGTTGGAAGTGAAATGTAATCTCATCGTTCATCGCTTCTCATCCAAACTGTTGCACTTAGCGAGGCATGAAATTTGATTTTGGTAATTTTTTTTTTGTTTCTCTTTTTTCTCTAAAGGGATTTCAGTTGAACTGACGTGTGATTATGAAATATGATTGTGCAAGATTTTGGGGTTGACATTATGGCCAAGTGTTTGTAAAAAAAAGTAAACTAAAAGAATTTGCTATCAAATTAGTTGCTTAAATTTTAAAGGAAATTGAACGGAAATTTAAAAGGAACTCGAAGATTTCGAACTTTAAATGATTCTTGTGAAATGTTTTCATTTGTTTGGAGTGTAACTCCCTTTGAAAATTGTTTCAAACACATTTTGTTCTCTACACAAATAATGTTAAAATTGACATCTAAAGTTTTACCAATTCTAGAAAAGTTAGCCCCTATACTAATTAGAAACAAGGTACATTAATTCAACAAAGAGCTTTGTTTTTGGTTTAGGTTAATATAGTGAATCTGATAATCGTTATAACATAAACAAAATTCGAACCAATTGGACAGATATGTATATTCTACCTTCTGACATTAAAGTACCAGGAATTTGTCAATAAAACGCAAAATTTTTCATATTCATCAATATTTATTGGATCACCTTCAAAATAGGCTCCATTTGAAGCAAACACATATGCCAACGATTTTCCCAATCTTCAAAACACTTTTTATAAGCGCTCTCCATTATGGCTTTCAACTCCTTCAGCGAATTTTGTTTGATGGAGTCTATTGAGTCAAGCCGGGTTCCCCGATGCGGTAATATGAGTTTGGGCAACAGGAAAAAGTCACACGGAGCTAAGTCGGGTGAATATGGCGGATGGTATTTATCAAGTTTTTGGCCTTATAATCGTAGATAATCGTGGGTCGAATAAATTAGAATTAGCTTTATCTAGCATGTCTTCTGCGACCTTCTGCCGATACTCTTTTTGGATAAAATTCAGCTCAATCGGAACGAGACGAGCTGCGACGCGCTGCATGCCTAAATGGTTGACTAAAATTAAACGAGCTATTTCACGATTGATGTTGAATTCACGTGCTATCTCTCTAACACTAACATGACGATTTTCGAGCTTGATTTCTTTAACTTTTTTGAGTGGCAGAGGTCAATGGCTGTCCGGAACGAGGCAAACCTTCGACGATCTCCAGACCGTTTTTAAAGGCTTTGTACCACTCGACTCACCATAAGCCTTCTCCAGCATTCGAATCGATTCGGCACACGAAATTTCGTTCAATATACAAAATTTGAGACAAACTCTTTGTTCAGTATTTTTTTCCATTGTAAAATTCGCCGAGAACTACTGAGGTGGACTGATTAAACCAGCTGCTGTAAACAAACTGGTTGACAGATTGTGCTCATTTTTGACATAGTAAATAAGGACCAACATACAAAAAAAAAAAAAAAGACCTTATAAATACTTAACGCGGGCAATTTAAATGACAAATCGCGTGTACATAAAGTGCAGAAGGTATATCTTCTATATAAGGACTACTTTCTATAGTTTATTGTTTTAAATGGTTTGGCATTTCTTGAGTTATGCAAATGTAAATTCATAGTATGATTTATTATACATTTGCATAAGCAAAAATTTGACAGATCAATGACTCATAAAACTGATCTTGAAATTAGAATTGCCTTATGGAGAACTCATGGGTGCTAGCAGGCATACAGTGGGCAAATGTGCCAGGAAGGCTGAAACGCATATCCGAGCTTCTAGACTTTAACCAGAAAAGCGTTCGGATAATGACGTTCTAACAGGGCTCTACGAAACTGGGTTCATGGTCAAAGGATGCCTGTTCCACTTGAACAATTCTGTCGCAGCTGTGGAGTTGAGGAAGAATCAAAAAGTATTTAATATCTCCTGCTCTGCTCTTCCTGGAAAATGAGTTCGTTTTCTTGAGAAACAGTTCTTTGACGATGTGGAAAATTGCCATGGCCTTGTTCGTTGGTTCTTCAGGTTGGTCCCCAGAGGTTAATTGTGACTTCTGCGGACCAGTCTATTATCTTAAATATTCATTCACCCTTTTCTAAATTCAGGCATCACAATGGGTCGTAAGACTTTTGGGTGGTTTTGACGCCTAATCTAATCTAACCTTAACTATGCACAAATTCTTCCAATTCACAACTAGAGTGTGAAAGGTACATATTTGGGCTTCAATGAACCGAAGATCAGGTTCTGAATATCTAACTAAAACATCTTTATAAAGTTCTAATTAATTTTATTAATGCAAAATGAATCTTCTATCTGATAAATTAATTAAACATCATCACTTTAAAAAAATTCTCTTCCACATTAAAAAAGAATAGAGAGTGTTTTTTTTTTATCTATTCTATCGATGTCACATCTTTGCTATTATCATAATAATTTGAATAAATATCTCAGCACATTCTCTCGCCTTCAACATGAAAAACGCAATAAAATTGAAACAAAACAACAAAAACAAAAACAGAAAAATGTCAAACATACATAAAAATGCAACTTTGAAATCTAAATTTAAATTACATTTATACTAATTTAAGCAAAATTAAAAACAACAGCAACAACATCAATAAACAAACATAAACTTAAGTTGATACACATTTACATACATACATACATACATACATATATATTTATGTTTCAACAGTCACACAGCATGCATGTATCATGCAGTATTTGTTGCAGTAACAACTTGTAGCAGATACATTTGAGAAAATGCACTCGCGCTGAGTGCCGCACAAAAGCATAATAATAAACTTGTGTTTGTTGTTTGTTAATCCCCGAAAATAAGCTTTATATTTCATTGAGATCTGAATAAGAAGTGCGTTTGTAGAGCAAAGTTGTGGAACGAAATGTATCTCTCAATTTGAGTTCATTAATTAAAAGAAACCGAAAAGGCAACAAACGATCGACGACCGACGACCGACCGCCCATTGGGAGACAGTAGGAATTGATTTATACCAGATTTAGATTGAAATGCCACAATCTCTTATAAGGGGTCAAAGTCAATTTCAAGGTGGTGGTGATGAAAAGCTTGTTTTCGGTTTATAGTTTTAATAAAAGAGATATTACTATAACTTGATGTATTCTCTGGGGGAGAGAGAGAGAGTGAGAGAGAGACATCAAAATAGATTTTTATAGGTCATTTAATAAAAACTTGAAAATGAAATTGTCAAAATCTCTTGATAATTTCTAAAGTTATTCCTAGATTTTTCCTATTTCCTACTGTTCCATAGAGTGATAAAACCAAGATATTGACAAAACTAAATATCAAACTGTGTGTTTATGGGCTTAAACAAACAGTTATAGATATTGAGATATTATGATGAAAATGTTTGTGGCACTTCATTTCTATCAATATCACCAGAGAAGAGTAGGAAGCTGTTAGTAAAGTACAGTCAGGCACACACATATTTTTCACAGATTATTTAGTTTTCTATGATCAAAGACCAGTTAAACTTGATTGATTATTTTGTTCATCTTGAAAATTGCCTGGCGCCCATTTAAATCATAAAAAATAATAATCAACCAAAAAGTGAAAAAAAAAAAAATGTCACAATATAAAATTTAAATAACAGAAAAGATGAAAAACGAAACCATTAAATGATTTGCAAAACAAATGAAGATGCCATACCATGTGTTGTAAATATGTGCACGCCTCTGTCTCTGATAGACCTTAATGGACTATTAATGAACTAATATGACCAACAAAAGACAAACTAAGTGAAACACATTTCAATAGTCACAACTTGATTAATTGATATTTTAAGTCAATAAATTAATGATTCGTCTGTGACAAGTGACACCAACAATAGTAGACAATGATGATGATGATGATGATGATGATGCCAACTTGGCCTATTAACCAAGGAATGCCTTCTTTTTTTTTTTTTGACTTTAACCAACCATTTATTGTAAGAAAAGAGACTCTTTCCATTTAAATCGAAAAGTGTCATATTGCATTGCCTATTCAAGTCAAAATGCATATTGATTGATGATTTATTGAATTGTATTTATTTGTTTATTTATTTATTTATTAACAATCATTAGCATTAATTGCATTGAACGGGAGGTATATATTTTTTTTTTTTTTTTAACTTACCATGTGCCCGACCCATGATTTTTGTTTGTACAAATCCAAAAGTCGTTAAATTCTTGCCATCATCCAAACTCTTCAAATCATCGTCATCGTTGCCTTTGTCATTTATTTTTGATTCTTTTGCTTTCATGCGTGCGACTTCAATAATTCAATCAAATGCTAAGTCATGCTGTCAATTCATTGACAAACGTCAACTGCTTTTGTCTGTCTGTCTGTCTTTCTGTCTGTCTGTCTGTCTGTGTTAGCAACACGTTGTCATTTAAAATTATGATGATTTCTTTTCCATGACTTTATTTGCTTTTGTCCTCCACTCAAAGTTAATTTGACTACTGAAGACATCAATTGATTCTTCTGATTTTTCTTGGGCTGTCAAAAGTTATGAGACGCGTGTAAATTAGGTGTTTTTTAACACTTGTCAATTTTATCATTATTCTTATTATTATCGTTATTATTATTATTATTATTATTAATGCAATTTAAAGAAGCTCAATTGTGTGCATAGAATTTTTATGTAAAAATTTTTATGTACCGTTCATTTTTGGGCTTGGTTTTGTATTATTTATTTATTCTGCATTCGGTTGAATGAACTTCCTTTGCATTAGTCAGTTGAAGATGGGAGAAATTTCCAGGTAAATTAAGATTATATAATCATGAAAGATTTACTTAGAAACTATGAATGCAGAAGAAGATGTGTTTGTAGAGTATTTTAACTTATCATTTCATTCATCATTTGGGAAACTGAATTTTCAGTGATTTTAAAAACAAAATGGTAAAATTTTTAGATTGAATTCGTTTAACTAAAGTTTAGATGGGTTATTTTGAACATACCTATATGCTAAGATCTTCTTAAAGTTAGATCACAGAATATGAATATGAATTCACTGGACTGTTTGCTGATTGTAGTTTTTCAACTCTTGATGTATTCCGTCATTTTAGCCACAATAGTATTTACGGCTTCCGTTCATATGAAACCCAATTTCCTTACTTTCAATTCATTCCCCATGATTGTAAAAATTAAAATTTGTTAAATTGCTTGGTGAGTCAGTCAGTCCTAGTGTGGGGCATTTGGCATGAATAACAATAATTCCAATGCCATGTCTTTGTAATCTTTCGGCCTTACGTTATTTTTTTTGTATGCGCCTTTATTAAACTTTTGAAACATCTAAAATTAGACACACCATATGTTTATACAAGCCTTCGATTTGTCTCAGCTTCAGATTTCTTCAAATTAGAGAAGTAAATCAAAAATTCCTGCAAATGACGATTATTCAATACAAAATTGGAAATTTTCAAGAACAAAATGATTCAATTTTTAGATTGAATTCGTTTAGCTAAAGTTCAGATGGGTTATTTTGAATTTATATGCTAAGATCGCTAATAACTCAAGATTCAAAGTTGGTGTTGCCAGATATCCAACATTAAAGTATATCGTTATACATGTTAAAATTTCAACCGATTTTTGTCAAACGGCTGAAACTTTTTTGTACTCCCAATAGTCATGAATACTATTCATAAATGTTGCATTTTTAAAGGTACTTTGAGCTTGAATCATCGTCATATTTATATACTTAGGTCGGTAAAATCCGGAATGAATCTTATCTTATCTGGTTGAATTAGTTTAGTGACCAACAAAAGTTAATTTCGGTTTTCCAATTTTAATTTGTTTCTTTGGCTTTGTTTTGTTTCATAACTTAAAGCACATTCCTTATTAAATAAAACGACTCTGAATTGGTGGATAAAATATTTCTTTTATCTTTATTAAACGTTATGGCTGCAACATTTTTAAACTTATCTTTTTTTCATTTTACTTCTTAAAACTGGATTTTCAGTGCAAAATTTCATAAACCCACATCCAAAAAATCACATTAAATAAAAAAAAAAAACAAAGCTTAGTTTTATGATATCATTTTTATATGTTTATTGATTTATTTACAATAAATTATTAACTTTATTACAATAATCTTCACACTATCTTCACAGATTCAATATTTTGACATCTTGTCACAATATTTTTGTTACCTTTCACACTTATGTTATAGTATTGAATCATCAGCTTTACTTTCAAATTTTTAATCATAAAACCACTTAATTTTTCTCACCTTCTGAAAAAAAAAAAATAACCGCATAATTATTTCTTTAAACTTTTTTATTTTGTATATTTCCTATAACATTTATCTTTTTCACTTTCTATTGAACTTCCCCAACTTCAACAAACTTGAGTACATAAATCGCTTCACAAAACCCCTGAAGGCAGGCAGTTCAAGAGAAATATGTATAAGAATAAATACTAAAGCATGAAAATGTGAAGTTTTATGGTGGAAAAGAAGTAGACTAATCCACAAAAATGCTACCACAAAAAGAGATAAATAAACTTTACGCTCCATGGACATTTGCTAATGAATTTATGACTTTTTAGCTGAAAAGTGACAAAATACAAATGTTCAAGTTTTTTTTTTTGTTCGTCTAAGACGGAAGAAATTAGTGCAGCAATCTCGGTATATGTGAGTGTAAGCAAACTGAGATTTTGTTATTATTTATTTAGAAATTCTTTAAAAGTGAAATGGAAATATGAACAAATTTTAGAAATTGTAAAAGAAACAATTAACATAATTTTTCTTAACTGAAATTGAACAGAAACGGAAAAGATTGCTTAGGATAATAAGATAGTTTTTGTTAATTGATCTTATCCCAAAGTTAAGAAAATGATTCTCAGTGTTAGAAAAGCGTACAAGAAATCCAATTTTAATTTATTGTTAAAGGCAAAAAGCAGTAAAATTCAGAGAGCGTTGAGAGACCACTAGGTAGAACTTCACAATCCGTAAGAATTTGAGAAGATCGAAAGATCTTTATTTTGATTTCATAATTTTAAAGAACGTTTTGGGTTACCATTAACTATAAATATTCCATCGATTGCTTATAAAATTGTATGCTACATGTATTCCTATAATAAAGAATAAATTTTACTTGACGCAAACTCATTGTAAAAACTGCTGCAACTTGTCGTCAAAAACTTAAGAAGCTAAACTGGCTTATTCGGCCCAGTAGTCAACTTAGCCTAAGTAACAAAGCTACAATCTATAAGGCATAAGTTGTCCCATCCTGGATATATGGAATTCCCCTATGGCGCACTGCTGCCGAGTCAAACGTGTAACTCATCCAGAAGATGCAGAACTCTGCTCTCTGTCAGATAGTGAATGCTCCTTGTTATGTGCGGAATGAAGTCATATCCAGGGATCTGAGAAACTTCACAGTCCGAGAGCAGATCAAACTTCACACAAGCCGGTATAATGACTGGCTAAAAACGCATATCTCTGTTTCTAAATGTAGATTTTTGTTGTCCTTGGCACATATTTTATGTAAATTACCGAGATTTTAAGTCAACTGTCATTATCTTGCCTTATTGTCACATCAATTTTTGATAACCGTTCAGTCGGGGGCTGAATTTTGTACCTCTTAAAGAAATACAAAAAAAAAAAATCAAGGAAGCCCCCTAATTCAATGTTCTGAAGGAAATTACTTTGACAGGACCAAGACTGATGTCATATATATTTCTTGTGTGAGATGCTTGAAGCTTTCCTACATAACAATGTGTCATAGCTTTTGCTTCCATAAGGCAATTTTAAGACAAACCATAGTCTCATAGGGAGCCCTCATAAGGGGCTTACAAAATTAACAGTCTTTGGCCTTATAACCCAAACAAGTGTCGAATCTATATTCATACACATTCCACATTTAAATTAATATTTTCACAAAAAAAAAGATTAAGTAGATTTTAGTATGTTAAGTTTGAATTAAAAAACCAAATTCATAAATAAATTTATGTTATTTTTCAAAATTCATTCAATAACAAAAAAATAATTAAAACATAAACTTGAAAGTCATTCATCAAGTTTCTTATATCAATCAATCCATTATACAAATTTCAACAAAGAAAGAAAGAAAATTCAACTAAATGAACTCGATTTGGTAAAACATTTTGGTTAATTAAAAAAAAACATAAATATCATCTAATGAATGCAACTCAAACATTTAGATATTTTACAAAATATTCAAAATTAAGTTCTTAACTCTTTAGCAACAACAACAACAACAGAGCAACATCCATTGTCATCTTGTCTGTCTGTCAGTCTGTCAGTCTGTTTGTCTTGTCACTTCTACTTGTCACTTCTTGTAGTCATGGAAAATCTAATATGAAAATACAAATCGGATATGTCAACTAAAGTGTTGTTAATGATAATGTTGAACTCAGTTTGATCTGACAAAGTGTAAATGGATACGAGGCATGTTTCACATTTAAAAAATTAAATAAATAAAAAGAAAATTCCACTTTTCTTGTTACTAAAGATACTTGTGTTTTTCATATTTTCTAATTTCTAAACGAGTTGAAATCATGGTTAAATTTAAATGAAACAAATCGCTTTTTAAATGAACTGCATGCATAGTCATAGTCTTAGTAGTACAAGGCAATGAAGAGGAGACCACCACCATCATCATCATCATCATCAGAACACACAAGATACATTAACAGATGTTTATGGAAATGAATTGGTAGAAAATAATTCAAGAACCAAAAACAAAAAAATTGAAAAAATGAAAGTTTTTCTTTCTTTTCACTTTTTTTTATGTTTTTGTATTTTTCTTTTGTTTTTGTTTTCACTATTAATGAGTTTCAATGTTTAATGATTTGAAAATGTACGAGTATTTAACGTGTCATTTGTTATTTTATTGTTCACTTAACAAGAATAAGTTACGCAATTGTATCTGCATGTAAAACATTTGTATCTACAAAGTTTGTTTGGATTTTTCAAAAACATAATAAAACAAACCAATTCTTTTTTCATTCTTTTTTTTTTTGTTAAAAACATTGCATAGTTCAAACAAATAGTTCAAATGGAGAGATAATTCAAAGAAATAAAAGATACATAGATACATACACGCGTAATACATTGCAATGCTGGGCAGCTGCGGAATTACAATATAAATTAAATGAAGATCAATTGGTGGCTAAGATTTATAACTTAGACCAATTTTCATCTTTGCTGTGCATTCTTAGTAAAATATTTTGTTATGCTTTGCTTTATTTTTTGATTTCATGTTTTAAAGTTTATTCTAAATATTAGTTGAATTCACTTGGGTACATTTCCTGCCTTCAATTTCTTTTTATTTCTTGTATATCACAATTAAAATAAGTTTGGTAGACATTTGATATTAACCGTTCGATAACCAGAAGATAAACCCAACACATGTATCTATGTATGTATTTATTACTATCTTTTTTTGTGTTAATATGACAGGTGGAAAATGTTGTTTGTATCTGTAACTTTTGATATACATAAGTATGTACTATGACATATCTTTGAATTACAATTGTTTGTTTATTTGACTTTGATGTCTTTGATGTTGTTGGTAATGGTGTGGCAAATTATATTGTCAGGGCTCTAAAGAGAGACAGAGAGAGAGAGAGAGACAGAGACCTTAATCAAGCCCAAGTTTAGATCAAATAAATATTCATATAATAATAACTAAAGATATACATAAGTTCTTCGAATTATATTTGTTCCTACAATAAGTTTGTATTGTATTGTATTGTATTGTATCTATATTTATATGAGTATCTATGTAGGTCAGTAGAACTTTGTGTACATGTGTAGATTATTATCAAACTTTAAGCGATTACCTTGAATGACTTCTAATGGGTTTATTTTTGTAGGTTTTTAGTTTTTCCTCAATCAAATTTTATAAGTTTTTGATAAGATTTTCTTCTAAATATTTTCTTTTTTGGAATAATTTGAGACTTTCTACTTTGTGTATTGAAACTTAAAGAATCGATTCTATTCAATCAAATTGTTGAAAACTTTCGTTTCTTAAGAGGTTTTATATAGTTAAAACTATTAAAAAATCGATATTTTGTTTCATTTTTGTTCAAATACAAGAGACCCAGAGACATTTCGTGTCAACCCAGAGAATATTCTCAAAGTTACACGCACATTTGTAATGACATGGCAGAATGTTTGTTTAGTAATTCAAAATTTTAGTGACCTCACTTCAACAACATTCTTTTTCATAATTACCCGGAACCAAAAATACTTTAATCTCCATAACTTGTGTCTTTTGTGTGAAATTATCAATAAACCTTAAATGTCAACACCCTTTATGTGTAAAGTGCTTTTGAAACTTCAATCACGTTTTTCTCAAAACTATTGAATATTTTTAAAGTCGGTAGCCATATTTCTCGGAAACTGCTATACCGATAAGTGCCAAGTTTTTGAGATATTTTTTTGTAGTAATCAAACGAAAGTATGATAAATATTTTCCAATTTATAAACAATTTAAGGCTTAAACTTTTGTCACAAAATCGTTAGAGAACTGAAATTTTTCACAAAGTTTTCCTTTTACCAGAAGCTGTTCATTTGTCGGAACAAGGCTAATCGGCCCATTAAAAGGGGTACCTCCCATACAAACCCATAAGGACATTCAAGTTCTAATAAAAAATGTTTTTTTCTATTTTTCGTATTATTTAACTGATATATAAACACTATAAGTTACCGATACAGTCGCTGTACATTTAATGGAATCATGTAAATTGGACTATTAGAAGGGGTACTTCCCACACAAATCCAAAATCCAAATTCATGATCTTATGAAGGAAACTTTTCCTTTTTTTTATATTTTCGAAAAAAAAAATTTGAACATTATAAGTCTTTGACTCATGTCCATGAACCATGTTCATTTGAAGATCCTAGCATTACTGGATCGTATAGCTTCCATACAAACTTTAATTTAATTTCATGTTCTTAATAGAAAAACTTTTTTGTTGCTTGTGTTATTAAATTGAAATTTAGATAGTATAAGGGTCTGATCCATATTCACAAACTGTGCAAACTGTCAAGACCCCAGGATTTCTGGATCGTATAGCTGCCATACAAACCCAAATTAAAATTCAGGTTCTTATTTAAGAAACTTCTTTGTTTTTTGCATTATCGAACTAAAATTTTGATACTATACATTTCTAATCCATGTCCACCAATCATATAAATTTCAAGACCCTAAGATTATTCGATCTTATGGCTCCCATACAAACCCAATGTAGAAACTTCTTAAAAAATCTTTTTTTTTCTTGGGCTTTTTCACTGTATACTCCTATAAAAAAGACAAATTGAATCATCATTTAGTACAATTTTGTTTTTTCAAGGGGATTGAAATTTTAGATATTGGTTTGAATTTTACAGAAAACAACTAATTGGATCAATTAAAATTTATGAAATTTTTTTTTGGTGGTGAATCACTTTAAAATTTGTTTATACTCTGAAGGCTTCCTATTGATTAATTTTACCCCATAATCAAAAATCTCTTTCTAAGTAATAATTTTTTAAATATTTTTCTTGTCATAAATTTGTCTTAACAAGTTTTTCTTTCAATCTCATTAATATTGATCGCTTCGAATACGAGTATGTACATACTTGGCTGCAAAAGACCGTGTCAAACATTAAATCAAACCGTTGACTTGACTTCTCCAGAAGTTTAAATATAACACACTTAAATACATAAAGAAATATTGACTTCAAATTTTTATGGAACTCATAAAATATGCATAAGGATAAGGACAAAGTGGGAGTTCCACACTCACAAACAAATATGTTTGTTGGAGATAAGTCAAAAAACCGATAAAGATATGTTATACTATTTAGTTCAAATGGAAACAGGAAGAAGAAACACACACACACACACACACACACACAGTGACACACAAAACACAAGTTGGCTACAATGTCACAGATACTCACTCACTCGTACGTATTTAAATTGGATTTATATAATGCATACTCAGTTTTTTTTGTTGTTGTTGTTTGTACAAATATTTAAATGTAAAAGATACAATTCAACGTTGACGACCTTTTTTTTAAAGCGGCGTGCGTGTAAACGAACCGAATCGAGGCATGCAGGCATCCATGAATGGCATGCATGAGTGCGGGAAGTTAGTTGCCTTGAGAGGCAAACGCGTGCGTGTTCTATTCAAGTGGCACTCTGGCACTCAATTGAAGATGCTCGTTGGTGGGTTCCGGTAGTGTACCAGTGAGTGGTGTACCTTTCCATATAGATACAACTGAGTGTGAGGACCGAGTAAATAAGCCAGTAGTGAGTACGACGAGTAAGTGAATGAATGAGTTAGTACCTTACTCATAATTTTTTATTGTCTGACGCAACATACTCGTCGTCGTAATCATAAAATAAAAGTTGCTTATGCGCTCCTTGTTTTCATTTCTTCCTATAATTTAAAATGTGGCGTCGGCGTGACCTTTGATGATGAAGTTCATAATAATAATAGCAATGATGATGATGATGATGGTGTTTGGCAAAATACATCAAGTATCTTTTTTATTGCTTTTGCTGTTGTTATCCAAATTATACTAATAAGATATTTATAGCTTATAAAACAAATAAAAAGGCTTCTCCGAGTTCATTGAACCTACATAATACTACATACTACTTCCTTCATGTTTATGTTCTCTGACACTTGCAATCGAAGTGAAGTGCTGAAGTGGTTTGACCTTTGAGAAATTTTTTGTTTATCATTTGAACTTGAAACTAACGGGCCTAAAAAGAAAATTACTTTCTACATGATTACATACATAACATGTAAGCAAGAATATGGTGGAAGTCGTTTAGATTGTGTATAAGTAAGATTGTTTTGACACACAAGTTCAATGAAGACAATTGATCAAAGTGAATTGAATCGCTGCGCCCAGCTGCTTGTTCGCTTCCTTCTAACGTAAATACTTAGTAGATCAAAACAAGTTTTATGTTCGAGAAACACAAACATTATTTATAGCATTTGACAATTTTGTTATGTGGATTTGCATGCAAATACAGTTAGTTAATCTGAGGCACTATGAAAAGAACTTTAAGCTTAGTTAGGTAGATCTGTGATGTTGCCGACACCATCGCCGCCGCCGCCGCCGCTGCCATTGATGACTTTCTCACAGCGGTTGTCTGAGTTCTACTTAAGAAAAGTTGGTGGACAGTTGACGTCTTGGTAATTAACAAACCATTAATTGACCATCATATCTTGCTGTCTGGAGCGTGTTTTTGACTTAACTTGACACCTTGATATGTGCGTCTGTGCGTGCTTACACATATGAAAGAGTAAGAGACCTGGAATACAGGAATCGATCGTGATAAGTGGTGCATCGGGATTTGTACATATGAATGGTTTAATCAAGTGTGCTTTTCATTATGAGATGCGCATTCCTCTTTGATTTTGAAAAGGTGAAATGAAATTCTCAACAAAGAAAAATTGATTTGACATGGTTTAAGTAAGTAAATGGGTCAAGCAAATGTGTCATGACTGTGAGTCTTTAAGGGATCATTTCTTTTGAAATGTAGATTGAGTGGATGCCTTTTGTTTGCAACTATGTATATTAAAATTTAACAATTGTCTCTTATTTCAATAATATTTATTATAATTTTATTTTATTTAATATTTTTTTTTTTTTTAGCAATTCTCCAACGATCAACTGTCGAAGTTGGCATCATTAAGATACAAAGTGTGGCCACGTGTCTCTATCTATGCATGGATGCATGCGGTGCTGTTTATGGCTCGGTAAGTAGAATACAATTTTTCTCTAAAGAAAACTGGATATTTAATTCTTTGAAAAATTGAAAATAAATAATAATAAAAAAAAAAAAAATAGGCCACGTGCGTTCCTTAACAGATTGGGGTTTGTATGGGAGGTACTCCCCCTAGTGGTTCGATTTGAGTGATTCCAACAAATGTACCGCGTCTATATCAGAAACTTATGGTGTCTCAATTTCAGTTCAATAGTCCAAAAAACAAAAAAGTTTTTCGAATAAGAACCTGAATTTTAATGGTGGGTCTGTATGGGAGGTCTCCTTCCTAGTTGGCCGATTTCGCTGATTCTAACAGATGTGCAGAGCCTATATCTAAAAGTTATAGTGCCTAAATTTCAGTTCGATAAAACAAAAAACAAAAAAGTTTTTCTAATAAGAACCGGAATTTTAATAGGGGTTTGTATGGGAGGTACCTTCCTTAGTGGTCCGATCAAACTGAAATTTTGACAATATAAGTTTCTGATGTATAGCCACCAACCTTCTAAATTTCAAGATAATGGGATCACTGGATCGTATAGCTGCCATACAAACCAAAATGTTTCTTGTATGGGGACCCTTTTAAGTTTTTGAAATTATTTTAGCTTTAGTATTTGTTGCTGATGCCCTGATAGAACTACACATTCCGTGAAAACTTTAACTTTCTAGTTATTGCGGAACCCTAATAATATGAGTCATAGGGCAAGCATCATCAATTCCTGCAGTTTAAGAATCTCATAAAATTTATCTAAAGAAAATTTCATTAGATAATTTCACACATTTCTCAATTTTTCAAAATAATTTTCCCAAAACACAAACAAATAAATTATAAAAATACAAAAAAAAAGAAGGAAAATAGACACAGAAATACAAATGTGCGATAAATACAAAGTAAAGTGTCAATTTCAAATGAAAACAAAAGGATAAAAAGTCATTCACGCTCTAAATGATGAGAGAAACTCGAGGCAAAGACCAAAAATTGAGCCGCAAACGAAATTGAAATCAAGTGAGCGTGACCAAATGACTAAATGTGGCACAAACCAAAATGGAATTGTGGCGCCGCAAAAGACTATGAAAAATCCCAAATTAAGGAGAAGACATAGGACCACAACAACCAACATAGGGAACAAGTGCAATGCAGAACATAAAATGGACTGGAAAATTTTTTGGTGCAGTTGTTGTGTGTCATGATGATACAAAAAAAAAAAAAAAAAAAAAAGAATGAGTATCGAGAAATCCATAAAAAATGTGTCACATTAATTTCAATTGAATGCCGCAGGACATGAATCTAAGAGTTGGCAAAGAGTCAAACCAAAAAAAATAAGACAAAAAAAAAAAAAAGATGCAATCAGGATATACAAAAAAAAAAGAAAAAGAGAGAGAAAGCAAGAAAGTATATGGAAGAAGATAGCGAAAGTGAGGTTTTGATGCTGATGTTATATCAACCGATATCACTTAACACTTGACTTGTGTTGACCTCCTCAGTAAATGGGATCCATTTTTCTTTGCATTCTTTTTCAATCAGCGGCTTTTCTTGTAACACTTTTCTCTTAATGTCCTTTGAAATATTGTTTGTTAGATTTTCCATTGCTTTTTTTTTTCTTCTTTTCATTTTGGGTTATTTGTCGTCATCTTCATTGTTGTTGTTTATTGTTTTTCATTGAAGAGTAAATTGCTATTGCTTTTGGTATTTTTCAATTTTTTATTTATTGCCAGAGGGTTTTCCTTTGTTGTCGGCCTTGTTTCGATTTGTTTTCCAAGGGTTCGAATTAATAGTTTATTGAGTGCCGCGGCATCATAATCATTATGAGTTCTTTTTATTCTTTTGTGAAAACAGTTTTTCATTTTTTCAGAAGTTTTCTCTTACGCAAAAGTCGTTGATTCTTAACAAATATTTGAATTGTTAATTAAAAAGTCATTTCTCTTATCTCTTCTAAAAGCCACATTCATTCGATATATTTATATTATTACAAAAAATTTCCAAAAAAAAAAAAAATACTTATTAATTTACATAATTTGCTTTAAGTCTGTGCACAGCAGCAGCCAGCACTTTAGAACTTTGCTTTTTTGTTTAAAAAAGAAAAAAAAACGACTAAGATCAGAGACTAAGATCGACCGCCCACTGTGGGCACTGATTCTTCCAAATATTACCCAATCATCGACATCTTCATATGCACCACACGTAGCCATGTTCATGTTCTCAATTAATTGCATTTCTTCTCTCCATTAACATTTGTTCTTTATTTAAAATTTAGTATTTAGTATCTTTTTCTCTTTCCCTTCTTCTGATTTCATTTCATTTCATTTGGTTACTTTTTGTTCTGTTGAGTTTAAATTCCAAAAATTCAATGCTCAATGAATATGTGAGTATTGTTTGTCATTATCATCATTTTTATCCTGTTCAAATGATAAACTAATGTCTTCAAAATAAGTCATAGAACTTAAAGAGTTCATTTCTTGGACAATCTCAACTTTCTTTTCTTCCATTAACCATTCATGCATGCATTCATTCTATTAACTTAATACCAAAAGAAACATTTAAATAATCGCTTAAATATCAACTATTGTATTTTAATGCCTTTTTGATTAGAATTTAAATTATTTGACAGTTTTTTCTATTTTCAGTTTTGTCTTTTTGTAATTTGTATGCAATTTGTATAAGGTTTTTCTTTAAGACTTTCACTGGATACTACAATATTTTCTTTCTCTATGTTTTAATTATCTATGGTGGCGCCAACTTGTTGTGAGGTTTTGTGGTTATACAATAATTTTGATAAGCTGAAAGAAAAGATTTCAAAATTAAGTTCTTAAATTTCCGGTTGAATGTTTTTTTAATTTATAAAATCAATATTTCATTTAATAAACTCTCTTTTTTCTTATGGGTTTTAAAAGAAATATACATTTAGGCCATTTTTGCTGAAACAAATGAAATCAAGATTTAAATTAACCGAATTGCTCATCTGATCGTTTTTGGTGTATTTTTGTGCTTTTTCACTTGAGAATTAACTGATTAACTAATTTGATTACCGATATCATCGATCGCGGCTTTACCTTACCTGACAATCTTATAAGTATAATGTTATTGGACGTTGTTTTGAGATCAAGTGCTCCTAGCTCCTACTGATTACCTCTAAGGAGGATGTCAGTATACAACATTTCTCTCATATCAAGAGCTTCATGTACTAACTCTACTGATTCCTTATTATACATACTAGCTGTGCTCGCAGATCATAAACAACGAAACACACTATCCCTTTCTTGTCCCGCTTTGAATGAACATAAAATACAGATACAAAGAGCGCAAAAAGTGCATACGCAGAGAGGAAAAATACAACAAAACAACAACCAAAGCATTAAAAGTCTGCAGTTGTTTTCAAAAAACTTAATACTTAAAAATATTATATTAAAAGTTAAAAACTGAAAAAAATAAGTATGCAACTCTTTTCATTTGCATTAATTTGTTATTTTAAAAAAATATATATTAAAATCGGCTTAGTATAGTGTGCGCTAGATAAAAAAAAATGTTAAAAAATTGGTGAAAAGGTGCCAATATCTTGACAACAACGCCACCTACCGGATCCAGCTGTGCCATAAACCATATTGGTAGTTGTATAAGTAAGACAATAAAACAAACAAGAAAAAAAAAAAAAAAAATTCTAGGTCGTTGTAGGATTTGTTCCACATACCAAGGTCTGCTCTTCTGTTTTTAATCTTCAGAAAATCTATAAAAAAAAATCCTTGCAAATCTTTACAATTATAAAAAATGTTTTATAAAAACAATTAACATCATATTTTGAATTGAATTAACATTTTAAGAGATCTTTTGTTCCTATAGCAGTCAGTGTCTGCTCTGCCCTTTAACCTTTTAAAAACTATCTGAGCATATAAAAATAAACGGATTTGTACTAATTCTGTCAATGATGCAACGACGAACGACGTTGTCAAAGTAAAACTCTTTACATTTCCTCAGCAGACAAAATACTTAGTTTTCAAATACGAAAAAATAAAAAGAAAAGAAAAATTGCATGAGATACTTCCGTCGATCAACGTGCGTTTCGCTAATTTTATGCGTGGCTCTTGTTGATTGATGCCCGCCGACAGGCAAATGCTTCCAATGGAGGAGACCCAAAACTACTTACACCATGATGATGATGATGATGATGATGATGATGATGATGATGGGCTGATGGGCTGGCGGCTTATGTGTTTGTTTTTTTTATGTGCTTTTTCTAGTGTGGAAAGAAGCAAAAGCAAATAAATAAAAAATATTTATGTTGGCGAAGTGTTGGCAGTTTAAATATTGAATAATATCTAAATTATGTGGGAAATAAATAGAAATATGCTGCGTGCTGCTTACGTGTCGTGTGTCTATATTTTCTTTGGCCTATAAGCGTTTTTTAACGCCTTTTTCAAAACATTCACGACGGCAGGCATAGTGACGTTGTGACTTAGTTTGCTGGTAATGGCACAAACAACAAATTAAACTGTAAACTACAATAAATAAAAGAAATTTTTGAAAAGATATATAAGTAAATTATCATGCAAAGTGAGTCTGTCTTTTTTTTTCTGTTAGTTTGCCTAGTGTTGTTGCATAGGGGACGTCTATGTGACTTCATTTTGGTAGCGGCGACAATGTCTAAGCATTTGCTCTCCCTACTTGCTAATACCATCATACCCTAAGCAGTTTTAGTCTGTGGGAGTTGTCGCCATTGTCATCGCCGTCTGCATCAGTTCAGACGTTATCGATGAACCATTCTCATTGCTGTTGTTGCCTGCCTGCATTCTTGTTGAGCCTACAAAACAAAACAAAAAAAAAAAAAAAAACCAAAAGGAAAACATAAAAAAGCATTTCTTGTTTGTCACCAGTTTCTCTGTGCATCTTAGATAATTTTGTTGCGAATTATACAATATTCGTTGCCAAAACCCAATTGACAAACAAATCCGACTGCGCCTAGTTTCTATACTCTCACCACCCACCACCTCCTTTCCTTGTTTCCTAGTGAATGCAGTAAAATGCAACAAAATTATTTGAATTTATATTTTGCACCGTTTCTGGCAACATTTTTATTTTTCTGGTATTTTATTTATTATGACATTTTAATTGGTCATCATCACATGTTCGACGAGCTGTTCAATTATTGTAGGAGTGAATGAATGAATAGACTTTTAGACGTCCTCACCATCGTCCGGGGTCTGTACATTCTCAAAAGGTTCGTAATTCATGCATGCACCTAGTGATCTTGTGATCTTGGCTAAAAGTGATTTAAAAGTCAAATTTATAGTTGGGGAAAATTTGATCAAGTGATCAGTTGTGTAGGCATGTGATCATTTGCTAATTAATAAATTCTCTTAAAGATTTTAGTACAAGTATCTGTTTGTTGTTTATTCTAAACATTTTTGCGGAAATGTTTTTAAAATTCTTTATATTCAAGAGATTTTTTTTTATTAGTTTTTAAAGTGGAAAACAATTTAAACTAACCTTCCTGATTTATGTAAATGTATTTTCCATAAGTAGAAATATTTTAAATCGAAGATACATTTTTCAAAACATCCAACAATGGAATTAACATTCCACAACCCAACTGTCATGTTAGTTAAATGTCCAACAGCTTCCTACAAATGTTTAGTATTGTATGTTCAGTTTGAAGCTCATAAAACTGTCTTACATATCAAAGAGAAAACAAAGGTCACTGAAAGGTATCCCTTTATCTTCAGTCGTTATTCTGAGGCGCATGATTGTAATCAATAAAGAAAACTAAGATAAGCGAACTCATTATCACAGGATGTGTCAATATCGGCGTCGCCTTCATCAAATAATCTAAACGATCATCATCTTATCCTCATCATCATCATCATCATCATCCCTATCATCTCATCATTACAAACTAAGAAGCCCAAATAGTTTTTGTTTTCTGTGTATTTCTTCAATCCAAAAAAAAAGGAAAACTAGAAAAAATTCAACTTCAATCAAGTCCAAGTAGGTGTGAGTTTGCCATAAAGTATACAATTTTATGGTTAAAACAATGACAGGACGGGTTGAGATCATAGGACAAGAAGAGGATGGACATGCCGGCGGCGTCCTTGTGTTTCAAATTAAATATTCAATATTTTTTAACAAAAAAGAGTAGAAAGGATGAAAAAGACCGTTTATTTGACCCTTTATTTCTCTAAACTAAAACTTACCGTAAGGTGAGGAATAAAAATAGAGTTTAAAATTTATTTTGTATTGAGTTAAATTTGGAGCAATGGGGAAATTGTTTATATTTTAAGTGTTTTGTTTTTCTTTGTAAGAATTTTTTTTCTCAATACTAAGAACTTCAAGTTCATTGCATGCATATTTTGTTTGCTTTTTTTTTTTGTCTGGTTGATCAAATCAAATGCAATTAACAGCATTGAACTAATTTTCTTGTCAAGCAATTAAAATTGTTTCGACCGTGACGCGATGTCAGTCACGCACGCAACCTAAGGATGCGACAAGTTGACAATAAACAAAAAAAAAAAAAAAAAAAAAAACAACAAGCAACAAAAAGTTCGAAAGACATTTAGACATCCTCAACACACAGAACCCAGGCATGACTTGCTGTGACTTCTAATGAAAACTTAGGGACTCGTACATAGTACAATTTTTTTTCACAATCTTCCGTAGCAAATGTCTCCACTTAAATTTAGAAATTAATCAGCCAAGGGGCAACCCTTACTAAATATGCCTGCTGCTGCTGACTTTCTTAGTTGTATAGAAGAATATTCCCAGCAAACAATTTCTTAGATTGCAGCATTCTCCCTTTTTTTCCCAAATTGTGGTCGCCCACTTTCTTCATTGGAAGTTTGTTGCATCAGCAATTTGATTTTAAATGAAGCGTGAAATGAAAATCAAAAAAATTTCCAACTTGTCAAGGCGTTTGTCGTGTCGTGTTCCCATTCTACCTAAACTATGCAAAATATTAAAGAAAACTTCTAGTCACCAGGCAATTTAATGAAGTTACTTATTTTCAGATGCATAGATACATTTTTATTATGACTAAATATGAAGAGGTCTTTCTTGGCTTGGTGGCGCTATAAAATCATAAAACATAATGTCACCGCTTTCATAAAGATGTCTTTCTATCTGTCTGTCTCTCTCTGTCTATCTGACTGTTGTCAGTTTTATCTATCTCTCAGTCTGCGTGTTGGCCGTCATTTGTTGTTCATTTATGTGTTGTTTACGCCTTGTTTCGTTACTAATTCTGACATATGTGACAATTTTTCGCTTCTTAGTTGGAAATATAAAAATTTCATCAGCATCATCTCGGGCGTCATAAGACCTAGAACTTGGATGTGCTTCAAGGGCTTCAATTGCTATTTATAACAAAAGCAAAGATGAAAATTACTTTTATCGTTGAAATTTGAAAAATTGCATTGGACTCATAGTTGAATGAATTTTTAAAATATTTTCATTCATTTGACTTCGATTTGTTGCATCTAATTTTGGTGTTGATGAGGCATAAAATTAAAGAAATTCCATTTAAGAAAAACTTCTTTGCTTACTTTTTATAAAAAAATATAGATTTCTTATGAATAGAAAATATATTTGTAGGCACAGAAAATAACCATGGATAATTTTGATGAATTTTTGTTTGATAAGAGGTGAAATACGAGTTTTTAAATCATTAAAATTGATATGAATTACTTGTTACGAATAAAGAGACAAGTTTTTCACAATTTTTTTAACCCCATGATTTGTCAAACTCTTTAAAATGCGACGAAACATCCTCGTTTGAACTGAGTTTTCCCCACGTTTTCTTTTTGCAACAGTTCGTAATATAGTTCATGCAATTTGACCCCGCTAGTTTTGAATAAATGAGCCGGTGCCTAACTTAGCCAAGTGAGGCCGCATCTCATTCATTTTTGTATTGAATCGATCCAATATTTCACTGCTACGTTATCGTTCTTCCTTTCTGTAAAAAGTTCATGATGATTATTCCCTTGGAATCCCAAGAAATTGTGGCCATGACTTTTGCGGTCAATGGAAACATCTTTGCTCTTAATTACCCAATAAATTATTTTCTGAAGCTTAAATAAAATGTCTCCCCTTAAATTTGTCTGATGGTTTTTATAAAATATGTCCGCGGTTAGGTAGATGGGATGATGAAAGGCTCACTTAGACCATAGTCGGATGATGCCACAGACTCAGTGTTTCGTATTCCTTAGAGAATCAACTAAAACAGTTTATAAATTTCATAAAATATATCTCTCTCTCTCTCATTGATTTCTTTAGTCTAGATCAGTGAAAAAAGTCTTAAACTGCTGGAAAGTGCTAGGGGCTTCTGCAAGATGATGGTGAATTTGGGATCATTAATGATTTAAGATCCCCAAATATAGAATAATCCTATTCAAATATATGTATTTTATTTATTTATTAGAACTAAGATTATAATTACAAATTATAACCTAGTATTTTAATATGAGCAATAGCGACAGAGGCCTTCAGCTCAGGGGAAAGTTAAGAAGGAAAGGAGAAAATTAGAAAAGTGCAGGACCAGACTTGCCTTGAGCGGGAATCGAACCCGCGAGTCTTGGGATGTCAGCCAGCGCACTAACTTCTGGGCCAACGAGCCAGTCAAAATATATGTATATCATTTAATTTCTTAAGAATATTTTAAACTAATCAAAAAAATTATGAAAGAAACTAAAAACTGAAAAAATTTAAAATATCCAAATAACTTAATAATAGTTCTCTTGTTACAGAAAGACTTCACCGACGATTGTGTCTTCAACGAGAATATGGAACAGCACAACTACAACACTTACTCCTCCACCTATAACTCGAATGCACGACGTGTTTATTACCTGGCATTAAATCGTCATGGTGAACCGCGTAAGCTGCAAATACCACAAACTCGCTCGCTGGGCAAATTGGCAACATATACGAATGCCATTACCGAAACGGTGCCGCAGGAGCGAATTGAGCAATTGATCGCAAAGAATTTCGGCGCGAATCGCATTAAACATGGCATACGCCAACTCTGTGATACTGGCAAACCATTGATCGAATTGATCGATAGCAAAAACTTTAAAGCACGACCCAAGTGCAATCCAAACAGTAGTAGTAGCAGTAGTAGTACGAATAGTAATAATAATAATAGTAGTAGTAGTAGTAGTAGTAATAATAGTAGTAGTATTAGTAGTAATAATAATAATAATAGCAATAGTAGTAGTGGAAATAGCAATAGCAATAGCAATAGTAGCAGTAGCAGCAGTAGTAGTGGAAGTGGAAGTGGAACTGGAACTGGAAGTAGTAGTACTAGCAGTAGTAGTAGTTCCAATATCTCCAGTAGTAACAACAACAGCAATAGTAGTATTAGTAGCAGTCAGCTTAGTATAAATAGTAGTATTAGTAGTAGCAGTCAATTTAGTATGAGTAATAGCAATAGTAATAGCAATAGCAATTCGAGTGCCAATCATCACAACAGCAATAATAAAAATAACAACAACAACAACAACAATAGTGGTAACAATGCCAATAAAAAGCGAAAATTCCCACGTAGATGTCGCCCCAAAGAGAATGAGGCAGAACAAAATTGCTTCCGGCCAGGAGGACCCCAAGCAATGCGTAAACGTGGCGGTGGCGGTGGCGGCATTAAAAACTGTAAGAAACTGCAGCAGCAGGCTCAAGCAAATGGTACACCAATACCAACTTGTGGTAATGGTGGAGGAAGTGGCCCAAAGCGAGGCAACAGTGGTGGCACCAACAAAAAACAGCATCTAAAGAAAGCGCATAATGGCCCAAACAAAAACAAGGCCAAACAGTCAGCGTTAGAAGATGCTGCATCATTGATTGCAATAGGACAAACAGGAGGTGGACAAAATCGACGGGGTGGTGGTGGTGCCAAGAAGCCAAATGTTGGTGGTGGTAAAAACAAAAATCCTGGTGGTAATCAAAAACGAGGTGGAGGAGGTGGTGGTGGTAAGAATGGTGGCAATGGTCCCAAACGTCAGAAGCCATTGAAAAAGAATAAAATGGGGTTTAACAAAACAACGACCACGACGACGACGAAGTCGACAACACCATCAACAACCACAACAACATCATCGACAACAATTTCGCCAGCCAATTCCAATATGTGGGAGACCACATCACGACTGCCCTCAACAACTGTCTATACAGGATATGATCCTCAAGCGGAGAATACAAGTGATCGCGCCGAACGTGAACAACGTAATGTTCGCTACAGCAGTTCAATGGAAATGCCACATGAGGATAATAAAAATAATGATAAGAGCAATAACAACGATGACGATGCCGATGCCGATAGTAATAATGATGAAGATGATGCCGATACCGAAAATGATGATAATATAGAGACATCTTCGCGTGAACTTGTCGAAAGTGGCGAAGATGCCAACGAGAGTTACGAGGATGTTGCCGATGTCCATGCACCACCACTAACAGCTGGCTCCGATGATTCCATGTACTATGATCAGCTTGATTTGTGAGTGTCTTAAATTTTTGATACTTTCTATTCACATTTGTAAAACTCTTAATTTGATTTGTTAAACAAACAATGATTGATTGATTGATTGATTGATGTAAACTTTTTCATTTTTAATTTAAATATTTTTCAAAATTTTTAATACATTTATTTATTATTTTAAATTGATTGACATTTGGAATTAACTTTTTTCTTTTTTTTTGGTTTTTGTGTTTGATTAACAAAATTTCATTATTCAAAATTTTATTTTTCTAAAAAACAAAAAAAAAAGAATTACAAAAACAAAAGAATTTTTGTTGCATTTATTGGTATTTTTTATTATTTAACAAATAAAATTTTACAAAATTTTGCTCATGAAGGCATTTTGAAGGTAAAATGGAGAAGAAGAGAAAAATTGATTTTATTTTGAGCCCAACGAAAATAAATTTTTAAGGCATTTAAAAAAAAAAAAATAAATTAAATATTAATATTTAAAATTATTTTTAAAGAACAAAAAAAAAAAAAAATTGTATTCATATCATTATAATTTTTTTTTGTTTTTTTTTTGTGTATAAAATATTGTAAAAACAAAAAGGAATGATAAATATTTATAAAGGATTGTTGTAATTTTTGCAAGAGAACGAAGAAAGCAAGCAAGCATTCAATCAACATTGCCAGCATCATCATAAACATCATCACAACACAAGCTACTATTCAACACTATATAAAAATATAAAGCATTTTTCAACACTATACTCACATATACATACATACACATAGACACATCCTAGTATGGCTAACAAGACACTAAAACGCTTTCTCGGCTACTTAAGTATTCGAAATTATATTTTCCCTATTGGAAAAAAAATATTATAACATCCAACGGAGTCTCGAGTATTTTATAAATTTTTAAAATTATTATAGACTTTCAATTATTATATATTTAGTATAAAGAATGCTATAGATAAAAAACCTATAAGAAAGAAGTACTGGTAAAATGTTATGACATAGAAGAAGAGAAGTGAGAGAAAAAGTTTTGAAAAATCTTCATTGAAACTAAGATTGGAAAAATAAATCTGCAATAAACCCCATACATGCAAGCGCGAATATCAACAAAAAAATATGAAAACTGGCAGTTTGTAAAACCATTGATTGTCTAATCATTTTAACCCTTTCGCCCTTACTGACCCAGTAAAGTATGTGCAATGTTACAACTACTTTATTTCTTTAAAAATTTTCGTCTTTAAGGCGTCCCAATAAAGTTTAAATAATCAGATGCAAAATACATGAATGATCATGGCCCTGGTGAGTCAGTTGTCTGTTTAGAGCGACTATATGAATTTTGTAATTTTCTGTTGGCATTTCGATTTTCACAAAAAAGTTTATAATTTGAAAAATGTATTGCGTTTTTGCTTATTTTGAACCATTGCCTGAGTTCTTCATAGAGAAAGGAAGCAAAAAGTAAGACCTAGTACAGGCGTAAGGCCTTCCAAGCGGCAAAAATAAAGCATTCTAAATATTGACAATGCACTTCTATATGCAGAAAGAGTTAAGAAACAATTACCTGTGCTCACGGTGCCAAAATATTCCGTTCATAAAAACTGTTTCTGGACAAAGCGTATGTGTGAACATGGGCCTCCACATCATCATCCACAATTCCTTTGTACATCTTTTCTTATTATGTATTTTCTTTTTCCTTTGCCTTACACAAAACAAGTGCTAAAGAAATCATATCATCATCGTTTGATATATCCATGACCACCTCATAACAAATGATTGATGAAGTCATATGTGTGTGAGCTTCCTTACGTGTATGGGTTCTGCAATGAAGAACTTTAAAGCATTTTCCAACACTATTTTACTTATAGAAAATTGCAAGAAATCAATCAGACTTGAAAGAAAGTATCTATCTACTTACACCTAACAATAACAATTAATCAAAAAAACTCCTTAAAATTTAATGGTAATTTTAAAGCCTTAAAAATGTAAAAATAAATTATTTATTTAAATGAACTTAAGTAAAATAAATAATGGAATTGTATTAGTAGCCTCTTCATCATCAAAGGATCAAAGGATCGAATTCATAAATCAAATAAAATCAAAAGAAAAAAAAAATAAATAAAAATACTTGAGTCTCTGGTTTAATCAAAATCAAAAGCAAAACATAAAATACTCAAACAACACTGACTACGCATATACGCTACACACACATTACACACAACATTTATGACACTCAAAGGTGGTAAAATGTCAAGGAAATTTATGAAAGAAAGAAAAGAAAAAACTTGCAACAATCAAAATGATTGCAAAAACAAAAAACACAAAACAAAATATATTATTATTATATAAATAAATCAATATGTGTAAAAAAGAGTTAATTAATTAATTAATTCAAAAAACAAGGAAAATCGAATAAACCCCAATAATTTATTGTATAATGAAAATCTATGTAAATAAAAATGGCTCAGTTTTAGTAACCGAGAATTGTTAATACAACGAAGTAATTATATAAGAAACCTCGCTGCCTCTCAGTAAGTAGACATAATTAATTATTTAAATTTTATATTTAAATTTGAAGAAAAAACACAACAACAAAATGGAAATTATAAAACGAAAATTTAAGTAAACGAAAAATGTAATGAAAAAAAAAAATGATTATAATTTTTTTGTACAATTAAATTATGTTTTATTTAGTAAACTAATTTATTTTAATTTATATAATTTATTTATTGCCTTCTTATTTTTTTTTTAAATAAACAATAAATCAATAATTATTTTTGTATTACAAAAGAAAAGAAGTAAGAGAAGAAAGTAAATATGAGTGTAAATTAACAATGCAAGATTTGTAATGTTTTTTTAAATTAATTATAAATAAATAAATGAATAAAATTAAATATTTTGTAAACTAACAACAACAACAAAACACAGGCATATTATTTAGTTATATTGCTTAAATTTATAAATTTTTTTAAGTGTATAATTTATTATATAATTAATTTTAGAATTATAAAAGAAAAATATACAAAAAAAAAACAAAATATTAAACGACGATAAATAAAAATGACGAAAATTTTACTAACAAAGTAGTTTTCATATTTTAAGTTTTTTAAATAAAAATAAATAAATTAAAATATTTAGGACAACAACAAAAACAAAAAAAAAGCATGCTAATTGATGATGAAAAGAAGAAGGAAGAAGGAGAAGAAGTAAATAAATATTTTTGACAATATTTTTGTGAAATGGAAGCGCAGCACACTGTGCCGCCTGCCTCCCCTGGTTGGTTGGTTGGTTGGTTGTTGTGAGTAAATTGCAAGTTTGAATGATTTCATTTTTAATTTTTTCATTATTTTTTTTATTATTGAAAAACAAATTTATTTTTTGTTTTGATTAAAATTAATAGTAAATTTATTATGATTTGTTAATTTATTTTTATATTTTTTTTTATTTATTTCCTTTAATTTTTTTATGATTTTGTGTATTGTTTTTTGAAACTATGTATTGTTTTTTTTTTTGTGTATTAATTTTTTTTTTTTAATTTTTAAGAAATGTTTTTTTATTTCGAAAAATAGGGTGAATATTTTGTTTTTTGTTTTCTATAATTTTGATTATTTTTCTATATTTTTAATCTATAATTTTGTTTTTTATTTAATTAAATTTTATTAAGAAATTTCTTTTTTTTGTTTTTTTGTTTATTTAACAATTTGTAAAAAATCCTTATTTATATATTTTATAATTTTAATTGTTTTTCTTTTATTATTATTTTTTAGTATTTTTCTAACAGAAAATCAATTAAAATTATAAATATCTAAAAAATATGACACAAATATTTATTTATTTATTTTTATACATTTTATTTTTAAATTTTTGTATCATTTTTTGTATAATAAATTTTATTTTTCTAATTTATAAGGAAAAATCATTTATTTTTTACTATATTTTATTATTTATTTAATAATTTTTTTTGTTTTTCATAATTTTTATTATAAGTATGATTTTTTTTTTTTGTTGATTTGTTTTTATATAAATTTTAAATTATTTTTATAAATTTTATTGTCATAATTTATAAATTTATAATTTTAAAAATTTTCTTTACAAAATTTCTTTATAAAACTTTTTTTTTGTTATTTATAATTTATTTTTTAAATATTTTGTTTGTTAATTTTTATTTTATTGTTAAAATTTATTTATTTATTTTTTTTTTTTTATTTTTGTTTTTAGTCCGTAAGAATTTTTTATATATTAAACATAATTTTCAGTTTGCGCATGTCCTGGCAAGAATATTTAGAAAACCCAAAAAGTTCATAGAAAAATGTGTTTTGCATGTTTTTGTTTTTCTTTCTTATATTTTTGTTAATACAACGGAAAATTTATCATTGGTTCAGGTCTTCTGCATCCCCTCATTGATTTGAAATACTTAAAAAGAAAAAAAAAATAAGTTTTATTTATATAAATTCATGTATTTTATGTGTTCTAAGTTTTAAGTGAACAAATGATAAAATATTTTCTCATTTTACAGTATGCGAATTCTATTGTGGCAATTGCTTTTACAATTTTGGATAAAACGCCGCTTAACAGCTTCTTAAAACATCATCATCAATAAAAAACAAAAGCAACGACAAATGATGAAGTGATTCTCGGTTTTAATGGCACAAATAATTGAAATTTTCTCTAAAGAAAATAAGAAACACAACAAAATTAAAAGAAAGAGTTCCTGTATTTTTATTTTGTTTTAGTTTTTTTAAAAAGAAATTTGTAAATATTTAAAAATTCGAATTAATTAATTTAAGTATAATAATTTTAAGACTGAATGAATGATGATGAATTATGTTGAATCACAATGAGAATATGCAATCTCTTGAAACTGGAAATAGAAGAAAAGAAAACAAATGAAATCGAGCAATAAATTATCAACTATTTAAATTGAAAAGTAAAAAAAAAAAACTGCACTTGTTTGTATTTAGATTCACACGATGGTGGGTAAGGAAAATAATGGTAAAATGGAAAAATGGAAAGATATGCATCTACCAAAAACTAAGAATATCTTTTTTTAATGGTTTATTTCTAATGTGGCAATTAGCACTTCATTTGCTAAAAAAATTTATGTGCGCAATTGAATTGAATTTTGTTTTCTTTGTTGCCCTAAATCTTCAATCGTCTTCAACGAGAGCCAAAGAAGAATTCATCTTGCACAGCTCACATGGTGAGTGCGTGATGATGAGGATGATATTTTATGAAGAACTATGAATGGAATTTCTTTAATTCGTTTGATCATCTTCATTTTCACTAAAATGCAATGTAAGTTTGTTTTATTTTTTTTTTGTGTTTTGTATGGTGTTAATTAGTTTATGCATTTTTTGATCATTTCGTTTCGTTTATTACTCTTAGCACTGAGGGTAATTTTATGACTTTCCATTCTGCATTTGGCCAGGTAACTCATACTGGGCATACTTTCTTATTATGACTTCCTTATGATGATGGTTCATCTCTATCTGGGAATTTATGAATTTGGGCTAAACAAATATCGAAAATTAGGTTTATTGTGTTATGCTATTGAATCAACTATAAATTTTAGTTGATTTTCAGTCTTCTTTCATTATAAATTGTGTATAAAGAAAAGTTTGAATTTTCTTCATTGATGGAATAAGAGAAAATAACAGATTTTAATGTGAAAATCATCAAGTATTCTAAGTGATATGATTAATCATTTGTTAACCTCATCATAAATGCAACATATTGTAAAAAAAAAAAAATTTCACTTCTAATCAACTTGATATTGAAATGACAGTTTCTTGTTTATTTTCTTCACATTAAACACCTGTGACAATATTTTCTATACAACATACAATCCAATAGTGGACTATCGGAACCACCAACATCATCATATGTACAATATTATTTAGAATCAACAATCTACTCTACATACAATTGACTAATGCAGTATTGTGTATTCTTGAGCTACGTCACGTAGACCGAAAAACGTAAACGTGCAAATCCAAATGATTGTCAGTCATTTCACAATTTCTATAGTCGCTTACCAATACCAATATCACCATCATCATCATCATCATCAGAACTGCTCTCTCATAATGAATAATAATAAATATTAAAAGTGAAGTGAAAAGTAGGGAAAATTGTAGCAAATAAATTTCAATGTCAAACAAAATAAATAAATAATGCAATTTAACTAAATAATTGAGTAAATAAAGTAATGAAAGGAAGGAAGGAAAGAAGGAAGGAAGCAAACAAATGATGTAAAGATCTTATCTCATAAACATCATCATGATCAGCTGCTTGTGATTAGCGTAAAAGTGAAAGGTAAACAAATTGTATAATTAAACCAGAGCAACTTTAAGCTACCTCAGCAATCCAATCCAAATGTTCATAGTAGTGGAGAAGCGTGATTTTTATAAGCCAAAAAAATGAGTGAATGAATGAATGGAATATTAAATGAACTTTAAAGGGTAAATTTTGTATAGATAAGACAGTAAAGTAGAAAGTTAACATTTTGAGAATGTGTGGCTATCGTTTGTCTACAACAACTGCAATAATATTATAATGACCTGGCAAAAGGAAGGCCTCAAACACAAGTCAAAGGGATCTTTAACAATTCTCAATTTCAAATTTCATCAATCCCATTCCAGGGAGATCCCAACATAAATCAAAGTGGCCTCTGAAACAAACAGAACTCCAATTTTTTATGTTTTTCCCAATAAATACATATTTTGATATAAACAATCTTTAATAAGTTAAGTATCAAGTCTATTTTGACTCAAGGCCTTCAAAACGAGCCTCTGATGACTACTTCTATTCATCTATCATCAATATATATACCATACTTCTATTACACAACACTTTACTCAAACTAGGTTTAAAAGCAAACTAGACTAGACATAGAGGCGGGATCAAGTGGATTCTGCGCAGTAGGAATCAAGGTCACTCACCATCCATCCCCACTCTTAAAGCTAAAGACAGACGACTGTGGTATACTCAGTCCCGTTACTTAATTGTCACACCTCGTATACCCATCTATTAGATTATTAGATAGATCAACTGATTGGTAAGTATGAACAAAACGGAAACTTTTTTCTTTATTAAGGTATATTTTTTTTTAGGTGAATGACAAATGACGTAGCATTGTTAATGATAATAATGTTGTTACGTGTGGTGATGATCATGATGATCATGATGATTATCATTATCAAGATTTTGTTCGTTTTCTCAATACATTTCATTTCATTTCCGATCGGTTGTTTGTTGGCTGTTGAACTTCGGCTAATTCGTCACTTGTTATTAGATGTTTCAATATCGGGAGAGATGAAAAAGCTTATGAAATCTTTATGATAAGTACTATGTATACATACAATACACATAAGTACATATAGCCGGCCGGCATTAAAGCTTTGCTGAATATATACAAAATCAAGAATAAATACATAAATACCACACTTACCAGAGTCTAGTGTAGTGTATACGGAAGAGAGAATGCATGGGTAAGCAGAAATGAGCGTGTGAACGACAAAACTAACAACTGCGGCAACAACAAGAAAATAAATAATTTATACTAGTAAAGCGAAACCCAAAGTTCTTTATAAATTATTTCGCTCTATGCTTTTTTAGCGTAGCGAAATTCATATTTCAAGGCCTACGTGACTTTTCTCAGGCAAGCACATCGAGCAAAAGCGGACCCATGCCGGTAATAATTATACGGATCGTACCAATTTAAAGACGACGGTAACAAACAATACTCATTTGCTCACCAACTGAATGAATTCACTGGTTCACTGACTGACTCACTGACTATTTAGCTGACAGTTAGTCTGGTAATGACCGAACCGAGTCTGTCTGGGTCGTGTGCCATTCTCAATGAGCGTGTAATATGAGCAAATTCAGTTGTGTTGTTGTTTGTTTAGTTAACTCAGACCAAATGTTTCGTTTTTGTTTCTTGATGTTGTTTTTCAATCAGTTCAATTTATATTCAAAGAAATATGGGTTTCAGAATTTCTTAATTTTTGCTTAGTTTGTAATCATGATAATTCACATTCACATATGTATGTAAGAGTATTTTACAAGCGCAACGAAAAAATAAGCGAATTTAAGTAGAAAAGTATGACAGACGTCGCTTCTATAATAAAAAAGGGTATGTATAATCGTCTCTGATGAGCACAACGGATGACCACATGATCTTCGGTTGTTACGTTTCACGTCATCATATTGTAACGTGACGTTGGCACGTGTTATCGGCCGGTTGTTGACGTTACCAGGTAGCAAGCAAGTGTGCGAAATAACCAAAGCAAACATTTTTGAATATATTTTGTATGTACATATGTATATGTTAGGGGCTTGATTGCCTTGAAAATAATGTAGTAACAGTAGTGGTAACAGTATTTTGTATGCGATTGTGCTTTCTTCGGTTTGTTACTAAGCAAAAGCAATACATTTTGATTTTATTGTGGCAAAAGTGAGTAGTAAGAAAAATTGATTATTTATTTTTTTGTTATTTCAATCTTTTTTTGTTTTGTTTTTATCAACAACTTTATTCTCAGTTCTATCAAGAGAAATTATTCATATTAATTGATTAAAGAACTTTTTTATTGCATCATACAAAATTTTACATGGACATTTGTACTTCGATACTTTTACATTTGAATATTAGAAACTAATACACAATACAACATCATTTGAGAATATGAATTGGGGTTTGTAAAATGAACAGCGTCTATTAGATAGAAATTTAGCTGAAGGCCCTGGCAGCCATGGCTAATTTTCTGTTAACTTCTAGTTTTAACTTTAAGTTAGCATTATGTAAATAAATAAATAAATGGATAGAAATATTCGTAAAACTTTCTTTCTCTGAGGGACTAGTTTGCATATATATATGAACAGCCATGCCTTAATTAAATCGTCTCGTCGAGCTAGTCATACGTTATATACATACGTTATGGGGTCTCCGATGTCTCCTTCAGTGTATTACAAACTTCATGGTGTGGATTCTGGTGTAAAAATGTAATTTATCCATAATTTTTTTTTTCGAAAATCAAAATGACAATGCAATTGATGTGAACGAAGGTTCGATATTGAGAGATGATTAGAAATGCTTAGATTTTGTGGAGTCAATTGGAAGATATGGATGTGCTAGCAGAGTAGGTCACTTGAATGACTTTGTTTTTCATTAATAACATGAACCAATGTACTTTAATTTCAGGAAGATACCTTAAATTGGAATACCCTTTTTGTCTTTTTTGATAATCACTGATATTATTGATATTGTTTTTGAACAAGTTAAGCAAATTCATTGATCACTTAAGAGTAACAACTGCAAGTAAATGGAGTCTTTAAAAAGAAAAACATGATTTGAAAAGGAAAGTAAAACGAAAGTAATCAAGTTGTTTCCCTTTAAATTGGCTCATTTTAAGTACAATTTGTTATTTGAATTGTATGATATTTTTATTGTCATTTACATATTTCTTTTTGGACTATGACAACAATAAAAAAAAGTACACAAAGAGAGAAAAAAAAAAAAATGTTTTAAATTAGTTTATTAGTTTTCCCCACTTTATTTCATGTGCAATAAATTTTATTGGAATATTTTATTTATTTATTTTTTTAAGAGAACAGAAACGACTATCCAATCCAATTTCTTTTTCTCTCTCTTAAGAACAACAATTTGAAAATAACACGAAAATTTTAAAAAATTTAATGCGAATTTTTGCAAATTGATGTCATTGAACTTGTTAGTTTTATTTATTAGAATTGCGTTTTTTCTTTTGACAAAATGTTATTCATATTCAGATATTTTTTTTTTGATGATATTTGAGGATTTTCTCCATTCTACTAAATATAGAACTCTCCAGTTTGACACATAACTGGCAACATGGTAGCTTCTATATAAACAGATAAAACATTAAAATATTTAGAATATTCCTTCAAAGTGTATGAATATCAGTCAGCCTAATTCCCATCATGTTGAATCATGAATTTATGCATTTACATATTAAAAACATACAACAAAGAATATAATGAAAATTACATACTATTATCGAAGATCAAGCAGCTCTAATTGCTCTAATTTGTAAATTCAGAATTTTTTTATTGAAACTAACAAATTAAAATAAAAAAAAAAAAAAAAAGTTGGCATCATCGAAAATTGGAGATGCGGGGCATCGATCCCCGTACCTCTCACATGCTAAGCGAGCGCTCTACCATCTGAGCTACATCCCCGTTGTGAATGTTGTCAACGAAACGTTTACTTAAATGAGTCAAGCACTCAGTATAAACGAAATAGATATTAATGCTACGCTAAGAGAAAGAAAAAAGCTTTTTAAAACTATTATATGAAAAAGCTTTTTATACCAAGCCAAAGAAAGCTTTGTTTGTATGATGCATACGTAACAGTAAGAATAATAAACAAACACAGCTGAAAGGCTGCTGCTCGCTGCACTTTTCTTATAAATTATTGTAATATTATTTTAATAACAAAATAATTTTCTCAATTTTCAATAAAAATAAAAAAACAAAAAAAAAAAAAAACAAAAACGAAAACTATTCATATTACTTTCTGTTTCCGCCCGGGTTCGAACCGGGGACCTTGTGCGTGTGAAGCACACGTGATAACCACTACACTACGGAAACTACAATAAAGTTGTGAGCAAAATGCCAATTAGGCTAGAAAGCAAAAAGATTATTATTATTTTAAGAAAGTGGGACATAAATAAATTTTTATACATACTAAGTATTAAGTATTATTATTAAGCAGCTCTTAGTTTAATAAGAAAGGTAATTAATTCAATTGAAATATGAATAAAATTAATATTAATTATATATATAAGATTTTCCAATTTAATAGATTTCCAAAAAATTATAGATCGATCTAGTTTATTGTTGCTAAGATTTGGGTTGCCCAAGAGCTCTACTATGTGGAGCGCTGTGAGAGCAGGTGGTGCCATTGTAAATTGGGCGCAGCATTGGTCAATGTTAAGGCTGCGAAGTGTTGAGGAGTAAGGATGGTGTGACTGAGCCAGAGGTGGACACAAATAATTATATTGCAGTTGTGTGGCATTGATCAAAAAAAGAAAGAGGTATTGTAGTAATTTATATTTACCCAAAACAAATTCATTTTCAATTTAAAATTAAAAAAAAAAAAAAAAAAAAATTCTTATGCAGGATTTGAACCCTATGACATTGGTTTGCCAGCCCGACACTCTAACCCATAGAAGAATAATCTGACGATTCCATTTTTAGAATAATTTTTTGAAATTTCACTCTCATGCCGTAACGCACATACAAGAGCGAGCTTCTCTCTAATAAAGTACAAAACACAGTTTTGATGAAACCCTTTGTAAAATGAGCCTTCACATTGATTTATGGAACATGTTTTCCCTCCATTTGGATGTCACAGAGGCAAGCATCATGGCGATTAGCACATTGTTGTTCTTAGAGAGATGGTTTTTGCATTGTTGTAACAAAATTTTTCCATCTTAAACTATTCAAAACAATCTTCGGACTTGGAAAATCAACTATACACTATAGAAGATATTCTCCATACTAAGCTAGTTTTTCATTGTATGCATTTATTATGGGCCCTGCAATCAAAGATTACTGGGCACTACCAAAAATTATATTAGACTCATTAGAGTGTTCCACTCCACGGAAATCTTTAGTAAAAGGCGAAAGATTTATTCGACAACTGAAGTGAAACCAGAGTGATTTTACAACAGAAAAACTTAGCTACTTATAAAAATTGAAACATGAAATGGTTGAGAATTATAAGCAATGTAAGAAAAAAAATCAACCAACGATCAAACCCTGAAGGCAATGAATGCACTCTGAAGACAGACATCTTGCCGTTAAGAATATGAAAGAAGAAAATAAAAAAATAAAAACAGATATGATTGTTTCCGCCCGGGTTCGACCTTGTGCGTGTGAAGCACACGTGATAACCACTACACTACGGAAACCTTAGCAAACAATTGTCCTAAAAATCTGCCTAGCAACACACAGTCAAGGTCTAAGTTATAAGGAATGAAGGAGAGTCACAATGGTTTTTTTTTTTTAAATTTTTTACCTGCCTTGGAAAATAAAACTAAATAAAAAAGGTCTTGTGCTCTGTGATGGTTTTAAATGATACAAAAGGTGACTCAATTATATTCACTGATGCGACTTTGTATCTTTGTATCTACAGTATTTTGGCAATTTGCAACCACCAACGAATTTGTCTATCCAATCTTCTTCAATTACAAGAAATAAAATGCAAAGCCAATTTAGAATTTACCAAAATCATGTGCAAATTGTGTATTCACGTGACTTGGGTTGATGGAACTGAGATGATATTACATACAGTATTATACGAGTGAATAGGAGAGTGGAAGCGAAGATTCTTAGCTACCTTTGGTGAATTGTATTGACGGCGGTTCAATACAAATGTTTGCTTGTTGATAAAATACGAAATGTGCGTTTGTACAATCACCAACGAAATGCCATGACAAATATTCAAATAAGTCGCTGTTGGGCATATGGAACTCCTTTTTCCTTTATACCACATACAGTACACACTCGCACTGTTTTACTTAGTACTGACTAACTTAGTGAAAAACGAGTTCAATTGTTGATAAGTGGCGACAAGAAGACATGGAAAACTAATTTATTTCGCACATGCGACATTTCCAATTCATTGAATGGTTTACAAATCGAACGAGCCAAAAAAAAAAAAAAAGAAAGGAACAAGGAACAGACGATGGACCAAATGAAAGAAGCAATGATCCAATGATTTCGTTTGGTTTGTTTGCCTTAGTCTCTTAATCTTAATGCAGTTTTTGTGCAGAAGAGTTCAGTTTAGTTCTTGAAAGCTAGCACAGGAAGTTGATTTCTAGTGCATACGAAATGAAAGTGCAATGATTAGAATTAGATACATAAAGAGATAGATTACAACACAACATTCTTCCATGGTTAACATAATAAAAACGAAACAAACAAACAGAGAGTCTGATAGACGACAGACAGTGCGACGGACAATGAGTTCAAAGTCAATTTTGGCTTACATAATTCATTCGGAAAATTTATCAAGGTCTGTCTGTCTCTCTGTCTCTCTGTCTCTCTGTATCTTTTTCCATTCTCTGGGGTGTGTCAACATTTAACAGATCGCTAGTTATGTATGTAGTAGTGTTGTTTTTGTTTACTCATACTGTAATCATCTTCGTCGTCGATACACCGCTAGTAACTGATTCTCATGTTGATTATTTGCAACATTATTTTGCTCTTAGGCAAAAGAAGAAAAACTAAAGTCTTAAAAAAAATCTTAAAGCGTTCAAAGTAGGAATTCGTGTTAAAAATGTTGTATCTCTCAATCAAAATCATATGCATACTGTACTGTAGACTATGTAGATGTGCCGTTGTTATTCGTCCGTCCATCCCTTCCTTTTACATTTATTGACTTACATATCCATCCAACTTTAACACATGGAAAAATGATGATGGCTGGCATCAGGTGTTTGCATCAATGTTATTGACCAAGTTATGGAACATCATAATCATAGTTAGTCATCATCATCATCATCATAAGATGACATTCATTCCAACATCTTTAATATTGTAATTCATATGAAGCCATCAGCTGCTGGTAATAAATATCAGTTCAACTCATTTATGCAACATGTTTCTTTCTGTTGCAGTTGTTGTTATTAGTGATAAGCTATTTATGTATGTTAGTCTTTATCAGTTCCAAACATGAAAAGCAGTTGAGTTAGTTTCAAGTGTTATAAGTAGATCAATAACAGTGCCTTCTTAAGAATTTCCATTGCAAAATTTTAGTCTTTTCTTGAGTAATTAAGATACACAGAAGTATTGCTTAGTTTACAATAATAAATAATATTCATGTATAAGTAAGTAAACAATAAATGGTTTCCTAAAGAAACCTTACTTTTTAATCTTTTTTTTTTTTTCTAAGTTCATTTTTTCCATAAATTTATTTTAATGAATATCAGATTTCTAACACCGATATCTTAACTCAGTTAATTTCGCCAGGCCGATTGTAGAGTTTCCGTAGTGTAGTGGTTATCACGTGTGCTTTACACGCACAAGGTCCCCGGTTCGAGCCCGGGCGGAAACATATAGTTTATTTTTTTTTTTTTTTTTCATTCATAAAAATTGTGTGTAATGATTTCATTATTCGAGCTGAGATATACATAGGTGGGTACATTCGATATCCTACAAAGAAAGATCTGTAACTACTGAAGAGAGACCTTTATATAAAAGATTACAGAAGCGCCTTTTAAAGAATGTTTATAAAATCATATTAGCGATCCAAAAAACTTCTGAGCATAAGGATTGATAAGACGTCAATCAAATTTCCCTGGAGATTATATCAACAGGTATCAGATATTGAACCAGTATGGAGTTAAAGACACCAATATTGAAAATAGAGTACTTAGGGGTATTGATAATGCACCTTGATATTGCAGAAGTGCTGACATTGAGCGCGGGAGCTTCTATGGATCACTTGAAACATAGTCCTAGTCAAGATTTACTTGAACTAATCTTAAAAAAGTAAATGGCAAGTATTGGTTTATTAACTCAAATACAAATTTTATATTCCTTTTAAGCTTTTGAACTTACTTCGTAAATAAATAAATACTCTAGTGAATTTATACTTCTTACAACAAAATCAAGTGTACTTACATTCCATACACTTGATTAAAATAAAGAAAGCATTATTTTTAAGCAAAAAGAAACATCATTAAAGCTTTCTCTCCACAGCGGGCGACAACAACAGAGGGAGTGAGTGATGGTGATGATCTTGGGTTTCTACCTTTGACACTTTATTCTTCCACTCTCTAATTAACCTATGCAAGCTTTTGTCATTCATTCCCTTTGTCTATTAATTGTGCATTCGTTTGTCGTGCGGGTGGCCATTGATGAACGCGCATCACGTCGTTTACAAAAATGCAAAAATATAGTGTTATTATTAAATAAAATTATGTTTAGTGCAAGTGAAATTGTAAAACTATTATTCTTATATTGTGAAATTGTTATAGAAAAGTAAAAGTGATTGGTTTTTTTCTGCAATTTAACTTTTAGATTTTAGCGTGCTGTGGCAGAATTATTATTCTGCATTCCTTTGTCATGCGGGTGGCTATTGATGATCGCGCTACGCGTCGTTTACAAAAATGCAATAATATATTCGTAGTTTTAAATAAAATTATGTTTAGTGCACGTGAAATTATTAAAATATTATTCTTATATTGTGAAATTGTGATAGAAAAGTAAAAGTGATTGGATTTTTTCTGCAATTTAATTTTTAGTTTTTAGTGTGCAGGAAAAGCGGCTTTTGGAGACTTTTAAGGTAACCATATTGTATTGAGAGTGCAATGACAGACAGCCGATTGATTTTCTATTGCAGACTTTTGAGAATGAAATATTGTAATGAGAATGTGTGTAGAATTTGTGCGCTTGTGAATTGTGAAGTGTAGAAATATCGAAAAAAAAAAGCTTCAATGACATGTCACTTTTATATTATTTTTGATGCAAGGCGAAGCTTGAATAATGAATGAATCATGGTAAGTACATAAACATTATTTTACATTTTTTTATCACTTGAAACATAGTCCTAGTCAAAATTTACTTAAACTAATCTGAAAAAAGTAAATGGCAAGTATTGGTTTATTAACTCAAATACAAATTGTATACACTTTTGCAAATTACCCTATGTTTTTTTTTTTCACTTATTTAGTGATAGAACTTCCCCCTTGGTTAATATGAAAATAATACAATATGATAATCTCTCCATCACATAAGTGAATATGAATATGTGAGACTTTGTTATGGATTCCTTGACTGAAGTAATCATAACATTCTTTGAACAAATCTTAGGTTGATTTAAATTATTAGAACAATTTTAATGGATTTCATTTATACCACATTCTATATTAAATCTCAATTCAATATTAAAATCTATACATTTCTCAAGTTAAAAGATATTATTTAGATATCCATTGCTTTGATGTAAAATGGAAAAATATCTTTTCTATCAATAATTTATGCTTTCAATAGACTATGTACAATGTACTAATTTGCAAATAAATGCAGGTAATCAATCTTTAAGCAAATCAATTTCATTTGTCAATGTACTTAATTACTTAGAACAATGACAATTTTTATCTAAATTTTATGTATCTTTTGTCACTTGCACTCTTGTCTTGATAGATTGCAAGACATTGAAAATGACCAGTTAATGTTACCCTAATGGTGTAATTAATTAATTTTAACAGACCTTGTCGCATAATCTAAAGTCCCCATGAATTATGGAAATTATGCTTATGTGTGTAATTGAATCAATTTTTATTTTATTTATGATGACAAATACAATCAATATATACAATAAAATATACGAATATATTATGCAAATAAGAAAGAATAAGTGCAAATTTAATGATTGAATGAAGTCGAAGTGGACTGACTGATCAGTCTGAGAGTGTGAGATACATACTATTGTTTAAAAGTGAGATATTTTGCTCGCTCGCCATCAAATGTTTCCGTAGTGTAGCGGTTATCACGTGTGCTTCACACGCACAAGGTCCCCGGTTCGAACCCGGGCGGAAACAAATGTGAATATTTTTTTTTTTTTTTTTTTTGTTTTTAAAAATAAGACTCTTTTTTCAGATTGGCAATTAAATAATTGTAAGAAACTTCCCATTTGACATAAGTTTTCTTGTAATTTTACTGGGTTTATTTCTCTCAATGATCTTGTTATTGTTAATAATAAAATTTTATGATTTTTTTTTAAATTTTATTTATTTATAATGTCAAGTTTTACGAGGTCTTCACTAAGGCCTTCCTTCATATGATGCTTCTTGTCATTAACATGATAATGAAGCAATGATCTCTGAAAATTTCATTGGAAATTTTAATACATTTTTTGTTTTGAGTGTTTTGATGTTTAATTAAAATAGAAAGTATCTGCCACCCAAAGAGATCTTACAACTTATAGTTTTGTATAGTGTTTTTATTGATTCTTGTTGACTGAGAGTTTTATTAAAGTGTAGATAGAATACTATTGTACATTGATTGCCTGATTGATCTGTGAATAAGATGTAATAAATTAACTAAACTATACCTTTCCATAGAAAAAACTTTCAGTTTATGAACAAAAGAAGATCCATGTATCTATTATAGACATACATATATACAATATTTGTGTGGGGTAGATTTAATTCTTTCTTAAGTCAAAAATCGTTTACAATTTTAATTTCCATCTGTTTACTCCTCTAAGTACAATATTATTTTATTCCCTTTTTTTCTTAGTTCAATTCATTCTGAGTTCAATGGCTTCCACTGATTCTACTGCTGTTGTTGTTATAGATACATATGTATGTACATTGAACGTGATCTTGTCGTTGTTGAAATTCGATACATTTTGCTAAGCACAGTCAATCCTATACATGATCGGCAGGCATATCGTCGACCATGACAACAATGTCTGCTGCAGAAGGCAATTCATTGCCTGAGCCTTTGATATGATTTTGGGCTCCATTGAGGGGGTTAAACAAAATGGAAAGATATTTTTGTGTATCTTGGCATACTCGAATAAGTAAGGTTTTATTTAATGTGTGTGTGTGCGTGCATTTTTGGGGGTTCACTTTCAATTAAAATCCACTTAAGTTCTTATTTTGGTATACGCAAAGTCAACTAATTGATGCCATTAAGAACCCCAGCGTAATCATTAGAATCTTAATAATGTCATGGATAAGAATTTGACATGTGTCAAACAAATGAATGGATGGATTGGTTGGACAGACATTTGCCCAATGTTGTATGAGTATTTTCAATGTCAAGTTCAAGTTGGAAGCCGCAGGCGTTAATGTCTTTCAATACCCCTCACATTTGGTGTTGATGAAGGAATCGGTAGCAAAATATCTTATTAAAATGCTATTCATTATCATCATCAGTACAATCATCATTATCATTTTTCGGTGTCAACTTTGTTTAGTACTTATTTCTTTGCTGATTGCATTGAGTTCAGTTCAGTTCAGTTAAGCTAAGCTAAGCTGCTTAACCAGTTCAAGAAAAAATGAGTTTCATTTTCGATTCGATTCGATGCATTTGAGAAATGAAAAAGATAAAAACAAAATTAAAGAATTTAAAAATCAGAATTAAATAAGGAAGTGCAATGCGAAGCCAATTGCATTAAACCAAATCGTGGTAACAACTTTTCTAAGCATGACATGGCTGGCAAGGTGATTGTGGTGGATGGTGGATGGTGGAGGTGGTGGCGCCAAGTCTCGGACTTGGTACATGGTGTACTGAGTACTTGTCCGAATGTGTCAGAACTAGAATTGTTGGCGTTGTTCTTGTTGTTGGCGGTGTTGGCGTGCAATGAGAATCATTTAGCATAGAAATTGTATTCAAATCGAAATAAATTAAAGAGCTTTTCGAACGAATTCGTTACAATATGAATAAAGTCTGTCTGGCTCCATAAATCTTTGCCAGATTGTTGTTTGACATTACAACAACACTGTCAACTTGTCTGTCTACATGTCTGTCTGTCTTTCTCTCCATCTCTCTAACTGCTCCTTAGACAGTCAGTTAGTCAAGAAGTAAGTAAGTAAGTAAGTAAATCTTTTTCTTTAAATTTATTGTAACTGACTTTGTTTGCTTACAGTAATTATGAATATTGTTATTATTATTATTATTATTATTCAAATACTAATTATCATTTGTCACAAATGCCGCTAATAATAATAATTAAATGCCTACGCTTTTGAGTCGATCAATTCAATATGTTCCGATTTGATAGGATTTGAATTGAGTTCAGTTCAGTTAATTTAAATCAAGTTGAGTGAGCTTCTAGTCAACCAACATTACTGACAATATACTTACTATATCTTGTTAACTTTATGCCCGATCAAACAGATTCAATCTTTAACAACTGTCTGCCAGTTGTCAGTTTTGCTCAGTCAGGGTGTTCCGTTCAGTTCAGTACAGTTCGGTTGAGGGCTTTAGTTTGCCAACATTGTGATGCTTTAATTGTCCGCATTAAATGCTTTTTAACTTAGTATGTCTATCAAATTGTCAACATTATTACGATCTTTAATATAGTTTTGATCAAATAGAATTTCATTAATGTCATAATAAATTTCCGGGTTTTATAATAAATAAATGAACGATAATCTTAATATTGCATTTAATTTTGGAAAAACAGTTTTAGTTATTTAGTTAGTACTGATGTCAATTAGGATAATCTATTATAATGATGGAGGCCCCAACAGAATAATTGTGACCTGCCATGGAAAAAAACTATTGAATGCCAAGAAGAGTGGATTACTTCTGTCATAATCAAAATTCTACAAAAGTAGAATAGTGGAATGGACCTGGAAATATAAAAGACTCAACTTCTGAATATGTAAAACAAGCGTTTATTGGTGTTTTTTAATCAATGAGCCAAAAAATGGATTAGAAACAATCAGACCTTTGGAACAGACTTTTCATGTTAAATAAGTAAATGAATAATAATAATAATTCCTTCCCAGAAAATCTATTAACAGTTTATAAGCAACTTTGCCTATCTTCTTTAATAAAAAAAAAAAATTATCTATGTTTTTCTATTAGTAGTAAAGAAAGAAAGTTATAAATCAACACATGTCAAAGGTGTTAATAGCCTCTATCTAATTAAAGTTTCCTTCTAAGCTTTTGAGCTTATTTCGTAAATAAATAAATACTCTAATGAATTTATACTTCTTAAGACAAAACCAAGTGTACTTACATTCCATACACTTGATTAAAATAAAGAAAGCATTATTTTTAAGCAAAAAGAAACATCATTAAAGCTTTCGCTGCAGCGCCACTTCTATGCTAACTTTCAATGTCTTCTTCTCTCCACAGCGGGCGACAACAACAGAGGGAGTGAGTGATGGTGATGATCTTGGTCTTCTACCTTTGACACTTTATTCTTCCACTCTCTTATTTTATATAACATATGCAAGCTTTTGTCATTCATTCCCTTTGTCTGTTTATTGTGCATTCGTTTGTCGTGCGGATGGCCATTGATGAACGCGCATCACGTCGTTTACAAAAATGCAAAAATATAGTGTTATTATTAAATAAAATTATGTTTAGTGCAAGTGAAATTGTAAAACTATTATTCTCATATTGTGAAATTGTGATAGAAAAGTAAAAGTGATTGGTTTTTTTCTGCAATTTAACTTTTAGTTTTTAGTGTGCTGTGGCAGAATTATTATTCTGCATTCCTTTGTCATGCGGGTGGCCATTGATGATCGCGCTTCGCGTCGTTTACAAAAATGCAATAATATATTCGTAGTTTTAAATAAAATTATGTTTAGTGCACGTGAAATTATTAAAATATTATTCGTATATTGTGAAATTGTGATAGAATAGTAAAAGTGATTGGATTTTTTCTGCTATTTAATTTTTAGTTTTTAGTGTGCATGAAAAGCGGCTTTTGGAGACTTTTAAGACAGCCATATTGTATTAGAGTGCAATGACAGACAGCCGATAGCTTTTCTATTGCAGACTTTTGAGACTGAAATATTGTTATGAGAATGTGTGTAGAATTTGTGCGTTTGTGAATTGTGAAGTGTAGAAATATCGAAAAAAAAGCGTGAATATAATCAGCAGCTTGTGATGACATGTCACTTTTATATTATTTTTGATGTAAGGCGAAGCTTCAATAATGAATGAATCACGGTAAGTACATAAACATTATTTTACATTTTGTTATCAATGATATTCATTACTTTTTATACTCTTCACGCAGTGAATAGTATTATAAGTTTGTCACGAAGTTTGTAACAGGCAGAAGGAGACTTCAGAGAAGCCATGAAATAATCTTGATCAGCTCGACGAAACGATTTGATTAATCCATGTCCGTCTGTATGTTTGCAGTTTTTGAGCTAGAGAGTTGAAATTTTGCATGAACCTTCCTTTTAACTAGCCGCAGTATATTTGTCGGAACCATCTTAATCGGACCACTAAGAGGGGTACCTCCCATACAAACCACCAATACAATTCATATTCTTATTAGAGAAACTATTTTGTGTTTTGTCCTATTGCAATAAAATTTAGATACTATAAGTTTTTAATCAATGTCCATTAAATACGTAAACTTCAGGACCCTAGAGTTACTGGATGTTATAGCCCCCATATAAACGCAAACCCAAATTTAGGTTTTTATCAGGAAAACTTTCATGTTTTTGTGTTATCGAACTGAAATTTCGATATTCAAAAACCATGTAGATTTCAAGACCCTGGGATTACTGGATCGAAAGGCTCTCATACAAATATTTCGGTCTCAGTGTTGAAATACTCTGTGTATACTGACTATAAAACATACTATATATATATATATACTGACCCTAAACATACATCAAATCAATAATCATATATTTCTGAATGCTCTATCACAGAGCAAAAACGTTTTCTAGGGGTGCGTGAAGAGTAATCAACTTCGGCATAGGCTTCTGTTTACTTGTTTTTTTTTATGTATTTGAATCTGTCTATAGCAAACTCCTTTAAAACGAATTTTCATATAAAATAAACATTAATTAATGCATTATCAATTTATGTTAATTAAATGGACAAAATGCAAAAAAAAAAAGAAAAAAGAAAAAAAAATTTTGAAAAAAAAAAAAAAACACTTCACCCCGCACGTGTATTGAACCACCAATCATAAGTATATGAGCCGAGCTCTTACCCAACGCACCACAGAAGACAGCTGCTGCGCGTGCACAATTAAATTCAATTTTGTTTTGTTTTGTTTTTTCGACGACGCAATGTGATACGAAGACATGACGAAAATGTAAAATTGCAGTTCCGATTTGACGCCGCTGCACTTTTTCTGTGGGGCGCATTGAAAGATAAAGTTCATGTCGACAATCTCAAACAATTGATCACTTGAAACAAAAATTTTCTTACCGAAATTGCCAAAATTGACCAAGAAACAATGGAAAATTGTTGAAATCCTTTTTCATACTAAATCCTGCAGCAAGATCATTTGTAAAAATAAGTAGTTAAATTGACATATTTTCTCTGGGAGTTCATTAAGTTTTTAGTGTCTCCAACACTTTCTTCTTCACTTTATAATAAAGTCTTATTAAGTCATTTAATGTGTTTGACTAATAGAAAACGAAAACATGTCGAGAAATCGACCTGACAACAAACCTTAAGCCACATAAGCCGCATGTCACAACACATGCTGTGACACATTTGTCTATTCTATTACTGTATATACCTATATGTATATGTATATGTATGTACGAGAATGTAATGTGTTCCCCTATTCTAACTAACCCTTCATTGAAAAATGCATAGAATGAAAATTTATTGCACTTAAATTGCAGTCATGCGCATGAATGGCTGGCTGACTATGCGAGTACTAACAAGATTCCCCGATTCCGACACACACAGAAGAAAACAGAAACGTTTATTATTATTGTACGAGTACCTTCAGAGGTTGCACATTGAGTGAGTGATCTTGAACTTCATCGTCTGCATGTGATGTTGATATAGATGGTGATGATGATGATGATGGCGATGGCGATGGCGATGGCGATTGAGATAGTGGCTGCTGCTTCTCTTGTTTACTAATTCAAATGCTAATCTTTTGGCATCCTTGCGTCATTAATATTTCATTGATCAAGATCAACACTATCCGCTTTATCCGCTTGCTTGAGAGAGAGAGTGTATCAGTTCCAGTTCAATTCAGTTTAATGTGTGTTGTGACTGCGGCTTAGGGCTTGCCTGGCCCAACGGATGTTGAATGTCAAAACACGCAACGATGATGTGGCTCATCGATGATGTTGTTGTCGATTCCTAAGAATTTTACAAGGTAATTTATGTATGAATGTGTTAGAAAAGCAATCGCATGCTTGCCCTAGCACAACCCCAACGCTCCTTCCCTCCTCCAGAATATATATTACGATAAATATTCTACCTTCTATTTGAACTTCTTCATTCAACATGATGGAAACGAAGTCATTATCATCTGCAATGTCGATGATGTTAATTGGCAGCAAATGAAGCGAAGTGCATGCATTAGAAACATTTATGATTGCCGCTTTATAGATTGAGAACAACGACTTAAAATATGTGTGTGTAACTAGTATCTCTCCAAATCAGACTAATAAACAAATGCATCGCATAAGTTATAAAATGAATTGCAACAAAACTAATTTACATAATTATCTCGTAAGGCAACAACATGTTAGTTAGTTGATGAATCGGTAACGTGTCAAAATGAAAAAGTATTTCATGATTATCGCTTAAATTATGAAGTGTTCGCGCATAAATCTAATGCCGATAAAAGTCAACTTCATATTGGAAAAACAATGTTTAAGAAAGAACATGAAGTTTTTTCTTCTAGTCATAAAATCAAATAAAATGCAACGATTAATAATGAAGATGCCAGTTGAGTTTACTGAAAATATAGTGAAAGAGTAAAAATGAAAATAAGCCAAGCAATTGCCTTTAAATTGTCTTATTATTTATGGCCTTTTGAAGCACCTACGCCTTAGTTGGTAACATCACAACACACAATTCCTTTTCTGTGCTCATCCCAAGTTTTTGTGTAGGCAACAATTTTCCAATGAAAACGATCATGAAAAGGCGGGCGTACTTGAGTTGATCGCCACTGCAACATTACACTTTGATCGATGATCAGGCCATGGGGCATACTAGCGTTGAGAACTGTAAAAGGTGCTAGCGGGGCCTGTTCAACTTCGTCATTGTCAACATCTGCTGCGGCTCAATCATTTGGGTATGGTTTAGTGTGGCAATGTTGGCGTGTGGCGCTAAGTATCTTTTCATGATCAGCATTTTTTATGGTGATTTAGTGAGTGAACAATATTATCCAAGTGGAGTTTGGAGTGGCATAGTGAATTATTCTTTATTTTAGAACTGAAAGTGTTTTAAATTTACTTACCTTTATTCTTTTAAATGGAACTTTATTAGATTGAATTTATGAAGTGAGAAATGAAAACTAAAAACTTTGAATCTTATGATCTTCAGTTATAAGGTGCGTTGCATAATCATTAGGCACTTGAAAAATTCAACTTTAATCTTCAATTATGATCAGGAAAAGTTTTTTCAAAAAAATGTTTATTTTGCATCATATGAACTATCATATTTTTCTGTATTTAAGAAACAGTTAGGACTCAAATCATGTTATACTTCCGTGAAAACGAGTATAGAATGTGTGAGACTTTTTTTTCAACATTGAAAGTCAATCAGATAACAATTTTGTATTCAATTGGTTTAAAATGTATTTTATTTTCATATCAAATAATTGATTTCTATAATTTAAATTCTTATTTAACTATCACTTAGTACTTAGTAATATTATTTCTACCTATAATAAGTATCAACTTAAGTAAGTATATCGTAGCAAAATTAAAAATTAATGACCCAAAATTGTATATACTGGGGATCGGTTACTATTGTACTTACAATTAAACTGATCGCTGTGAACAAAGTTAATCAAAATGCAGACATTGACAATGGAATGCCTGATAACACTTCCAGGAAGATACATATATATATATATATATCTGACACACTTTTATTGGGGCTATTGATATTTCTAATGCTTAGATAAGCTTGCGTATAAATTGGCAATTGATAAAGAAACAATTTTGTCTCAAATAAAATTATTAATACTTCAAAATGTTTCCAGTTATAATAATAGAAATAACAATACCATGAATTACTTTTCATCTTTGTTACCATTGTGATAATCTGGCCATTTCTTGCCAAGCGCCAGATCGCGTGCCAAATGTCTTATTATCTTGCCACTACCGGTTTTTGGTAAATCCGTAAGAAAAAACACACCACAATGAAGTTGTTTATGTGTGACAATTAAACGTTTGGCAACATATTCAACAACTTCTTGTTCACTGAGTCGACTTCCAGGAATCTTGACTACAGCTGCAGCAGCAGCGTCGCCATCTACTTCATTCCAAAGTCCAAAAACACATGCCTCTATGATGTCTGGCAATTCAGCAATCACTTGTTCGATCTCGAATGGACAGTATTGCATGCCGTGAAATTTTAACATGTCTATCCTACGACTTATTACATGCAGATTGTTCTCATTGTCAAAGTATCCCATGTCACCGGTGTGAAACCATCCCTGATAATCCTGCATACGCTTTGATTCGTTTGGGTTGCCATAATAGCCATTCCACAGTTTACCATTGTGTACGAGAATTTCACCAGTCTCGCAATGTCCAAGACTACGGCCAGCCTCATCGAGTAACTTGACTTTGACACCAGGTACGATTTTACCAACCGATTGCGGTCGACTGACGCCCACATTGGCAGCTATACCACCGCACTCTGTGAGGGCATAGCCATAAGATATATATCCATTTGTCAGGTATTCCTGCAACTTGAGTAATGTTACAACGTAACAATTGCCGCCACCTATGCTGATCAGACGAATACTTGCTAGACTCTTTTGGTTTATTGTGGGTGCCTTTAGCAGAGCAGCTACTTGTTGAGGGGTTACAGTTAGCAGTGTAACCTTGTACTTCTCCACAAGCTTAAGTAGGTAATCGGGTGTAAAAGGTTTGTCTGTGATAATGCGAGTTGAGCCATGGCCACAGCTATAGAGCATATTGAAAAAGCCAGCAGACCAATCGATTGTACTACATGAGAGTAACACATCCTGACCAGTAACAAATCTAGAAATTGGAAACAAATAAAGATATAGTTTATAAGAAACTATTTAAATAAGTTACCCATAATCAAAGAGGCAAGATGAATTTGATATGCAAACTGCCTTTGGCAGCCCAGTCGTTCCTGAAGTGCAGAGTATGGCTACAGTTTGATCTCCACCCAATTTTAGAGTTTCAGGTCTAGTATAAAACAATTGATCTACAATAGTAATTTCAGTGTATTTTCAAAAAATCTTCTTTACTCACACATAATAAAGTTCCCTCCTAGTGGGTTCCAATAGATCCTCAACACGCATTAAGCCGGCACGATGATCCTTCATGATGTAAACGTGTGCTTTAAGCATTTTGGAGACCACGCTTATTTTGGGATAATCTTTCCCATCACAGAATATTATGGAGGGACGCGTTATACAGAACAAATGCTTTATAGTATCTAAAATGGAATGTTTGATTAATTTTTACAAATAAAATTTGTCTCTTTGTGACCTTGCCTTCATCATGGTTGGGACTTATAGCATGGAAGGGCGTACAATTAAATAAACATCCAAGTACTACAGACATCTGATATGTTGTATTATAACCGGCTATGCCAACAACATCATCTTGCTTCAGACCCATAGCGCGAAAATGTTGTGCAATACGAATGCCAAATGTTACAGCTTCAGAATTAGTAATAGCTGTGCCTTCTGAATCCGATATCTGAAGAAATAATTTTTATTAAAACTTATACAATATAATAAATTCATAGAATTAAATTAATTCTTACCTGACAAATATCATTTGGATGATTGCGCATAAAAGCGAAAAGTATTTTACCAATGGAACAATCTACATCGAAGAAATTCAAAGGTCTTGGACCGCTCCATATTTTTGTATATTTATCATATTGTGTATTAACGTGATCCATGTTTTTTTAAAATAAAACTAAACGAACCAACCAATATGCGAGTTTCAAAGCAACTGTTAGACATTCTTCAGCTTTCCATGGCCGAAAGCAGTTTGTAGATATGTTATCAGGGATATACGAGTACTTACTCGTGTTTTTAGATATGACAACGTCATGGTCAAGCCATATTACACATTATTCAATGGGTGTAGAAAAGAGAAAAATAGATAATAAAGTCCTGGGCTTGTTCATGATTGTCTTATCTTCGAAAGCTAAGTGATAAGATATTTCTAAGAAATAGCAAAAGCTTTTTGTATTTTTAGGGTAATGGACTGAAATTTATGTACCTTAGATAAGACAAACAATAAGAGACACAAACTAAGAGATTATATTCTTGTATTGTATATAATATTCTCTTTATTTTTGAGTTTTTTTTTATCTAAAACTGATTACCATTTTTAACATCTAGAAAATGAGTTTTATTTGCGTTTCTATTAACTTTTCCGTTCGCACTACGCTTTAACTCTTCAACCATGAGTACGCCTCCATGCAAATGTTTGTATTGAGCGTTTACGTTTTTCGCCACATAATCAATTACATCTTGGGCTGTCAATTGTGCTTCTACATGTTTTACCACAACTGCAGCAGCAGTGTCACCTTCCAGTTGATTCCAAATGCCAAAAACACAAACTTCCGCAACCTCAGGCATACGGGCAATTACGTCTTCCACTTCGATTGGATAATACATGATATTTTGATACTTCAACATTTCCTTCTTTCGATCGACAATGTATAAAAAATTATCCTTATCGAAATAACCCAGATCACCGGAATAAAACCAACCATCTTCTTTTTGCATTTTTTTAGTTTCTTCATCGTTTCTGTAATAACCATTCCAATGTTGATTATGGTAAATGCAAATCTCACCTTTTTCATTTGGACCCAATTGCAAGCCATCATCGTTAACAATTTTCGCCTTGAAATTGCTTATTAGGTGACCACAAGAATTCGGATTTTCAGAAAATGAATTTTGCGATACAAACGTACCGAGTTCTGTGAATCCATAAATAGAATAAATTTCACCATTACGAAGGAGTGTTTGAAGTTTCTCAAGGGTCTGTAGCATACATCGACCGCCACCATAAATATAATAGCGTAAACTATCCAATTTTTCCGCTGTTAGTTCATTACAATTGACTAACATAGCTAAATGTGAGGGTGCTTGAAGTATCCAAGTGACTTTGTATTCATCAATAACCTGTAGGAATTTTGCAGGATCAAATGGTTGATCAAGTACAATACGTTTAGAACCATAGACAGCTGTTGTGACAAGCGTAATAAGGCCGGTTATCCAATCTAAAGAGCTTATCGAGAGTTGCACATCACTGGAGTTTAAAAATCTAAAAATATGCCCGAGTTACATAATGGAAAAGGAATAAAAAAAAAAACAATCTTTACAACCTGCTAGACTGAAAGATTTTACGACTGTTGCTGATAGTAACTGCCTTTGGTATACCAGTTGTGCCTGAGGAGCATAGAATAGCCAAAGTTTGGTCAATGCCATGCTCAAGTTTCGCTGGGCTTTACAAAAGAATGAATAAAGCATTCAATGTATTAAAATTTAAATTTAGAATTGTGAACCCACCTGAATTTACTTTCAAATGCTGTTGTTTGTAATATATCCAAGATTGTTGGATTGTTCTCACTGTGATCCTTCATGGTGTAAACTGTGATGCCTACCAAGGATGCGGTGGCTAATTGAACTTTTTCATAGTCTTCGCCATCACAAAAGATAATTTTGGGTTCAGTAATCGAAAAAAGTTTTTGGATTGTGCTTTGTTCATAATTGGGATTGAGTGCGTGAAAAGCAGTGCCATTAAAGAAACAGGCATAACCCAAGGCAGCCATATGTGTTGTATTCCGCCCAATAATTCCCACAATATCACTTTGCTTAATGCCTGCATTTCGTAAAAATAATGCAATCTTCACTGCATTCTCTAACATTTCACCTTTGGTCAGAACTGTGTGTTCCGTGGCTGAGATCTAATCACATTTTTTAGTTCTATGAATTTTAATTGTACTCAAAACTAACCTGAGCAATATCATTTGGATGTCGACGCAATTCCTCATATATAATAGCTCCTATCGAAAGATCCTTTGCATAGTGTTCTTTTTCTATTGGACCGATCCAAAGTTTTGCTTCAGGATCATAATTGGTCTCCATACTATTTTTCTTTGGACAAGAATATGTAATCTTCACTTGTAAAAGTGCACTGCATTAAAAAGCATTTGATTGCGACTATTTATATGGAAAATATTATCATCATATGGAAGACTTAACTTAATGTTTTATGCCCTACAACATGTGAGTATATTTTTTTCTAATATTACATTGAATAGTTGGTTCTCTTTATTTTAAAAATACTACTACATACTGCATAGTAAAATATTTTGTGTAGTGTATTATAATATTTTCAAATCTAAGACTTAAGTATGCAATAGTACAATTGTAGTTTATTGTATATTACAAAAGATTAGATAAAGTGCAAGGAAATTTTAAATTTGCTAGGAGGGTTTGTTATGCATAAAATATAAGTGACTGCATTTAATTTGATTTCATCTTTATGACGTTTGCTTTCGTAATTTCTTAAAGTGTCTTGTTGTAATCATTTCAGATACAAGAACGAGGGTCAATCAACAAGTACTTAGCCACACCGTCCGATGGCGCTGCTATTAAAAAAAAAAAAGTGTTACCATCGTGCAGTACATTCTTTTAGTAGCCTACTGTCAAAGTTTAAGTCAATTCCCTTCATGAGTTTTGTTTTGATAGCCTTTGGAAGCGAGCGTGTCGGTCAGTTTTACAAAAATGGAGAAAGAGCAATAACGTTCGGTGAGTCTTCTCTGGTGTGTATCAGTGAATCCATGTTTCCCCGACGGTCACGAAACGACGCAAGACTCCGCCGGATTGCGCTTAAACAGCGCCAAACACACCAGAGAGAGGTAACCCTCTTTTGTAATAGCAGCGCCATCGGGCGGTGAGGCTAAGTACTTGTTGAATGACCCTCGTATGTGTCTGTATTGTATTGTATTGTTAAAAATAGTATGCAGGCTAATGAATTATTTGTGATTCCTGACTTCCAAGAAATGAGCCTTGTTTGCTATGCGATTAATCTTGCCATTGGCATTGCGCATCAATTCCGGTACAATAATGGCTCCACCATGTAAATGTTTATAATTTGCACCCACTTTCCGTGCTACATAATCAATCACATCCTTGGCTTTTAATTCGGTACCTGCCTTTTTTACTACAGCTGCAGCGGCTGCATCCCCTTTCAATTGATTCCAAATACCAAAAACACAAACTTCTGCTACACCAGGCATTTGTGCAATGACATCTTCGACTTCATTTGGATAATACATAATACCCATGTATTTAAGCATTTCCTTTTTACGTTCGACCACATAAAGGAAACAATCCGCATCGAAATAACCCAAATCACCTGAGTGATACCAACCATTTTGATCTTTCATTTTCTTTGTCTCTTCTTCATTTTTATAATAACCGCTCCAGTGTTGGCCATGATGGCAATAGATCTCACCCAATTCATTTGGACCCAATGCATTTCCAATATCATTTACTATTTTTACTTTAAAACCGGGCATAATGCGACCAACCGAATTGGGTTTACTACGAAAATTGAAATTCTGTGTCATTAAGGCACCAATCTCAGTGAAACCATATACAAAATGCATGTCTCCATTTCTCAAATTACTTTGTAGTTGTTGTTGTGCCTGTTCTGTACAACGTCCACCACCATAGAGATAATATCTTAGGCTATCCAGTTTTTCTGGACGCAAATCAGAGCAATTCAGTAACATTCCCATGTGAGCGGGTGCTTGTAGTGTCCAAGTGACTTTATATTTCTCAATGATTTTCAAATATTTTATAGGCTCATATGGCTCATCAACAATTATACGTTTGGTGCCATAGATGGCGGTAGTAATTAACGCTATTAAACCTGTTATCCAATCAACAGTGCTGGAGGAGAATTGTATATCCGAGGAGTTCAAAAAGCTGTTACCAAAGAAAGTATTTCAAATGTACATGGATTGAGTCAGTTTATTACATACTTGCTGTATTGAAAGATTTTTCGTGAATTACTTAAAGTAACCGCTTTCGGAGTTCCAGTCGTCCCAGAAGAGCATAGTATGGCTAAAGTCTGATCCAAGCCTCGTTCTAGTTTGTTGGGTCTTCGCAAGGAAAAAGTCTTAACATATAACAGAATTTATATTAATTTAGAATATCTGCTATACCTGTAATCCTCATCGACGGGTACTTTCAGTATATCCAAAATACTTGGCACATCCTCGACAAAATCCTTCATAATAAAAATTTTGATATTCATATTTTTTGTAGAATTTCGTATTTTCATATAATCGACACCATCACAAAATATCATCTTAGGTTCTGTTATCGCAATCAGTTTTTCTATTGTTTCTATATAAAAATCAATCAATTTTAGCATAGTAAATTCACTTTTGATTTTCTTCCTTAGCATAGTACAAACCTTCTTCATAACTTGGATTGAGGGCATGAAAAGCGTTGCCATTAAAGAAGCATCCATAGACTACAGCTGCAATGTGCGTCGTATTACGGGCAATGATAGCCACAAAATCTTGTTGAGTTATGCCCATTTGCTTTAGATAAGTCGCGACATGTATTGCATTTTGTAGCATCTCCTCTTTGGTCAAAATCGTGTGTTCAGTATCAGAGATTTGACAGACATTTTTCGGATGTCGACGCATTTCTTCGTATATGATTTCACCTATGGATAAATCCTTTGCATAGTAATCCTGAAACAATTCAGCTGACCAAATTTTCGTTATAGCATTGTAAGTTGTTTCAGGTTTGAATTTTGTAGATTGCATTATTGCTTTGTGTTTTGATTGTGACGGCTATCGCGTTAGACTCCTTGAATCTGATTGTGCTACTTCACGTTTTTATAGTTTCAATTTTGATTCTAAACGGCTCCAATTTGTCAATAACAATGAAACAGAATGTTTCGTGAGATATTATAGCAGCAGCAATTGCAAAATTGTTTAAATTTGACTTGCGTGTAATTTTAGGAAACACGATATATATAGGAAATTCTATAATAAAAATAATACAAATCATGCCTGATCGTTCATAAACATTTAAGTTGTCTTTTGTTTGAATCGGGAAGATTCAAAGTTCAGAAATTGTTATAAAAGCACTGGGGTAGCTTATAAATTATAATATTATACTAAATAAATAAATAAATAAATTTTAGGTTCTGTTATGTTTTATGTTTTCCTATAGCACAATAGAAATAAGAAGACCATGGCCAAAGACTCAGAATGACCTTAGTTTTTAGCTTTATACCAATTCGCTTAGTATTTTAAAGAGAAGTAAGACAATCTTTCTAAATCTGTCAAAAAATGATATGCTCAGTCCCAGGAAAAGAATTCAACTATCGATATTAATTGGAAATGTTTATTTACCAAAAATATTAATCTAAATTTGACTAGATTTCGTTTGTTTCAAAAATGCAGCTTTGATTTCTTTACGATTAATTTTGCCATTTAAAGTCTTTTGTAGTTCAGGAACAATAATCGCTCCAGCATTAAGACGTTTATGTTGGACACTAACATTTGAGTTCACATAATCGATCACTTGTTGTGCCGTAAGTGAGCTACCAGTTTTTGGTACAACAGCCGCTGCAGCTGCATCTCCTTCCAATTCATTCCATATACCAAACACACAAACATCAGCAACTTCGGGCATTTCAGCAATAATTTCCTCTATTTCATTTGGATAGTACATTATGCCAAGATATTTTAACATTTCCTTTTTACGCTCGACAATATAAAGAAATTGATCTTCATCGAAGTAACCGATGTCACCAGTATGTAACCAACCATCGGCATCGCGCATTTGGGCGGTTTCCTTCTCCATACCATAGTAACCATTCCAGTGCCGACCAACATAGCAGTAGAGCTCACCCTTTTGATTTGGACCCAGAGAATTACCCTCGTTATCGACAACCCGCATACGTATTCCCTTCCAAAGATGACCTACTGAAGTTGGTTTATCCTTGAAGTGTAGATTAGCTGAAGCCATTCCACCTAACTCCGTAATACCATAGGTGTTACATACCACACCATCTTTTTGCAAATGTACATTTATAGCTTTTTGTGTGGCCACAGTTGAACTTCCACCTCCGAAGAACCAATATTTCAAGCTGCACAATTTATCATGGCTTGTGCTTGGACAATTCACCACCATTCCAATATGAGGGGCAGCACTGAGAACCCATGTAACTTGATATGTTTTTACAATTAATAGAAATTCCTCTGCAGAAAATACTTCTGTTGAAATGATACGCTTTGTGCCATAAATGGCACCTGTAATAAGCGTAGCAAGACCGGTGAGCCAATCTAAAGTACTGGACACATATTGGACATCGTCGCGTGTTAAATATCTGTAAGATAAAAAATATGAAATAAATTCCAACAGCATAAATAATACTTTCTTCAGGCACTGACCCTTGTTGTACGAAAATATTACGACTATTGGTAATAGTAACAGCTTTTGGAGTTCCCGTAGTACCCGAAGAACATAATATGGCCATAGTTTGATCTATGGCATTTTTTAATTTCGTTGGTCTGAACTTCTCATCCAAATTGGTGTTGAGTATATCGAAAATAGAGGGAACTCCTTCATTATGACCACTCATGATGTAAATTTTTGACTTAATATGCTTCGTTGCATTTTGTATCTTCGAATAGTTGTGAGCATCACAGAATATAATCTTTGGTTTCGTAATGTCATATAATTTTTTTGTGGTTCCTAACAGAAAACGAATTTCCTTAAAATCGAAAAGATAAACAATTTGCTATCACTTTTTGCTCACCTTCTTCTAGGTTTGGATTGACGGCATGAAATGGTGAACCATTGAACATGCAACCATAGGCCACAGCGGCCAAATGTGTAGTATTCCGTGCTATTAAGCCAACTATGTCGCTTTCCACAATTCCAGACTCTCGCAAAAATGTTGCTACTTTTATAGCATTGTGACGCATTTGCTCTCTGGTAAGCGTAGTCTGTTCACTGTGTGAGATCTAGAAATATTCGCACTATCACTTTAATAAGAAACAAAAAAATTATAATTTCTTATTCACCTGACAAATGCGTTTCGGTTCAATTTGTAATTTTTCATAAATAATCTCTCCTATGGTTAGTTCATCATCATAGACTTTTTCAGTTTCTTCACCAGACCAAATTTTATTCACAGCATCATAACTGACACGAGTTTTATTGTAAAATGAATGCATTTTAATTCCGTGACAAAGTTTTACTTATTTAGTGGAATGATTACGTTGAAATGACGGTTGCAATATAAGTTGATATGTTTTTATATTGTAAAATATTGTATATGACTATCTCTATGGGTTCCCGTCGTCACCCTTAGAATGTATTCTATGAAATTGCGCAACATCTAATGAGCAGCGATCTTGAGGCGCGTAAACTATTTGCAATTGCAGTGCATTCATTGTCATCGTTACATTGTTTATTTGAATGTGCAATTATTTATTATAAAGCACCTAACTATTTTGCCTATTTGTTACTTTTCGTATTAACAATGTAGAGATTTTATAATACATTTTTGAAATATTGGAACTGGAAATATTAATAATTTTGTTTCATTTGATATTAATTTTGTATTTAGGTGTTTTCATTACACTTTGTATAAATGTAGGGAATATGAAAGTAATCTAAACTTGAAGGTTTTTAAATGATGCGTTTCAATTGTTCTATGAGAAGCATGACTTTGTTGTTTTTATAATTGAGTGTCTATTTGCCTACAAGGTGGCACTTACATACGTAATAAATTTATAGTTAGTTGTCTCTGTGAGTTCTGAATGAGATAATAACTTTTACTACAGTTGAAACAAAATTATAAATAGAGTACTAAATCGTCCGGGAGAATGGGTGCAATCAATTGATAAGGAATATATTATTTTATTATTAAATTAATCTCATTGATGATGATGATGAGATTTTTTTTGAAATTGAGGACCAAAGCACTAAGGTTCATTCATCTATTTTCAACAATGATAAATTCACGTATTTAAAAGATTTTATTTTGTAACGAGTCGATGCATACAAAAACTTATTTCATACGTACCCACATTTTATGCTCAAAATTCGATTTCTCAATTGCTGTACAGCGCCATCTCTAGTAAAGTATTAGCAACACATCACAATGCCATCTAATGGTTGTGTTGCCTGCTTGCCCATGACCATTTAATATGGGAAATTGTGAGGAAATTATTTGGTTTGAGTGCAAATTCACCACGATTGAACAGGGCGATTATTATTTACACTCATGAACAAAATAATAAGCGCATCTTCATGCCATGTCCTTAGTGCGATTGTATGACGAAATGTTAAAACAAGAAAAAAGAACGTTAAATTCGGCTATTCCAAAGTTGTCATAATCTTTATGGCATTTGCTACAGTCAATACAATAATAACAATAATTTTCTGTTACTTTGAATTTAAATGCCACAAAAATAAAGTCGAAATAATAAGCGAACTACTCATTCTTCTATCTATGGACGCCACTAAAAGGATAATACAAATCATCAGTGTTCGTTCATACCTATTTAAAGGCCTTTTAGACGGCCAGCCTCAGTCCATGTTACCGCTTCAGAAATCGAAGAAATCGATTTTACAAGATCAGTCCAAATCTTAGTGCTGTCAATCATTTTAGAGTTTTTGTACAACACTGAACACTGTTTGTTTACATATTGTTCATTATAGTCTTCATGGTAGTGAATAGTATTATTATAAGTTTGTTCTTATTAGAAAATCTGTTTTGTTTTTGTCCTATCGAACTGAAACTTGGACACTATCAGCTTTTAAGACAGGCGCAGGATATTTGTCGGAACCAGCTGAATCGGACCACTAGGGGGGTACCTACCATACAAACCACCTATTTTGTTGCGAATAAAGCTGAAATACTACAATAAAACATTCACTGCGTGAAGAATATTTCATCTTCGGCATAGTCGAGGATAACGTTCTTTCTAGTTTGTTATCGTTTCGGTTATCGGTGCGGATTTCGCTTTTCCAATTCCACAATAGAAATACCACGTTTCAAGTTCAGCTAAAACTTTGTGGGTTTAGAGTTCAAAGGAAAAGACAATTTTTCTGAAAATGTTAATGGCATTTGTATTGAGCATTGATGTGTTTAGTTGCAGGAAAAGAATTCAATTATCGATATTAATTATAAATGTTTATTTACCAAAAATATTAATCTAAATTTGACTAGATTTCGTTGTTTTCAAAAATGCAGCTTTGATTTCATTACGATTGATTTTGCCATTTAAAGTTTTTTGTAGTTCAGGAACAATAATCGCTCCAGCATTAAGACGTTTATGTTGGACACTAACATTTGAGTTCACATAATCGATCACTTGTTGTGCCGTAAGTGAGCTACCTGGTTTTGTTACAACAGCCGCTGCAGCTGCATCTCCTTCCAATTCATTCCATATACCAAACACACAAACATCAGTAACTTCGGGCATTTTAGCAATAATTTCCTCTACTTCAATTGGATAGTACATCATCCCAAAATATTTTAACATTTCCTTTTTACGCTCGACAATATAAAGATATTGATCTTCATCGAAGTAACCGATGTCACCAGTATGTAACCAACCATCGGCATCGCGCATTTGGGCGGTTTCCTTCTCCATACCATAGTAACCATTCCAGTGCCGACCAACATAGCAGTAGAGCTCACCCTTTTGATTTGGACCCAGAGAATTACCCTCGTTATCGACAACACGCGCCCGTATTCCCTTGAGAATGTGACCGACTGAGGTTGGTTTATCTTTGAAGTGTAGATTAACTGAAACCATTCCACCAAATTCCGTGAAGCCATAGGTGTTACATAAGACACCATCTTTTTGCAGATGTTCATTTAAAGCTTCTTGTGTGGCCACAGTTGAACTTCCACCTCCGAAGGACAAATACTTCAAGCTGCTCAATTTATCATGGCTTGTGCTTGGGCAACTCACCAACATTCTAATATGAGAGGCAGCAGTTATAACCCATGTAACTTGATATGTTTTTACAATTAGTAGGAATTCCTCTGCAGAAAATATTTCTGTCGAAATGATACGCTTTGTGCCATAAATGGCATTTGTAATAAGAGTAATAGGACCGGTAATCCAATCTAAAGTACTGGATACATATTGGACATCATTGCATGTTAAAAATCTGTAAGACAATGAATTTCAACAGAATAAATAATAGTTTGTTCAGGCACTGACCCATGTTGTTCGAAAATTTTACGACTATTGGTAATAGTAACAGCTTTTGGAGTTCCCGTAGTACCCGAAGAACATAATATGGCCATAGTTTGATCTATGGCATTTTTTAATTTCGTTGGTTTGAACTTCTCATCCAAATTGGTGTTGAGTATATCGAAAATAGAGGGAACTCCTTCATTATGACCACTCATGATGTAAATTTTTGACTTAATATGCTTCGTTGCATTTTGTATCTTCGAATAGTTGTGAGCATCACAGAATATAATCTTTGGTTTCGTAATGTCATATAATTTTTTTGTGGTTCCTAACAGAAATCAATTTTTCATAATCATTTTAAGTAGCAACAATTTGCTATCTGACTAACTCACCTTCTTCTAGGTTTGGATTTACTGCATGAAATGGTGAACCATTGAACATGCAACCATAGGCCACAGCGGCCAAATGTGTAGTATTCCGTGCTATTAAGCCAACTATGTCGCCTTCCACAATACCAGACTCTCGCAAAAATGTTGCTACTTTTATAGCATTGTGACGCATTTGCTCTCTGGTAAGCGTAGTCTGTTCACTATGTGAGATCTAGAAAGATTTCCACTATCACTGTTAATAAAAAGAAAAACAAAAAGATTACAGTTTCTTGTTCACCTGACAAATGCGATCCGGTTCAATTTGTAATTTTTCATAGATAATCTCTCCTATGGTTAGTTCATCATCATAGACTTTTTCAGTTTCTTCACCAGACCAAATTTTATTCACAGCATCATAACTGACACGAGTTTTATCATAAAATGAACTCATTTTGATTCCGTGACAAAGTTTTACTTGTTAAGTGGAATGCTTGCGTTGAAATGACGGTTGTAATACAAGTTGATATCAGGGTTCGAGTTGCTAGCTTCGAAATAGCTGCAGCATAGAATCTTTGCGTGGCTTATATACTTTTTGGTAAATAAGCGATAAAATTGCCCTATCTAATCACTTCATTTATTTAGTCACCTATAATATAATAATAATATAATATAAAATATATAAAATTACACTGTATAGTGTCTTTGGAATTAAACAAAATTTTTTTATGCGTGGTTGAGTGTGGAGAGTTTGGATACACAATTGTGGCGCATTTGTCAAGTTGCAGACTGTTTTTGTAACATTTTTTTTTCATTTGGCACAAAATAATACACACTGTCCAGTAGAGCAAACAAACGATTGCTTATTGATATTTCGTATTTGATTCCTGCTTTGCTTGGTTTTTTTCTTAGAAGTTGCTATTTCAATTACTGACTGATTGCGTTTAGATGAATGTGTTGAAGATGTTTATAAGTGTAGGGAATTGGAAAGTTATTTAATTTATGTATTCTTGATGCGATTCATTTTTGCTCTACGAGAATCATGATTTGATTATTTTTATAATTAATTGTTTATTTGCCTACAAGTAAGTTGTCTCTGAATGAGATAAAAACGACTATAGTTAAAGGGGAGTAATAGTAAAGCACTAAGGTTTATTCATCCATGAGCAAGCAACAATGATAATAATTTCACGTATTTATTTATTTATGAGATTTAGATATACATAAATACTACACTTAAAATTACAAGAATACTAGCTACCAAGGCCTACGACTTAAAAACTTATTTATTACGCACATTTTATGCTTTTAGTTCAATTTCTTTCGTTTCAATTTCAATTGATTCACAGCGCCATCTCTCGGAACGTATTAGCACTACATAACATTGGTGTGTGTTTGAGTGCAAAGTCAATTGGAATTTCTGTTTTCAGCAAAAAGGTACAGTCATGGACAAAATAATAGGCACATGTTCTTGTTTTGTCATTGTATGACGGTGAAACGGTGCGAAATCTCTTACAAAGCAATCATTTGTAAGCATAAAAGAAAGCATACTAACAGATAACTGTTCACATTACAGCTGATTTAAGTAACAAAAGGGAATGAATCACTGATCAGATATATGAAAAGTAAATACAGAGAAATATCCGGGCGGATACGCACAGTATCAATGTTTAGCCATTGAAAGCATAATTTGGGACTAAGGAAGAGATGTCTGTGGGCATAGATTTTACTGATTGAAACATGCTTTTATTATTATTTTCTACATAAGTGTATATTAATGATTTATAAATTATAAATAAATTTTATTTGAAATTAATTATAAAATAAAACGTCTTCTTCCTTGTTAAGATGTTCGTACTATAAAATTTGTATTTCGAAGGCAGATTATTTTTAAAAATAAAATGTATGTACTTACATTTACTTTCCTCATAAAGTTAATAGAAACATGTGTTTTATTTTTCATAATTTTTATTTTTTTATATAAACATTTCACATATTTTTTCATTTTTATTTAATTTTTATTATTTATTAAATCTTTCCACAATGTCTGATGGCAATACAACAATTATTACTATTTATAATTTATTTATCTTTCCATATTGTATGTTATTTTATTTAACTATTTTTTTTTTTAATTGTCGTTTGTTTTGGTTTTCTGTATTTAAATTTTTACATTTCTGTATTTTTTTTATTTTATTTTATCGTTTGTTTGGTTTTTTTTTCCATTTCTTTTTTTTTTTTACTAATTTCGTTTTCGAATTTATGCAATGAATTAATTATTTGTAGTTGCGTTTGTTGTTTATTATTTAATTTCGTGGTTCTCTATAGTCTTTGTTTATGATTATATCTTAATTTTAAATCATTAATTTATTAATATTTGATTTATTTTATTTTATTTTATTTTATTTTATTGTTTATACAATTAATTTCGTGTTTCTTTTTAAATTTATGTATATATATATTTTTTTTTTTTTAATTTCTTGTTGTTGTGAACGGTTTAATTGTTTTTTTGTTGTTGTTGTTGTTGTTGGCTTTAGAATATCTTTTTGAACCTAAACAAATATTTTGTTATATTTTGTTTAATTTATTGGTATTTGCGTAGCTTATAATTTATAAAGTGATTTTCTTATTTTTATTTCTTTATTTCATCATCATCATCATTCTCATCATTTAATTTGTTTTTATTTTTTGTAAATTGTTTTTATTTATATTTTTCTTTTAAATTAGTGTAAGTGCGTCGTGGTTTGTGTGTGTTTCTTATGTTTTAGTAAAGTGAAGTGACCCTTCGGTTTGTAATTTAATAAATCCTTAGTTTTCGTCTTTTTTAAATTATTGTATTTACACAATTTAAGGATATAACTTATTGTAGAACATTTAGTTTGGGTGTAGGGTGTTAGTAGGGTGTTAGTGTAGTACATATGAAAGATATGTGCTTGCTTAATCGTCAATTAGTTTTCCTCTGAATAAATTGTTTAACAAAATCTCTTAAGAAAAAAATTACAATATTATTTTTTTTTATTTATGATTAAATTTGGTTTTTCTCTTATTGCCGATGGTCACAAGTTTTCGCTTATTTGTTGTGTTTTACTTTTCGTGTTTTGTTTTTTTTCGAATCTTTTTGCTAGAAATTTAAATGTCTTTATTATTTTTCGTTTTAATTTTATATTAATTATTAGCGCTTGTAAGTCTTTTATGAACAATTCTAAAAATTGTGCTCTTTTTATTTTATTTAATTGTTTTTTTTTCGGTTTTATTACTAAATTCATTTATTTATAAATTAATTTTTTTTCTTCGAACTTTTTTGTTTTATTGGAAAAAACAAATGAAATAAAAATAATAATTTATAATATTTACAATATTTTCAAAGTAATTTCTATTTATTTATTTATTTATTTTTGTATATATATTTTATCGTATAAAAATGATAATTGACTGAGAATTTGTTTTAACATAGAAATTGAAACATTGAAAATTTATTTTTACTTTTATTTTTTATTCAACAGAAAAGTTCAAAGCGGCACAACCTATTTGTTTTGTTCACATCTATATTTTACATATTCATATTCTTATATAAATACGTATTTATTTATTTTTTAATTTATTGTAATTACATTTATTTATGTAATGAAAAAACAAAAGCTGAAAAAAATAAATAAATACATAAACAGACTTTGTTTTGTTTTTTTATGTTTTCAAAAAGTTTTCATTATTTTCAAGAAAATAATTAAGTGAAATAATATATTGTACAATATAATAAAAGGAGCATCAACTGGAACAATTTGATTGAAATTCCAACTATAAATATGGTTATAGTAATATGTTTTGTTATAGGTATGTATAGTATGAACTGAGCTCATAGAATGACTTCTGAAATTGTAGATCTTCCATATAGAATATTCGAACAAAGACAACTTAGTGGTTAATCATGGTGTTTTACTTTGATACTGCAGAGAAAGGAACATGAGCACAAAATGTGTTCTAGAATCATATCCTCACTCTACACCTTTGTATATCCATTATTGTTTCTAAGAAGTAACATGTAAATTTATTTTTAATTATAAAGTTAAGCTTTCCATTTTTGATTATCAAAGAACTAAGAACCAACAAATGAAGACTGCTGACTGACTTATAGATGATACATAGAATACAAGTTAGGTGTAATGAAGAATATATGGTATCTTTAAATATATAAAACAGAAATTACTTCAATAAATTACATTCATAAACAATTATTGTTAACATTAATTTTGAAAAGTCTCTTCTTGTACTTCTCATCAGTGAAAGTTATGTTTATACTTCCATAAAGTATATAACATATATTCTTAATGACCGCTCAAATTTTGCATGAAGTATTGTTTTTACCAGAAGCTGTACATTTGTCCTGACTAGGCGAATCGGACCACTAGAAGGGGTAACTCCCATAGAAACCCAGATTCAAATTCATGTTCTTATTAGGAAACCTTTTTTCTTTTTCCTAATATCGAACTGAAATTTATACATTACAAGTGTCTGATCCATGTTCACTAACCATTTAAATTTCGGGATCCTAGGATTACAAACACAGATTTAAATTCATCTTAAGAAAAGAACTTGCTTGTCTTTGTTATTATCGCTTTGGGTATATTATTTGGACACTATAAATCTCTATCCCGTGTCCACCCAACTTGTAAATTTCAAGATCCTAGAATAACTATATCGTATATTCGATCTGCATTATAAGAATTAAATTTGGACACTATAAGTCTCTAACCCATGTCCATCAAACTTGTAAATTTCAAGACCCTATAATGACTAGGTTGTACACAAATCCAGATACAAATTCATGTTCTTTTATAAAAACTTTATCGTTTCACGTTATTTCGAACTGAAATTTAAGCACAAGAAGCCTTTGACTCACTAACAACATAAATATTAAGGTCATAGATCGTATAGCTCCCATACAAATATATGTAGAATTACAGTCAAATTAATAATGAAATATTTCTGTATACTAAAACACAGGATGTGTGCAAAGTATAACCTTCTTTTTTCTTGTTTTCATTCATAAATTCTTAAAGCAGCAGAACTGACATGCATCAGAATATTAACATTCATGAAGATCAATAATAACTGATATATGTACATAAGTAACTGGAAGTGTCCTTAGCAGAAACCCAAAGTCCAATAAATTATGAACAATATCTTAACCAAAATGAACGGCTAACTAAACCAAAGTGATCTTTCATTTTAAATATCATTTTTACTTCTCATTTATCATGGCTAAATGTTCAAAAAAGATTGTTTAAGTATGATTCCCATGATAAGAAAACTATATACAAATAGATTAAATATTTACTATGTTAGTTTTGTTTACATGATTAAGAAAAGCATCTGCATTGTTTACTGAGGAACGGGTTTATGGAAATAAAATTACTTAGTGATTTTGAAATTTGACTGAAATCAATTGTTGCTCCTTAGGGTAAACCAAGTAAAAAATCTGATCACATTACAAACAAAAATGAAAATTCTCTTTCACTTTATTTTGTGTGTCTGTCTGTCTGTCTGTCTTAGTTATTAAAAAAAATAAAAATAGAAACTAAATTTAAAAAATAAATGAGAAATGCATGCTTATGAAATATTTTTATTTCCTTTTTTGTTTTGCTATTTTTTAATTTTACTCTTTTTGTTTGCTCACATTTAAAACCCTGTATGTTTTTTTTTGTATCATTCTAGATTAATTTATTTTATTTACTTTATAATTTTTTTTTCGGCTTTTTGTTTTTTTTGCTATTTATTTATTTATGTGTTTTTATTCATTTATATTTATTTATTGTTTGTTAATAACAACGAACGCCAAACAACATTTTCTTTTAGCGCATTTCTAAATAAATGCATTACCAACTCGCTTTCTATTTATAATATATATATATATATATTTATATTTTTTTTTTTATTTATTTTTCGTAAGAAATATCACTATTAAATTTTATGTTTTTATTCATTTTTTAATTTTTTTTTTTTTGTTTAATATTTAATACAACAAATACTCGTTCGTATCAAGGTGATTATTTTTCTACTTTTTATTTGTATTTTTTATATTCAATTTAGTATTTATTATTATTTATTTTAAATTAAATATACAAATATGTTGTCTTTTTTTTTTTTTATATATATACAATAAAAAATATTTTGTTTTTTCCCCCATTTGTTTTTTTGTAGTTTATATTAATTTTCTTTCGTTATAAAAATTGTTAATAATATTTATAATAATGGAAATAAAAAGAAAATTTCAAATTTAAAAATATAAATAAAATAATTGAATAGAAAAAATAGAAATAGTCAAAAATAGCATAAAGTTAAGCAAGTAAATATATAGTAGTAAATACTAAAAAGTAAGTACATATATAGTAAGTAGTATGTAAATAAGTATTGGTTAAAGTATTTCTAATTTTTGCTATGTAGAATTCAGTTTAATTTGATTAGTTTTTATTATAAATTTTCATCTGTTGTTGTTGAGTTGAATTTCGTCTTCATTGTGATTCTGTTATGGTTTTTAATTTATGTTTTTTTTTTTTTTTTTTTTAAATTTGGTTGTCAATTTGCAGATTGAAACCAATTACTAAGTATAAGTATGAGAAGAATATAATGGCTGTATGTGTTAACTTTTTGATAAATAGAAATGGAAATAGAAGAAGAACTTGTTTGAGATTAGTTTAGTTTATTTTTAAATTGGTTCATTTAACTGATCAAATGAAACTTATATTTTCTATTGAATTTTTATCATCATTTGTTATTTGTTGCATTCATTTGAATGTGCGCAGTATACGATTTTTCATGGTTTTTGTTTTTGTTAAGGTTCTCCATTAATTTATTAATTATTTTGTGCAAATTGTGTACTTTTGTAGTATTGTAATTAAGTAAGTATTTGTGTTAATAACATCAATCAATCAATCAATATACCCTATACCACACAATACACACACATCAATTAGACATTTAATTTAAATTTAGTATTCCTTATATGAATTCGCTTTTGTTTTCTTTTGTATTTTGTATTTTGTTTTCTTGTTTTGTGTTTAATGATTTAGTGATCTTACTTTGTATTTTCGGTAAGTTTTGAAGCCTTTTGAAAAAGTGCATTTTGTCTTTGGGCTTTCCTTAGTTGTAGTATTGTAGTTGTATTAGTAGTAGAAGAAATGAAATGTTACTAAGAATATTAAACTTAATTTAAAAAAGAGGAAATCATTGTTTGGGCTTTCTTACAAAAGCTTTTCCATTTTTATATAAAATGTTACGTTTTTCCGCTTGATTATTTTATTTGCTTTCAATTTTTTATTAGATCATTTTGGTTTTGATGTTAATCAGATACAAAAGGCACTTAACACCACTTGAATTGAATGAAAACTTTTAAAAGAAACAATTGCGTAATAGAGAGAGAGAGAGAGAGAGAGAAAAAGAATTTGGACGTTTTTTTTTCTATAAAAAGTCTTTAAAAAATATTCTAGGTAAAAAAATTTATAATTAATATTTTTCTAAACGAAAAACAAATCTATTGGAAGACAAATTGAAATCTACTATAGATAAATTCTGTAAGATCTTGAAGGTTATAACTATTAGGAAGGGGTCAAGAAATAATGATACTTCTATTGTTGGCAAAAGTGTGTAAATTTCAAAAGAAATATTCGTTATTTCCTATTCGACATCTCATACTAAGTTGTACTGGGATATGAAGTCTCTTATTTTCAAGAGTTTTGATGAGTTTTTCTTCATTTACTACAGAACTTCGGAACTTTGTTTTTGAGATAACTAGAGGTTGTGTGTGACTCTATTAGTTCCAATTTATGTTCAATTTCAATACTTGCTCATCATCACAAATACGATAACTTTCAACTAAATTAACATATCTGTGAAATGTGATATTATTCCATGCTTCTTTTCAATATTACTAGTTCCAATCGATGACACATAATTAACCCTATGAAAATATCAACTTTTGCATATCCTCAATAAAGATTTGGATGCTGTAACATGAAATTCTTATAATAAGAAAATAATGATGAAAATTAATAGGTCTATAAGATTGGGGGAAAGAGCGGGATCGGTTCACTCGTCACTGTGGCCGCGACAAAAATGCTCATGGTGACAACCCTCATATAAAAGTTTCTCGAAAATTTTTGGTTTGGTACTAAATCTGCAATTTCTGTTGGTTCTACGTATTGGTTGCCACGTTATTGGAATCTGTTTCAAATTAAGACCTCACAGTGGCATAGCAAAAAATCTGATGCCTCCTCCTCTTGGTTATTTCGACTATTCTTCATATTATATAGATGATATATCTACATAAGTCTGCCATGTCCTATTAAGTAATTTGAGACTACCCGAATAGAACCTTGCCGACTTAGTCCCAGGACTTCTTGTGCTCTTTTGCGACACCTTTTCGCTATTCTAAATTTGTCTTGCCTTACTATTTGCCATCATTCTCTAATATTTAACAATCCTGTTACTCTATTTTAATAAAAAAAAAAAAGGAATAGGTTACCATATAAATAAAACCTAAATTTTGATTAATTAATCAATTGGAGTAAATCATTTAATTTATCGTTTGTTAATTTTCTAGTGTGCGTTTTTTTGAAAGGTGTTTCTTCTTTTTTTTTTTTGTTTGATATAATAAGTTGTAAGTAAAAATTATTACTATTGTAAGTATTGTCTGTTGATTTCATTATTAAAATTAAGGCAAACAAAATGATGATAATAATAATTAGAATTAATTATAAATACAAAGTTAGGCAGCATATACAATTGATTATTTAAAATTAACAAAAATTACTTAATACTCTAAACTAAACTACAAGTTATTGGTTTTTATAGATTTGTTGCTGTTGTTGTTGTTTTGTTATATTGTAAATAAAATATTAAGAAATTGAACTACTTTCTTTTCGAATTAATTAATTAGTAAAAATGGTGAATATGTTTTTGTTTTCTTGTTAAAAAGTTATGTTTTGTTTGTTGCATTTGTTAGTTTATATAAAAGAATAAAAAAAAAACCAATCAAATAATTAAATTGAAATTCAAGTGCTAAGAAACTAATTTAGTTAAAAATTGATTAGTTTTTGTTTTTGTATTATAAAGAAACTAATTAAATTAAAAATTAAATTGAAATTGAAATTGAAATGTTGAGTGTACCCACCATTATTTTTTTCAAAAAGTAACTGAAACTGAATCAACTGAATTCAATCGAATTTGATAAGTAGAAATTTGTTTTTCATTGAAAGTAAAAGTGAAATAAAAGACAACAAAATGATTTAGTTTTATTTTTTTTTTCCATATTTTCATTTTCATTTTCCAAAATTTGTTTTTACAAAACATTTTGAATATAATTTATTTTATTGTTGTTAATTGATAAATTAATTGGTTGTTTCTTATTTTGTGATAAATTTAAAGAACATAATTTTTTTTGTGTTTTTGTTTTGTTGTTAAATATATTAAAATACTTAAATTTAACCTAAATTAATTTAAAATGTTCTGTTTCTTTATACATTTACAATTTATTCGCTCGCTGATCTTTTTATTTTATTTTTTTTGTGTATTTTTGTGAAACCCTTCACACTTAAACTCTTCCTGTACAAACTATAAGAATTGATCAGTTTCATAAACATTTGCTTTGTTTCCATGAGTTTCCTAGATTATTGAAATATTGAATATAAATTTTGAAGCATACTTCTGGATTAAGGTGAATAAATCCTTAAGGATCAAACTGAGCAAAAGAAAAGTCACTTCATTAACACATTATAAGGCAATTGAAACATCACTCCAACGACGATGATTATACCGATCGGATTAAATTATTATATAAAATGTTTAAAATTTTTAAGTTTTTATGATGGCAACTTGTCTACAAAAATGTTGATTTGAAAATTTTGGTGGATTGCACTGAAACTGTTTATACTGACTCAGCATTTGGTGCTCGGGTAAGGGTTTTGGACTTGATTGCGTTGCATGACATGGAAATATAATTTGTTGAGTATAATTTATTAATAGCTAAAACAGATTTGCTGTACTTGTCCCGTCAATCAATAATTCGTAAGCTTATATCCAAGAGAGGCACTGAAGCAATCACAATACTTAGCACTGAAGCAGTCAATAGACTTGAAATGTTGGTTAAAGTAATAAAGAGTCTGACATTAGAATATATTAGGTCCATTGGGATGTCACCACCAGAAAGTGCTCTTCTCCATGAGGAATCAAACAAAAAAAAAAAAAAAAAACTTTGGAACCTCAAAAAGACGCTGCCAATTCCATTGAAAAAATATGAACTAAAAGTTATAAATCGTTTTCTTCTTGATAGCGTTGGTTATGAGCAGAAAATGTGATTGATTGTCTCCTTTTTCCCTTCTCTTCTTTATCCCTACAGCTTTGTAAAAATTCCTTTTCTAGTGACATGTTTTTCAATGAAACCATGACCAACAATATAGTCTTAAATCAATATCTGTGCAAACGGAAACTTAGTGTTACTAAAATATTTTTGTTATTTTGTTAATTGTTAGGGTTCCGGGCCCAAAGGGTAACAAAGGAAACTCTGTTGCAGAGACTTCGTTTTCCGTTCGTCCGATTTTAAATTTTCACAGAATGTGTAGTTCTATCCGCATCAACAAAAAATACTAAAACTAAAATATTTTCCAATCCTTAAAAGGGTCCCCATACAAGAAACATTTTGGTTTGTATGGCAGCTGTACGTAGTAATAATCTCACGATTTTGAAATTAGGATGGTTGGTGGCGATACACTAGAAACTTTGAACGAAATTTCAGTTTCACCGGACCACTAAGGAGGATACCTCTCATACAAACCTCCATTTAAATTCAGATTCTTATTAGATAAACTTTTTTGTTTTTTGTATACTATAAGTTCTTGACATAGACGCTACACATCTGTTGGAATCAGCCAAATCGGTCAACTAGGAACCCGCAATTAAAGTTCATGTTCTTATTCGGAAAACTTTTTTGTTTTTTGGACTATTGAACTGAAATTTAGACAATATAAGTTTCTGATATAGGCGCGGTACATTTGTTGGAATCAGTCCAATCGGACCACTAAGGGGACTACCTCCCATACAAACCCCAATCTGGTACGGAACCCTCCGTGTACGAGCCTGACTCGCATTTGGCCCATATTTTATACATTGATGTCCTTGTGTGAAGGGTGTGTGTTTGATATTCGATGATCCGAAATTATTCTTTTGTAAATTTTTCTTTAATTTAATTTAAATTGGACTACGATTATTATTTACAAATTTGTGCATGGTAGCGTTATCTCTTTTTGATTTGTTGGTTGTTGTGGGGACTTGATTTGATGTGTGAATCTATAAGTGTCTCCATATCCTTTCTTTTGTTTTTATATATTTTTTTTTTTTTGTGTTTTGTACAATTAACCTAACAAATTTAAGTACAAATATAATATTTTTCTGATTTTTATTTAACAAAACAAACAAAACAAAAAGAATTCAATTAAAAATCAACAATTTCTTTTATTATTTAACTAAATTATTTTAATATATATATATATATATATTTTTTTCTTGATATATATATAATAAGCGTCAATTGCAATACGATCGAATTATGATGAATAATTTCGATTTCTCAATGTGTTTTCGATTTTTGTTTTTGTTTCTGTTTTGTTTTATTATATTTTTTTAATGTTGAAACGAATTTTTAATTTAAAATCGCTTAAAATTTTAATGTTAATTTGTTTTTGTTTTGTTGCAGTTTGATTAATTTTTGTTTAGTACAATAATTAATTTAATTAATGCTAGGACCCTAAATTTAGTTAGAATTACTTTTAACTACGCTTTTCGCTTCGATTTTCGATTAAAAACTAATTTATTTTTGTTTTTGTTTTGTTTTTGAATTTATTTTTATATTTTACTTACACATATTTAACATCTTTTCATTTTGTATTTTATTTTATATTAAATTATTTGCTCACATTGATTTCTCATATTAAATAACTTAATTTTTTTATTTGTTTATATATTTTTAATTTATTGATTTTTTTAATTAATTTAATTTAATTATTTATTTAACTACTACGCAGTCACACATGATCAACTTTTTTGGGTAATTTTATTTTTTTTGTTATTTCTTACTTAATAATAATAAATTGTCCGATTTAGTTACTAAATTTATGTTTTCATATTTCTTCATTCAGTGTAAATTTATATCATTTCATTATGAAATTATTAAAATTTCGGCATAAATCTAAATTTGTTTTTCTAAGACGTTAACAATTACGTATCGCATATGTTAAGCAATGCGATTGATTTGGTTCATATTCTTCATTATCATCATTATCATTATCATTGAACATACATAGTAGTACACAGATAGATTATACGAGTAGATACAGAGATATAGACAGACACACATACTACATACATATGTAAAATATCATATATATATACATATGGTGGTTTGTTTTTTCCTTCTTTTTCTTTTTTCGTATTTTTCGGTATATTTTTTTTTTTATTGTATTTTTGGATTCTACATAGCCTTTTTGAGTAAGATATAATAGATAGAGAGATGCGCTTAGAAAGTCCTTGAAGTTGTTCAAACACAGAAATGTTGAAAAAATCGGTAACGGAAATGAGGCCAAACGAGTCGAGAAAGCGAAATCAAAGCGACGTTAAATGAAATAAATAACCAAAAAATAAATGAAAAATTCGCGAAATCAAAAAGCAAACGAAAAGGATATTGGAAATTGAAAAAAAGGAAACAAATATGAAAAAGAAAGAAAGAAAGAAAGAAAGAAATAATAAAAATATTAGTTAGTATTATCTTTTTTTTGTTGTTCTTGCTCTTATTTGATTTGTATATAGGCAACGGCATTTACTCATCCTCCTCTTCCCTGAAGAGATATGTACTCCAGTAGACCAGATTGAAGAGCGCAAAGACCAGTGGAAACGTTATTCGTGATATAACATCGATTCTCTTCGATCTAGAACATTGTCTTGATAAATATTTAAGGATACAATACATTAATTGAAAAATCTAAAGATTGGCTTTTTGATTTGTGAGTGTGCGTGATTTTATTTTTATATTTTTATATTTTTTGTTTTGTTTGTGTTTTTGCTTTTTCTTCTTCTTTATATTTTTTAAATGATTTTTGTTTTCTTTTTTGTTTATTTTTATTGTTTTGTTTGTAAAGAAAATTTGTTTGTTTTAAATAAAGTAAAAACTACTACAAAACTACGTGCTTCAAAAGTGAAAAAAAAAAAAAAAAAAAAATATATGAAATTTTCTACAATTTTATTAATTTTAATGAAAAAAAAAAAAGGAAACAAAAAAACAAAATTAAGAAAATAAAATTAAATGGAAATGGTATTGACCTATTGGGTCGCAACAGAATAAACTTCTATCTATGATCATTTTGAATCATAACAAATTGATTCCCTAGTTATTATTATAGATATTTTTGCTGAAATTTTTAGGTAAAATAAAACAAAACATTTTTAAATTACTACGTGTATGTACAATATATGATGAAGTTTATTGCAAACTATTTCCCTTGTTACTGAGATATTAAGATGAAATTTCACCAAACTAAGAAAAGAATACTCCGAAAATTCTCTTTGAAAGTTCTACACATTTATATTTATTAGCATTTTAAAATTACTAGAGATAGCAATAAAACTTAAATTCTTTGAAAGAATTCATTCTAATGCATACTAATTGGGTTTGCTCGTATATTGAGATAGTTCTTATCGATGTGAATATATTTAATCATTTAAAGTTTTCTAGGTACTTTCTGAAAAACGTTTTATAGACACTGAAGGCTATCTCTGACTATATTAAACTCCTAAAAACCAACACAGTTCTATCATTTGTGTATTGATTGCTTCGGAGAAATTAATATTAAGTTTTTAAAGTTATTTTGGTGATTTATAGCCTTTTCACACAGAGTCAATATTGACGATGGCAAAAAGCTCGGCAAAGGGACGGTGGACGTTCGAGCTTATATCGAACATCAGCGATTGGGTGTCTCGCAAGCAACTACCATTTGACGCAATTCTGTTGGCTGTTTTCGTGAGTATCTGCAGAAATTCAGACATGTGGATGATCCACTTTGTCGTTACTGCATAAAGAAAGTGAAGAATGCCCGTCGTGAATCGTGCGTCCTAAGAGTCTACTGGGATCTTTGATCTTGTCTAAAAACTGCAGGTTTTTTTTTTAGATTATATAGGTGCATAGAACAGAAAATTGCGTGCACGCTAACTTGAAACGTAAAGTGGAAAATACATGATTTATATGAAGGAAAAAGTTCTTGCAACTTCCTTTTCCTGCTATTCCTGCTCTATGTTTCATTAAAATTTTATCAAAAAGTATTCAATTTAAAATTTACAGTTGTTTTAAGTTGGCGCGCTACAAAAATCATTTGATTTGGTCAAAAGTGCTGCCAACAATGCCAAATGATGTGAGAGCATTGCTGCAAGAGATTCCATTCCAATTTATTTTGGAAATTTGTGTCAATATTATTTCTCGTGACTCGTGTTAAATTCTACAACAACATCCCCTCAATTTCGTCAATTTCCCTGTGGTTGGTGTAAAATTATACACGTGTCTATTAAACATCGATTTTGACTCTGTGTGAAAATACTATTATTGGATTTCAATGAACTCTAATGACAATACAAACAGTGGCATGGAAAAATTAGTAAATATACGTCATTTTACAAATTTAGGTTTGTAGGAGAAAAACGGTTGAATGAAAAATGGTTACAAAATATCTTCATTAGATCCAACAAAGTCAATTTATCGAAAAAAGTTACGAGAGATAAAAAAATATTTATAAAGATCAGGGCTATCTGCATTTATTGAATTAATCACGTTCTGTGGTACATTTTAAATCTTTTTAAGGTGTATTTTCTATCAGTTTCTATAAATGAGTACTGGAAATATTTTCGTTGCCCTCTACTTCAAAGTTTTTTTTCTGCAGTGAGGAAGCCTCATTTTCTTCACTTCTTCCTCGAATTGTAGTGAGGACTTTGACCCACTTTGTAGTTTATTGAAATCGGTTAAACCTACATAAATTCATGACACTAAATAACTAGTTTCCAGTCCATCTGCGTTCCAGTTAAGTTAGTTTAGTAAAGTCAACTGGATATATATGTGACTGTTGACTCTCATAATAGAGGTGAAGGCTTCATAGCAATTTATTTGCATATATCTTAAAGACTATCTATCTATTGTAGTATTGCTTTCATAGATTTTGTATTATGATTCTACAAAACAAAAGTTATTTTTGCTTGACTTTAGATAAGCCAAAAAAGTTGATTGTTATAAAAATCTAAATGATTTCCTTAGGATCTATTAATTTATTCAGGGTTCCAAACATTATGTATATTACTATTAATTTGTAAAGTGTGTGAAGTATTTAAGAAATAATAAAAAGTAAAACAAAACTACTAACAAACACCGCTACAAATCTTAAAACAAAAGGCGCCTTTCAAAAATCTACAAAATGTTCTGTGTTCACATAAATAAAATTGATGATTATTTTACTTTAACATTCTAAAATTTAGATCTAAATTCCAAAAACCTCTAACTTCATCTGTGAGTGTTTAAAATGATTTTTCTTAGTTCTTTTTGCCATGAAAGACGCCTTCGAAACATTTAAAACAAACAAATCAATAAAGTTAAATTCTTTTTATTTGTTATTTTTGTTTTTTAAGCATAAAAAGCTTTAAAGCATAAAAAAAAAACAAAACATTGAAAACAAAATTTAAAAAATAAATTAAGAAAAAATTACCAAGCGTAAAGGAAAATAGAATATTTTTATTTAATTTATTTGAACATCATCAGCAGCAAAAGAACAAATGAGCACAGCAAGCAGCAAAAATTGAATAAATTAAATTATCGTTTTGTTTTTTTTATTTTTAACGATTTATAAATGGGATTTATAGTAAGTATTTTCTGTGTTCTGGTTTTGGTTTAGCTTGGTTTGGTTTGGTTTAGTTTAGTTTGGTTTCAAAACAGATTTACAGAATAACAGAGTTAAGTAGTAAACAATTACATAAACATTACGAGAATAGTACGAGTACAAGTTAAAAGTACAAGAATAATCACAACATCAAAAAGGAAATCCATTTAACTACGGAAATGTGTAACATAAATTATGGCATTGCCAATGGTTACCTTGTTGGGAACTTTGAGAGCCAAGTCTTACAGCAGTTTGGACGTTTTGGCGCCTGCATATGCACTTCGCATTGGCGCAGTTTTTCCAGTGCCAATGGATCACCAGGATGTCGCACCAGAGGTTTCTGTATGCCACGAGCCCGTTGCAATGCCGTTTGACGTTGAAGATGATATTGAATGAACAAGTGAACGAGCGAACGAACGAACGTACGAACGAATATAGTCCGAACGAATGTTTGATTTTTTTTTTTGATTGATTGATCAAATGGAAAACGAACACAATTGTGATGGTGGTGGTGATGGTGGTGATGGTGGTGATGATGATGGTTGATTCACATTAACGTAAAGCCATTTGTTGAGATCGTGTAAGTGATTTGTTGTTGATTTTTGTTTTATTTTTGTGAAATGGTGAAGAGAGAATATGTTGATGTTTGTTGATTGATAGATTGATTGATTGTTGTTGTTGTTGTTGTTGTTGTGAGATTGAAGTTTGTAAAAGATATAAATAAATGTTTTAATAGTTTTATCAAAGAATTTCATGTTGCCAATTATAAAATAATTAAATAGAAAGAAAATAATACAATAAAATATTAAATTAATATTTAAAATATTAAAATTACAAAAAAAAAAAAAAAAAAAAAATGTTCTATAAGAAGAATGAAGAATTCTTTGGGAAAACTATAAAAGATCTTTCCTGGAAGAAATATTCAAGTTCAAAACTTTAATGGCTTTAGAAACTTTAGTGGATTCTATTTGCATTTAAAATATCTTTCCTACTTTTATATATTTTCACAGAAATTTGCTCAGTTTTGGACCAATATTCTTTAAATTTTATCTATCTAATTTATCTAATTTTGTAATTGATTTCAATTTAAATTTTATGACTGTTCTTTCCTAATTTTCTTTATATCACAAAAAACTAGTAACCTTTCCTTGTAACAAAAGATAAATAGTAGCCTGCTATACAAAGTACAAGCTTGCAAAAGCAAGATTCTAAATCAGATCCCATTTTGCAACACCCCCTCTATTGTACATAGAGATCTTGGTTTACCTACAGTTTCAGCATTAACAAAGGCATCCAAGTTGCTCTAAAACAAAGTGTGAGACAACGAAATCTCCAATCCAACTCCCAAAAAATTCTTACAGTCTTCTATTACAAACTTTGTTTAACAAGAAAATTAAAAACTCATAAAATGAAGGAGAAAATAAGCATTCAAAACACTTAGAGAAAAACTAAACTAAAAAATCAACACAAGAAAGGAACGAAACACCAATTATTTATTGTAAGATACATTGAATTAAGTACCATTGCGAATGTTGCATTACTATCTGTATCTAACAGATCGGAAGCAGCATCTAGACTCGCTTGTTCTAAATCGCGTCGTTTCTTTTTCATGTTCTCCTTGTGCATGTCTGCGGTGGTCCGATCCGATTATTTTATATAGAATGTGGTGCATGTGGTAGAGAATGTTTGACAAGAATTTATTTGTTCGACGACAGTTTGATTGTTTGTAGTTTATTTTGTGTGTAGACAGAGTTTGTTGTTTTTATTGTTGTTGTTGTTGTTGTTGTAGTTGCATAGTAGCAGTAGCAGTAGTAGTATATATAAAAAAGATATAAACACAGACACACATGAACGAACATACACGAATAGACAAAAAGTTGTAGATACAAGTTGTAGACAGAAGAAGTTGCAGATATTGAAGATGTAAGAGATTTTTAAGTTTTTTGTTTTATACAAATAAATAAAGAAATAAATAAATATTAAACAAAAAAAAAAAACGAAAAAAACATGTTTAAGCACCAAAAAAGTATGCAATAAAAAAGTTTAAAAATAATCATGTAGATCCACATTGATATCATGTTTTGAAGCAGAAAATGCATCATTTAGAAAACATAAATAAATTTATTTAAATTAAAAAAAAAAAATAATATATAAATATTTATTTTTTAAATTAAAACAAATAATATTTGTTTTATGTTATTAATTTTTGTTTTTTATGTACAGGCAAGGTTAGTTAGTAAGTAGTCACAACATCGAAACAACATTTATATAAAGAAATTTAATATAAATAAAAAATAAATTTAAATAAATGAAATTTTTACACAGTCCGATTTAGATTTTTTATTGAAAAAATGAAATAAAAAAATTATAAAAAATAAAAAATATAAATAAAAATTGAAATTAAATTAAAAATATGAAATGAAATATAAAAGAAAATGAAGTTTAGTGTTTTAAGTTTTCAAAGTTGCATTTAAGGATAATTTATTTGTGAATTTTGTTGGTTTTGTTTGGTTCAGATTCGTTTTAAGGTAGAATATTTTTGATTTATATTGTTTTTTTTTTTTTTTGTAGTGTAGTTTAGTTAAATGTTATTTATGTTAATGTTGTTGTTGTTGTTTTTTATTATTTTTGATGTTGATTGATGAATGGAATGGCAAGAAAATGAAACAAGAAAGAAATTAAATTGTTATTAGTAGAGAAATTCTCAGCATCTGGAAAAATTTCTACTACTTAAAGATGATTATTTGATTTTATTGAAATATTAATTTATTTTTTAGATTTATTTTAATAATTTGTTATTGTTGTTGTGTAGTAAATTCTGTATTCTATATTTTATAAATATACAATAGTTTTTCCAACCGTGTATTGTAATTCAAAATTCAAGATTGTGTGTTTACGTGTGATTGTGATACGAGACAAAGATGTGTGTGCGTATATTTATGGAAGAATGTGTGGTTTCTTGTAGTAGTAGTAGTAGTAGTAGTAGAAGTGTAGAATAAAAAATCCCCTGAAGGCTGTGTATATTTCTTTTTTTTTTTTTATTATTATTATATTGTTGATAGAATAGAGTAAAGTAGAGTAGAGTCCTTAGAGAACAGTCATCAGTCATTAGTTATTAGTATTAAGGTTAGTTACTTAGTCTAAGTAGTTAGTTCTTTAATCAAAAATGCATTTTAATTATCAGTTATATTCTCGTAAATATAATACAAAATTTTGTTAAGTCACTTTAGTTCAGTTCAGTTTAGTTTAGTTAAGTTGAGTTACATTGAGTGGATTTTAGTTTTTTAAGTTAAGTTTAGTTTAGTTTGGTTAAGTTGATTAAGTAAGTAGTAGTAGTAGTAGTAGTAATTGTTGTTGGTGTTGATGTTTTGTTGTTGTTGTTCTTGTTGACATTTTGACAATAAATTATAGGTTTGTTTAAAAATATATAAAAAAAAGTAGAACACCATCGATTAATACAAAAATACAATTAATAAGAAGCATATCAAATCTCAATTACTAGCTTTATTCAAACCTGAACGGGAGGCATAGTTCACGAGCGCGAATTCAAGTAGCGCCCCAAAGACAAACGTCAAACAGACGCCGGTCCAAACATCGATTGCCTTTGTATAGGAGACTGGCGGCAGTGATGCATTTATGCCGGATGTTTGTGTTGCCATTGTTAGAAGCGTAGTGACACCTGTAAATGTTTGTATAATGTTTTTGTTACACAAAACGCAAAAAAAGTAAAAAAAAAATATAAAAAAAATTTATTAATATTTTGATTTATCAATATCAATTGAAAATTGAAAATTAGTTTAATCAAATAAGATAATAAGAATTTTTTACATAAAATATTATATATTTTTTTTTTCTTCAAGGAAATGTTTTGATTTTTTTTTTTAATAAATAAATACATTCAGTGAATTCGTTTTGTATTAAGACTGAATACTTTAGAAACAGGTATAACCATTCCTAATTTATTGGAGAAGGTGGAATGGAATGTGTAATATGCTAAGGCATTAGGACATAAAGAAATCATGTATAAATTGAAAGAGAAAATATTGAAAGCAAAAAGGTATCTGAAATTTATTTGAAGACTTGTTGAAGGTAAAGTAAACAAGAGACGCCATTTGAATTATTGAAATAATGAACAACAAAAATCAATTAAAAATGATCTGTTTACGCCTAAATACAATACTTAAAAATATATAGAATATTAGATTAACCAATCCCGTATCATTATCATTGTTATTTTCGTTTATTTTACAATATTATACTTGTACAAGAATGCTAATATAATCGAACATAAAGAACTGATCACAATTTACTTCAATTCCTAACTAGATTGGCTGCAATTGAATTGTCTATTTAATAATTAAAATAAATCAGGTTTAAACTGTCTTGGTTGTTGAAAGTAAAAGCTAAATTTTATTCATTACAAAAGGTAAGAATTTATATCATTTGCAGTAGCATCTTTCTCCATACCCTTAGGAGGATATTATCAGTAAAAATCAGTAATGCATAGGCTAATTGTTCGAGATGAACATGGTTTCATTATCGTCGATTTGCTCGCGGGTTTTAAGAATCTTTAGATAAATAAGTGAAGTGGCGTCTGCTTGGAGGTTTTCTCAAGAAGAAGAACAAACCCAAATATTAGAGTTAAGAGTAAGTATTGGGCGTACAAATAGAAAACCGCCGTTTTCCCATAGATGGCGCCAGCGCCGCTAATCGGTCGATAAGTACGATCAGAAACATTACATAGCCAGCTGAGGTATCGGTCAACAACTCTAAATAATCTCGCTTGTGTATTTTGACTGTGCTTTGTCCTGTTCGTTAGCGAAAATGGCAAAATTCGAGCCTACAAAAGGGCCATTTGCGGGAAGTGTTGCTTTTTGCATATCATTCGAAAAAAAATGCTACTCAGGCGCATCGAATGATTGTATAAACTTATGGTGAAAGCTATATTAGTGAAAGAACGTGTCGGGAATGGTTTCAAAAGTTTAAAAATGGCGAATATGGCATGGAAGACAAGGAACGTCCCGGTCCCGTTAAAAAGTTCGAGGATGCAAAATTAGAGACTTTGCTGGATGAAGATTCGTGTAGAACGCAACAGGAACTTACAAGTTTATTGGGCGTGACTCAGCAAGCCGTTTCTCATCGCCTAAAGAGCTTAGGAATGATCCAGAAACTGGGACATTGGGTGCCGTACGAGTTGAATCCGAGGGACATCGAACGGCGCCTTTGCATGTGCGAACAACTCCTCCAACGGCAAAACAGAAAGGGTTTTTTGCATCGCATCGTGACCGGCGATGAAAAGTGGATACACTATGACAACGCTCGGCCACATGTTTCCAAGGTAGTGAAAACATACCTGGAAACTTTGAAATGGGACATCCTACCCCACCCGCCGTACTCTTCAGACATCGCCCCTTCTGATTTTTATTTATTCAGATTGATGACGCATGAACTGGCAGGACACCACTTTCGTTCTTTCGAAGAATCCAAAAACTGGATTGATTCGTGGATCGCGTCAAAAGACGAACAATTTTTCCGACGAGGAATTCAAAAGCTGCCAGAAAAATGGGAAAAAGTTGTGGTAGTAATGGAAATTATTTTGGAGATTGAGTATGTAACGAGTTTTTTTATAATAAAGCCTCAAATTATGAAAAAAAACGGCGATTTTCTATTTGTACGCCCAATATAAAAATATAAGACAGAAACTGAATTATCTTTATAGACATGTAATTAGAGATCACACAGAAGATCTTTTCTAGTAACAATAACAACATTTAAGTCTACTTCCTAGAATTTTGTTTTTTTGGCGTAAGATTGCTAGGTTTTATGCGCTTGAGCCGTGGTATTGGGACATCGTTTTCAGATCTGACTTTATGGGCCACTGCGTTGACAGATTTCACTTCAAGTTCACGCTCAATTTCAGCACTTCTGCAAATGCCATGGTGCATTAACAATACCCCTAAGTAAAATACTTTGTTTTGATATTGTTGGATTGTTGTTTAGGTACTTTGGCTTGCATACCCCCTGAGCTGTGCTTCATAAACCCATACTGGTTTCAATTTTTGTTTCTATATTAGTAATTTGTTTAATGTGGGTAACGTTGATTGGCTATTTTTTTGTAAACCATTTCAAGCTTGTTGTGTAATGTCAAGTTCAACCCTTTTTGTCTTTAAATATTTGGTCGAATTTGATTATGGAATATTTCACAACCATTTAATTTACGAACTAACTTTACCACTTTGGACAGATATCATTGTCAATATTTGTCCAAATTACCATTGTTTCTTAGTGTAATTCAAATAATCCGAAAACAAGAAACAAATAATTTGAAGCATTACGATTTATTTCTTGTAATTGACTTTAAATGGATTTAGGCGTTTCCAATTGAAAATACAATTTTGATTTTGTTTTGTTTGTTTTGACTAAATAAATGATGATTACTCCCGTATACCTGTTTCCGAGTATATTCATCTTAATATCTTCAATTAACTTCAATGAGTTACATATAAAATACACGGAAATTAGCAGATTTCAGCAGGAGATACATACGTACGTGTACGGCGTACAGTACACTGTAATGTGATGGAAGTAAAAAGCCCTTAGGAGTTTTATACACGAGCATGAACACACACACACCACATAGTAAAAATACTTACCATGTTTCTCTTTTTTGTTTTTTTTTTTTATATTTATTTATATTTATTATATTTTATATAATTTATTTCATTCCCTTTGTTTTTTTTTTCTTTTTTGTATATAAAATTTCCTCGATATATGTAAATTTTATTGTTGTTTATTGTATTTTTAACATTTTCTTCTTTTAACATAATTTATTCGATGTGTGTGATTGCATGAGTGTAAGTGTGTGTGTGTGTGTGTGTGTGTTATGTATGTGTGTGTGTGGGTAAAATGAACTTTATGTAATTTTTCACAATTTAAACGAAATGTCACTTGAGTAATTACTCTTTTTTATCACTGAATGCGTTTGTAACTCATGTTTTGTGTGTTCTATATTTGTCTACTAGTATATATATGTATTTGTGTATGTGAGTGTGTATCTGAAACAAAATTCAGTTCATTTAATTGCTATTTCATTCCTGTGTTTTCTCTTCTGGCTTTTTTTTGTTTTTTGTTTTTTTTTTGTTGCTGTTGTCTCTTTTAATTTATTATTATTATTTTTTATATGGTTGTATCTTTTGTTACTTATAAAGAGAAGCTTCATTTTCATTTATTATTACAATCTAGTATGTATGTTTGTATGTATGTATGTCGAACATACTTATTATGTTGTACTTGTTGCTTTATTAATGTTGATTTCTTTTTCCTTTTTTTTTTTATTTACTGTTTTATTGTCGGTTCTTGTTGTTGTATTGTAGTTGATGATGATGGGTGGTGGTGGTGGTGGTGTTGTTGTTGGTTTTTAGTGTTGTTATTGTTGTTGTTGTTGTCGTTGTTGTTGTTGTGAAAACTTACCCAAGGATACACGTGCGGGTACAGCGCCTTGATCAAGCCAGAATGACACCCATGAGACAATGACCAACATACAGCATGGTATATAAATTTGTATTAAGTAATATGAGAATTCTCGCTTGAATAGTAGATCGACTTTGAGGCAACTATATGTACCTATGAGTATACAAGGTACATAAATTGTGTCAAACTTAAAATGTTAGGTTTGGTTGGGTTGAGGCATTACGCACACACACACACAGATAAGTAAGTATTAATCAAAATAGGAAAAAAAAAATCAAGAAATTAAAAAAAAATAAACAAAAAAAAATCAATGTCATTTTGTTTGTTTAAATAAGAATAAGACGAAGAAGAAGTAGATAGAAGTAGTGTAATAGTAGAAGTAGAAATAAGAATTAAGTATTAGAAGTAAAGTAAAAAAAAAAAACTAAAAGAAATTTCATATTTATTTTCATATTTTTCATAATTTTATCAAGCCAATTTTTTACAAATGCCAAAACTTGATTTATATCTTATTAATCATCATCATCATCATTAATAATTTTGTTTTTCTTTATCAATTTTTGTCTATTATTATTCAATTGTTTCCTTATTTACAAAATCATATTGACGAAGGAGAGAAAACAAAAAATATTTGTATTTACAGTGGAAATTATATTGTAATTGAAATTAATTGTTGTTTGAGTAAAAGAAACTGATAAAGTACTGTACTAGAGAAGAGAGAAATTGTAGAAATCAAAAGAAAAGAAAAGAAAGTATGAAATTGAAAAATAAGAAAAATTATAATTGCATCATAGACAAAGAGTATCAATATCAATTCATTTTCTTTGACTTTTGCAACAAAATCTTAACGGAAATGAAGGCCGATGACGATGACGATGTCGATGTCGATGTCTTGTTAATGTTGATGTCATTTAAGTTTAAATTAATATTTATAATTTTTTCTGTTGGCTGCTTCCTTGCTTTCCTCTGTCTGTGTCTGTCATTTTGTCTATCTATCAGTTATCAGTGTATCATGTTATGTATGTGTGTGTGTTTCCGCTTTGTTTTGTTGTTTTGTTTCTTTCTCCACCATTTTGTGCTTCATTTCCGTTAATTTGTTAGCAAAGCGCTCCATACTCTTCAAGACAAAGTTGTTTATTATTTTACATTCTCATATTCTATTATATTGTATTTCTTTCTTTCATTTCAATTCATTTTCTTTTATTCACATCGTGTTTTGTTTTGTTTTATTTTGTAGTTTTCTGTTCTTGCTTTTTGTTTTTATCCTTTTGCTGGTTTTCTTTGTGATTGTGATTGTGATTGAGTGAGTGTGAGTCAGTGAGTGTGAGTGAGTTGAGTTGAGTTGAGTGAATAGTATTGGTGTCTATTTTATTTTTACAATTTCAAGTTTATGCTTTAGTGATTTCGTTGCCCATTTATTTATTTATTTTTCATTTTCGTCGTTGGCTTATTTTTGCAATTCTTTCAGTATCAATTCAATTGAACTGAATTCATTCATTGATTTCTTGTTATTTGTTTTGAGGAATGAAAAAAATCTAGTTGATTTTTCTTCAATTTATCTCATCAATGCATCTGGCGAACTTTTCTGTATTTTACTTTACTTTTTCATGTATTGTACTTTATCATCATCAATCCATCAATCAATCAAGGCTTGTCTTTCTATTCTTTTCATTTCATTTGATATAGGAAAAAAAGGTTTTATATTTTACGATTTCTTCATTTATATTAATGGGTTTGTTTTTTTTTTTTTTTGGTATTTTTTATAAATTTTATATTATTTGAATTAATTAAAAAATAAATAAAAAACAAATAAATGAAACTTATAAAAACAGAAACCAACAAATTTCTGTTTTAAAATTTATGCTGCAATTGATTTATGTTTCTCTTTTTTTAACTCTTCAATGCCATAGAAATGGTTTTATATTTATTTTGTGTAAAATTTACAGCTCACAAATTTTAATTCAACAAATGATTGATTGCTTTTTTTTTTTTTTGAACAATTTTATTTATCAAAATACTAAAGGGAAATAAATAAATAAATATTTTTGTATTAAATAAACCTATGATTCGATTTTAATGAAATGTTCATGCATTTTGTCTTTTATTCTAATCTTTTGAAATGATTTTATTTTTTTGAGAAACTGATTCGTTTGATAATAAAATAATTGATGATTTGTAAAAATTTAATTCAAAAATAAATATTTACAAAACATGAAATTATTTGTATTTATAATATAATATATATATTTTATTTTATAATTCTGTTTTTAGATATCTTAGGCTTTATTATCAAACGATTCTGCTTTTGAGTTTTTTAGTTCCAGAAATATAAAAATTAAAATTTCACTCGTTTTTCCTTTTTTTCGATTATTTTTTAATGAATAAAACATAAATTTTATTATTTCCTTATTATGAATGTTTTAAAAATGATATTTATATATTTCCATATGTTTGATTGTCCTTGAATTTGTAAGCTATTAAATCCTTAATAAGTAAGTTTCTAATAAGGATTATTTAATAATAATAAGTGTGTGTGGGGTCCGTCAAAAAGTGAGATGAATATTTTATTTTTCTCGAAAAGTATTTATTTATTCTTTAATTTATATTTTGTACCCTTTGAAGTAATCCCCCTCAAATACTTATAATACATTTGTGCAAGCACTTCTTCTAGTCTTCCTTTTTGCATGACCTTCAGGTCTTTCTTTGTAGGCCCAATCATGGTAAATTTCCGTCCACTCAAGGTCCTTTTTAATTTTGGGAAGAGGAAATAATCAAAGGGGTCCCAGTCCGTTGAACACGATGTATGTAGCATGATTACGGTTCCACATTTGCCCAAAAAATTACGAGCAAGCAATGACGTGTGAGGTGGCGTATAACTTCAAGGCAATACATATTATCTGGCAAGAACTCAAGCTGCACCAAGGAAAAAAAATGTACGTAAAACCTTCACATTTGACTGAACTTGGCGTGATTTTTTGGATCTTCACTCTACTGACCACTTCCATTGGGATGATAAGGCTTTGATTTCAATGAAATACCCATTTCTTGCCACAAGTGATGACTCTTTTGACCAAATCTGAATCGTCTTTGAAGTCATTTATCAGCTCTTGGGCGATGCTTAAATTTTGGAAGAACCTACGAGGCTACGATTGACCGAGAAAAATAAAATTTCACCTCACTTTTTGTCATTCGATGTTTTGAGATAGTATTTAAAAAAGTACTAAGCTTGATAGAAACAATCAAACTATACTGTATTACTGTTGTATTCAAATTATTAGGATGACTAGTAAATTGGGGTCCTTACAGTAATAATCTTTTCTTTTTAAAACAATTAAAACTGGACATTTACCAAAATTTTTACCAATAATGAAAAGTGATTAATTTCCGGAACTCGTTGCTAGTTTAAAGCAGGGTACTTTAGTTTTGAATATACGCTTCATAAGTATTTAGAACTTAATTATTTATGGTACTTTTGAAGGTATTTAAGACTCGTCATTAGAAGTACAACAATCTTCTCAATTAAATTGTTATAACTTCAATCATATTGATTAAGAGCTAAGTGCCCTTAGTAAGAGTCAATATGCATCCATCATCTCATAAGTGATTGTTCTGCATTTCTCGGAAGATAAATTAGTTTTGTAGGAAAGTCTTTGTTTTGAGGATCTGGATAGTATGGCTTTGAGACCAACTAAGGATACTAAACTGCCAAATGTGCATAAAATTCTGTTCAAAGGAGGCACTTAATACTTGTGATCCTAGATATCCTCTGTAATTTAAATGAAAACAATTTGGGTTACCAACCCAAGTTTGAAGTTCGGGTGAGAAGTGTCACCAGATGTTGTGAGGACCCATTTTTTGGGAACGGGGAGAATACTAACTCAATATGGAGTTGCTTTATACAATAAAACCAACTTCAGACCAAGAAGTGAGTCGTATGACCAAAATACGATAAATATGACTCGAATTTGACATCTGAGGATGTACAATATATCCAAGGGTTGACGTTTTTCAAACCATGCCCTTGGCAATCTACTGCACTCTTTTAATACCATTTCTGAATGAACTCATCTTCTGTGGCAAATGACATGCATTTCTTATTGTATCCTTTTAATTGGTTTATAGATTTTTGTTCTCAGGATAACAAAACTGAATAAAGTTTCAGAAAGTCAAGAATAATAGTTGCTACTCCAGTATAAAAAAAAAACCGGAATTGAAACTAAGAACAGTTCTTATTGAAAAATTATGATGTTAGTTATGTGTTGTGGTGTGATTTTCATATGATGACATAAATTTTTGTATAAATTAATGATAAACTTCTTATGTTGAAATATTGCACTGGATAAACATTTTCATTTATGAAATTTTTCTTTCTTCGAAATGAATTGTAAATTTATCACTGTATTTTTTTCTTAATTCAATTGGTTTATTATAAGATTATTTAATATTACTGGAATAAGTAGAATAAATTAACTACAATTAACATTATGAGATACAATAATTTCTTGAAGTATTTTATATGAATCCAATTGAATATCATTTTACTATATAGTAGATAAAATATACGAGTAAAATCTACATTAAATAAGTAAAAACTAAGAAATTTGTATGCAAAGAACAACAATAAGAAGAAAAAACAAGTGAAAAGTGAAGTGAAGGAGAGAAAAATGAATGAAAGAAAGAAAGTTAGAATGAAAGAAATGGTGGATAGTGATGGTAGCGATGGTGGTGGTGCATCTAAAGAAAGCGAAGCAAAGTGAAAAAGGCAAAAGCAAATCAAAGCAGAAAGAAGAAAAGTGTGCCTGTCTGTATGTCTGTCTGTCTGTATGTCTGTCAGTTTGACGATCTGTGTACCTTGGCAATAACAATAAAAATTTCAATGTTTGTGATTTTTTGTTATTCTTTGTGTTTGTGAAATTTTAACCGATTTGCCGCAAACAATTTCCTCGATTAATTTCCTTTTAGTAGGTGGCAGATCTTTTTTCCTTTCATTCTTTCTTTCTTCTTTTATGCACACACTTTTTATAGATTTAATAGTTATTTGATATTCGCAGTTCCCAAGGTAAACATTTGCCATTCTTTGAGATTGCAAAACAGAATGGAACGGAACGGAACAGAAAAGTGTCTGCTATAAAACTTAGTCCCATCTTAAGACAGTGGAGTGTGGAATGAAATCTTGTATATGAAAGTGGCATGGCATGGGCATGGTATAGTGAAGGTGCTCGCGTTTGAATAGATTGGATTGGATTGAATTGAATGGGAATGGATAAATGTGCGGAAGTGTGCACACACACACACACACACATACAAGAAAAAGGAAAAAGGAAGCAAAGCAAGTGAGAATTACATCGTAAAAAAGTTTTTATGTGATTTGCTATTGATATCAATATCCTTCTGTAAGCGTAGTCATTATGTCCTTTTGTATCTGTATCAGCCATGCCGTGTGTACTAAGTAAGTACATACAAATCATATAAGTATGAAAGAGTGTGTGTGTGTGTGTGTGTGTGTGTGTGTGTGTGTGAGTGAGTGAGTGATTTGCTTTCGTTGCCTTTCTTGATTTCTTCACATTGTGCAATATACATACACATATATATTTTTTCCCATTTTTGTTTACTTTTATTTTTACTTTAGTTTTTCTTCTGTGTGTTCTTTTGTTCTTTGCATAATGAAATTTTACGACCAAACCAAAATAGTAAGCAGAAGTACTAGTAGTAGTAGTAGTAGTATTTGTAGTAACTTGGAATGTAAGTAGTTTTGTGGTCTAAAGTATCTATCATCTACAAATAAGTTGCAGATATCTTTTACAGTTTACATACAGTTCACATGCATATGCAACTAGTAGTAAATAAAGTAAAATTGACTAAATTTTTGTTTTCTTTTTTATTCTTTCAAAGTTCTTTTCTAAGTATTTTATCTAACCTAAGTTTTTTGTTTTTGTTTTTTCTATATTTTTTCATTACTTAGCAATTCTAAGAAATTTTGATTCATTTTCATGATTTTTGGTTTCACATTTTTCCATATTTCGTAAGAACAAACAACTTTTCTTTTAATAAAGAAAGGAAAAAAGGAAAGAAAACTGAATTAGAAAAGAAAAAAAAACTTGTCTTGTAACAAAGGAAATGAGAAAATGTAATGCTAAATAGTAGTAATAAGTAACAAGCAATGAAATTCTTTATAATATTAACAAAACGCAAAGTGGACTAAAAAATATACGAGTTAAAATTTATTATTACAATATTGTTTTTTTTTTTTTATTACTTTTATATATTGAAATGTATGTATATTTTTTTTATTTATTTTATATTGTCTTTTTCTTTATTTATGAAAAATTAATTAATGAAAGAAATTATTTGTTGTTGATTATTGAGAATCAAGAAATTGAAGCATTGATTTGATAATTTTGGAAAGGAAAATGTTTGTACATACCCGTATTGGTTTTACTGTTACAGTAATCAGTCAAGAACTTCTCCAATGTAAAGCGAGGTAGGTGTAAATTTTTTACCACTTGTACTGGATCACCTTCCTTCCAAAGGAACACAAGATCATGTGTTGTCCAACCATCTGGAATTTGTCATAAAATACGAGTATGTTATGTATGATTGAATGGAAAATATATACATCCTAACTTGCTTATCATAATTATAAGACACTTTGAAAATTTTACTTCTAACTCTCAACAAATCTGTGTGGTGTCTATTTTGCAAATACATAATACAAAAGTGTTGAATAAGGTGCAAAAACCATACGATTTCTATTTTTAGACCGGTATGGGAAAAGAACCGTTAGTTTTATTTGGAATGTTTGCATTTTTGGGTAGCTGCAGCCTTATCAGAATTATAAGACACTTATTCAAAAGTGCTTCAGATCAATTAATTTTTTAAGTTTGATAGCAGGAAAAATTGGTTTAATCGATTTTAATTAATATGACTGTTTGGCGAACATTAAATACGTCGGAGCACATTGTCAGAATCGTGTTTAAGAAGGTGCCGCGCTACTAAAGCGCTACAAAGGAGCATGACTCCTTTTCGCGCAAAATAATAATAGACACTTGTATGAAAATTTTACTCTACAACATTTGAATTGACCTTAATGTGATTTCATTAAATAGGTTATGAGAAAAAAACTTTAATCTCAATGGATCAGATGGGTTTCGGACTTGTTTTCTCTAAATAATTCTTTGGTGGTGCTCTGGGGAACATTCACTAAATTTGATACGCTTGAATTAAAATTTATAAGCTCCAAAATGAATAGCATAGACTATATAAATGTGCCTCAGATTAGCCTGCTTCCTTTTTTGACCGAAAACTTGGAAAATCCGTATGTTTTATGCATGTCAAAGTCAGGAAGAAGAGTCCGAAAGAAACATACAACATATATTCTATGTAGTCGAAATTCTTGAAGGACAGGTTTGTCTTTCCAGAGAGCTGTTTTTTCTCAAGACCTGGAGAGTTTGGTAAATTTGCCATTATTGGACTAGACTCTTTTCGTCAATTCTGGAGTTCGTTTTATAGACGGAGGGTGGCCTTAGAGACAAACTTAAAATTTCGAACTACCAATTAATTGTTTTCCACTGTGGTATTCTATTTATTTCAATCAACACCATTCATTTACCATTCTAAAACATCTATTCCATAAAAGTTAAGAAAGTATTTTTATATTCCTCATTATTTTCATTTGAATTTCAAATATTTTAGTATTAAATACAAAAAATATGTAAAAAAAACCTTCACTTAATTGTCAAAGGTGTCAGATTCACTTACAACTCGCCATTCGTAGTGAACAAATTTGACGATCCAATGGATATAACTTAAGGTTCATTGGGCAGGCAAGCGTCAAAGAAATACGTATACTATAGAGTACTGAACCATTTGGAAAGATGCGTATATAAACATTTGGCATGATGATATTGTGAAAATGACCCTCCTTTTCATTTGAAAAGAACAAATCAGGCATCCAAACGCGATTCGCTTCAGTAAGCGTTAGATAATTCAGGCGACCTGTGAAGCACAACAAAATACAAATAAATTAAATTAAGAGAAAAATATACAATATTCATTGAACTCTCTCACCCTGTATATCGTCGAACTTCAAACGTTCGTCCGTCCATTGCTCGCGGAATGTCAGTTGCACACTGTACTCCTACATGGGTCGCGCACGAAACAGAGAAATTCCAATTAGTGAAATCATCAAAGCAAAGAATACTTTTTAGTCCTTTTTTTGTTTTTAAATAAATTTAATTTGATTTTAATTTTCATTTTTGTCTTTAATTCAAATTCTTAATGCGGATAAGAAAAATTTGTTGCAAATTTATATTATTTTTTTTTTTGATTTTGTCAATTTTGTTTTTTGAATTGGGTAAGAAAGAACTTTTGCAATTGGAAAATTTTGATCAACGAATTCGAAGCCGATTTATTTAGATATAAAATTTTATTGCAGGTTTATAGTAGTAGATTTGTTGGTTTTAGTTTGATTTGGTTTGGGTCAAGATTTTCTTTTTTTTGTTTTTTTTGTTTGGGTTAATTTGCTGCTGTTATTTTGAAAAAATAAAATTGCAATTGAAAGAAATTAGGGAAGCAAATTTTTGGTATATCTTTTTTTTTTTTTGAATTTGAAGTGAATTTTGTTTGTTTTAAATTTTGGCATGAAGCATTTTGAGAAAGAAAGAAATGTGTTAAACTTTTGAAGCATTTGGTTTCTGTTTTAGTAAGTTTTCTTTTATTTTATTTTAATTTTCATCAATCAATCAATTATTTCATTGTTGGACTTTTGTGTTAGTGAGTTTAAAACAATCGAAATCATTTCAATTATGAAAATCATTGACAAAATATGTTTAAATGGAATTCACCTTTATTTAGTGTATTATAGGTAAATGATTTCGTTTGTTTTTATTTATATTTCTATGGAATTAAATTGAATTGAATTGAATAGAATATTCTTTTATGATATGAGTATTTACTATAGTTTTTATTTTGGAGGCAATTTTCATACAAAATGCAATGCAAAAATGTAGCATGCCAAGCGCATGACACCAAAACCAAACAAGATACTTACAATAAACTGAAAAATGATTAGAAGGAAATAAATTGCAAAATGCAAAAATGCAAAAATATTAACAACAACAAGCATATGAAGAATAAGAACAAGAACATCGATAGCTTATATGTATTGTACTTATGTTATGTCGTCTATATATTTGTGGATAGATATTTTTATTATAAAAATAGCATTAACAAAGTGTAAATTTGCATTTTTATATATGAAAAAGGCACTTAGAACATCAGAATATCATAGAAAAGCACAGGCAATGGCACAACAAGCTTTTCTAGTGGGCATTCGCAATTCATAAGCAAAATCAAAATCAAAATGCAAAAATATGCATAACGCAAACAAAATATTCATTTTCAATTTTCATTCGAACATAATCCTATTTTTGGCAAGCATTTTCTTTCAGAAGTACAAAAATATTTTACATAGATTTTGTATTGTATATTATGTACAACAAGAGTGTGTTTTTGGGTGTTTTTTAAAGAACTTATATTCTTAATATTAAAGAAATTTATATAGACTAAATAGACATAGAATAGATTATATTATAGATTTATTATAAAAATAGTTGATGACATGCTTTCTAAGTATTTTATTTAGAGAAAAGAAAATAAAAATACAATAATAAATTTAATAGAAATAAAGATACTTTTTTTAGGCATTAGAAATTAATTAAAAATATATAGAATTATTAACAAATATTGTAATCCCTAAATAATCGCCACCGCTTACTTCTTCTAAACCAAGCAATGGATTTTATACGGTTTTCCCTGTCATTGCTTTGAGGAAGACCCTGTTTTGTGCCACCATTTTATACTCTTCACGTAGTGGATAGTATTATAAGTTTACCATAATATTTGTAACAGACAGATGGAGATATTGGAGACTTAGTTATATACATACATATGTATATTCTTGTTAAGCTAGGCGAGACGAGTATCATATGGTTCTCAAGTGTTTTGGTAAAAATATTATAAAGAAATTAAGTTAATTCTTTTCTAATAATGTTACAGAAGATGAAAAAAAAATATTGAATCTTATCTGCTCTCATTTTCATGTTTTGTAAACAGAAGACGCTAACATTTTGTAATCCTATAAGAATTTCTGCAGGTAACCGACTGTTTAGTGGTCAATTGAGGCGAACCCCTCCCTGCCTTTAACAATGAAAGACATTGTTCTTTGCATTGATTTAGATAACAATTTGAAGTGAAACTTCTTTAGCGGTATTGGGCAAAAATTGATACTTAAAATTTTAGTAAAGAAATACAAATTGTCACGTTTTTTTTAATCTGTATGTCATTAACCGCATTAGGTAGAGCCTTGAAATTTACACAAAAACTGTATTTCTATTGCCATATCCCCAACAAATAATAAAATTTTTGGAAAATCTATAAGTATTCATTAGATTATGAATCTTATCGATTCTCAATTGGGAGTTTTCAAATCAAGTAATCTAAGCAGCATATCACTAATTACTCTTACTTCTTAAACACAAGTGTTCTGTGTTTAAAACTATAAATGAATCATCACATCATAATATAGATATATTTGAAAATGAATTGAGCTCGCAGCCATTTTTTTGACTAATTTAATAATTCAAACAGGGCTCACAACCTGATGCATCCTCTAAACTGAGAAAACTGTGTTATAATTGAATATATCTAAATAATATGTAGTACTAAATATCACTCAAGAAATTCTTATCCCCAAAAAGAATAAAAGAAAATAACGAAACATTTAAAGAAGAACATGCGCTCACTGACACTGGAATCATGCCAAATGATAAAAGAAATTCATTGTGCATGCCAAAAAATTAAATTAAATTAAATAACAAACGAATGAAATAATAAAATAAACTATAAGAACTTTATAACCTTAAAATTAAAACGTATTTTTTAAAATATTATACCTACTATAAAATATATAAAACCAAAACAGACAAAAAGGAAATAATATGAATTTATAATTAAAAAGAAAGAAAGGTTTTTTCAATATTTTATTCAACGAAAAACCAAAAGTGGAACTAAACTAATTTTTAAATTAAAATAAAAATTTAACAACTTAATTAAAATGGTTTTAATTTTATTTTATTCTTTTTGTTTTGTTGATTTCAATTGAAATATGTAAATACTTTTTCTTAGTTTTATATAATTTTTGTAATTTCTTCCTTATTTTTTCACTAGTGTGAGAATTAACCATCTATGCATTTATTGTATTTATTCAACTACAATTTGTTATTTATATATTTTTTGATTGTTTGAGTTAACATAATAATAATAAAAATAATAATAGGATAGGATAGGATAGGATACAATATAATATGTTATATATTGTAGTATAATATTGTATTTAAACGGATATACAAATTTGAATTTGTTAATTTCCACAATTCAATTTAGTCAAATGCAATTTGTCATATGCATAGTACTAGAGCAGACCAACCGACCGACAACTAACTGACAGACCGAGAGATAGACAGAGTCAGATAGACTGACAAAAAGACAGACAAATAAATACATAAATAAATGAAAATAGTGGGTGAAACTTGTATTAAATGAAAATCAGGAGTGAGAAGTAGAAAGATACAATATGTAAGTATTGTGGATCGAGTTTTATCTCATTTTGTGTCAAAACAGAAAATGAAATTGCATTTGAAGTTTTTTGTGTGTTTGTTTTTATTATCATTTGGGAAATTTTCATTTAATCAAAATTGACATTAAAATGAAATAAATTAAATAATTGATATATTGTTGTATTATAATTATTGTTGTTGTTTTCTGTGGCATTTGAATAAAATTCAACATTTTGATTGAGTTTTTCCTCATTCTATTGTATTTTTTCCCCCTGTTTTTGAATAATTATCCATTTGTTTTCTATTTTTCCGTGAATTTTATTAATTTTTTTAAATTATTTATATGAATAAATTGTATATAAAGATTACTTCTTTTAATAGAATTATTTATTGGAAAATAATGAAAAAAAAAAACGAAATTATAAATGAATAGAATTGTGAAAATGTACATGAAAGATGATAACAAGTTCAGTTAAGTAAAGTTAAGTAGTAGAAGGTGAGTAGGGGGGTGAATGCTTGATTGTGACTGTGAGAAATGACTGATTTAGTATGGAAATCCTTATGTGTCTCTGGATTCATTAATGAGGTTTATTGGCATGTGGTTTTTAATTGTATTGTATTTTAAACAGATTTAGATTTCTTTATACTTATAATTTTATATGCTATAATAATGTAAATTAAGTCTAAAGTTCTTTAGTATAAAATATAAATAAATAAATAAATCAAAAATTAAAACACTTCCTTAATCAATTATGGTATATTCTTTTCTCATGTTAATTGGTGTGTGTGTGTATCTTAATTATATAAGAATATTTACAATGATATACTTTACTATATTGTACTTTTCTTTTACCCTTTAAATGTATTTTCTCTGCTAAAAATAAATTATAATTATTTAAATCCTTCTTTTTCTTTTTAGTAGATTTTTCTGTTTTAAGCAAAAAAGCATATTTTTAAATTAAATTAAATTATTTTTTTTTTTATCATCATTATTATCATCATAATCATCATTTGTCTTCAGCATGTGTGTGTGGTAAGCATTTTCTTGATTTTGAAAAAAATTAAAGAAAAAATGCAAAAAAAAAATATAGTAAACAATTGTAAAGACTTTGGAAGAAAAGTGTAAAAAACAAATTGAAAATTGAATTACAAAATTTGATGAGAGGCGTGTGGTGATGGCGGTGGTGGTGATTATACAAGTATTTCTTATAATTAATTATTAACTTAAATTTAACTTAACTTCCAGTTACACAATATACTTAATTATTATTTATTTAGTTTAGTTAAAAATATAATAACATACGATCAATACTTGAGAATATTATACATAGTTTCTGGATATTTAATAGATCATCTTTTTAATGACTATAAACTTTATAATATTGTAATTGATATTTTTAATAAGTTTTGTTGTACTTGATTTAATTTATGTTATTTAAGTAAGGAATGATTAACACAATTTTTACCCTTTTGATATGTTTAATGACACATACGAAGGTCTGGCCTTGGTAAGGATTAATGTATATGACCCCAAAATAAAACAGCAATCGACTGTATGGGTCTTCAAAGATTAGTATTTGACCATGTTTTGGAGTGGAAAAAGTGTTTCGAAAACTATAGAATACTTTGAAAAATAATAATCCAATTACGATCTTAATATTTGTTTCTTCATTATAAGGCAAGATGTATAAATAGCAACCCTCGCATATTCCATATTCCATCATATGAAATTCTAGCTAAAGTAAGTTGTAAAAATTGATTAGGAATTTTAAGAAGTGGCATTTTTTTGTCACTTAAAGTTCTCTTATGTACTTATAGTACCATCAAATAGCGGATTAGATAAGAAATGTTAAGAATAAATGGAAAAGTACAAGGAATTGAAGTTCCCTTGGCACATTAAATATTGCAATTGTTAACATTTGACTTTAACATTTAGAGAATTAGTGTTCCTCTAAGATATTAGACAGTCCTGTCAGCGATAGAAATGTGAAATTACAGCTTTGTTATTGCAATTATTGTGTTTGTGTATACGTAACAACCTGAGATGCTTTTATTTGTAAATGAGATATTTTGAAGACTTTAGACTAACTAGAGGCTATTCTAATATCACTACTCTTTGAGCTTGTGAAATCCCGTCTACACTTAAGAAGATAAACAAAATATTGAAACTCATTATTTTATAAAAAGAAAGAAATATGTTGATGTATAAGTTGAAATCAACAATTTAACAAAAGCATCTGCAACAAAACATATTATTGTACTAGAATTGCCTTTAAGTTTAATTATTTGAAAGAAAAGGGATGTTAATTAAAAAGTTGAATTGCTATCTAGTACTAAGTAACTTAAGTCGATGACCATTTATTCTCTTAAGTAGAATTAGATAACTTCCTGAAATAACTTAAAAATATCTTAATACTTGGCAATTAAAAGCAATATCAATGACTACTTAATACTTATAATTTTGCAGAAAAAGAGACTTAAATTTGTTGAACGAGTGTTGAACAAAAGCAAAAAAAGCCTGTGAATATGTTAGCACAGAGAAACGACTTTTAGACACAGTTAAAAAGTTAAGAACAATTTTTTAAACAAATAAAATAAAAATCATTTAATTCACAAAATATTTTAAATTGAAGAAAGAAAAACCAAATCATTGAAAGTTGAAAGAAAATCAAAAGAGAACAGAAATTTATTATTTGTTTGATTATTTTTAATGATGATAATGAAATACAATAAAATATTACAAGTAGTTTCAAGGATACACAAAAAAGAAAAAAACAAAAAAAAAAAAAGGAAAGAAAAAAATTGAATATATTAAATATTTATGTATGATACAATGACATTTATATTAAGATATTTTATTTTATATTTTATATATACGAGTATTGTAAATATATTTCATGTTCATGTATATATAAATTATAGTAACAGTTGGCAGACGCTGGAAAGGCAAAGCTTTCAAAGGTTTCAACATAAGAATTGTGATAGGCTAAGTAATACCGATATAATATAGATAGATGCAAAATAAGGCAAAGGAAAAACTGTACACAGCAAATTAGTAAGAACTGTGTTGGACTGCTTTGGATAATAATTTCTTTCTTTAGGTTAGTCTGAGTCTGATAGTGACATTCGAAGCACATAGTACTGAGTTAAACGGACTAAGATTTAATGAATAAATAATAATTGGCGCCTGAGCAAAATTTATTTAACATTATTATTGATCTGTTCAAAAAAAACAAAAAACCATTTCTTTTTTATTTTTCATTTGTTTATTGCTATTATTATTATTTGTGTATAATATAAAATAAAAAAATTTTTATTTCTTTTTATTCTTTTCACCAATAATGAACGATACTTGTGAAGACATAGTAAGACGCTGGTGGGATTTTTCATTTCCGTTCCACGTCATTCACTCAACTCCAAAGACGGGAATTGAGGCAAATTATTACTGAAACAATTGCCAACATTTTACAACCAGACCCACATACGGAACGGTCGGAACAGGAAGTAGATAATATAGATTTTCATAACAATACCGCATATAGTGAAAAATTTGAGGGAATTTTCCGCAAAGCAAGGGGTATTCAATTCTTGGCGGAAGTCAGTCTACAGGATTTTTGAAATCTATGAAAGTTATAAAAATACACCGAAGTATTTCGCTATACTCCACATAGTTCGATGTGAAATAGTTGGAAAGGCTGATACTGCGTTGGAGTCATATCGCAAAAGATCGATGAGGAAAACTACTTCGAAATAATGCAACTAACAATATATTGTAATTAACTAGGACACGATTACAAATTTAGAACGTTACTCACAGTAATCTATAGATCTACTCAATGTTAAGTTGGAATATGTTATTTTCGAATGATGCTACAATGCGTAGCATTTACTTAGCGACGAGGTGCACACCTCGGTTTTGGGCGGCAGACTCGTTTCCTGGGTTTACAAGAGCGCCGCTTCGGGCGACGTCTGCTTGAGCGGGGTTTTGGTCGACAAGATCGCCCTTTCCTTTTGAAGATGCGTCGTTTACCGAGACATGAACGCTTCTTGCGGCGTGAACAGCTTTGCCTCTTCTTCCTAGGGCATGATCTCTGCTTTTTTCTCGGACCGCACAGATCTTCGGTTTCATCATCATCCTTAGATTTGCATAGTTTTTGTGCCAAGTGCTTAAGAACCAATAAATCTTCGGTATCATCATCATTTTTAGATTCGCATAGATTTTGTGCTAACTGCGTAAGAACCGATAGTGGAGAAACCCCAGCTCGTTGCAAATTCTCCTAAGGTTCAGAACATGACAAAAATTATTTAGATTAGAGCCGCCTACACACCTATAAAATTTGACATACCGGTGTAAAAAGTCCACGCTGGTTTTCATTCAAATTAGCCCAAAACAATGCCGCCTTTCGTACTATCTCCTTACCTTGGGGCTCATCAGAATATCCCTCGCGGAAAGCTCTTAAGAAATTCAAATAGGGATTACTCAAAAGGGGAAGTGCGATTTTATCTGCCTTGAACTTGGGTTTACGCTTGGTTTTTGTACGGCACTTGGGTTTGGCTGCAGAGCTGCATTTCTTTGATTCATCAGACGCAGCTAGATTACCTGAAGAACCACCGGGATGATTATAACTTAAGGACACATTTGACTCCTTTGTTTGCTTTTTGTCATCACAACAACCAAAGATACCATCAGAAACGGTTTGAGTACTGCCAGGGTTTGAATTGAAGGACACATTTGACGGCTTTGTATGATTTTTGTCGTCGCGAGAATTAACGTTACTATCTTTAGAACCCTCCATGGGTTAATGTTTTTCACTTTATAAAATTTAAAAAAAAATACTACCCCGATCGAGTTTTATTTACTATACATTTAGACATAATTCTGATTCCAAGTCAAGATTTCAGTTAAGTTTTTGACAACTAAATCATTTTTTCTAAAATCATTTAACTACAACATTATACTTAACTTACTTTGTTTTTTAGGGTTCCGGACCCACAGGGTACCAAAAGGAACCCTATTGCAGAGACTTCGATGTCGGTCCGTTCGTCCGTCCGTCTGCCCTCGGGTAATATCTCATAAATCGCAAAACCTAGAGAGTTGGAATTTTCACAGAATAAGGAGTTCTATCAGGGCATCAGCAAAAAATACTAAAACTAAAATATATTCAAAAACTTAAAGGGGTCCTTATACAAGAAACAGTTTGGTTTATATGGCAGCTATACTATCCAGTAATCCCATCCCATTGATCTGATTACTAGGGAGGGTACCTCCCATACAAACCTCCATTAGAATTTAGGTTCTTATTAGAAAAAGTTTTTTATATTTTGTTTTATCGAACTTAAATTTCGACACTAAAGAAAGAAATTATTATCCAAAGCAGTCCAGCACAATTCTTACTAATTTGCTTTATTTTGCACCCGTTATATCGGTATTACTTAGCCTATCACAATTCTTCTGTTGAAACCTTTGAAAGCTTTGCCTTTCCAGCGTCTCCCATCTGTTACCATTAATTATACATACGTGTACATAAGGTAAATTATTTGTTTTTACATTTTACGAATATTTCTCAAAAATTACACGTTTATATCAAAAATATTTTATAAGTATTATATATGACACGACAAATTCAAATTTATATTGTTTATTGCATATATATAAGTACTTAGTTATGTATATAGTATGTAGTATAAAAAAGTTACAAAGCACACACTGGATTCACGTTTATATTTTACAAATCATGTTCTCTTAAAGGCATACAAAATTAAACAGTTGAACTCATTCTAAAACCCTTCACATTTAGTTATGTCGTTGTCACTAGAACTTGATATTCGTAACATATTAAATAGGACAGCAGAATCTCAATGAGTTATGGCATTTATGAATGATTAGCAATTGAACTTCATTTATCACCTAATGAATTTTTTCAGGTATTGTTTTGCTCTAAGCGTACAATATTGTATATTGTATTATAGTCGGTGTTTTGCAATTTCTGGAAAAGATTATCTCAATAGAAAAATGCTTTATTCTAAAAGCATAACATATTACATTCTTGTCAGAGTTTTCCAATTGCTGGGAAAAGTTATTCCCATAGAAAGATATGCTATTCAAAACACATAAAACTTATTATATGAATATCTTTAAGGTTATACGACCAGTCCTTCAGTTACTTATCATATATAAGGGCTTCCGCAAAGTGAACGACGTTTCCCATTATCAATTAGCATGTCGAATGCATTATTAAGCCATTCTGTAGGAATGTCCTTTCAGAGCCAAATATAGTTGTCCGAAGAGGTAGAAGTCGCAAGGTGCCAAATTAGGTGAATTAGGAGGAGTGGTTTACAGTTAAAATCTGATTTTTGATCAGAAAATCAGTGATCAATGTCGAATGATGAGCCGGTGCATTATCGTGTAAAAAGGCGCCAGCTTCCAAGCGCTTCATTATACCAAGATAATCGTTTGATCTTGGAGCACGAACTGCTTGTGGATGATTCCCTTGGAATCGTAGAAACAAATCACATGTGATTTGACTTTTGACTTCTCGCGACTGTTTATTTTCGGATCTGACTTACTTGGGTGCTTGGACGCTTTCGGGGTCATATTGAAAACACCAAGTCTCGTCATCAGTAACAATGCTGTACTTGATGTTTGGGTCCTTTTTTGACTCTTGAATCGAGTCCTCGCTATGTTACACTAGGAGCAAATTTTTGGTCATCAGTAAATTTGTTATTACATTCGTGAGTCTTTATTTTTCGGTCAAAATGCGATAAAGTGAATCATTGATATGTTTAAATCGATTGCCATGTAATTCAACAAAGATTTTAGCGCAAGTTTTATAAATTCACACAAAATTTCAATGCTACTTGGTGTAATCACGAAACTTTTCTGACCTGGATGTTCGTCGTCCATGATGTCCTCACGAACTTCTTTGAATTGTTGTCTTGAAATTTTTGAATTTATTTTTCCGTACTCGCGTCAAATATAGAGATTTTGAAAAAGAATCGTTTACTTTGCGATAAACCACAATTGGAGTCTTTATCATTCAATATCAATGTCATGAATACCTTAAATATGTGTCCGTTAAAGATCTTCAATTACTATTGTAGAAAACTTTGTTTGTTGTGTTATTTTGTAAGTTACATAGAATTTCAATTTGAAAGAGATTTCCCTGTTAAACAGAATGTCGTCATTGATCGAACAAGCTTAATATTGTTTTTGGTTTCTCAATAAAATAACGATAATTTTAAGGTTGTGGTGAATAGCTCAGAACGTCCAATTTATCTAAAACTTATGACTATTACAGTCTCTTAATCTTTGGTAAATCACGAAGTTAATATTCTTTCGGGTCCGGTTTAAGTTTCTGTTCTCATTTGATGAACGTTTCTTTTCTTTTATGATTGAACACAATTACAAGAAAACATTTATTAAAGTTAAAAAATGGTAAATTTAACACTTGTAAATAATTGGCAATGCTGTTTCTTTTATTATTATTATTATTGGTATTATTGGTATTAATTTATTATACACAAACACACATTTAAACATTATTAAATTAGTTGTGATGCAGGAGTTTTGGTTAAAAAATATTCCTGATTTTGTGGAGTTTTATTGTATTTTGTTTGTATTACGAACGAAACTCACCATTTTATAGTCATCGATTTTCGAGATTGATCGAAAGAAACATGTTGACATAGACATATGTTGCCAAATTCTCTAAAATATTATGTATATCAAAATTTTTCATTTTTGTTTTTAACAAATTTGCTTTTTACAATTGAATAATTTTTGTTTTGATTTAACAGAAATAAACTGTTGTTAATGTAGTAGTTTTGCTTCTATAGAATTCTTAGAAGATGATTTTTTGTTAAACAATTTTAAAGGATCCTTTTTTTATTTATAAAGAAGAGACGTAATTAATTTAATCTTAAGCTTAAAAAATTCTTATAAATTTGCTTTTTATACTTAAAATACAAAATTTTTTGATGAAATTTGATTGAGTACGAAATGTTTAAAGAAATATTGTTAAAATAATAAAACTAAAAACAAAAAAAAAAAAAAATCAAAAATAAAATAAATTATTAAATAAAATATTGTATAAAAAATGAAATAAAAATGTCTGTATGGATCTCATTGAAGTTGAACTAAAGATAAAAAATACAAAAATATATATATACGAATTTATTGGATAGTGAAGTGCGAAATGATTATGTTCTTATTACCACTCATTAGCATTAGAGACAGACACATGAAGACATGTACAAGGCACAAGAAAAAGGTTCACATTTATTGTAATTTCTTCAAAACACAAAATATATTTTTAAATCCTTACAAAACACCAAGAAAATAATAAGACACTTGAGTTATTTTACTAAAATGTCACATGATGCAATGATTGTGACAAATACTTTGCTGATATTTTGGTATATCAGTCATTCATGTGGATAGTAATGCGAAAGCCCGGTTTTCTAAGGTAGGCGAGCAGTGAGATGCAAGTAGATACAAAATAATTGCAGCATTACTTCCTACATTTATGACGAGTAAAGAGAATATAGAAGGACCGAAGTTTATGTTCTTCCTTTCTTTATTAGTAGCCTTGTAATCAAAAGTTTATACTAGTGTTATGTTGTTGTTTCATTTCCTAAATTTGTATCTGAACTTATTAAATCTTTATATTCAGAAATTCACTCATAAAGGGCATAGCAATTTTTATATATATAATATATTTTTTTTATTATATAAAATTTAATTTAATTTTCATTTATAAATATATTTTTTGCTTTTGTTTATGTTTTATTTGTTGATTGTCAATATAAAAATGCATGCCACACACATTTCCAATCATTCAATACATTTTTTTATATAATTTAATTAACTCAGTGAAATATATATTATTTTTTTGTTTTTTTGGTTCTATTTTCACCTTTCCATTTTAATTCATTTTTTTTATTGAAAAATTAGTTTTTTTGTGCTAAATATTGCTAATTTATTATTATTTATATTTAGGAGAAATATAAAAAAAGTAAAGAGAAAAATATTAAATAAAAATGCAAAGAAAATAAATTTATAATTATGTAAATTATTGAGATTATTAAACAAAAAACAAGGAAAAGGGAGAAAATTTATTCCATGTCACATAATTTTATTTACGATAAAATTTATTATGAAAAAAAAAGACAATTAAAGCACATAAATTACATTGAAGTCATATTTTTTGTTTTTTGTTTTCATACCAATAAAATATTGTAAATTAAATAAATTAGGAAAAGTAAAACAAATTTAAAAATAAAAATTATCAAATGCTATAAAAATTAAAATTAAATAATAATATTGACGGAGACACGACATCAATCGCATGTTTTTTTTTTTTTTGTTTCATATTTAAAACACTTTGGCACAAACGCATATATGAATGTATGTAAATATAAGGATATTTATATATATATAAATTAATATTATAAATTATTATAAATATAAGTATTATATTTAGTATAATTAACAGTAATAAATTGCTTTTCAATGATTTGTTTTTTGTTTTTTTGAATATTAAAGACTTTATTCTGTTTTTGTTTTTATAAAGTCAAGAGAATTGAGTTGAGAGAGAGAATTACAGAGAGAGAGAGAGAGAGAGAAAGAAATAAATTTAAACAAATTTATTTAATTTTTAAATTTGAGAGAAACAGCTAATTAGTTTTAGAAACAGATAGATTGAGATAGAGATAGTTAGTTACATAGATAGACAGAGAGATTAGATTAGAATAGAATAGAATAGAATAGAATAGAATAGAATAGAATAGAATAGAATAGAATAGAATAGAATAGAATAGAATAGAATAGAATAGAATAGAATAGAATAGAATAGAATAGAATAGAATAGAATAGAATAGAATAGAATAGTATAGAGAAGAGTGAAAGAGATCCAAAAGACATTTTAAGAAATAATAATAAGAAATTCATGTTTTTATATTACATTTCTGTATTCATAAATTATAAGATTAAATTAATGAAATAATTTTAGAATTTAGTCAACTGAATGTTTCAAACTATAAAAGAAATAGTAAAACTAATATACAAATTCTAATTTAGATTTCAAATTATCATACATACTCAATAATAAAATGATTGATTGTTTCAGTTTGATATACAGAATTCGTATTAACTATTCTCTACCATGTTTATTCAACATTTCATTTTTATCATATGGTATATTCTATTCTTTATCCGATAAGAGTTTCAAATATAAACGGATTCTCTTCGTCATGTAGAACATGTAATCCATAATTCTAAAGTGATGATTTGATTTTTTCCTTGAGAACATTTATTACAATTCACCCATTACTTACAAAATATTAAAGTATACTATTTATTAAAAAAGAGATAAACACTTCATTTGAATGAAAGTTTCCAAGACAATTTAATCTTTGACTTTGTGCTAATTTGTAAAATGGGCACTATTTCTAATAAAATAATGAAAAACTTTTAAAATTAAACTGAAATTGAATAAAAATATCATTCACATAACAAAACTTTGTTCGAGTTTTGAACTGCATTTGAAATATTATCATAGTTTATTCGAAGTTCTAAAATTTGATAAGGCATCTTTAGAGATATCACTTATATGATTTTCGTAATTTTCTTTCTTTCTTTAACTTTTTTGAAAAGAAAATGGAAGTCATGTTAGTCACTGATAATGTAGCTTGCTATAGGTGAAAGAATTTTTAAAATCGATAAGGTGATTTTTTAGGTAATCCATTACAAACAAAGTATAGATTTGTATAGATACAGAAATATTTGATTATCTTCTCACTGAACAATCACTCATTTTATTATAATTCTTTTGATTATATTTTTATTTTTGTTCTTTTCCAAATCCATTCATAATAATAATAAATAATAATATGAATTATTTTTAATCTTAAATTTTCTAATCGATAAAAAAAAAAGAAAAATTTAAGAATTAAAAGTAAAAATAAAAAATTATTTCATTACATTGAAAAACATCGATAGTCAAACGTTTTATTTTAAATACCAATATCATAGATTATTAATAAATAGTATACTCGTATAAAGTAAATTTTGTATTTAAAATATATTTATTATTATTAGTTTCATATTTTTTTTTGTTTTTTTGTTTTTAATAAAATAAAATTTAATCATTGTGTGTAGTCATTGTGGTAATTATTACTAAATTTACTGTTATTACTTGGTTAGTATTGTTATATTTTTTTAAGGGCTAATAAATATTAATGACAATAATTTAAAAGAAATCGCCCTACAGAAGAGAAGAGAATTTGAAATCTCTGGGTGTGAATGGTTGACAAGGAGAAATAAAGTTCAACTTCCTTGTTGCTTTCCTTAGTTCACAGTGATAGAGGAACTTGAACTGGGAATCACGACAATTGGTTTGTAAGTGAATGGTTTTCAAGTGAAAAGGAAACCACTTAAATTGAACAATGGAATGAAAAAGTAACGACCCAAAAGTAAAAGAATTGAGTTAAACAACCTCGCGAAATCGTTATCAACATAATCATCATCATCATCATAATCAATATGACTGACAAAAGCCTAAAGTTTTTGCATTTGGTTTGGATTTATTTTATTTTAATTTTTTATATATTTTGTTGTTTTTTTTTTTATGGACTTTGATTGATTTGGTTTTACTCGAACTGTGCGCACTTACCATTGTCACATCATCGATTTTCGATATACTTCTAACGAATATGTTGACGTGCACATAAGCGGGACCATCTGAAGAATATATATGCAATATCGAACAACGTATAGTTAAACGTAAACACACATTTGATTGTCATTTATTATGTATTTCATATTTCATTTTATAGTTTATTGTTTGATGTTTTGTTGTTCTCGCTATAAAACTACAATATAAAATGATTTGCTAAAATTTAATTGAATTGAAATATGTAATAGGTATTTCCTGGATTCTGCCTCGGCTTTTCTTTAATCCATTGGCTTTATTGCAATACAATTGCATGGGTATTTTCTTTTGTTTTTATCAATACTTATTTTCTTTTGTATTAATAATTAGTACGCCTGCTGAAATAAAGTTTAGTAGTTTGTTTGAAACAAACAGATTGTTTCATTTTTATATATCTAACATAGTTTAATGGTTATAAATACTGACTGAACTGACTACATAGTACATAAGGTTTTTGTTTCTTTGAGTTAAAGTTTTCATTTTTGTACTTAAAAAATAAGCTAAATTTTTGTTAGTTAATTTAATCTTTTTTATTTTTTTAGCTTCATAGATAATAATATTATAGATTCTATTATAAAATGCATAAAATATAAGTTTGAGTGAGTATCATTTGTAGTTTTTAAGTTCATAAAAGGAAAATTTTAATGATTGATTGGTTGTTCGTTTTATGGGATGTTCTGCAACTGAGTAAATTGAACTGGTCATTAAAATTTTAAACGGTTGATTGATTTAAATTTTTTTATTTATGCAATTAAAAACAGGCATTCTGCGTGGGAAATTTATAGAAGGATAATGAAATCATGCCTTGGAGACTTGGTCTATGATATGATATAAACTAGGTGATCTCTTAAAAAATATATATTATATATTAATAAGAAACTTGATCAGCCCAGAAAAGGGATTTGCTTTCGTTCTTCTATGTCAAAAAGCATCTAGTCCCACTGTATTTGGTTCTCTTTAGTCTATAAACAAATCTAATGAAACAATCATTTTGATTAACATACTTTAGATTAGGGAAAGAAAGGTAAGCGGCCTCGATTTCTTATTATAAAGGGATTTTCAATAGGAAAGTCCTAACCTTTCATCTGTAAACCATTTTTTCACATCTGATTACATAAAAATGGTCAGTAGACTTGTAAATTTCATCGTTTACAACTCAACAATGCATTTGTTGTTTAATTTAATGCCACCGGTTCAGTGCTCCATCAACTTATACTTGCCATTGATTCACATTTTGGCGAGAAAGTCATCTTCATCGACGAAAAGCATTTTTGGATCAATTGTTAATAAAGAAAACTGTGAGTTTTGAGGGACCGTGAGATATTGGTAGTAGCTGTGTGGTCCGGAATGTAGGTCGGCAGTCAATAGAGAGCATCAAGCAACAAGTGACGATGTAAGACCTCAAGTGCTACATTCGGGCCGAAATTATGCGCCCAAGTCATCCAAAATTGCAGAATTCGTTTGAAGGCCTGCCAGCGCATATTCCAGTATTAATTGACTCAAGAATTCCAAGATAAATTACCAAATTCTGTTGGGTACAGGGACTGACTGATTGAAATTAGTCTATCACAATGGCATGATCTGCTGTCTCCTCCTGTTCATTACACAATCTTCATTGGTTGTTTCGATCGGCATATTATTATGTAAATCTTGATCAGACAACAAGACTACAACAACAAATCGATTGTTTTTTATAAGTAGATCATCACAATACTAGTCTGTAAAATATTTTGTACTGTTTATAATACAAAGAACCTTGGGTCGGAGAATATAGTAGAATGGCATTTCTCTGTGATAGGCAATGCATAACAACTTTAGTTTGAATAGTCTCCAATAATTGAATTGTCAAATAAACCACTGATGGTTTCTGTTCACATGGGTTACATATATTGAAAATATTTATCCAATTTTATATGAATCATTAGTTCTATTAAAGAAATTCTCTGCATATCATCTCTGGCTGACAGATATCAAATTGTTTTAAGATTTCTTATTGGACTCTATATTACTTTTCATTCCACACACTGAACACCTGTTTTCTTAAAGTTCCTTTTGATCCAATTAACAGTTCGCTACATTAAATGTTAGATTATGATCATGTTAAACAGGGTCGAAAACATTCAAGAAATTATTAAAAAAATGAAATAAAAATTAAAATGAAGTTACAAAAAAAAAAAAACAAAAAGTTCATGGAATTAAAAGAGAGAAAGTGAAGTTATTATGAAGAAAATAAATTTTCAAAATTATTACTATTATTTATATTAAAATTAAGTGTTGCTTTGTTTTTTTTTTTTTTACTATTTTTATTTGATTTCTTTTTCAGTTTCTTTTCTAAATTGGAATCATTTTATGAAGTGATTCTAGGCTTGATTACTTTAGTGCATGGCGAGGAGATATTTTCTTTTTTTTTTATTTTCACTTATATTAACACAAAAAAATATATACGAAATAATTTAACATATTTAAAATTAATAATAAATTGCAACAAAAAATTAAACTAAAAATTATTCCATAGCAAAATGTTAATATTTAAAAATTTTAAATAAATCAAAGTTTAGTGAGTTAATTAATTCAAAAAAAATTAATTAATGGCGGAACATCAAGTTAAAATTAATCAATCGGTTTGCAAACGATTTATTAAGTTAAATGTCGGAAAGAGGGTATCAAACTTTCATTACCATCATCATCATCATTATTATTATATCATATAGAAACTTCATTAATATGTAAGTGGTATTTAGGTAAATTGATAATATGAGCAGATATGGATATTTTAATATTTTTTAATATTTATTTTATGTATGAATTTTTGGTTTTTTATTTAAGCATTTTTTGTTTTTATATAAATTTTAAATTTAATCTATTTATTGTATGGAATGTTATGTAATAAGAATATTGCATGTTGCATGTTGCATGTTGCATGTTAATATAGATGTATGTATGTTATGTAAGTATATGTTGCATATGGTAAATATGTATGTATGTAGTATGTATATAGTAGAATATATACATATATATTATGCATATCTCTAGATTGTATCTGATTTTATTTCAATCTAAAACTGAAAGTATGCAATAAATATATGTAAGTAAGTTTATATGTAAGTAACATGTTAACTAAGTAAGTAAGTAAATGTGATAAGTAAGTAAGGCAGCACACTTCATATCAACTCAACTCAAACTCAGTTAATCTAATCGTCTTTTTAGTTTCAAATTTTGATTAGGCATGGGATTATGTAAGTAAGTAAGTAAGGAAAGTATTATTATGTATTTATTTAGAAAAGCAGCAGCAGTTTTTTTGTCATATCAATGCAAGTAATTCCAATATAATAAATGCTGAAAGTTATTTTAATTTTCATATGAAGGTATGAATAACTGTCACATTACATGGCTTTGTTCTGAGGCAGATCAATTGATCTAAAAATGTTTAATGATACAAAATTTGAAGGTTGATATATTCATATAAATTTCTGCTATAAAAAAATTGTAATTTCCAAGAATGCTACATTACGAAACTACATTGCTTTATATAAAAAATATCCACAATATTGGAGATATCGGCTTATTATTATTAGTTTAAATCTACATGCAGTATTCATAAGTATGATATTTTAGCTGTTTTTATAGAAATTTGACTACAAAAACCATTTCTGCATTAAATTATTTCCCCCTGCTGGAAGTGTAAAAACCCTGAGAGAGACGCCAGTGGTAGCATAGACTATTGTTAGGGTCTCCCATGCCGATAAGATAAAAGGCATAGACTGAATCTAAGAGGAGACCAAATTAGGCATCCAAGTTGGCAGTAAGGCTTCTTGATTATCTTGATTCTGTCTATTCTATCGTATAATAGAAAGTCTTTATTGAGTTTATTAGTTTATTCTGCATTGTCGAATTGCCACTTTGTCATGACAGTGAATCTTGAATTCGTTGAATCTTGGAGAACCCAAGTCCCTTGTGAGGTTTAGATTGTCTATTCTATCCTATGTTAACATTATTTAAATATCTTCATATTGGGTTATTCGAAAAGTAATTTCGTTTTTCCGCATTAAGAAGATTCAATCGAAATATTTCACTGCCATCTTCGCACTTAAGCCATAAATCATTTCATACATTTTAACAGCTGATCTGAAAAGGATGGTTTTGGTAACAAATATGGAAAGTGTAATGCAGGATTTTAGGCATATTGTATTTTACTTTTATATCAACGAAAAGGTAAAAATGCTGCTTAAAAGCAAGAAAAAAATAATCCGATGTGTGTTGCCAATATGCCAGTAACAAAAATGATTTGCACAATTTTAATCCGGCAATTTTAATGTTGAGAGGCACCACGTTAAAGCTGATATAAAGACAATGTATAGTCGTTAATTGATACAAACCGGTGGAAAACTTCTCTTGAGATCACTGAGAGATTCAATTTATTGAATTCTACCGGTTTGGATCATTTGAAACACATCGGTTTTATCTTAAAGCTGGGCAAATAGGTTCCCCATGGATAGAAATTTTGTGCATTGCGTTGATGTCAGCGATTAGCTTCTCAAACGTTAAGAATATGATTCATTTTTGAAGGGCATCTTCACTGGAAATGAGAATTGGATTGTCTATGACAATGTACTTCTATCGGACAATAAAACAATCAGTTCAGAAGTATTCCGTCGTCAGCTGGACAAATTTTCTTTTAGAATAGGCCAGAATTGATCAATAGCAAAGATGTAGGTAATATTCCACCAAGATAATGCCAGCCGTACTACTGCCAGAAAGATGACAAAAGGTATTGGATTCGAATGAACCATATATATTTAAATAAAATATTAAATAACTATAAGAAAATCGTAAATAAAAATCATAAAAAACCAGAAATTACTTTCTGAACAACCCAATTTTATTAAGCTCTGTTCCAATAGCCGGGTAATATTCTACCAATGTAAAAAATTCTGTAATTCTTCATAGGTCAAGGTTTCAATGAAATTTATTCTTGATTTATCTGATGATGTAATTTTTATCTCAAAAAATTCAGCATTTGTTTATTATTGAAAATATTTGCAAAATAAGTACTGCAATACAATGCAAAAATGGAGTATACGAGTATATTGTATTGTATAATGCATGTAAGTATATTTGTGTGATGTATGTATGTATGTAAAGGTACATATATTGTACTTGTAAGTAGGAAGTATGTATATAGTATAGAGTATATAATATTATATTGTAGTATAAAGGATGTGTTAGTATGATAAAATTAAGTATTATAATAAATAACACATTTTATGTGAATTTTAGTTTATATTTTTGGGTTTTGGATATTTTTTTTTTGTGTTTTTTTTGTTCAACTAACAAATCTAATAGAATCTCAAATTAACATTGAACTAAGTAGTAATTTATGATATCTGATATTTTTCAACTGGCAAATTTTATAATGCTTTTTAAATGGTTTGGTTTTAATTATTATTTTTGTTTTGCTTTCATGTATTTTTACTTATTCAATAATAAATAGATTTTGAAGAAGAAACAGAAACAACGCAAATATCAATTTTTGAACATTTTGGGGGAAAATATGCATTTAATTAATAAATTGTAGAACACAAAACACTAAATTCTGTTTTCCGTAATATGTTTTTACCTTTCACACAACACAACAATAAATTTATTGTTCAGTGCCTATGGATTCTTTGTTTATGTTTGTAACACACATGTGGAGAAAATTATTTGAAATCATTTGAATACACGAGAATTGGATGTTCTATTCTAAAAATATATGGAATTGAGATATTTCAATATATTTTCCTTCTGATTTCTTCTATTTTGTTAATAGAGTTTGTGTAGAATTCCTGATCATCGGATAAATCTAATACTTATGACAGTAAAATATAGTTTTAATTTAAAATTAGAGAGCTCAAACTTTGTGTAAAAAAACAATCGGACTAACAGAGGAACTATGATATGATAGACCTCATATGTAAACCTATGGATACCGTCCATAAAGAGTTTAAAATACTCTTCACGTAGTGAATACTTAGTATTATAAGTTTGTCATGAAGTTAGTAACAAACAGAAAGATCCATTAAAATTAAGGTGCCTATTAGAAAACCTTTTTTGTTTATTGCACTATTGAACTGAAATTTGGACACTTTAAGTTTCTAACCAATATCCACCAAACGTGCAAAATTCAGGACCCTTGGCTTACAGGATCGTATAGCTTTCAAACAAACACAAATTGAAATTCATGTTGTTATAAGAAAACCTTATCGTTTCTTGCACCATCGAATGGAAATTTAAACACTATAAGTCTTTGACACATGTCCACGAGCCATGCAAATTTCAAGACCTCAGGATTACCGGATTTTGTTCCTTTTATACAAATATTACAGTTTCAATGTAGAAATGCAGTATGAGTACTGACTCCACACTACGCATAAGTCAAATCAATAATGGAAAATTTCTTTGAAGAGTATGACAACTTAGACTTTCTTTTATTTTTGGTATATACTTGACTACAATCTTGTTCCCTTCAGTATACTAAAAGGCTCTTATAGATCGAAACATCTATTGTATTAACAAATTTAAAGATTTTCAGTATGTATCTTCTTTAGTGATCTATTGGGGATTTTAAAATTCATTGACACTTGACATTTTGTTTAAAAAAAAAAAATGCAATTGATTTAGTTTAGTCAATAAAAATTGTCTGGTTGTGTGCAAGGTATACAAAACTTCGATGTAACCGAAGTTTATTATAAATATATTTTTTTGTATAGTATTCCAATTTTGGTTGATTTATTTTGAAATTGGTGAATAGAATAGAGTGATAGATAGATATAGAGAAATTAATAGAGAAGAGGATAAAGATAAAACCTTCAAAAGCTGCACGCTAATTATGACATTGAATTGAATCGAATATTGTATTTAATAAAATGGATTTAACTGATTTGATCTGATAAATTGTTTTTGTAATTGGAGGTGTGACAGAAAGGGACTCCTGATTTTCAATTTTGTTTTTTATTTCTTAGGTTTTTGTTTTTTGTATTTTACTCTCAAACTTTACTGCAACTTACCATTTTAATGTCACTAATCGTCATAATACTGCGTACGAAAAGATTGATTCTGACTATAGCGGGACCATCTGTTCGATATTGGTAGTATGATTGATTAAACATTGTATATCATATATATTGTAAGTATATATTGTAGTATTATAAAAGAGACTCATATATTTTCATTGTTTTGATTTTGCTGCTGTTTTTTTTTTTTTTTTGGATTTTAAATTTAAATATAATTTACAATTAATATCTAATAGAACTTAAACACTAAAATGTCACTAAACTATATTTTAGTATTGTATAAGAAGTAAATGAGCGACGAAGAAGGCCTTTCAAATTTCGATATGATTTTATGTGATATTTTGTGCTTTTTTCTTAAATTCATTGGTCGAATGTGTGTTTCATAGAATAAAGGAGATAGTTTTTTATACATAAAAACTAATGTAGATTGTATATTATTTTATATAGATTAAAAAATATATATTTTATTTAAAATTTTTTATAATTTTTTTTTTTTAATAAATCTTAGAACAAAAAAACTTAAAATCTAAAAACATTAGAATTAAAATAATAAATTTATTTAAACAGAAAAATATACAAAAATAAAATATTGTAAATAAATAATAAATTATTTGTTAAATTTATAGAATTTATAAATTGCTTTAGATTTTTTGTTTGGAAATTATTATTTAAAATTATGGAATAGAGAAAAAATATCATACCTGTGCCATTGATTCCTGAAGGGCGAATACGAGCATCATATTTGCCTGCACCTAAAATTTGATCTAAGACTTTTTTCTCCTTTTCTCGGAAATTTATTTTGGCATTATTAGCTCTGAAATTATGATAATTGTACGTAGTAGCACGTAGAATATAATATAGAGAGATTTTGTTTTAGTGATTATCATCATCATCATCATCATCATTATCAATATCAACATCAATATCATCAATATTTGCATATCAACATAATCATAAGTTAAGTAATAATAATAATGAAATATTATTATTAGAAGTAAGTAAAAGAAAGTGGAAAAGTGTTTTTAATTTTTTAAATTTATTTACAGCAGAAAAACATAGAATGTGGGAATACAAATAGAGATTTGAGAGATAGACAGAGAGATAGAGAGAGAGAGAGAGAGAGAGAGAGAGAGAGTAATAGAAAGTGAGTGAAAGAAAGTTAGAGAGAAAGTAAGAATTTGTTTTTAGTTGTGTTTTTATACATTTTTTTTTAATTTATTTTTTTAAGAAAAGACAATTGAATAACAAAAAAAATTGAAAAAAAAAAAACTTAATTGAATTGAATTTAATTTAAATGCCAATTAAACACAAAGCTTGAGTTTGAGTCTTGAGTAAGAGGAGGGAGGAGATAATTTTTATCATATTTTCTTATGTACAAAATTGCGTGTTGCCTTAATTCACATAGAAAGTGTGAAAGTTTAAAGAAGAAGTTTATAGTTTAAGAATCTGACAGATTGATAGAAAGTGTGTTCATTGATTGATTCGATTCGATTTGATTTAATTAAGTTCTGCGTGCTCATCCCAGTGCCACATTTATCACAAGCGAAGACATAGCTATTGAGATTATATGTACAAGATACATTCCTTCAAAGTCCTTTAGTTCGAAAAGTCTATTGTTTGTTGTTTAGTTGCTTCTAATAATCTCATAGCTATGACATTCACTTGTTTGGCAAATAATTCCAAAATTTATGCTCCGACAAAAATTAAAAAAATATTATTTTATTTAATTATTGTTTGTATCATCATCATCATAATTATTAACATTATCATCATCATCATCATCATCATTACTATCATTCACATTATCACAAAAGTGTATTTAGTTAGTTAGACATAAATTCTAGTAGTTTTGATTCAAGTATTCATTTATTTAAAACTCGTTTCAAGTACGAGTACAACTACAACTACAGACTACTCGTTGAATGTTTAAGTGTGTATGTATTAATGAATCTAAGTATAATAAGTATATATTGTATGTTGTATCTATGTGAATGTTTGTGTAACAGTGTGTGTGTGTGCATGTAAGTGGTTATGTAAAATATCTGTTTATGCAAGAAAGGATGTTGTTGTGTTGCTTGTTGGTTTGTTGTTGGTTGCTTGGTCGCTTGGTTGGTAAATATGAGTTAAAGCAAGTTAAAAAGCGAATGAGCGAGCGGTTGGGCATTGAGTTTTTGGGGCAGGCATTAATTAATATCACAGGCAAGTTCTACTTGAAAAAAAAAAAGATTGCAAAGAAAAAAGGCACTTGTTATTTTTGTCGTTGTATATTGTTGATATTGTACTTGTTGTACTAGTTTTGTGTTTGTCTACAATTTGTATGACCTCTCAGACTTATCATCTGTAATAAATAACAACATGTAGTGTAGTATCGTCATTCAGTCTCTCATTTTGTTCTTCTGTCTGATCATTTGTCCTTCTGTATGTCTGTCTGTCTGATAGTCGCTTGTTGTACAGCAGCAATTGTATTTAAATGAATGGCAATTATATGTCAAGCATTACGGCATATGATATTAAATAAAAAGAAATAAAATCGTAAGAAGAAACTAAAGCGAATATGAAATTTAAAAAAACAAAGGGGGGAAAAATGAAAAGAAAACAACATTTATGAGTAATAAAATATACATTCTATGGATTATTTTTTTTGTTGAAGTACAATATTTTTATAAATAAATAAAAAAAAAGAAAAAGATACGAGAGAATGAAGACAACAAACAAAAAACAGAAACTATAAAAAATAAACATAGTATAGTATTAGTAGGTGAAGGAGGGTAGAAGAAATGTTATCGTGCTTTTGACTGTTTCACTTTATATTTTTTATTGCAATACATTTTTTTTTTTATTTAATATTTTATTTTATATACAATATTTTTTTATTTTTGTTTTTGTACTCACAGGGATGCACTGCACAGACTGGCAAAGTAGAATATCGCCCAGAAGTAGTCCGGTTCCCATGGCTTATTGCGCGCTTTTATGGCGCTATTTGTCTGTCGTTTATTGTTGCTCTTGCAATAACGATTATTCTTTATTTATATTGTAGGTATATTCTTCTTCTTATTATTTTTATTGTTGTTCCTGCTTCCTCCAGCTTCTGTTCTGGTTCTGGTTTGCCAATATTTATCTCTCAGTCGTCTCTTTATTGTATTTGTGAATTTACCATAAAACTGAAAAAGGAAAGTTGTAAAAGAAAAAAACAAAACTTATGAAAATATAATTTGCTTTTACTCTTTTTCACTACTATGTATGTTTTTTGCACTGTTGCAAGCAAGTGCATAAAGTGGCGTGTAATTGTTGTTAATTGGAATAGTGAAGTATGTACAAATATTGAAATTATTTTAATTTATTTCTTCTACTTCCGCTTCTTTTTATCAATTACAATTTGATTTATATTATAAATTTTCTCCATTTATTGTATATTTTAAATGCAATAGATTAATTTTCATTGCATGGAAATGAGGGTGGACATTTTTCAATGGAAAATTTCACACAAAAAACTGGCAGAAATGGGGAGCAATAAAATGTGCAAAACATAAATAACTTTAATACTCCGGAAAGTCATAGAATAGGTTATTTGTGCTCCTTTCTTCGTTTAATATTTAATCTTCTTTTGTTTTTTTATGATATGTTAAAATTAATGATCAGTCCCAGGAATTGGCTTTTCTTGGAATCTCGTGAAAGCTCTATAGATCCGTGAAATTCTCAATCGTATCAGTTTAGCTGTTTTCAAGATATAAACTTGTCAAATTTTCTTCAAATATATGAAAAACCCGACGAACTTTTCAAAAATTATTGCATTCCTTTAGGGTTAAAAGTTCTAATCGAAAAATATATTAAAATCTGCTAGAAATACTAGGCGAAGAGAAATGTCCCATAAAACAAATGTCACATGAACCATAATGAGGAGAACTACATTTTATATGGGTAATCTATCTAGAATTTTGTATGTAACGAAACAATTATAAAAAATAAGTCAATTTAAGATCTTTCCCATAGTCGGAATAAATGAAATTCTGTATATGCTTATCCGGTTATATCTTAAGAACGACTGAACAGATTTTAACAAAACTAATGCCTAATGATAGGTCATGAGAAGGACTGTGTATGCAATAGTATCTGTATCCGGAATTCTATCTGGATAGTAAGTTTAATGGATAAGAAAATGTCAAAGAGATCAAAATTGAACGAGGAGTCCAATAGTTGAAATAGACATAATTTGATTATATTGAGAAGAGAAACTACTAAACTTTTTAAAGACTTCAATTTTATATTGATTGATCGAAAGTTATAGCTAAATTCATTCGAACATATTTGATAGCAGGTGGATGGCTTTTTCCAGAAATACTTATTGGCTTTTGTCTCAAGAATGGCATAGTCATAGACTCCCTTTACTGGATCGCTATCTTGTATTGGTAAGGGAGCTTCGTAGATAGGTGTAAGGACCCTGAGAGCTATGACAGTATGATAGGCTTAGGCTATCGGTAGATTCTTCCATACCGATAACGCGATAAGCATACAATGAAGCTTTTTAAAGTACTGGGAATCGGTAGGCTTAAACAGGAAATATCGGTTGTCTCAGACATTGCAGTACGAATTCCAACCCAAATCATTTCACGAAATTCTGATGTCCGCTGGCTACTAAGACGCAATTTCATGCTTCTTTCTTTGCGTTTTTGTGAAATTCTCGGGCTTATGCGCATAAACCAGAAACAATTCTTGATGCTAAGGTTGAGATCCAAAGCCATCAGTCAAAAAGCTATCGAAAATTTCATGAAAAGAGTAATGACCTGTCAAAAGAGCTGCATAATTCGTGTTTTTATTTTTATATAAAATAGTGCACTCTAATTGTATATTTTCATTGAAGTTTGAACTGAATTTGATTCAAAAATTCTTACAATCAAAGTTTATGGTTCTAACAGTAGTTTCAGCAGCAAAGAAAACATAGATACTTTCAAGGATTAACTTCAAAATCTTTGTATCTACGACAAATTGTTTACAAAGATGTAAAAGTTCATTTTAGGTTATTTACATACTCGTAAATGCAAAGTTAAAGCATACACAATACTTGGAATATCTCGGACTTAGTAGTAAGTAACTGTAAAAGTTTTATATTCTGTAATCATTAACAAATGCCAACATGGAAATGCTTTAGCTACTTTAATACCAAACTATTGTAGATGCAATAACATAAGATATCATCTACATACGAGTATGTATTTATACTAAATGTTTGTTCAATGCCTTGTTCGTTTGTTTGTTTGTATATTGCATCTTGTAGATACTTTCTCTTCTATGCTTTAATTTAGATAGTGGTAGTAGTAGCAGTAGTAGTTGTAATAGTAGGTCGTGTCCTACTATTTCGAATATTCTGATGCTTTTAAAAAATTCTACCATTTTGAGTGAAGTGAAGAATTAAATTAAAAGCCTTTTAAGCATTTCACTTTATTCTACTCTACTTTACTTTACTGTACTTTTCATTCGCTTTGAAGCTTACGCACTTCAATTATGTGTAATATTTTTTTTTGTTCTTTTGAGCTCAGCTGCCCTTTCTTTGATGGTCTTTCTTTCGATCGATACTATGTATACTTTAGAATGCAAACAGAAGAGCTGCGCACAAGTAAGCAAGCAAGCAAAAGGATAAGGAATTTCCTTTGAGTAAAATAAGTGAAGTGTTCATGTTTTCGACTTAATTACAAAATGCGTAAAACAACAACATAAAATCTTTGCAAAGAGAATGTAAACAGATGCTCCACCAATAAACTGTAGATAAAATGAAAGGACGGACATAGAATGATTCGACTGACTTTCATCAGAAATTATCATTAAATTTCAATTAAAATGAAACTCAACTCTAGAAAGAAGCATGAAAGAAAGAACAAAAAAGAAAACAAACTAAAATGAATGGAAGTTTTAAATTACATTTTATATTTCATGTAATAAATCACATCCTTTAAGATTATAAAACCAGCAATTTAATTTCAGATTTCTTCATTCAACGATTTGAATACATTTTCAATGAATGCAAAAGTATCTTTTAACTGTAGTAAAACAAATAAATACGAGCATTTTACTTAGTAATACAAATTGTATATTTCCGTTTATTATTTCGCATAGTCGCACATTAATTAAAAGACAAAAAAAAAAAAAACAAAAAAGAAACCCCTTTCATCAAATGAGAAATTTCCTAATTATTTGCATGATAATTAGATGACATGGTCATATTGTCAAATGAAATACAATAGATACAAAGATACTTGCTTTGCTTTGCTTTGTTTTGCTTTGAATGCATCAAAATCGTTTGTGTTTGTTGAACTGTAAAGTAATTAAAGCTATTAATCTAATCTAACATGAATTGCTTTCTACATAACAAAATACTCGCAATAATGTAGAGGATATCTCATCATAATTGACATGTGACATGAGTGCTCCCGTTTTAAAGCAGCGCAAATGGATCTCCCAGCAGTTTACAAGAGATTGTTAGGCGTATGATCTCTTCTATGGAGGATTGGGTATTCTTCTCTGATAATTATGTGCCTTCATATCTCCCCCTCCAGGAAATTCTTCTGAGTTTTATAGTTTTGATGTATAGAACTCATATTCCTGGAGGGAACATTATTTTCATTTATAATTTGTGATCCAGGTAATCCTCTATAAATTGGATTTCTTGGCTACTACATGAATGAAAACAACTTGGGCCACCAACCCATGGACTTTTTGGAGTTCGAATTGGTAGTACCTTGGGTACGAAATCTGACCAGAGGCTAATTTCTGGTACCACGGGTGGTCAGGAGCCCACGGAACTTGTAATAACTCGACGTGGAGTTGCGTTATACAACCGGGTGCTGTGACCCAGAGAGCAGCAGAGGTTTAAGATGGGCCTTGCTCCCCACCAAGGAGGGAGTCATATTTACCAAAATGAATATGACTCTAATTTGGTACCTGCGGATATATATCCAAGGGGACGTTGATCGACGTTTCTCAATCCGTGTGCTTGGCACCGTGTTCTTGAGTCTTTTTACAGACAGGTGAGCACGTAAAACACCGGTACTTCATTGTGCCTTCATATCAAAAAACTTAAAAACAGCGAAAGTCTTCATGCCTTCTTCTGCTCTCATAGAAGTGTTTAAAATGATTAAATTTAAAAGTCTCAGGGTTCATTCCAGAATTATAATACATTTTGATGTAATGAGGATTATGTAAACAAGAAAAGGAGACACCAGAAAATTTCCATCACTGTGATGCTTTAATTGGAACCAGATTCCGATATCTATGTGACCAGTTGCTCTTTTCGTAGAATTATTAAAATTTTCAGTATTCAAAAATTTTTATTACTTTGTTTTATTTCTATAAAACCAATAGTAAACCTTAATTCTTCTTAATTCTAGTTATGGTTAAACTTGAAGCACAAATAATTTGATGTAATTTATTATAAAACACAAATGGGATATTAACCTTAAAATGTACATCATCAATAGAATTAAGACTGACATGACTACTAATCTAATGGAATTAACAGTTTAACAATTATTCTAATGAAGATCTCATTATTAAAATGGATGCAAATTTCCCAAAAATTATTAAAAACAAACAAAAGCTACAAACAAAGGATTTTTCTATTGTGTGAAGCACACAGCACTTCAAGTGCAGAATCCACTCCACTCCACTGCACTCCGCTCTACTACACTTCACTCAACTCAATGAATGTTGAATTGAAAATGAAATGCAAATGTTACAACATGCAATTAAATAAATCCTTTATAGGCATTTTGTGCACTTCATTGTGTCTACGTGATGAACACACAACATGACATTGCAACATTTTGCCACCACAAACATCATCACCATCATCAACATCAACACCAACACCAGCACAACACCATCATCATCATCTACCTACATTGCCATACAGAGCAAATGAGTGAATGAGTAAAAGAGTGAGGTAATATGCAATGTTATTCAGTTTCGCTTTTGGTTTTTCGTTGTCATTAAATGAATGTGCCGTGCCGTGCCGTGCCGCTTACTGATATCCGCCATTGCCAATGATAGCCAACCAGGCAGTCAGGCATCCTTCCATCCTGCCATCCAGTGAGTCAGTCATCATCATATGCAAACGTAATGGTGTTGGGCTTTCGCTTTTGGTTGGTTTTGGTTTCAACTTTATTCGTTTCGGTTATTTTTGGCTTTCATGGATGTTTCACGCTATTTCCATGTGGCATGAGCCACAAATTCCTACTTAACCATTCAGCAAATGCAAACGTCATTCATTTTGGTCATTCATATGCTCATTCATTTGGTGGTTCAGTTTTTTTTTTTATTCATTCACTCACTCACTCGCGCATTCAGTCATTCATTTACTCAATCCTTCATTGATGCATTCAATTCAGCCATGCGTTCATAGAATGTATTCGTTAACATTTGTTCGTTCGCTCGTTCGTTCATTGAATGTAAATAATCAATTTGAGGATTCATTGAAAATGAACTGAAATTATTATCAGTGGCATGCAACATAGCAGCAGCAACAGGCACGATACATGAGACGCGACTTACGGCACAGGGACGAGAGAAAACGAGCAAAATGAATGAATGAATGGCATCAGTTTTAATGTAAACTTCCATTTTCATTTTGGAGGCGTATCAAGTTTCCAATGCAATCCATCCATTGTCATTTTATTCATTGGTTGTTTGATGTACTATGCATGAGTATTTGTGTATTTATGTAGAAGTATGTTTGTATATGTGTGTGTGTGCTCGATAATTGTTTGTAAGTTGTTTCGAATATTTCGTTTCGCTGTTCTGGTTATTCTGGTTATATATTTTTTTGTTTTTGTATTTTTATTGTTCATGTGCAAGGATGCATAAGAATTGCCTTCCACTTACTCCACCAAAGCTCTTTTGGTCTCCATCGAGCACATCGTTCTTTTTGTGTGTGTGTAAGTGTGTTTATTGCATTTTCATTTAATTTTTGTTGCTGACGTTGCAAGCATCAATGACTACTGCTTTCTTACTGATAAACCAACATTCATTCACATACGCAGACACTCACTTTGTAACACATTCACACATACTCGTATGAATATACATAGTACATATACCATAGATACTTTTGCACAGCGGTTGGTTAAAGCGTTCGTTCATTTGTTAACTGCAGCTGACGCATTTCGAGATGAATTGTTGTTACTGTTGCTGTTGTCCTTCATGGTCCTGGGACACCTACTGCTTCATCATGGCAAACTCAGTTAACAATTGTTAGTGAGCTCGTGACTGAGTATCCATGTGTGAATATTTGTGTAAGTATTTGTGAGGTGGTTAAATGATAATAGGCAGCGGATTGAAGGAAACATTTGTGTTTCTCTACTTTTATTTCATTTCATTTCATTTTATCATTTCATTGCATTGTATAAATTTTATCCTTAGTATTTTGGGTTTTTGTCATTATTATTATTATTGTTTTTCTTGTTTTTGTTGTTGCTGCCTTTGTTTTGTCTTTCACACTAAGCATGTGTATGTGTGTGTGTGTGTATCTGTGTGAGTGTAAATGCGTTTGTGGCACTTATGTTAAGTCGACACACTTTCGCCGCAGCTGTTTGAAACACATACACACATACACGATTATGTTGATACACCTACACAGAAGCATAAGCACACATATTTGTCTACATCAATATTAAGCGCTTCTCAAGTTATTGTGACACTGCAAGAAATTCTTACTATAAAATCAGAATCTTTTGTTCATTTTTTCTTTTAATTTTTTTTTTTAAATTTTTTTTTTTTTTTTTTGAATATTTTACGAATATTTTCCGAATTTTATTTGAAGGAATTTTATGCAATGAAATTTTATTTTATTTTTCTTAATTTTTTTTTTTAGAAAACATTTTCTCATTTTCATGAAAAGTTTAGCAAAATTTTCACTGACTGTTGGCCTAACTTAGTTCATGAGAATTTTGTTTATGTTTTTGGAATCAAAAATATGAAAAAAATAAAATAAAATTGTAGTTTAAGTAAGTGAAAGCATATGGAGGAGTTCCAATGAAAAATAATCCTAAAGCTCACAGTAAACAGAAGAAAACAGAAAAAGTTTTGAAAACTCTAAAAAATATACTACAAGAAATGCACAGAAAACTATTTAACGAATCTAAATTTCAAATATTTTTTATTTAAATAGAAATTCTTCAGAATAATATGCAAAGTATTTTTAAACGGGAATGAATCCTTTGAATTGTAATTGAGTGACTTCTTAAGGGTTTATCCATAATCTATATAGAGTTAGAGATCCATTGGATGTTGATTAAGAAGAGCATGCTCTCCCGCATGTAGTTATGACATTCAAGAATGGGGCACAGCTTTGATATGTCACATAAGAAAGTTGGGTGCTACCAGTACTGCAAAATTTAATCTATGAATTATTGTGGGGGGCCTCTGGTACGTTCGTAACAAAACCCATTTGTCCCATATGTTACGAAGACTCTGACTACATGAAAAGACTGAAAATATCTCATCATTATGAACTAATTAAAAGAAAACTTAAAAATAAATCCTTTTGAGTTTGAATTGAGTGAATTCACTACTACGAATTACCAATTTCGTCTGAGGATTGGAAGAACTTTAACAATAGCAAACATCCACAGAGCATCAACTAAGAAAATCACAAGATTCGATTGAAATTTCTGCATTTTCCTTATGTTAGAAATTAAAGTGAAATCTCCTTTACAATTTGAATTACGAGAATTGAGTTTTGATTATAGACCGACAAGTCAATAAGTAGAAAGCTTTTTAATTGCGAGTAAACTTATCGATTTACAGTTCCAGCTTTCATAATTTGGTCTTTTATAAATCGTTTTTTTCTTTAACTTCAATGCACATTTTTATTCCATGACTCAAAATGTTCATAACTTGAATGTCTTCAAAATTGTGCAACCTTCAGTCGAATTTTTGGTGGGAATCCCCAATTATGAATATTATTTTTTTTTTTAGATCTGAATTTAGTCAATATTCTATATGGATAATGAATGAAACTTTCATAGCCTTTCTTGAGGATTTTATTGACAATAAGATTTGCACAGCATGCTTTCTTTCAGATGGCAATATCAGAATCACTTGAATCCAACATCAAATGCCATAGAATTAGAAAACTTAAGGTTTAGTAAATTCAATAAATTTTCATATAACCCCGTTTTTTTCAAAGAATTATTCTAAAATACGAAGACTCCATTGATCGAAATTTTTGAAGTAAGATTACGAAAGATCGACTGCAATTGTATAATTCAACTCAATTCAAAAGGATACCTAAATGAATCGCTTCCAAGGACAATTTGCTAAGAAATCCATCTTTTTCACTGAAAAATAATCAAAGGTAAATTGAATTGAATTGTAAAATGATTAGTATTTTTCCACAATAAAAAGTTGATTCCGAAGAGGCGACAATACATAACCAGTAAATCTCAAGGTATAAATAAGATTTTCTCTTTAAAAATTGTTGTCTCCTTACAATTAATTTGAAATACACTCAATTTAACTTATATAAGACTAAGGCACTCTAATCAATCACCGAAGCGAAGACCATAGAGTTGGCAGTGCTCCCATGAATCTTAAGTTAATCTTACTTAATAAAAACATAAGAATTAAAATAATTCCAAAAATCAAATGAGAATTTCTATCATCCCACAATGAACATTTCTAGTATCTGCGAAAGTATAAAGATTGTCTATGATTGTCTTTAATAATGGAATTTAAGACGACTTTCACTTTTCATTTTTTTCAGTGTCTACCCAAAAAAAAAAAAAAAAAAATGAGTGTTAAGGATTTTCCTTTTGTATTTTTCTCTCTGTCTCTACATAAATTTGAGTGTTTGTATTATATCACATTTTCTCTCAATCTCCTCTTTTTGCCTTCTGCCTTCTACCTTCTGCCTTTCACTTTCACTCTTACTTACACATAATATTTTTTGCCGCTACCAATGTTTCCTACTTTCCCACAGTTTTGTTGTTTTTTTGTACAATATTTTGCGGCTTTATACTTGTATTTTCAGCCGCTTGTAGCTCGTTATGTTGATTGGATTTTTTTCTGAGCGCTTCTCGTACACACATTGATACACGCACTTAATATGTATGCGTGTATGTGTGTGTGTGTGTGTGTGTGTGTTTAGTGTTCGCAGCAGCGGAATAAAGTCAAGTGTTATGTGTACCATAAAGCTGAATTTTCCTTCCAGTTTTTCCTTGTTTTCCTTTATATTTGATTTTTTATTTTTTGATTTTTTTTTTTTTGTTGTTTGTGTTTTTCACTCTTGTTATTTCTTTCTTTTTTCCCTCTCCCACACACACACACACACACAAATTGGTACTCATTCCAGCTCTTTCTCGTTCATTCCTTACGTTAACTTTGTCGCTTTATGTTGCTTTTTCACGAGTTCACAATTTCTAAAATGAAAGTAGTAGCAGCAGCAGTAGTAAAGTAAAGTGGGTTTAGAGTAGCATTTGCCGTTTAGACTTTTGTATAGATTTGCATAAAGTTGTTTTATGTCAAGCATAACAAACTTTTGAAGGCTTTTTATTTGCCATCACTACTCTCTTCCACTTCTTCTTCATGCTGCTTCTTACCTGCTGCTGCTGCTTCTTTTAGTGTTGTTTGCTATTTGCTTCTTAAAGTAAAAAAAAAAAAAAAACAAGTAACAAATTCAGCAAAACTGCGAACAAAAAAAAAACAAACGTAAGAAATATAACAATTTTTTCATTTATATATTTTTTCTTTTATATTTTGTTTACGATGCGTTTTCATACGCCCCGTTGGCTGGCCTAAGTATTGTAGAAACTGAATGAACTGGTCTGGTCTGGTCTTATGTGATGGGGTGATGGTCTCTTCTTCTTCCTCTTCCTTGCGCTCTGTTTAATAAACATTGAAATTTTCTTTTTCATTTTTCTGCATGTTTTCATTCTCATTTCATTTTATTTTATTTATTTATATTTTCTTTTACTTTGTTCTCCCCGCCATTGAATAAAAATGCAAATATTAGTAAAAAGAAGAAATGGCGCTTGCATATACATGTACATCACAAACATCAGCAATTTCCGTTTTACTACTATTTCTTTGATAAACTGACAGGCTCATGTCAGCTCCGTCAGTTAGTGAGTTCAGTTAGTTAGTTAGTCAGTAAATCGCTTCATAGTATGCACTTCTTTGAAAGAAACCCCCTGCCTTTCTGTCTGTCTGCTTGGCTCCCGCCAGTGATGCTTACGTTAGTTGTTCATCAGTCCATTAGTCATAGTTGAGTTGATGAGTATCTGTAGACGACGACTTGCAAAGGTCAAAGTTGATATTAAGTTGGCTCTGTGTGTACACGCGCTCGTTTTCATATCAACAAAACACAACTTGTTTGCCATGTTCCCCGTTCCCTTCTTATGTGCAATCCTTTCTTGTTTTATTTTACAATTTTTAATTTTTTTTTTTGTTGTTGTTTTTGTGATGCTTCAACGTCATCATCATCATCTCATGTCCAACCATGTTCTTCTTCATTCAAAGCAATGACAATGATAACAATGATGACGGAAGGTGACAAGCGATGGCGATGGCAACGCAATACAGGGAACATTCAGCTTTCCTCAAAAGGTCAAAGCTTTCACTTTCATAATTAATTGAAATGTCAATAGATTGTTTGTTGTTATGCTTGCTGTTGTTGTCGTTCTAGTGGCAACCAAAACCATAACGTCAACTTCACTAGCAGCATCTTGTTTTTCTGTTGATCTAATGTGTTTTTTTTATATTCTATTTTTTTTTTTCTTGTCTTTTTTGTGTTTGGTTTAGGAAATATTAATAAAGCAGCAGCGGCAACAAAAATAACAATAAAAGTAAAGGCACAAGGAAATTGCGTTAGTCTTGTTTAGAAAAGGCTTCACTTTGCACGTCACAACTTTGGTAAATGAATTTTACTTTGTTTACTCTTAACAATGATGATGATGATATGGGTGATATGGGTGATGTTATACAGTAAAAATGTTCAGAAAGGATTTTATTTAGCATTTACTGGTCTTACCCAGCATCAACATTAGAAGCAGCAACATCATCTATCATCATGAATAGTAAAATGCGAAAGGTTGCTTGGTTGATATTAATTGTTGTCTCCTCTCTTTGGATTCTATACATGTCTGCTTGTATCTATGACTATGAAAGTGTGCGTGTGTATATGTGTGCGTGTGTGTATGTGTGTTTGAGTGATTCCTTTTAATGGAAGAAACCTTTTAGTTTGGTTTTAGATTTTCTAAAGTGTAAAACCCATTTACCTTTTATGGTCTAAAAATAGTTAACTAGAAATTATGATTTCATCGTTCGTAAAATGACATTCATCCTGATTCTAATTTTAGTTTCCATTAATGGAAAGTCTTACACACTTGTGTTCCTCAAAAGGATCCGATTGGCATTTGCATAAGAAGGAGTTCACAACAGCAAAAACATGAAACGAACATGAATTTTAATGATTGTTTTAAGAAATTGTTCTGGGAAATTTATTAATAGACATTTTCCTTTGTGTTTTTGAAAAAAAAAAAAATTAACAGTCAACTTAAAAAAAAAAACGCATTTTATTCCTAAGAGAAGTTTTATCACTAAAAAAAATGAATGATTGCAAGAAATAGAGTTAAAAATTTGGAGGTGATGGAGTCATTAGAATTGAACACTATAAGTCACTAACCCATGTCCACGAATCATATAAATTATAAGGCGCTAGGATTACTGGAATGTACTGCTCCCATACTCATACAAAAATTACAGCCTCATTGTTGAAATTCTATATGTAAACTGACTCTACCCAAGGCATAGGCAAAAAATCTTTCTTGGGGGTGCGTAGCCAAATTAAGCCTTCTTTTTTCTTATTATAAATAAAATGAAAGTTCTCCTATATCATTTTCAGAATAATAAGTACAAAAATCCCCTTTCACCTTTCATGGACTTTTGAAAAATACTGTTTAATTTGTACTTGCATTTAAAGTGAAATAAACCAAAACTTAAGTGGCATTAAAATGAATTATTGCTGATATTTCTACTCTTAATTTTTATTAATGAGTTGTGAGTGAGATTCAAGTTTGTAAACTCACGAGATTATACAATGGAGTGAAATCAAAAGGAGATAAAGAGACTCATTAAATGAAAATCCAAAGACAATTAGAAAAGAATTAAGTTTAACTGTCGCTTAATGTGCCTCCAAGAAGAAGAAATGCCTTAAGGTTATTTGGTTTTATCAGAATAATGTTGCTTGCTTTTAAAAGAAACGAAAAAAAAAAAAAACCTTTAAACTGATAAGAAGAACAGTAAATTTGACTTATTTTACTGTATATTCCCGGCTTAATGCCAATAAACCTTCATCAATAAAGCGAAGCAGCAAACCAACAAATCTAATCAAGAACACGCACTACAAAATCAATTGAGTTAATCTTTGTAATTTTACAACTTTATAGGAAACATTTTTTAGGTAAATTTACAAGAAATTCAAAGGCAAAATGAAACTAAGGACAAACAAAAAATGGATTAAAGGAAAGAAAATGAAAGAGAAGTATACCGAAGGACACAGCACAAGAAAGTAAAAGTTACAAAGAGAAAGAGTAAACTTTAAGTCAAAATTATGAGGAAAAAAAAATCACAAAAATTTATGTAAGCAGCAAGAAAAATACAAGTAAAGTTAGATAAAGTAGAAATGTTGGATGTAAAATGCATGCAAGTTATATAAATATATCTGTACGAGTATCTTCCATTACTTAAGGGTTAAAGATACTTTGGTATGGTGCGGGTGTTAGGGTTAGCTTGACCTGGCCTGGCCTCGCCTGCTTTCGGTTATGCTTTCGCTTGAATTTAGTTTGGTTTTTGAGAGCAAAAGTCATTTATTTGACCTGTTTTATTTTTTTGGCTTGTGAGGATTGAGGATTGGCCTAAATTTCTGTAGAAAAACGTCGGATGATGATACAAGAGCAAACATTTAACAAATTACGGTCTGGAGAAAAGAATAAATGTTTGTATGAATGTTGTTGTTGTTGTTGTTGTTGTACCATGTTTCGCATCAAAATCGCTTAAGGTTATTTGCTGAATTTATACAAAAAACGTGATAGTTGCCTAGTTTTTTAGATACTCAGAGAAGAGCAAAAGAAAAAAAATGACTGGTCCAGACTTGGCACTGATAAATAACATTTTCATTTTTCTTTTTACCCTGTCATTTTAATTTTTGTTTCATCCTTTCATTTCTGGCAACAAAATAATAAAAAGAAAAAAAACAAAAGAAGAAAGAGGCATTTCTTTATGTCAGAGAAGCATATAATTTTTAAATTCTATAAAATGAGGAAAGCAAAGAAATTGGTCATTTTGACCAAGAAATCTTCAATAAAATTGTGTATGGTTAACTACTTTTATATGGCAAAAGATTGTCACAATTTGATGATGTCAGTACAAAATCACTCGTGCACTCACTCACTCACCCAGTCAGCCACTTTTTAAGGTCAATAAACTTTAGTTGGCAATAAAATTGAAACGATAAAATTAACAACATACCAAAATATAAAAGAAGGCAAGAATGATTGAGTTCAGTTGGGTTGGGTTGGGTTGGGTTGGGTTCGTGTCATTTCAGGAAGGAACAGAACAGAAGAGAATAGAACAGGAACTGACTGGACTGAAAGGATAACACAAAATGTGTCTGTCGAGTAATGTCGCATGACATATAACACTATCAACTGATATGTCATGGAAAGCGATGAATGAATGACATGAGATTTGTTTGTTATATGAAAGTTGCCATGAAATGTAGCAATTTTTATATATTTTTCTTTTTTGTGTTTAAAATGTTTAAGTGCGCATGCAACAAATTCACTTAATGCAAGCAAATAATTGCTTCAATTAGTCGAAATGAATTTCTGAATGAATGGACAAATGCATAAAAGTCTCTTGGTCTTTTTATTTGTTTAGTTTAGTGTTTTATGTCATTAGTACAATGAAATGCATTAGATCCATTAAAAATTTGTTTTGATTAGTTGAAATGCTATTTTAATGTTTATTATGATAAATGAACCTGCTTTACCATTTCCATTTTCATTGACAAGGTTTACTATATTTACTATAAGATCTTGAGATTTTGAGCGATTTTGTCTTGCAATTTGTTTGTATACAATATTTATTCTATTAAACGTTTGAGTACATAAAAGAGGGTACACCACCACAGCACATTAAGTAAATTTATTGTAAACAGGCAATCAAGTTGACATTCGAATATCATCATCATCATTATCATCATCATCATCATTACCATCACCCACCATCATCATCTTGTCAACCTCAATGTTCAACAAATGCATTGCAACCATCGCCTATATAGGCAAAAATCAAAGTTGTCGTTGCCAGGCTACCTCAAACTCATGTATCTCATGCAACTCATGCACCTCATCCACTTTATTTTATGCATTTCTACATTCTCTCCTACTTGCCACCTCACTGACTCACTTACTCACTCACTCACTATTCGTACAGTAGTTAGTAGTAGTCACTGATTCACTGAGCAACAAGTTTTCGCTATTTATGCCGCAATTAGTCTTCATGATGCACTTTTGTGAATAAAAGTATACTACATACACATACACATACATATCTATGTGAATCTGCTGCTGTATGCGCTTGGGTGTGGTTTCATTTATCTATCTATGTATGTGTGTGTTTATTTGTTTGTATATCTGAACCATATTTGTATGTGTGTGCATATAAAATTTCTTGGCACATATGCCAAAACCAAAAATCTGCTGTTGCTGCCACACCGCTAACAATTTTAGCACAACGCATTCGCCTCTACCATCGCATCGCCAATCTTCTGCCACCGCTGTCGTTTTCTTCCATGCGGTCTTACACTGCGTATACACATTATTATTATATAAGTTGATGTTTATTTAGCAAGCAAACCTCGCCAAGTTGTTTGTGTAGTTTTCTATACTTGGCATAATGATATTTATAATATTTAATATTTTATTGTAAGTGGTTGTAACCTTGATCAAACTCATCAAAAATCATCATTCTCATTATGATTATTATGATTATTATCATCATCATCATCATCTGTATCCGCCACCTAGCCAATAACATTGCTGACTTTCGCATTTGTTCATTGGGTCTTTCTTTCGTTGTCTCACTTATTTATTTATTTATTTATTTATTTCTTTAAATGCCTGTCATCTTCTTATTTCTGTTTTGTTGGTAGTTTGTTTGCTTGTAGTTTCTTTTATTCCTATATACATTTCTCTGTATGTTTACTTATTTGCTCACATGTCGTATACGTGATAGTTTGCTTTTGAAGCATATTTTACATTTATTTAAGTCATGTGTTTATAAAAGTGTTTAGTGCCATAAACGAAAACATTTAAATTTCTTTCATTAACATCATTTTTATTTCCCATTTGCTATATTTATTATAGGATAATTAAGTTATGAAAAATAAAAATAAAAGAAGAAATGGTTATACAATTATAAATAACAATTTATTTAAATGCCAATCGATAAGAAAAAAAAAACAAAAACATTTGTGGTCATAAGAAATGTCAAAATCATTAAAATTTTCCCACTTTTTTAAATAGTGAAAATGGCAAATGCCAGCATAGAAAATTCAGGAACTTTTTCAGTTTATCAAATAAAATGAAACGAAGAAAATTAAACTAAAAATATTCATGATATTTTAAAGTTTATGATTCAAAGTTGTGTAATATGTAACTATGAGTTGCCTTTTGAATGGACATAATTAAAATTTAGTTGATCAAGTATTATAATTACATTCAAATACCTCAAAATTTTATGGTTATTTTATGTTGCTACAGAAGGCATACTAAAAATAAAGGGGCATACGAAAAATGTAAATAATATAAATTTTAGTTTTAGTTTCCTTAAAGTTTTCTGAAAATAACCAACAACAATGTGAATCCGCTTATGAAGTCTGGGTTCCTACTGTCATTTTATTAACTTATGAAATTGGGAAATAAATTGCACTCGTCCATAGGCCTTTAGTGAATTATTATATTATTTGCATACATTTTCCACACACATTGGTGAACATCTGACTGAATAAAATTGAAATAAACAAAGATATGAAACGTCATTGCTTTTAGGCCTTTAATAATTGTGTCCTCAATTAGGCTAGCTGTTCCTTCCATTAACATGTTGTGGTTATTGGCACTTATGTAGGGAATTTCTTATTGTACAGTGGTATTACCCCTGACCACATTGGCAAACCAGAATTCATTACTCAGCCTGATTGATTATTTGACTAAGCCTCTTGGCGTTGTTCACCAGAAGTGATAGGTGAAGGCCGCATCAGCCTCTTCTAGCTTATTTCCCTCGTATCTACTGACCCTTTGTAAATTTTTCATCCTTTGTAGAATGCATTGCTTGAATATTAAGATTTGCAATAAATTTATGAAAACTTATAAATTGACCTACGTGCTCACTTCGCCCCATTGATGAGCAATGGGGTATCATGAAAAGGCGTGCTAACGGGAAATACCAATACGTGATTATTTGAGGTGTAAAAGCTACCATTTTAAGAAGGTGGAACAAATTTTAAAAGGTTTTTATGGCATTACAAACATAAAATAGTATATTGTCGTATAGATTTGATACGATTACAAAAAGAAGTATTGCAACAGGAACTGAAGGTATTTTTTTTATGGAAGAATTTGTTCAACTGTTTTTTTTTTCCTCTAATTATAAACAATTTAGATTTGACGAGACAAAAACCAAAATTTTTTTGGTGTCTTATAATTTTGAAAATCAATATTTTGTGTGTTTTACAAACAATAAAATGAAAAGAAAATGTTTTATTTTCATATGAAAGATAAGTTTTGGTTTGTTTTATCTTTAAAATCTTATCAAAAATATGTATATCTAATCAGGAACAGGAAAACAGAAATCAACAATGTCAATGACAAAACCAACATCGAAAGAAAAAAATAATGAATGAATAATGAAATGAGTTCTTCTGATTTAGGTATTGAAGAGATGAAATCAAAGACATGGCATATGCCTTGAGGCTCCATTCCAAGGTGTAGTTGGAATAGGTAAGACTGTCATGATTATAATCTCAGACTCGAGAAGAATTTGCTTTTAAATCTACTGTTCAAATTCCCTGATTTCATAATATGAAGAAGTTCATGTCATTTGCCCTTAAGAAAAAATTGTTAAATTATTTTAAAAATTGAACAAAATATTTATCTTTAATATGAAACCATTTTACCTTGAAATAAACACACACATGTACATATGTTCCCATGAAATTCTTTGAAATTTGCTAAAATAAAATTAGATTTATCCAACACCTCCTACAAGTACAAAAGTATAAATAGATTTCTTACACTGAATTAAACATGATTTCATAATTTTGCTTTGATTTTATATGAATTCGTATATCTTTGCCTTTGTTTTACTAATTTCGTAATCACTTCACATCATCATCATCATCATCATCATCGTTCTGAAGTGTTAAAATTTATAAAATAATAAATTTAGTCAAATAATTACATAAAATACTAAGAAATGTACTTATTTATTTATTTACATTTTATTTTCAGTCTAATAATAAACAATAGAGAAATGTGAATGAGAATGAAAAGCATTAAATATCAATAGATGGATGATGTCACTTATGTGGTTTTCCAATTAACAAAGACAATACAATTTGATCAAAATTATGACATTTGTTTTCACTTGAACAAAATTGCATTTTCAAAATTTTCAATCATCATCATCATCATCATGAAATATTAAAACAATAATAATAATAATATTGTAATAAAATAAGTAATAAGAAAAGCCACAGAAAATGAAATGTCATTAAATTTAATACATTTACAACCATTGTGTTGTTGTCCTGGCTTAGGACCAAACTACAAAACAGTTGACCAGCTTGCAAATACTAGATAATAATTTGGATTTTAAACATAAATGACCACAACATTTGAAGAGTTTGTATTTACTCTTACTATGTATATACATATGGTTTCCTTGAAGGTAGAAACTTAGCTTCCGGTCAAAAGATAACTGGAAACAAACATACGCTACGCTTGACCAAGGACATTCGGGCTCAATGAACACACCCAGACCAATGAGAACAAGTCATATACATATACTTCTTACACCTGACACTGAACAAAGCACTGACCAAAAGGACTAAATGCTTGAAAGAATGAGTAAATGAATGAATGAGTGAGTAAATGAAAGCATACTTAAATGACAAAGGACATGTCAACAGCAGAAAGCAACAATGATTGCCCATTGCCTTGGGCTTTTGAGCTTTTGAGTGTTTAAGGGTTTCGGTTTTGAGCGCGAAGCTTTGCACGCATGGTTTACCTATTAAAGTGTAGTGGTGGTAGTAGTGATGATGGTGGCATTCACATTGTCCTTAAACCATATATGAACAATAAATGAGGTTTACTAAGTAGAAGAGATTTTGTCCTTTGTTCATTCTTTGGCATAGTTTTATACAACTTGTGCCATTGTTTAAAATTAGATACCTTTCTCAACATTAAGAACTTTGAATTATGACTTTAGAAGACTCCTTCCTATGTCCGGTTTAGGTTGGTTTGGGTTGCTTTGGTTTGAATCTCTTTGTTTTGTTTAATTTATTCATATTTTCTGTTTTACCATACAAATTTCTCCATAACCAGAAATTAAACTAAAAACATAACAAAACAAGGACCTTCTTCTTTTTCTTCTTCTTCTTCTACCATGCGTGTTCATTGTCCTTTTTCATTTTCATCATAGACTCATTCACCTTTCCCTTTCCCTTTCCCTTTCTCCATTCTCATAAAGCTCTTCATCTATTGAAATGCTTTACGTACATGAATTTTTAAATAACTATAAATTTCTAAATTTACTCAAGAGACTTGTAAAACTTTTGGCCACATAGTAGTAGCATAGACGACAGATTGGCTTAGATTGGGTGATGGGGCGATGGTGGTGAAAATATGTATGTACATAAAGACAGAGAGATACAGTAGACATAGATTGGATAGAATAGAGAGGAAAGTGAGAGGACCAACTGCTTGCCATAAAATTCATTATTTTCAAGATAAGCGGCCTGGCATTTAATGAATTTTATTAAAGCTCCGCAAAGCCTTAGGGAGAAATCGAGTCGACTTCAGTTCTGTTCAGCGGAGCTGAGTTGAGTTGGTCCAGTCGAGTCGAGTCGAGTTCTAAATGAAAGCTAAAGTTATATTCATGTTTTTCTTACTCTGTTGTTGTTGCTTTTGAAAATGTTTCAAAAATTAGTAAATTTATGTAACACTTGTTAAAATTTAGAGTGCGTGTATATGTGTGTGTCTGTGTGTCTATGTGTATGTGTGTGTGTGGTACAAAGAAAATTCTAAACTTAGTTGTTGAGCGCAAATTAAGTGTTTCTCACACAAAATGGAAAAAAGAATGAAAATGAAGTAAAGAAAGATAGAATTGTCTTGGGTTTATGAAAACAAAAAAAAAAAAACAAAAAAGATTATTTTTTATTGAGGGTGAAAATGAGGTGGTGAGAAACAAAGAAACAGTGTTGGGTAAACTTATAAAATGTTGAAAATATGAAAAGGGAACGAACATTGAACTGGAATTTATTTAATTTAATCTTAAAACTTCAAGTAATTCAAACTTTTGTTTAAAAGATGAAAAAATTATATTGTGGTCATGTTTCAGTTGCAGGGATTTTTATATAAACGTTTTATGGTCTCCAATTTTATAGTTTTAGTTTAGTTTAAGATTTTTTTATAGATGAATAAAATAAATTTGCTAAAAAAAAAATACGAAAATGAACAAAAACTGAAATGTGAAAAATGAATTTCTTGATACTTTGTCAATTAATTTTTGTGTTTAAGTTGCTCAATGGAATTTTTGAAAAATCATGTCAAATTCTCTTTTACGTTAAATTTTTATCTTTTGGATCCTGACTGTAAAGCAATAGGTGATCAAAATAATATTTAACATTACTTTACCAACACACAAAGTGAAAAATGTAGTGTAGAACAAGTTTTATTAGGTGCACTGGTCCTTCTGGCAATTGACAAGCAATGCCGTATCAATGGTGCCTGAGATATGAGATCGAAGTTCAAACGGATTATGATGAACTCATCATTGAAGACAAATTCGGTTCTTTGGTTTCTTGGGTCGCACCATATTTGACCATTACTTTCGGAATCGAATGAAGTCTAAGTTGATTGGAAGAAGCTTTCAAGGCTGGGAGTATGTTGGGAAATAGTAATTTATTTCTGATTATTTTAAATTAATTTTTCACTTGAATGGTTTGTTTAGTTTAAGCTTTCATAATAGATAAATTTTTATCAATGGGTCAGTTAGTATTAGGGAAAGAATTTCAAATTGCATGGCACGTGGCTAAGTTATTCATATAAAATGTTTGGGTTTCAAGAAGGAACCATTGATCTTAAGCATTCTAACGAGGCAACTTCATCAAGAAGCAGCAGTTTCGATTCACCAATTATTATTTCCCTCTCATGGAAATGTTTACAGTTTTATATAAGCCCTCTGTGCTGAAAGCTTTTATTCCTAGAGGGTAGATTGTCTTTCACTTTAATTTGTCATTTAGGTTATCCTATATAAATTAGATTTCTTAACTACTGCATAACCACCAACTCATAAACCTTTTGGAGCTTGATATGGTAGTACAAAATCTGACAAGAGACTTTGTCTGATCTCACGGAGAGTCAGGAGCCCATGGAACTTGTTCCGTCTTGTTCAGCGGGTACGGTTTCTTAATGGAGGTACAATAACTTGGTGAATGTCCATTGCGGGCAGGGTTCTGCGACCATAATTGCCGTTTATCAATTCATGTGCTTGGCACCATGTTTAATAATAAATTCTCACTCTTTCGCTCTCAACAGATTATGAAAAGAAGAAGATTTTTTTGTTCTTTTTGGTTTCTATAAATAAATTCCATCTTAAAAATCACCAAGCAGCATCACAATTTCATGTTTTTGAAACAAATCGTAAAACCATCCCCTTAGCAATAAACTCTTACACTTTTGCACTCAAAAGATTATGAAATGATGGAAATTTCTTTAAGGATTTCTGGATATTTTGTTAACTAAGCCAGAAATATTATACACATCAGGTAAAACCAAAACTGAATAAAGTGTTAAAAAACCGCAAGGCAAACTCACTTTACAAGAATTAATTTTACTTTGCAGTGGATTTTTTTTTTGGGTGGGTGGGGAACAAATTCTAATAAAAATCCCATTAGCAATAAATTCTCACCTTTTGCACTTAAAAGAAAAGTGTAATTAATCAAGGTAAAATGTTTTAGGAAAATTAATTGAAAAACTCGCTAATTAATTAACACCGCAATGAAAGATGCTTTTACCCTTTAACACTTCAACCACATTTGAAGGAAAAGGATGAAAAAATGAAATGGGGAAATGTGAGAAATGTGAGAAATGGGTACAAAAAACAACAACAAAAAAACAAGAAAGATGAGAATGAAATAAATTCTCCAATAATCATTAAATGCAGTTGTGGCTACAAGCTGTCGCCATTTTGTTTTTGTTTTGTTTTTGTAATGTTTTTAAACTTTGTTTTTGTTTCTGTTGCTATTTGTCAAACTACTAAAAACCGTAAGCAAACACATAAATCCAAAGTTTAAACAATTTCAATTTCCGGCAAACGATAAACAAACGAAACTGGGAAAAATTGAGGAAACGAAAGGAAAGAAAGCAACAAGGAGAAGGAGGTAGAATGAAACTGAGTGTGTGAATATTGGAGTGAATGAAATAAAAAAAAAATAAAAACTATATCCTAGAGAAGTTAAAGCAATGAAAAATCGTAACCGACAACACCAACAACAACAACAACAGTTAAAAGCAACTGGCAGCAAGAAAAGCAAATGACATAAAAATAACCAAAAAGTAACGATACCAAATACTCGGTCCAAGTTAAGCTCAGATGACTTTGAGAGCAACAAAGTGAGTGAGCGAAAGACTAACAAATAAAGTAAGCATGATAAAAAGAGAAGGAATGACATTTAGTAGTAGTAAAACTTACTGCAATAGTAAACAGAAGTAAATAGTAGGAAGGAATGTGAATGTGAATGTGAATGTCTGTTAAATAAAAGTAGATAGCAATCATTGAAATAAACTGAAAGCAATAAGCAGAGCTTGGCAAAAGACATTGGAATAGTTTCAATCTGCACCCAATTCTTTAGCTTCCTTCTCCTTTGTTTGTGTCTTGTTTTTCAACACTTAAAGTGTCATTTGCAAACACTCAAACCCACACTCAAATACACACATGATACATACATGTATTCGTACTGTGAGAGGAGAGGTAAAGAGTTAAAAGCGCGAATACTCGTACTAGAGAATATGTAGGATAGGAAGCAACAACATCATCTTATTTAACTGTAACTGTACTTTGGTAGTGTAGTGTTGTATAGCAGTGTCAGTGGCAATGCCAGCCAATGCAGTTGGTGAAAATGCAATCAAGCATTTTAAGAGTGAATCTGAAGAAAAGATACAATAAAATGAAAGAATAAACTGAATACTTTTGTACATAAAAAGAAAACCCCAAAATGAACTTTAGCTTTGATGACTGACTCACTGACTGACTGACTGACTGACTGTCTGTGTGACTGAATGACTACTGTACTAAGTGAATGGCAATAACGATTGACAATGATAATGGCGCTGGCTATTGTAAGGTGGGCGTTGTTGCTTCATGGGTTAAGTACAGTGCAGTGTAGCAGCGTGTTTGCAAAAGTGTCAATTGACAATGAAACCGAAATGTGATGCGATAGCAAAATATCAGAACTTGGACAGAAGGAAGAGTGATGCACACACAGTGCACAGAAGTGTAGTTTTCAATGATTTGCCCATTAGCTTTTTCTTTTTCAATCATCATATCTCATGAGGAAAAAAGTCACAAGTATTAAGAATGTTTGGTTTGGTTTGGTTTGGATGGTCTTAATATTTTGTTTGGTTTTATTGTTTTTTTTTTTCTTTTCTTTTGTATATAATTTCGTATAAAGCAATTGAAGAAAACTTGGTTAGAGAAGAAGAAGAAGAGTGAGTAATGAAGAATGAAAGACTGTAAACTGTAAAAACTTCCAGTTTCCGTAAAAAGTTTCTTGTCCACAAAAAAAAAAAAAAAAAAGGAAGAACAGCAGCAGCATATATGAAGTGACTTAATTAAATATTGAGAAGGTTTTGGCTCTAGGGTTGGATGGGAGTTTTTGGGTTTAGATGCATGGATGAATAATGGCAGGGTTGCATTGAATAATGACTTGGGTGTGATGAGCTCCTTCCGTTAAATATTTACACAAAGTTGATGAGCATTTCGCTTGAATTATCGTTGTTGTTGTTGTTGTTGTTATTGTTGCTGTTGTAGTTGGCTTTTCTTGAATTGCATTTTGGGTATGCTTAAGTTATTTTTGGTTGGTCCTCTTGAAGTTGGCTAGTTAAATTGTTGCTATTGTTAGTCGTCGCTGTTCGCTTTCGTTGTTGTTTATTGCAATAAATTTTCAATGTGCATACATTTTTTAATGCTCAATTATAAGGAAGGCGTTTATCAGAAAGACAACAACAACAACAACAACAACAACAACAACAACACTCCATTCAAAGATGAAGCAAGGCAAAAGCTGGAAACTGAAATTGAAGCAGCAAATGGAATTGAAGATAAATGGAAGGAAGGAAGGAAGGATGGACAGATGGCCGGACGGAAAGATGGAAGTTAAAAAAGAAGAATAAAATGAAGTAAAGAAGGAAACATCTTCATTCATTCTGGATGTAAAGCCAAAGGAGCTGCCCGAGGTAGTAGCGTTGCTAAATTGCTTAAGTGCATAATTAAAAAAATATGCAAAAATGAGTAGAAGGAAGAAATTGTGTACTAGGAAAATGATAAATGGAGATGAAGAAATGAAAGAAGGAGGCAATGGCAATGCACAGAATAAGCAGCAGACATCATAGACATCATAAGGAATAGTAGACGAAGTGAAAGCAGTAACAGCATCAACATCAGCAACAGCAACAGCATCAGCATCAGAAGCAGAATCAGAAGCAGCTGCTGCTGTTGATGTTTGTTGCACTAAAAGCTTAATAAAATTATGTGACGATGAATGTGAATGTTATTGCAACTACTAGTGTTTCTGTTGTTATTGTTGTTCTAGTGTTGTTGTTGTTGTTGTTGTTAGTTGAATGTGTGGTTGCTCAATGTTCCTTGGTTGCTGCTTGGTTTCGCTTGTGGCACTTGAAAAACGCATTAAGGTTGCATTTTTGCGTAGTTTTTCTTTTTTTTTCTTTTGCATTTTTTCACTTCTTCTTTTGAAAAGTAGCATTGTATTTGTGTGTGTGTGTGTGTGTGTGTGTGTGTGTGTATGCCGAGAGAAACAGACACAAACAGCAGTCGCATTGCATACATTTAAAAACAGACACAGAAACAGAAACACTGAGATCCACATGAAATTTAATTAAAAACTTGTGTTGCATGAAATTACATTTCAACGTTCGCCTCAAAAGGTGCACAGCATTGCGCTAAAAGTAGTGTACAACTATAAAGTAAAGTATAATGCATACTATGTGTATAAGGTGTGGCACGTTGTGATGTTGCGCGTGGCATTGACAAAAATGAAAACACTACAGAACAGAAGAGAACAGATCAAGACAGGACAGGACAGTATAACATTATCATTGCATGCCGCACTGGGTGAATGTATTTTACAACAGAAATACATAGATACATATATTTTTATATACACATGCACAACATGCATGCATGCATGCCACAAAGTGCAAGTATCACATACTTGGTTGCTTGGATGGTTGCATAGATGGATGGATGGATGGATGCATGGATGGTTGGTTGGAAGTATACAACTCAGGTGGCAACAGTCAAAAGCAAAATGAAGATGCCTGGCCACCAAACTGCATCAGCGAATAGAAGCCCATCCCCATCCTCATCATCATCATCCGCATAATCATCATCAGCAGACATGGTGATGTTGGTAAGGTGTTTTCATCCTAAAGATGCCATATGCTTTTCTTAATGCTCTTGTTATTGATGTTGTCGTTGTCGTTGTCGTTGTCACTGCATGCATCTGAGTTCTCTTGTAATTACATTTGTGCATCAATAAATTAAAGTTATTTATTTAAGGCACCAAGCGACCGAGTTCACCAAGCGAAATACCATAATTTCTTTTTTAAAGCTTCTTGTGAGCCCATACAAATATTTAGTACAAAAATGTTTGCACATAGTAAGAAAAAGAGAGTAAAGTATAATTAGATTGTTGCAACACAGAAGTGGCAATTTTTTTTTTTATTTTTAAATAAATTAAACTAAAAATGAAAATAGAATATTGATTCTATTGTCAGTTTCGATTATTTTTATCATGAAATTTCTTTAGAACAAACAATATTTCCCTTAATTTTGGAGAACAATATCTAAATTTTATCCATTTTTATACCATTAAATTAAAATTCAAAAATGAATGACGATGTGGTCCGACGTTTCTGTGTCGGTGGCAATTGGAAAATGAACGGCGATCAACGTTCGATTTGTGAACTTTGTAAAATGCTAAGTAATAGCAATCTGGATCCCAATACAGAGGTGGTGATTAGTGCTCCATCAATCTATTTGATGTATGTGCGTAATAATTTACCATGCAACATACACATAGCCGGTCAAAATGCCTATAAAGAAGCCAAAGGAGCATTTACTGGAGAGATATCGCCGGCAATGCTCAAAGATATCAATGCCAATTGGGTAATTTTGGGTCATTCGGAGCGACGACAATTGTTTAATGAAAGCGATGAATTTATTGCTGAGAAAATGGCACATGCCATCAATGAGGGACTCAGTGTCATTGCTTGTGTTGGTGAAACACTTGAAGAACGTATGGATGGAGATCGTGATGAAGTCTTGGCTCGACAGGTTTGTGCTTTAGCACAACGTGTCCGGAATTGGACAAATGTTGTGCTTGCCTATGAACCTGTTTGGGCCATAGGAACTGGCAAGACAGCAAGTCCAGATCAAGCTCAAGAAGCACACCGATTTCTCCGTGAATGGCTAGCTGAAAATTTAACGGAAGAGATTTCTAAGAATACGCGTATCCAATATGGTGGCTCTGTGAATAAAGCCAATTGTAAGGAATTATCCGAAATGCCTGATATTGATGGGTTTCTAGTTGGTGGTGCCTCATTGAAACCGGAATTCATTGATATCATAAACTGTAAGCTAATGTGATAGTTGAATATGAGGGAGGAGTATTGTAGACTTTTAATGAATTAATGGTATATAAATGGAAACATTTTGTTTGGAAATTAAATTGTAAATTTGTAAAAAACAAAAATATTCAAGAATTTGCTTTTGTTTTGCTCTTATCCTTAGGAGAGGAAAGTTTAGTGTGGGCAGTGGAATAGAAGCTTTTAGTTAAAAATTAAGGTAACACAACTTTAAAATGTTAATAAATTGGAAATAGTATTGTAAGATATTGAAAAGGTGCTTACTAAAAAAAGAACCAAACTATTTATTAAACAATGTTAGATGGGTCGCGCACGGGTCATAAAAGAGGAAAACCCTCTGCATTAATCAACAGATGCATCGTCAGTTTGGCTAAATGCGATCCTTTCAAGGGGTCAAAGGCGATAGCAACCGTCAAACAAACTGTCCGCCCATGTTTATTAAGACCAAAACTAACATGAAGAATAGCCTGCAAAGCTCCTTTGCCTAGTTTTAAAAATGTAATGATGAGGAGATAATTTGCACTTAATTATAAGACTTGGAATGGAAAAGAAGTTGAAAAAAAATGGAAAAACATTCTTTGGAGCGATGAAACGACAATGAATTTGTTTGAAAATGATGCAGGAAGGTAAATTCATCATCCAAAAGGCAAAGAATCCAGTCAAGAGATTTAAATTACTATAAATTAAACATGATTGAAGCAGCCCTTAAGAATAATGGCAGATATAAAGCTGTTATGTCTCAGCGAATTCAAAGAGAAAGGAGCATCTGTGTTGTTTTTTTTAGGGTTCCGGACCTAAAGGGTACCAAAAGGAACCCTATTGCAGAGACTTCGTTGTCCGTTCGTCCGTCCGCCCGCCCGTCCTCGCTTCATATCTCATAAACCGCAATAGCTAGAGATTTGAAATTTTCACAGAATATTTAGTTCTATCCGGGCATCAGCAACAAATACTAGAACTAAAATATTTTCGAAAACTTAAAGGGGTCCCCATACAAAAAATCTTTTTGATCCAGTAATCCCACAATCTTGAAATTTGGGTGGTTGGTGGTTATACATTAAAAATTTATATGTATTGTTGAAATTTCAGTGTGATCGGACCACTAGAGAGGGTAACTCCCATACAAATTCCCATTAAAATTTAGGTTCTTATTAGAAACACTTCTTTGTTTCTTTCACTATTGAACTGAAATTTAGACACTATATGTTTTTAATATAGACAGCAAATTAGTAAGAACTGTGTTGGACTGCTTTGGATAATAATTTCTTTCTTTAGGTTAGTCTGAGTCTGAAAGTCAAATTGGGAGCACATACATAGATCTGAGTTAAACGGACTAAGATTTAATGAACAAATGATAATTGGCGCCTGAGGAAAATTTATTTAATATTCTTATTGAACTGTTAAGAAGAAAAAAAAAAACAATCTTTTTTTTATTTTCATTTGTTTATTGTTATTATTATTTGTGTATAATATAAAATAAAAAAAAATATTTGTTATTTTTTTCACCAATAATGAACGTAACAAGTGAAGACAGTGAAGAAGTCGATGGTGGGATTCTTCCATTGTGGATGCCCGTTCCATATTGAGTAAGTTCCAATCTACGTCATTCACTGAACTCCAAAAACGGGAATTGAGGCAAATTATTACTGAAACAATTGCCAACATTTTACAACCAGACCCACTTATCAAACGGTCGGAACAGGAAGTAGATAATATAGATTTTCATAACAATATTGCAGTGGTTAAATAAATCCCGGATATATTGGGAGGGAATTTTCCGGAAAGCAAGGGGTATTCAATTCTTGGCGGAAGTCAGTCTACAGGATTTTTGAAATCTATGAAAGTTATAAAAATACACCGAAGTATTTCGCTATACTCCACACCGTTCGATGTAATATGGTTGGAAAGGCCGATACTGCGTTGGAGTCATATTACAAAAGATCGATGAGGAAAACTACTTCAAAATAATGCAACTAACAATATATTGTAATTCATTATAACACGATTACAAATTTAGAACGTTACTCACAGTAATCTATAGATCTACTCAATGTTAAGTTGGAATATGTTATTTTCGAATGATGCTACAATGCGTAGCATTTACTTAGCGACGAGGTGCACACCTCGGTTTTGGGCGGCAGACTCGTTTCCTGGGTTTGCAAGAACGCCGCTTCGGGCGACGTCTACTTGAGCGGCGCTTTGGTCGACAAGATCGCCCTTTCCTTTTGAAGATGCGTCGTTTACCGAGACATGAACGCTTCTTGCGACGTGAACAGCTTTGCCTCTTCTTTCTAGGGCATGATCTCTGCTTTTTTCTCGGACCGCACAGATCTTCGGTTTCATCATCATCCTTAGATTTGCATAGTTTTTGTGCTAAGTGCTTAAGAACCAATAGATCTTCGGTTTCATCATCATTTTTAGATTCGCATATATTTTGTGCTAACTGCGTAAGAACCGATAGTGGAGAAACCCCAGCTCGTTGCAAATTCTCCTAAGGTTCAGAACATGACAAAAATTATTTAGATTAGAGCCGCCTACACACCTATATAATTTGACATACCGGTGTAAAAAGTCCACGCTGGTTTTCATTCAAATTAGCCCAAAACAATGCCGACTTTCGTACTATCTCCTTACCTTGGGGCTCATCAGAATATCCCTCGCGGAAAGCTCTTAAGAAATTCAAATAGGGATTATTCAAGAGGGGAAGTGCGTTTTTATCTGCCTTGAACTTGGGTTTACGTTTGGTTTTTGTACGGCACTTGGGTTTGGCTGCAGAGCTGCATTTCTTTGATTCATCAGACGCAGCTAAATTACCTGAAGAGCCATCGGGATGATCTGAACTTAAGGACATATTTGACGCCTTTGTTTGCTTTTGCTCTTCGCAACAATCAAAGATACCATCAGAAACGGTTTGAGTACTGCCAGGGTTTGAATTGAAGGACACATTTGACGGCTTTGTATGTTTTTTGTCATCGCGAAAACTAACGTTACTATCTTTAGAACCCTCCATGGGTTAATGTTTTTCACTTTATAAAATTAAAAAAAAAATTACTACCCCGATCAAGTTTTATTTACTATACATTTAGATTTAATTCTGATTCCAAGTCACGATTTAAGTTAGAATATTTTTGACAACTAAATCATTTTTTCTAAAATTATTTAACTACAATATAATACTTAACTTACTTTGTTTTTTAGGGTTCCGGACCCCAAAGAGTTCCAAAAGGAACCCTATAGCAGAGACTTCGATGTCCGTCCGTCCGTCTGCCCTCAGGTCATGTCTCATAAGCCGCAATAGCTAAAGAAGTGAAATTTTTACAGAATAAGGAATTCTATCTAAGCATCAGCAACAAACACTAAAACTAAAATATTTTCGTTTGTATGGCAGGTATACGCCCAGTCAACCCACAATCTTGAAATTTAGTTGGTTCGTGGCCATACGTCAGAAATTTTTACTGCCGAAATTCCATTTTGTTCGATGGCTAGGGAGGGTACCTCCCATACAAAACCCCATTAAAATACAGGATCTAATTAGAAAATTTTTTGCTTTTTGTTCTATCGAAATTTAGACACTATAGGTTTTTGATATAGGCATTGATCATTTGTTGGAATCAAACAAATCGGCTACCTAGGAGGGGGTACCTCCCATACTAACCTCTATCTGGTAAGGAACCCTCCGTGTACGAGTCTGACTCGCACTTGGCCCAACAAAAATTTAATACCATTTTTATATTCAAGCAATTTTTCAAAACAATTCACTTTGTTATGACAATTCCAAGCGTTAGAAAGGTGCTGCTTATCACTGATGATGAGGAAAAAGTGGAAGAGACAAGTAATTGAGAAAGAAAAGAATAAAAATATGATGGATAATTAAGAAAAAATCTTGCCGGTGGACTGCGCAAGTGGAAAAGCAGATGATTTCTAGAACAAAGGTGACTGATGATCGTTTGGTAAATGTTAAGCCACAATATTATTTATTCCTTGTAGTGATTTCCTGCCTGTTTCTGCTTTATATAAAGTGAAGCGTCAACTTCATCGACACACGACAACAAATTAATGAAAGCCAACTTTTGTGATAATAAAAACAAACAAAAATCATAAAAAAAAATGCATATTCTATAACAAAATGATTTGAAGTTCTTACATCCAAATTTAAACGGTTAAGTGATAAGCAAAATAAAGATGACAATCTATTGATAAATCCAGAAAACTATATGCTATAATCCCCTCAGAATTAAAACTAGATCCATTCAAAAGAGATAATTCTTTAATAACAAAAACAAAAACAAAAAAAAAAATTATATATTATAAAACTTAACCATTCCCTAATCTAAATGACTATTCCAATCATTTTTTCACAAAATTCTACCATTTCAAAAGCATTAAATGTCTTTATGTGTGAAAAAAATCAAGATATTTATTTAATTCTTTGATCTCTTTTAATCATTTAAGCCATGGTTACTAATTACTAACCAGACTACATGGTTTGTGTATTTGAATTTTGCAAATTTGTAAATAGAAGACAAATCAACATAAAAAAAGAATATTTAATTCATTTAACACAAAAATTAGAAAAATATTTGCAGTGAACTCAAATATTTACATAGCTGGAAAAAATTATACAATTATACAAAAAAAACCTGAGAAAAAAATGTAATATAAAAATACACAAATCGCTGAGGACTAAACGTTGTATTTATATTTCAATTAAATATTACACATACGCCTCGTCTACTCTGTTGATACTTTAGCTGCCCACTCAAAGGGAAAACGAATGAATGAACGAACGAAAAATGAACAGGTGCACCAAAGCCAATGGCAACCACTACACAACACTAACAACAACAACAACAACATGAAGGAAAACAACAAAAGTTTCAGCTAAAATCCGCTTAAAACTTATTCAATTAAACTTCACAAAAGAGTCATGTGCACAAAAAGAAATAAATAATAAAAAAATAAACACTAAAATCTAAATACAAAAAAAAAAAATTATGACGAACACACAAACACAAATAGAATTGAAATAATAATTTTAAAAATAAACACTATACTATACAAACGAAACGAAACGAAAGCTTAACTACTATGCGCTTTTGTTACTAAATAGAATATAAATATAAATCAGAAACAGAATCAGCATCAGAAGAGAAGATAAAAGTTGGAAAATACAAAAATGTTTGCATACTTTTAGCGGCTCCTCGACTCTGCAATGTTGTATTTGCTTTCGTTTGGTTTTTCTTTTTCTTTTTTTATATTTCATTTTGTTTTTTTTTTTTTGTATTTCAACTCAACTAACAAGCAACGAACAAACGAGAGTCGTTGTCGCCGGACAAGCAATGACGCCGCAGCTGGAGTCACCATAACCACCATCATCATATCACCATCGTCGTCGTTGTCGTCATTGCCGCCATAGCTCCAACGTTTGTTGATAATAATCTGCAAATCAGCTTAAAATTTACGGCCAAATGTTGCTGCTAAGGCTGTGGCTAAAATGCAAGCAAACAGAAGGAGAGGTGTAGGAGAGCTAAGGGAAGAGGAGGGATGCCACAGTCTATGTTTTTATTTACCATTTATATGTGCTTCAGCTTCTGACTTTTTTTCTTTTCATTATTATATGAGAGAGAGTCGCCTAGTCGCTGATGCCACAACAAAGCAAAGTATTTTTGGTTTGGTCTACTACAACGTGAACGTGGCGTATGCGCGATATTTTTGTATATTTACAAAAAAAAAAAAAAAAAAAAAACAAACATAGACAAGGCAAAGCAGGAATCATAGAGTCGATAGAGTAATAAGAAAGACAGGGTATAAGGATGTGTTACGATACCATGAGATGAGATGAGGTGAAGTAAGTGTGGCTTGGCCAAACCGCACAACATTCGTTTGTAGGCGGTTTTGTTTATTTGGTTTAATACTAAACACATACAAACACACAGACACACACATGGTCATGTTGCATATTACATTGAAAAAATGTGATATAAATATAAAAAGAAAGAAAGAAAGGCAAAGAGATACATATATGGAGATAAGAGGAAAAACAGTAATAGAGTTGGTGGCACACACATCGAAAATTATTTTGGCCGGAAACGTGACTTATTCGAAATTTATGTACTTTTTTACCAACGAACCAACAACCAACAACAACCAAAACAACATGAAAAAAAAAAAATTAGAAACACCAAATGCCGCTGATTCGTTCATTTGTTTGCTTATTTCGAAAGTTTCTATGGAGGCTGCTGTTTTCTGTTTATAAAATAGAAATGGAAATAGGAAAAAAAAAAATATAAAACTAAAATGCAAAAAAGCACAAAAATATGCATTTGGCATTTATTCTCCGTTTTTATATTTTACTTTATTATTTCTTTATTTTTATTTTTTTATATATTTTTTATGTTCAAGTCACAATTTTATTTCAATTTTTTCTGTCCAATTTTGTTGGCTGTTTGTTTTTTTTTTTTGGTATATTTTTATTTATTTACGCGCTATAAAAACAGTGGGACTAATTGAATTTATTTTATTCTGAATTGAAAAATTGAATAATTCTGAAATATTGAATTTATTTGTATTTTTAAAAATCAATTAACAATTTAATTTCATTTGTAGAATTGAAGTTTTTCGGCAATTTTAAATTAAATAGAAATAAATTAGGGAAATTGATGGAAAATGCCAAACTCAATACTAGGCAATAAAAAGAATTTGAAAATAGCTCAACTTTTAGCATGCACATGCACAGAAACAGCAGGCGTAAGAATGAATACATTCAATTTTTGTATGATTCAAAAATAATAAATTAATTATTTATTTTATATGAGTAAGCTGAAGCAACGAAGGCTTTGTGCTAACTTTTAATTTATCCATTTGTCTTTCAATCAATATTATTTAGTAATTTGAAACTGGAGTAACTTCAAATTAACTTTGATATTAAATGTCTATAAAAAATTGACAAAAGTTATTGATTTCATTCCCAACAAACTGCTATGAGGAACTAAACTACATAAATTTATTCTCTAATAATGATATTGACTATATGAAATAAATATATAAAAAAATAGATAAGTTTAGTCATAAGTTTTCTTTGTTTTTTGAAGAAGAGAAGATAATGAAATTTTCTCTCCCGTAGCACACCAAAAAAAGATACTTAAGCTGCCTTAAGGTATTTCACATTTCAATTTCATCAAGTGTTTCAATTTTTCATGTTATAACAACTTTTTCTTATTTTAATCTTCAATCTTTACGTGTCATTATAAAGTTTATTCATTAAGATGCCATAAAGTGTTTCACATGATTTTTGTAGAAATTCAAATTGTTTTTGGAGATGTTCTTATTATTAGATTTGTATGTAGCAGGACTACGATTATATCCAAGCTAAGCCAAGCCAATTGAAACAAGCAACAAAACCAAAGTGGTAGAACAATAAGAATACAGGAGAGTGGACAATGAAGTCCATATTGTTTAACTGGAAAACCTTCCTGTCATTCATCGTCTCAATAACAATAACAGTAACAACTATAGGCCAATTAACCTAGCTACACCAATTTAAACTAGCGGTGTTGCTTAGCTGTCTGCTTTTTGATGCAAGTAGTAGTAGTAAGTAGTAGTTTCATAAGCAAATAAAATACCTGTTGCTCTACATCCGAAACAGAAGCTGACATGATCAAGTCAAGTAGAAATCATTTGCAATAAGATCGCTGATATTATCGGACTAAGGTAAAATTGAGTCGACTATTTTATGACTATTCTTAAAATCCTTAAAAGGTTACAACAAACCAATGATGAGGACACATCAAACAAATATTTCACAATCATTTTTTTTGAGTTAGAAACCTAATTTTTATTAAATTATCATAATAAAGTTCACTTCTAGGATCACTGAATTGAAATTGCAGGACTTTCTAAATACTTTTGTTGAAGTTTTTGTTATTATTTCCCAAACATAAAGTATTCAAGAAATTGCCACAATTTTCTAATATTTTAAAATGACAAGTGAATCAATCAAAAATCAATACAATTTTCATGTAAACATCACAATCATTCAAGATTTCTTATCATATTTATTGAAACATATTATTATTTCAATTGATTATTCAATTTTATTCAATATTTTTAGTTTAAATTTAAAAATTTCTATATATTTTCATATAATTTCTCTTTAAATTCATACCACTGTGCTGCTCTACCATGGCGAGCGTTGATTTCAATTTCTGTGTGACTGTCAGCATGTAAGCCATGTTTAGTTCACTGTGGCATGTATTACGTGTGTGTGTGTGTGTGTGTTTGTATAATATGAGCCCTGTTTTGGATGTTGCTATTGCAATGTTGTTGTTATGTTGTTGCTGTTATGTTACGATGTTGCTTGGCCGTAAATAGACGTCGCCAAAGTCGGTATGGTGCGCGTACACGTACCCCGACTGACATTTTAATGCAGCGCGAGCTTAATTAGAATTTCGTCGAAAGGCGCACAAGCGCCTCAACAACAAAATATAAAATAGTAGTGGAAAAAAGCAACCAAGCAAATAACGAACGAGTGAACGACAACGAAGCCAAGCATATAAAATAGGAACAAAAAATAGAAAAACAACCAAGTCAAACCAAACCAAACTGAACTAAACTGAACTGAACAAACTAATATTCAAGGATTTACATTTTACACTCTCACTACTCAATGCTATCTGCATATTCACATACTTGCATGCATGTGAATATTTTTTTGTGTTTAGTATGTGCAAGGATATTTCTATAATATTCTGTATATCTATCTGTGATTGCATATGCGATCTAGTTTGGTCTCGTATTCTATGCTATTCTGGTCCTGTTACTGATTCTGATACTCAGTACAACAGCGCGTATGTGTAATATGCAAATTCACATTGCAACGCTCATTTATCTTGATAATGCTTCCATAGAACGTTTCCATTTAGAGAGTCACATTGTACATTCACATAACGACAACAGCATTCGTTCGACATATCGATTACATAAAACAGTCTGACATAGTCATATGGACAGACAAACAGACAAATGAAGAGACAGAAATCATAAGTCATATGTCGCTGTGCATTTGGCATTTTGTTGGTTCCTTCATTCATTCATTCATTCATTTATACATTCGTTCGTTCGTTCATCAGTTCAGTTGGTCGTTTCTTGTTCACAACACAATTTTCTTTTTTGTGTTTTTGAGTGCATTTGTCTGATTCTGATGCCGATTTGTGATTTGTGTTCGTTGCAATTTTTCCTAAGTAGTTGTCATCTATCCATATATTTTTTTCCTATCATGTTTTTTTGTGCTTCTTTCATTTTCATTTTCATCTTTTTTTTTTTTTTTTTTTGTAATTTTTTTTCTTTTTAATTTACAGAATGCATTCTGTCGCTCAAGTCTCATCATTCATATTTATACTATGTATGTAGGTGCATTGTATATTCATATGTGACTTGAATCTTACTTTACTTATCCATATGTTCATACTTAGTTCATTCTCTTCTTCACAATTGTGCCACACTCACATTAACTAACAAACATTTCTACAAAAAGTTCATATGAATATGAATAGAAGTGAGTGTATCTATGTATGTGTGATTTTTCTTATTTTTTTTGTCTTTGTATCTTTCATTTCAATCTCGTCACTTTTCAAAGTTCATCTTGTATTTTCAAACAGTTTCTGGCACATAATTAAAATGCTTCAGGTTATTAACTGCAATCTGGTAAATCAAAAGTGCTTTCATTCTTTCTTTTACTTTTCTCTTTGCTGTTCAAAATATGCTCAATAATATTTCAAAAAGCTGATTTGGATTTTAAATCTCAAAAGATACCCGACCCAAAGTCAGCTTTAGGCAGTTTACTCTCTGCCTACTCTTTCTTCGTTTCTCTACCTTTTTGCTTATAAATTATTAAAATTCTTGTTGAAATAAATTTACTTTGAATAATTCAAATTAAATTGAAGAATTTTCAGAAAAATTAATTTTTCTTTTACTACTGCATTACAAATTTAAAAAAAAATTATTTGGACCCTTTACAAAATACTGAACTTTTAATTGGAAAATTTTCGTTAATTTATTTATAATGGGAAATTGAATGAAAGAAGAAGCATCATTAAAAGAAATGTTAGTACAAGAAATGTTAAATGATTTTTGAGTTATATTTCATAGCAAATTTAATTAAATAAACATGTTTTCCTTCAAACCCTAAAGATTTATGTGACCATATGTATATAAGAACGGTATGAATGAACATATTTTGTATTATCAATTATAATAAAAGCAGATTCAGGATTAGATTTCACAAATGAAATACGTGCTTGGAAGGCAATACAGTGTTTGTCGAAACGTATAGTATCTATATATACATATTGTAAAACAGAGTCCCATCGTATTTTTATACAGTTTTCACCAATGAATGAAGTCATTTATCAGGAAGGTTTTGAGTGCAAAAGTGGTTAAAGTTTTATGCTAAAAATGTCAAAAAGGAATCGTGTCATGAACTGTGTTAATCACATAACCAAATGTTGTAGACTTTCAAAAACATTGCAGCTATTAATGCAGTCAGATTTGTTGAAGCTGTTCACGGCATGATTATTTCCGACATCTTTTGCTAATTTTTATTTTTTTTTTAAGTGAAACTTCTCTAGCGGTTGGGAGTAAATCCAAAAAATATGAAAATAAAATGTGACGAAAATCAAAATTTGACGATGCATTTTTTACATCTCTCTCGTAGCGTAGAGCTGCATACGAGCATGTGCTTCTCCACACTACTTCTCTCAAGCATCATCGCATTTTGATTTTCGTCACAATTAATTTTCAAATTTTTGAATTTACCTACCTTCGCTAAAAGGGTTCACTTCCATATTGTGCTTATAAAAGTGAGGCACACTATTTAAATCTTTTTTGTGTTGGACTTACGAGGCCACCTTGATGGTTCTTAGCTACATTTGGACCCTGTAGGTGTAGGTGGAGGAACTAAGCTTCCCAGAAATTAAAGAATTTCTAAATCCAATTATCCATTTTCATATGAAAAAATATAAGCATACAAAATAATATGGTTCGCATTAAAATGATTTGACAAACAAATAAATAAGTTTATATTAAAGTTTAGACGATGTCTTAATTGCAGTACAAATATTGCCTTAAAGTGTTATACTTATAATCAAACTAATCCTATCTCATTCTCACATTTCTTAGAAGATACTGAATACATATATACTTTGCACTTACTCTTATTGTTTGTGTTATACACAAAAATGTAAAATATTCAAAACTCTCATGAAATGCATAACTTCATGAATATCTTTTTATTCTAATATACTAAATATTTTACATATTGTACTATACTAGTGTACACACACATACATCCATTTGAACTATATAAGTTTGCATGTAGATATGGAAATGTATGTACATATTTATATGGAAAATATAACGAGCATGTAAACACTTGACTTTTGACAAATGTTCATCCAATAAATCCATTAATGTCAAGTACTTGCTTATTACTTTAAGCCAAACACACAACGGATGCTGCCACAAACGCACACACATACATCAGAATAGTTATTTTACACAAATATACAAAGATACAGAATAATAATATATAAAGATAGTTTTATACAATAAGCGCGCCCTAGGTAGCAGTTAGTTAAGTAAGTAAGTAAGTAAGTTTCTTTCGCATACGAGTCTATGAAAAGATCCACGCAAAAAACATTTAACCCTAATTTGCATTTATATACATTTATCTCACTAAAGCCCCAACAATAACAGTAACAACTATAGTATAACAGCAGCAACAATGGTAAGAGGAAAACAACACTACCGCAACGACATACAATTACACTATAAACAACAGCAGCACCAACAAGAAGAAAAACTTTCACTCCAAGTAGAATGAGAATACAAAAAGCCAAGCTAAACGTGCTGCCATGTCTTACATGTGAAATACTTACAAATGAATATGTATCGTACATACTCTTAGGTATACAGTATTTAGAATGCCTCTTCATTTAGTATACTTAGTTGTACAATTGAGTGTTTGAAAGAACATATGAGTATAATGGAAAGTTGTAGGTATAAAAGTGTTTAAAGTTCGCAAAGATGTCATTTAAGGCAAAAACGAAATCTTGAATTCAGTTTTAATGAACATTCAATACCTTTTTATAAGGACCTATAAGTATATTATGGATGGTTTCTTAGATTTAATCAACTTTTTATTATTTTCAGAATATTTGCAGATTTTTTATTTAAGTTTTTCCATACAATACTTGCCAAAATATGCATCCACTATTTATGGGTGGTTATATCTATCCATCAATCCAATTTCTAATGATTCTGCAATCCTTTTTGGAAAATATTGAGTTACTTATGACTAGGAAAATATATCGGCATTTGAAGTCAACCTCTGCATTATTTATTTATCATTTAAAAAGATATCACAAATTTTATTTGTGATATTTTTGATAAAAATTTAATTTCTTCTTGAATTTATCACTACTGGGAGTTAAATTTGTCTGATTAATGTCATTAATGACAGAAGTTTTTAGTTAAAGTCAAATTTATGTTCTTCAAATGAGGGTCATTTTAACATTTTTAGGAATTTAAAGCTTGATAAGAATAAAAGATATTATAGTTTTTGAGAAATTAAAACAACTTATGACTCTTTACTTTAGTTTACTGATTATTTGGGATAATTTTCAGTTTAAAGCTTAAAAAAAAAATTTTAGTAGTGTGCCTCACCCTCATAAGCACAATATGGAAGTGAAACTGCTTTAGCGGATGGAGGTAATTCCAAAAATTAGAAAATGAAATGTGACGAATCATGCGTTGAGTAGAGACGTAGTGGGGAGATGCACAAAACAATGCATATTGTAGAGAATGAATGCTTATGCATGAGTAATGAGTAATAGAGAGCAAAAATGCTTTGCTGATTGTGTTTACTTTACGAAAGAACGTACAAACCGAAAAAATAACTCTTTTGTATTGAAACAATATAACACTACAATATTCTATATTATTACTCTAGAAGTTTCTCTTCCATATTGTATTTGGCTTAATAGCTATAATATACATCGTCAAATTTTGATTTTCGTCACATTTCATTTTCATATATTTTACATTTACTCCCTTTCGCTTGTAACTTTCACTTGTAACTTTTTGAGTCGGAAAACACAACATAATTTAAAGCAGAAAAGTATTCTTTTCAGCATGATCTCTTCTTTATTAAGGGACTCATGCAACTAGGATATATTATTACATTATAAACTTATGATTATTTTTTCATTTACCGGATACAAAGGCTAATTAAATATTGATGGATCCAACTTACAATTACAAAGTTAACAAGTTTTTCTAAGAGTCTCATGTTAGCATAGACTTCAACTTTTCAGAAAAATGAAAAATCTTACTGGTTTCTAAGATAAAAGTCTATGGTTTTGTTAAAAATTTAAAGCAGTTGCAAGAAAATCAAACTCATACACAATTAAATTCTGATCATCCCTTAATAATGAGATAAAATGAGGATCATAAGAGATGAAATTATGGGATATTTCTTGTATTGTAGAATTGTTAGATTCAAATTTCATAAATGAATTGAACAAGTTCCTTTAAAAACCTAATATTTGAACTTAACATTTTGAGAAAAACACCTAAACGTTAAACCAAACTTTTGATAGAATTAAGAAGCAAAGTTCTTAACAAAGATACTTCTAAAGTTAAATAATCATAAGTATATTAAAGATGTGATTTAATCACTTTACGGGATCAAAATATCATGTTACAAGCTTTGGCATAAATACAATATACTCGTATCTAATCTTTGTGTGTGATTATGAAATGTGAGAGAAAGTGGTAAAAATTCTGTGCAAATCCGCAAAAAAAAATATATGTATATAAACTCACCTTAATTAAACGTGATTAAGTAGATTTCCTCGTTTATATAGTAGTAGTAGTAGTCTTCCTGCTCCTCCTGATAGATACGAGAAAAAGCCTCTTAATTATATTTGCTTCGCTGTCTCTCCTTGTTGTTGTTGTTGTTGATGATGATGATTCTCTCACTCTCTCCTCGCTCCCTTTATTTAATTTAGAACTTTGACTGTGCGATTCAACAATTTGTGTTTTCAGATACAATTTGCTATGGCACAGATACACTTTGCTGTTGTTCCTGTTGTTGTTGTTGCTGTTCTTGCTGCTGATTTTATTGTTATGGTTATTGTTGTTGTTGTTGTTGTTAGATTTTGTTTCATTTATGATGCATGAAAATGAATTTGTATTGTTTGCCGTTAATTTGCCTTTATTAATTGCAGTTTTTATGTGTTCATATAAATTTGCTTTCTTTCTTTTCGTTTTAGTTTTCGTAATTTTTTGGGATGATTGTTATTGTTTTTCACTCTCTCTCTCTCTCTCTTTCTTGCTCTCCCCTTTGTTGTTAAAGTGCAATTGCTGGTTGCCTCCTTCTCTATTTTTTGGTTCAGTTGAGCTCAATTTAGTTTTTGTATTCCTTCCTCCTAGGTTTGCTCACACACAATTTCAGTTGTTCGTTCCTATAAATCCTTAGTTCCTTAGTTCATTTGTTCATTTGTTGTTTTCTTGTTGTTGTTCGTTGGTGGCTTGAGTTTTGTTTGTTTGCTTGTTGTTTCTATGAGAAATAATGAGCCTCAATTTAGTATTCAGAAAGCTTCGCAGAAACGCAATCAGTTTAAATGGCGTTGCTGACCACAAAGATGTTCATGATGCAGATATTTGTAAATGATGTCAATGCGATTGCGATAGATGCAATGAGAGCAACGAAATGAAGTAGATGACGGCGTAGATGCAAAGATAGATTTGTACGATGGTGGCAAATTTGGCAAACCGGAAGTAACAGCTGAAGTCGTCAGTATTGTTGTTATTGTTGTTGTTGTTGTTGTTGATGATGATGCTTTCTTCCTTTTCTTGGTTAGAGGATTCGGTTGTTGCTGCTGCTACTGCTACTATTTGTGTTTTTATTGTAGTTTTATTTCTTGATGTCCTTCTTGCTGTTTTTTCTGTTGCTGCTATTTCTATTGTATTATTTGTCTTTGCTTCTGCTTCTGCTGCTGCTGCTGTTGCTTTGATTCCTTTTACTTGCTGTGGTGCTCCTGCTGTTGTGGCTTCCTTTTCACTTGATGGCGACAACGTCAATGAAAATTTTGTTGATGGCAAATAATGTAATAATTTCAACATTTGGATGTTTAGATTTATATTTTCGTATTGTTTCCTCTCCCGAGTCCTTTCTTGTGCTTCTTATTGCCACCTTTCTCTTTGCATTTGTCTTGGTTTTGTTTTTGTCTCACTTGTCTTCTGTGCCTGCCCTTGCATATTCGCTGGTCTTGTGTGAGGTTTATTTGTGTTGATTTTCTTTTGTTTCTTTTTTTTTGATTTATTTTCTTGCTGTTTGCAATTTTTTTTTTTATTTATTTCTTTATTTATTTTTACTTTCGCTTGCTCTTTCAATTTGTTGTTTATTATTTTTTATTATATTTTATGCTCCTTGCCTCATGTTAGAAGCTATATCATAAAATTTTTGTTTGGAGCAAGAGAAATCAAATATTAGCAAACATTGCGTATAAGTAACGACATATGTGCGTCGTAATTGGATATATTTATTTTAGTTTCTTATTGTTTCTATTATTGTTATTATTGTGTTCTTTATGTTGCTTTCTTTGTTCGAAACGAGAAAAGCAGTCCCACAGTCTCAATTACTTATTTATTCACATATTTATTTATATTTATATATTTCTTTTTCATCTTTGTTCTTTTCTGTTTTGCTATTGTTTTCTTTGCTAATATTTCATTGTTCAAATAAATAGAAAAAATTTATTTCATTTTTCCATACAAATCATCTTTCTTTAAGCATATTCTGCCAATAAGTATTGACTTATATTGCTCTCTCTCTCTTCCTATCCACCTCTTAATCTCTCTCTCATGCTCTACCCATGTATCTTGTGATATTTAAACACTTCACTGCTTTTTTTTTTCTTTTCTAATAAGCTTAATTAAGTTGATTTCTCCTTCTTTTTGTTTATTTTATTTGTAATAATCTTTTGTGGTTGCGGACCTCAATATGTTTATCAATTTACGAACGATTCCTTGGTTCCTTTTTCTATTTTACAATTTCATTGCTTTTCCGATAAAATAAAATATAATAAACTTTGATTAATGCGTTTGTTCATTTGAAAGTGGTTGATGACAATGGATTAGATAAACTTAACTTAAATGAAAAATATATTTCTTTGGATAGTTGGAATTTTGAGTTTAAGAAATTTTGAAAAATTATAAAAATATGTTAAGAAAGATATTTTGTAGTGTAAGGAAAGATTTCTATAATATTTAACCAAAGTTAAGATAAACCAAAGTTAAACATTTCATTTTATACATCAAAGTCAATGTAAATTCAACTTCTTCAACATATTGAATACGATTGGAGTTAAGTGCCAATATTCGAAAGTATATCAGAAATTCAATGAGAAAACTATAAATTAAGTTGGTAAAGAAACCAACCTTAGTAGTTAGACTTTAAGTAGAAAATTAAGTGTCCTTAATCTTCAGTCGGGAGCATCAAAAAAAAAAACAACTGAAACATGAAACTCTGAGAGACACTACTCAAGTCCTGAAGACGTTAAGTAAATTCCGTTTCGGTTATTGACAAATTACTACTGTCACTTCAAAGTACATGATAATTAATAGAAAAGTAAAGTAAAAATTGAAATTAACCTTAAAACTATTATATTTGAATTAAGCCGTCTGTGACCCGATGGGGGAAACAGCAAGGTATTTGTGGCCTGAGACATTTAATCGAAATGGTGAGATTGGAAAAAGAAACTGTCAGGTTAGGTGAACCAATAAGAGACGTCCAGAGCATCTAGCCTATAGTGTGTTACAATACCCGGAGGGCAGCATTAGTCGATATTGAAGTAGTTAAAAAGAGTAATATACAAGAGAACTTTCTATTGGCTCGCAGTTGATCAATTGAGTTAGGATTACCGAAGGAAGACTTTGATTTTAACTATTTAATGAACAAAGACGGCACATTGGATTTCGTTAATTTGAACATTGGCAACAATTGATTTAGGTTTTATAAATAGTGTGATTTCAAGGAAAACAAAATTGGAATTCGTAGTTGTTTGATGAGAGATCAAATTCACGTTGACATGATTCTCATATTGCAAACAAATTCCAGTATCTCTATACTTTTATTTATATTAAATATCATTTAACAATTTAAGCTAAATTTCCATTAATTTTTAATTTCATTTTTTTGGTAAATAATAATTGAACTTAAAAGTGACGCCGAATGTTCAGTTCGCCTGGTCACTCTGGGTGAACTTGCACCAAAGAAGGCCAACAAAGAAAATGGCTACAGTTTTTTGGGATGCACTTGGTATCATTCACTCATCGACGGATATTATTCAGAGATGTTGCAAAGATTTGACATTGATTTGAAACAAAATCGATTGCATTTGGTGAAAAAAAAAAGTGCTTTTAGTTGCACAAAAAAAATATGGAAAATATCCTTAAATTGGACTACGAACTTCTATCCCATCCAGCATATTCTCCAGATTTAGTCACTGGGTGGGACTTTTTCCTATACCTAAACCTTAAGAATTAGCTTGGGGATAAGAGATTTGGACCGAATTAACAGATCGTTAGTGAAACAAACGGCTAATATGAGGATCTTGAGAAAATCTATTAATTGGAAGGAATAAAAACAAGATTAAATTGAAAAATAAAAACAAAATTATGAAAAAAAAAGAGTTTTCTATTGTTTTCTAAGGCCTTATTGATTGACGCTCGTAATTTAAATTGATTGGTTCATTAATATATTCCTTTTTCAGTTCGTTTCTATGAAAATAAGTAATAAAATTTTGAAGATCTTTCTCAACGAATTATAAATTTTTGAAATGATTCCATCGGAGTTCCATAGTGACATAATTATATTTCTCAAAAATATCAGAAGAAACTTTTATACAATATATTTCATAAGTAAAACAAAGTGAAAATTTCAGGGAAAATATTCATTAGTCAGACACAAATTTTGTACATTTAAATGCCATATGACTAACCTTAAAACCTATTGTATAATTTCAGAATCGACAAGTTCTTCATTCCTTATTGGTAAGTGAAAGATTATTTCATATTTTATGCCATATACTACTTTTTTTTTTTTCTATATGCCTAATTCTCTGATCCTTAGATTAATAAAAATGCTTTAAAAGCAATCTTAATATTTAAGTGTTTACAAATTGGCAAACAATTCATTTAAAATTGAAAACAATTCATTTAAAATTGAAAAAAAAAAAAAAAAATTATTGATAAATAAAAATTTAACTAAAAGTTCTCAGAAGTCTTGTCCTCCCACTTCACTTCCACTTGACTTTTAAAATATCCACATAAATTCCACACTCATGGAAAGGTAATTTTTCTTTCGCTTAAAAAGTTTTTGTTTGCTCAGAGAACTTTCAGTTTTTTTTGTTCTTTTGTTTTTTTTTTTTTTGCTTTCTTTCAAAAACTTTTTCTTAAAGCCTGAACAACTTCAATATAACCACAATTCTATGTGTAAGTACTTCAGAGCCTTTCATGTCAAGACTAATAAAGCTCAGTTTCATGAAACTTTAATAAACACAGACCACATGCCTTGACGATAAACATGAAAAAAGAATAACAAACAGAAAAAAAAGTGTAATAAAGAAAAAGAGTAGAAATATAGAAGCAGAAGAAAAAGAAAAAAAAAATTGAAATGCACAACAACATGAAGAACAGAACAAACGTCAAACAACAAACACTTCAAAAAGCGCACATCAGTCTACATTTTGGTCTATTAACAAACAACAGGACAACGCCAACGACAACGACAAGAAATATTCATACATACAAGAAATGACAATTGAAGAGTACAATAGTGAAGCAAAGCGAAGTAAAGTAAAAGTTGAGGGAAACGACACAGTAAAGAATCCGGTAACAAAAAACAGAAACAGAAACAAAAGTTAAGAACAATTTGACAATTGAAGTGTTTCCTCTTCAAGCGAAGTCATCCTCATACTATGTTATGTTAAAGACGAATAAGAAACTGAATGTTAGGACAGAAAGCCAGACGGACAGACAGACAGACAGATGAATAAGGTGAATGTGTGAATGAGTGAATGTACCTGGGATCTAAAGATATAAAAAAGTTTAAGGAATCATGGAATTGATGGTAAAAGGACATTTGGACATTGCGGTAGTGTATATTAAAGAGAGCAGAGCAGAGCAGAGTAGAGTGAAGTAAAGAGAGGGGAATCAAGTCTAAAATAAAGAAAGTTGCAGCAGTTGTTTAGTCATAGAAAAGTATCTGTGAAGCACTTGAGCACAGTTTCCGGTCATTTACACGTACATCCTGTGTGAGAAGCGTCAACAATGACTGCTGCGACGACTATAAGAATAACGATGACAAAGAGTATAAAGATGACTAACTGACTGAATGAATGAATGAATGACCGACTAACTGACTGACTATGACTATATGAGTTAAGAGCGTGCGTTCATTTTGTTTTGTGTTTCTATACTGACATAGTATCCTACATTTTTATTGGCTTCCTTTACTAGACAGCTGCCAGTGTTACAACAAAAACAAAAAAAAAAAAACAACAACAATAATAACATGACATGCTTGCATTTACATACATAAGGACATGTGCATTTGTATGCTGTATGCCATGTGCATGTGTATCTTTGTATATTTGTTTGTATATGTGTGTGTCTTGAATACTTTTGACTGTTTTCCGCTTTCAAGACAAAACACAGTTTTTTTTTCTTATTTTATATTTCAATTTCATATATTTTGTTGTGATACAACAATATATTTTTTTTTTTCAAGCAACAGCAAAAACAATAAGAACTTAACTAAACTTCAACTCTAAAACACTCATACGATCGCACACACACAGAGAGACATAGGAACGAACACTACATACAAAAGACGCTTAGTCTATGCGCTGACTGCCTGCCTGCCTGCCTGCCATGCTTGGCTTCCTTTCTTCATTGCATAGTTTCGCTTCCTGTTCCTGTTTTTATATCTTCGCGTTTGAATAAGTGAAGTGTATGTGTATGTGAATGTGAATGTGTGTTCGTTCACATGTGTAAGTGTGAGTGAGTGTATTTGTATGTCTGTAAGAAACAGTTTTTAGTGCGCGTATTTCTTTTGTTTATAGCATCGCGTTGAAAAATAATATACAAAATAAAAAAAAAAAAACAAACAAAAAACAAAGAACAAAAACCGAAAGCAGTTGAGAAGATGAAATAGTGAAGGGGATGAAGGGACAAAAAGGCAGGCAGCTAGTAAATTCCAACAGTGAGAATAGTGAGTACGAGTATCTTATGGTAAAGCTCTGAAGTTTCTATTGAAGCAAAACTTGTTCAAGTCTCGTCGTGTAGAACATTTGGCCTTTATTACTTTTGTTGATTGTAGTTTTTATTTATGGTTGTTGTTGTTGTTGTTCTGCTGCTTCTGAATTTCCTCTACTGTCCCCGTTCCCTTTCCTTTTTTCATCTTTGCTGTGTTGTGTCGTTCAAGCCATGTTTTCTAACTGTTATTTGTGCGTCTACTACAACATAAAGATACGTAAAGTATCCATCCATCCAACTATTCATCCACCCGCTTGCTTTTGTCTATCAAACTGATTTCAACTGCTTAACATTTATGCTGCTCTCCGGTTTTTCTTGATTTTTATTTTATACTTTCTCTTCTCATTTCATTCTATGTCTATGTATGTAAGCAAAACGATTTTGCTTGTGGAAATCTTGTTTTTCTTTATTTTTTATTTTATAGCTTCGCGCTCTTTTACTAGCATTTCTCTATGTGAAAACGTGATAAGCTCATGCCCAAGATGTTGGGAAGGAAAATGATGAAAAAGAAGAAGAAAAACCATGGCAAAATTAGGAAAAGACCAACTATAATATTATTGTATTATCCTTTTTGCTTGGCGCGTTCTTTGCCATGATGATGATGATAATGATGATGATGATGATGATGATGATGGCCTCAACAGCGGCAAAATCAATTCCAGTTTCAGACTTCATTCTCATCTTTGTTTAGTTGAGAGTTCAGTTGAGTTGAGCCTTTGTGTGTGAGTGTATTTACGATTATTTTTCATATTTTTCTTTTGCACTTTGAGTGCTCTAAGAGAGACCAGGAGATTGGAATGTCTAAGCATGAAACTTAATATTATTGAGTTCTGCTATTTGAGATAAAAATAAATAAATTAATAAATAAATAAATAGTAATAAAATATAATATATAATAATAAAAAACAGCATGGAACTCTAAGAAAGAACGACATCACTATAATATTTCATAGCGGAATTTATTATTTTTAATATTTCTTTATGATTATTAGATTTTTTGTTTTTATGAAATAAAGTACATGCTTGTGTTATGAATTGCAGCACTTTATAAGTGATATATGAAACATGACATTTAATAAGCATTTCTAATGAAATGAGAAACAGATATAAAATCAAATAGTTCATTTCTTAGAATTTAAGTTTCATCAGAAAGTTTTCTTACTTTTATAAAATTTGATTTTCATGGAAAATTCTCAAATGCTGATTATTTATTGTAACAACAAGAACAAGGGAAATATAGAATTTAGAATTTTTGTTTTTAGAATTTTGAAAAAAATGACAGATTAATTTTATTTTAAAAGATAAATAAAGTAATCTTATTTACAATGATAATAGTATGGACAATTTCTATTATTTTCCTTATTTATAGAAACAAAATGTTGGAGATAGGAAAAATGTATAAAAATAAACTAAATATTGTAAGTGAATAAAAACAAAATAGTGAGTCAAATAAACAAGGAACACAGAAACTTGTTCATTTCTTGAGTAGAGTTGAATTTCAATTTTAAATTTCATAAAAGTATTTCACATTAATATAATAGAAAGATATATGAATTGAGCCTGGAACTGACCTTTTAAGTTTATGGACTTGTTATTATTATTATTATTTATTATTATAAATTCTTAACCTTCTACTTATGAATAGCCAAGCCATCTATAGCAATTTTAAAACTAAAGTCTTCCAACTAAATCGAAATATATTAAGATAATATTAAATTTATAATAGGTGAATTAGTTTATTAGATTGGGGAAAAACAGGAGCAAGTCATCTAGCCACTGGAATCTCAATTGGGTCTATTGTAAATATACAAAAGGAGCTTCAACGTAACTTAAACAACTTTTTATACGTTTTTATCCTTTGCACATTTGAAACATATTCAATCTCAAGTTTTCTGTATTGTACTTTGTAAGTAGTTAATTTTTCTTGTGGTAAGTAAATTTTGATCATAATTTTATTTTAATTTTTTCTATTAATAATTTGTTTTTGATTTATCACTTTCTTTTTGCCTCAACACTTGTCATCATCATCATCATCATCATCACAATTTATAATTTTCTTCAATTTGTTTTTGCAAAGACAATTATTGTGACACTTTGAAATTCATTAAAAAATCATGCCATGCACTTTTATTAATCAAAAAACACTTGATTTTGTCTCGATTTGTCTACTTGAAAATATCGAAAAAATTCCGATCTAAGTTGTGAACTAAAAAAATCACACAACACACAATTTGTCTGTCGTCTTGCCTTAAGCAGCGAAGTCTGCGTAATAAAACTTACAGCAGCCGCTAGAAATTACTAAACCCCAACAGGAATTGCAAACCAATAAGACCAATGGACAAACCGACTGATGAGAGATAGACAGACAAATAGACTGACAGACAGACAGACAGACACACACAGAGCGTCCATCTATATGGTATTACAGTATTACTTTTGTTGTTGTTGTTGTTGTTGCTGTTGCTGTTGCTGTTGCTGTTATTGGAGCAGATAAAAGCAAAGCAAATCGAAAACAGAAATAGAAATAGAACATAGCACAGCAAAGCCATGCTAAAAGAAAGTAAAGCGTCGTTGAAGTTAACTGAGACTTTGAAGTCAGCGGCGACTAACTTTGATGTTGGGCATGAGATGCTGAGCGCTCAAAAGTGTGCTATGAATGTTGAAATTTACTTTCATAATTCCTGCTGTACAACAATGCGTATGAGCAACAACAGAAAGGGGCACGCACACTTCTTTATCATTTTTATTTGGAGAGTAAATATTCTCTTACAATATTTCCATACTCTCTCACTATGTGTACACAGACTCCACAAATTAACATTTGAAGGATAAAGAGAATTTTAACATCTCTCTCTCTCTCTCTCTCTCGCAGAGTCTAGTGAAAACATGTGTTCGTTAATATTATATGTAGTACTAAGTAGTATTATGCTCTGCTTAAATTGTTTTGCCTCTTTTTTACTTGCTATCACTGTAAGTGTTCCGTAGCAGAAATAACAGCAGCGCAGCTTCTTTGACAGAGTCTCAGTCTCAGTTTCAGTTTCAGTTTCCGTCTCAGTCACTGATGCTGCTGCTGCTGCTGCTGCTGCTGCTGCTGCTGCTGCTGCTGCTGCTGCTGCTGCTGTTGATGTTGCTGGGCTGTTGCTGTTGTTCTTCTTTAACTTGTTCTTGTTGTTATTGCTGTTGTAATTGTAGTTGTTATTGCTTCTTACTTCGGCATGCTTGGCCTCTATTTTGGGCATTTATGTATATGTAGAAAATATGCTTATGCTGAGTTCTTTCTTTGTTGCTGTTGCTGTTATTGTTGTTGTTGTTGTTGTTGTTGTTGGTAGACACTGTAAACAGGATCAGGGTGTGGTGAATATTCTGCTACGGCAACAAAAGGCTTTTCTATGATTGCTGCTAACTTAGTCTCTGTCTCAACTGTTGTTCTTGTATTGTTAATTTTTGTTTTTATTTTACTTGCTTTTCTCGTTTGTAATTTTCTTTTATTTCATTTATTTTAGTTATCATTCAATGGAAATATACACTACCTTTCTGTTTTATGTATTTTAGTTTGCTTAATTATTATTTCTCTGCATCGTCTTCATCCTCTTCAACGGTTCTGGTCGTCGTTGCTTCGTTCTTATTTTTTTTTTGTTTTTTATACTTTTCCACTGTTAACAAAAGCAACTGCTTTAGATTTTCTTCTTCTCTCCTCCTTCTTCTTCTTCTTTTATCCCGTTATTTTTACTGATATGTGGCACACTTTTACATTCTCTTTAATTTTTCTTTGTTGGTTTTATTTTCATAACGCACAATTTTTCTATTCGATTATTTTCTATTTTTTTTGTATTTTTTGTTTTATTTTACATAATTAAAAAATTATTAAATATAAATTATTTGCACTATTTTTCTATATTAATTTCAAATATTTATAAATTTTATTTATTTATTTATATTTTTTAATATTTTGACTAATTTTGTTCCTTTACTCGTTTGCTCGGTTGGTTGCTTTGCTTGCTTGCTTGGTTTGTTGGTTTGGTTTGGTTTGGTTTGATTGCGTTGCTGTGTGCGTTCGTCGGTATGTTTGTGTATGTGTGTGTGTGTTTGTGTCTGTGTGAGTGTAAGTGTACTATGTGGATTTTTTTCTTTTGCAAGCACTTTTTTTTTTTTTTGAATCAAACAACGATTTGCTGTGCAATGCACGTTTCCGTTTTAACAACCGTACACGTCAACTGTCTCCACCTGACTGACTGAGTGAGCGAAGCGAACAAATCATTGAGCACGTTGACATACAGAGCGTGCACACAGCACACAAAGCGTATGAGTGATGCCGTTAGTCGGAAAATGTGAATTACTTGCAAAATCGATGCGCACAGACTCTTGCTCTCAACACACACACAACAAACAATCTCTTTCTTGTTCTATTCATACGAGTGAGTGTATTGAGAGCATCTCTCTCAATTTATATCTCTTGCACTTAAGTGTGTGGATGCTGTTTAATGTAATGACATCGTGCTTATCTTCGTTCGTTGGTTTTCGTTGGCGTCATCGTTTCATTGTCTTTCGTATCGTGTGTGTTACCGACGTCACTTTGCGCGCAACAAGAGGCTAACAACAGTAGCTTGAACAACAACAACAACAATAGCATTAGTAGCAGCAACAATAAAGTTTAGTTTTTCTTTGTTGTTGTTGTTGCTAGTCTTACTTACATTTATGCAAGCTCATTATGAATGTTAACAGCACCACACATTTTCGTCCTTATGCTCACTCACTCTCACTCTCTCTCTCTGTCTAATTCGTCTCTTGTCTGTGTTATGTGTCAATTGAGATGCTGTTGCTCTCTTGCTGCTGCTGCTGCTGCTGCTGCTGTTGTTGGTAGTTCTTGGCATCGCTTGGCTTTTATTGCCATTTTATTTTGATTTATTTTGTGGTAGGTTGTTTTCAGACAATAGCGGCAATAACAACAATAACATTACAAATCACTGTTAAAAGAAGGATTGCACATCCTGTTAGCCGCTATAAAAGTTTAAAGTTCCCAATTGGTTGAGAATTCGGATTTCTAAAATTAAATATTAATTAACATTTATTTCAGATTATGGGATTTTAGGGGAATAAAACTTTGCAGCACAACAAATTTCTAGGCATGTAGATTTAAGTGATAATCGTAAGGAGAAACGTCTGGTAAATATAGCGGGTTGAGGCAGAGTTGGTTGTGATTTTTAAAAGCAATCAGTTGTTGTGATATACCATAGTAGCAGGTGTCTAAGTAAGAAAACAATGGTCAAACAGGAACAATTGCCTACTAAACAAACATACAAACAACAGATCTTAGTTTCCTTTCCCAAGAAAATATACCTGCTACGTCGTTATTTGAGTGATATTTACCATTTACATTAAGGTAAACATCTCAAAACATGTATAGACTATAAAACCACACCAATGTTTTTGGACTTGATTTGATCAACTTCATTCATCAATTAATACAATTACAACAATGGGGACAAAGTACTATAAAAATAACAAACAAATAGTACAAATATTATCTTATTTGAATACATTTCCCTGTCCCAATATCTTCTTCATAAAACTAAATTAAATAAATAAAAATGTTAAACAAATTTATGACCATAATATATTTTACTGCCTGTCTGTACCAATAGCACTCTGACAATACTTAATTCTATTCTATTTTTAACAATGTGGTCTTTCTTTATTGTTCTTGTCTTATTTTCTTAGTCACACAATGTTCAAATTTAGCATTTTGTACCCAAAAACAAAATAAAAACAAAAGAAGACATATGGAAAAGAACCAATAACGACACACTGACCCAAGTTCAAAAATCTCACTGGACAAACAATAAACATGAACCTGAAAGACGATGTGTATGAGTAGGAGGATTCAGGAGAAATATGTATAGAGAAAGTGCCAAGAAGATGGCAAGTGACAGTAAACAAACAGTAAATATAATACAAGATGACGACTTACAAACAAACAAACAAACGGACGAGCGAGCAAACAAATGAAAATGACGGGAATAGTAAACATTTCCGTCAGAAGCAATAACGACGACAACAAAAAATCTATGTAACAAATAAACAACATATATAAGTACAAACCTAAGATATATTGTATTATAAAATGAGGCTAAACCGAAATAAAGACAAACAGCAGCAGCAGCAGCAGCAGCAGCAGCAGTAAGAAATTCCCCTTGGTAGACATATGTATGTATGTATTTCTTTTTCTAGTATTCTATTTTCCCTTTTCTTTGGGAACAAAAATAAAAAATTTATTCGAAAGAACTGTGCTCAATAAAGCAAATGTCAATATTCTTGTGCATATTTTCTTGTATATTGTGAATATTATACTATTTTCCTACTTTATTCAATGGTTTTTCTTTAAGATGAAAAAGGAAAAACAAAAAAAGGAATTGAAATCGCTAAACAAAATACAATATTTATCACAAAAGCAAAGCATCTTTTCTCAAAGACTCGAACCGCTGGTGATGAGGATAACGGGTGATGCACTTCACATACACATATAAAAAGAAAAGAGTTTCTAGTTCAACAGAAGCAAAAATCAACACACACTTGCGTACATAAATATTCAAACACATTTCTACTTTCTTACTTCTTCCCATTTCTACAAACCATTTCCTCTATACTTTACTCCACTTACTCTATTTGTCGTTTTATTATAGTGAGCGAGTGAGTGAGTGAGCGTTGCGGCACGGCGATATATTTTCGCATTCCCTCTTCTTGTGTTTGCTTTTGCCTCATGAATATGTAAATTATTATTGCATACCGTGGGGCGCTCGCTCGGTTGCTACTTTAGTTTATGGTGTTTTATGATGTTCGACGGCATTCGTTTTATTCTGTGTTCGATTGAAGTGAAGTAAAATGAAAAGAAGCTGACAACAAAATTAAAGAAAAGAAGAGCAATGAAGAATTTTCTATTGGGTCCTGCTTCATGATTCACACGCTATACTTTATTGTATGTGTGTTAAACAACAACAACAACAAACAATGGCTTCTTGCTTTACTGTACTTTACTTTACTATTATGCTTTCATGTTGCCATAGTTTCGCTCTTGTTCTTGTAGTGTTTATTCTACATACTTCAATTTGTTGTTCTTGTGCTTCTATTCCATTGCTCACTTTAATCAGTAACAATTTTCATGAACATAAATTTCGTTGGCAACAATCATTTGTTGTACTTTGTATGCAGTGTTTATTGTCAATAGCAACAACAGCCTAGCAACAATAAAATCATCATCTGCATCATCATCATCATCATAGTCATCATTATCATCATAATCCATCATCATTATCATGATTGTTGTTGTGATGCCTTGTCAACGTTCTCGATTTCAAAGTAACATATTGTTGTTGATGTTGTTATTGCTGTTTTGGATGATTTTGATATTATTGCTGGCATTTTCAACTTGGCAACGCATCATCGCGACAACATCATCATCATCATCATCATCAATGATAAGAGCAGCAGCAACATCAACATCAACATCAACAATATAACGAACAGCATAACATAAGAATAACAACAACAATAACTATGACAACGACAACGACTTTGACAGCAAAAGCAACAACTTCTGACAAAACACAACATTCACACAACACTAAGATATAAACATAAATACACTTTCTTAAACACACTACACACAGAGGAGATTCATTTCTCTTACACACTTTACTTTTGTTTGTAAGTATATTTGAGTATGTAGCCACTGGCAGCTAACGCCCTAAAGTTTAAGACTAGAAATCTTCTTAGTTGTCAATATCTTAACTTTTCTTCATCTTCTTCATCATCACTGAAATCAACTTTCAACTTTGTTCTAGCTCCGGTTGTCAGCACACCTTAACGATGGATGACGAGTGACTCATTCACTCACCCATTCACCCACTCACCCACTAACTGGATCATTCACCCACTCTCAATAATAACAAAAATGACAGAGTTGTTTATGTGTATGTCTGGTGTGTGTATCTGTGTGTCGTCTGTACATCCATCCATGTTTTGATTGGCAACCAGGAGCGAGCGAGCATCAATCGCAACTGGCAACGATTGCCTTCATGCCATATCGTGACAGACAGATAGACAGCGACCGACAGACCGACCGCACCCAGCAACACCATTTAACTCGTCAAAGCATCACCATCTCACACCACCATTGCCACTGACTGGTTGTACACCATTTAAATCATTCCATTCCATCTTCAATATTATCAGCAATAAAGAAATCTTTTCCATATTCTCTTCAATTTTTTGTTTTTTTTTTGTTTTTTGCATATTTGTTGTTGTTTTCCAATCTTTAGACAATTTTACTTTCGTTTTTGCTAAAACGGAAACGGAAACGTAAACCAAAGCTAAGCGCAGCAGCCAGCAGATGAAATAGCAAATTGCTACTAGCAATGAAATGAAAATTGAGAAGTAAAACAAGAAAAGTTTTACTTTATTGAAGTGACATATTTAAATTAATGAAATCGTCTGAGCAAGGCGCTTATACTCTACATACCAAGGCGTAGACTGGTGGAAAGATGGAAGGGGATATGAGGGTAATAGGGATAAGCGTGGCACTCCCTTACTTTTTTGCCTTTGCCCTCCTGCTGTTTACTTCCAACATACGCTGTGCGTCTGCATTGGTTTATGCTGCTGCTGTTATTACAGCACAAGATTCACAGGGGGTTATTGGATGAGTGAGCGAGTGAGTGGGGTGGGTAGTTGGATGGGTTTGATAGCTTGGTCGATGGGTCTAAACGCATTTAGGTTGCTGTGCTACTTAAGTGTTATGTTTCCATGTAACCATTGCTGATTCTTTTCTTTATCTTCATACTCAGCAGCGCCAAGGTTCTATGTCCTTTTCAGGTTCTCTTCATGGTCTTCATCGCAAATGTTGCCTCCTTTATCTTTTGCTTTCGTTTGCATCTTTTCCATCTTCTTCGTTTTAAACATCTTTACATCTTTAGCTTTTCTAAAGCACAACGTAGCTTGGTGGCGTTTGAAACTTTTTACTGCTACTCTTGTTGTTGATGTTACTATACATGTTGTTGTTGTTATTGTTGTTGTTGTTGTTGTTGTTATTGTAGGTCTTATAAAGAAGAAGACACTCTCCATGCTTCCTTTACCTTCTTTTTTTTTTTTTTTTTTTTTTTCATTCAACGCCTTTTTAGTCATCATCATCATCATCTTCATCTTCATTCTTGTTATTCTTCTTGTTGTCGTCATCGTCGTCGTCTATTTTTCTGAAGTGCGTAATTGATGTGAAAAGTGGCAACAAACTGTTTTTTATTTGCGTTTGCTTTCAATTTGTTTAAATTGTTGGGCGCTGACGTTGGGTGTGCCAAGTACATGCATTTAACCAGAACACCAACGCACAGATACCCACACATACACAAACACACTCTTGTACCTACTACATTCACTAGCTTAGACAAACTCACAGATACTCACATAAATTCAAACGTTGATTGGAGTTTTATATAAATTTTGAAAGAAAATTTTTAAGTTCAAACAGAAAACATCTCAAAAGAACAAAAATTGAAGAGAAACAATAAAAATCATTCTATGTTTTAAACTTATGTTACTTGTGATTTTTATTTTCATTTTCACTGCTATGGTTCTGATTTTTGATACTTATAAAGTCTTAATTTCTTAGGGTTCCGGACCCAAGGGGTACCATAGGGATCCCTATTACAGAGACTTCGTTGTTCGTCCGTCCGTCTATCCTCGGCTCATATCTCATGAACCGTAAAAGCTAGAGAGTTGAATTTTTTACAGAATGTGTTGTTCTATCCGGGCATCAGCAACAAATACTAAAACTAAAATATTTTCAAAAACTTAAAAAGGTCCCCATACAAAAAACATTTTTATTTGTATGGCAGCTATACGATCCAGTAATTCCATGATCTTGAAATTTGGATAGTTGGTGACTACATAACAGAAACTTCTATTGTCGAAATTTCAGTTTGATCGAATCACTAGGGAGGGTACCTCCCATACAAAAAAAATATAAAATTCATGTTCTTATTCAAAAAACTTTTTTGTTTTTTTGGAATAATGAATAATCAAGTTTTATTTTCCCGCTCTCATTTTTATTCTAATCACAGTAAAATCTCTCAGTTCAACGAAATAAGTTCAAAAGAAGAACGCTCGCTATTATTATTTTTATGAAGTGCATCCTATTAATTTTTGATGGCACTTTTGAGCCTACAATGCGTAAGTGTTTAGCAGTTTAGTTTTTGTTTCTGGATCTATTTCTGTTCTATGCGAAACCGAGTCTTAAGAATTTGTGAGTTTTTGTTTAAAAAAAGGTTTGCATTACTTCAAATATTTAAATAAAAAAACACACTTTTCAAATTGATTTGAAATGACAATTAAAAAATAAAGACATGCAAAAGTTAGGAAATTGTGTGAAAAATCTAAACTTTTGTTTTTATTTCATTTTATTCTTATCTTCTTTTTTATGTTTTTATTTTCTCTATTTGTATTTCCTTGATATTGTAATTTCCACATTTTTTATCTATTTTTATTTCTTTTTTTTTATTATTATATTTCTTTTTTTCTTTTTTTTTTTATTTCACTTTCTTTTGTATTTTTTCGCACAGTGTTTTTGTTTTTTCTAAATTTTACTATTATTTGTTTTCATGTTGTTTCTACAAATACAAATAAAGAAGTTCCGCAGAAATAACAAGCATAAATAAACACATTAAAGGACTCTTTATTTTTATGAATTTTTTATTGTATTTGCTCCTTTTGAATTAATTTTTTGTTCGTAAATATTTTCTTTTGCCTTAATAAAAATGAATTTATATAGAGCGAAGAATCTCTCTTTATAAATATAAAAGTATATTTCATACGCACCGTTGGTCACCGTAAATTCTTTGTAGCCGCACACAATATTGTTCTTGGTTTACCTTATTTACCTTGTTACTTGGTGGAAAGATACATTATTTTTTTTTTATTATCCAACAATGAAGCTTATTGGGGAAAGAATGAAGAAGAAATCTCTTTCTATATTGCCACTTTATACTGCTTCTGGTTTGACTTTATTAAGGTTCCATTCATTTATATTTATTCATTAAATTTGTTACAATAAGATTGGATTTTCATTGATAGCTCGGCTTTGTGACTTTTTTTATTTCTCTTTATAATTCTAAAAATAGATTTATCTAAAGGTTCAATGACATTTACTACATGTAACGATGGGAATGAAAACATATTTATGTATCGTACAACATGGAGTAGTCTGTGCTATGTGTGTTTGTTGTTGTTGTTAAAGAGTTTTGCAGAAATATTGAATGGAAGACGAGTGGAAATGTCTAATAAGGATAATGAACTCATGAAGGAAATTGAGTTTAAGTTTAGTTATCATTCTTTAAAGATTTTTAGAGAATTTTTCTTTAAAAAAAGGTATCAAAGATATTTTACTATAGTTAAGAATATTCTTAGCAATAAAATTTATTTATTTATCTTTTAGATCTTAGCCATTTCAATACTATCAATATTTGATCCGAAGATTCTTTTTTGAGAGTGTGAACAATTTGTATTTAGAGCCAGAAGATTTAGTATTATAAAAATGAAAGCTTTTTACATGATGTGTGATAATCATTTTTAGTTAAGTTGTAAAATGACCTTTTTTTGCAAAAAATCACAGTATTGTCCACTGCTATTGTAGTTACGCCTCTTCTCCATCTTTTACACATCACACGGACTACGCGTTAAACAAATTCCTCGTCTTTTAAGGTGTTATAAATACCAACTCAATTTTTGGTTTCTTCGTAAGAAGTGAAGTGCTGTTCGGCCAGGCATTGAGTCATCGACCGGATCAACTAGTAGTCAGAAGTAGCAATATCTGCTGAATATGGCAGGTGAAGAAGTATATCACATTGAAGCGGCTCCAAAGTTTACTTGACAATTTTAGCAACATGTGGCTGACTGTCGTCGTACTGAAAGATCACTTTGTCATGTTTTTAGGCATATTGGAGACGTTTGCGTTTCAATAGTCTGCTCAATTGCATCAATTGTTGTTAGTAAAGTTCCCCAGTATTGGTTTGGTGGGCCGCATTAGCTCAGAGTAGATCACTGCAAGCTGATCCCACCTGATGTATAGCATTAGCGTCTCACCGATGAAATTGATGCGTGGCCCATGATTTTTTGCACCTTGGGTAGTCATATTTGATCCACTTTTCGTCACTCATCCCGAACTTTTCTTCAAACCAATACAATAAATCAGTGCTTCCCTCAAATTCCATTTTGTTGATACAAAGGTTGAATTGATAAACATTGATTTTCAAGAGGGAAATGATGACACCTTACCAATAACATTAGTAGCAACTATAGTTAATCCAAAACGCTAGTAAATTCAGCTCTTTTGGGCTTCTGATTTGGATGACCTATTTGCAATTAAGATCTTGCACAAGTCTTTTATGATTTTTAATTGTGCCAAATACTTTGATTATATAATACTAAAATCTTTGATCCATAAAATAGAAACTCTTGCAATTCATTCAAGCTTATTCTTTTAATCAACATCAACTTAATTTATAATCTAACACATAATAATGAAAATCCCTTTGAAACATCACTCATATACTTAACTGTAAGACCACTTTATGCCATATAAACCTTTGCAAGCATCAATATCCATCTAAATGTGATCAACAAGTGCAAGTGTAAGGAAATTCTGGCTTAAATTAAATGTGTATGGATAATAAAACCAGAAAAGAAAAATTATAGAAATCTCTTAAACATAAAAGGCATAAATTGTGTTGAAAATCCACACAATAAAAATAGTTTCCCTAAATATTGTTATAATGCCAAAACCGTTTACACTTTGCTCTGAATTTAATGTCTCAGAAAAAAAGCTACATACTAATATTTTGCTCACACTTTTCTTTTTTTTTGGCAAGGGATAATTAACCTTAAAAGCAACAAAATCACTGAGGGCAAAATTATTGTGGCAGCCAAGTTAGTACGAGTTATAACCTCTTAACACTTGAGCCACGTAAAGAAATATGATAAAACAAAAACAAGAACAATAAGTGCTAAATACCGGTAACTAGAATAACAACAACAACAACAAAAATGAGGCTAATGAATAAAGAAAAGAAACAAGTGAAAATAACCCAAAGGAAAGAAGAAAAAAAACAAAAACAACTTAATGATCTATCATAAAAAAAAATGTACACCAAAAATTGACCCCTGAAAAGATATAAAAAGGGAATTTATTAGCGTTGCATACTTACGGGGGACAATCAAAGGACAATATAAGGGAGTTTAATAGCAAAAAAAAAAAACAACCGAATAAGTAAAGGGAAATAAAGCAACATATAACGTCATCATCCAAGTGTCGACCTTATTATCAATATCATAATCATCATCATCATCATATAATAGAAGGGATATCTCAGCAACACCATCATCATCATTATCACCAACATCACAATCATCAAGAACATAGCCGACATTCCGAACGTTTTGTCTCTGTCCATGTTGTCTATTGAATTGTCCCATTTGGTTTTGGATCTCGGACAAGCAAAATTTTGGTTTGCTGAGAAGGTGAGAGGTGATGTTAGGTAATCAGAGTCATGGATTCGTTCGTTATCGTTGAGCAAAATATTTACAAATCCTTTTAAGCGGTTGTGGGTTATTTCTGTTTATGTTGCTTTTTACTACTTAAATGTAATTTAATATGCCCAAGTAGCAGGCAGGCAGGCAACAGCAACGTCGTCGTCCTGGCTGCCGCCGTCGACCCTTACAATGATGAGATGATTGTCCACTGTCCCGCGCCGCTTGCTTTGTTTAGGAATTCAAAGCATCAATTAAATCCAAAATCACAATAACAATAAAGATTATAGCAAATACACACACATACACACATACACAAACACACATACACAAACACATTATAAGAAAGTTCTTTGTATTGTCGCCCAGTTCTGTTTGTCCTTTCCTGTAAGAATAGTCGCCATTGTCATGAAGTTTTCTTGAATCGACTGCAAAGGACATACCCAGCAGCCTATTGAAGTAACTTCTTATTTCGTGCCAGCGTCAACGACATTCTTCATTCTCCAATCTCCTTTGAAACTTATTTGCTGTCAAAAGCACGTACAAGCGGCATGCCTTATGCCTTACGCTATTAAATCATCGCATCGCACAGGACATTGTATCCTGTGACTGCTTGCCTGCTTGCCGCTTGGCTTCACTTGCTTGCCCCGTGCTCGCGCTGCGGGACAATATATCAAATTTTATGTTGATTTGAGTGGCGCGGCAAATGTCGAATTTTTCGTCCTACATTTCCTGCAACAGTAACTTCCTCCCAGCATCCATCCAGCAGTTGGACTCCTGCCCCCTGCCAATTGCTTCAAATCATGTCCATTTTGTGGCATTGTCTACATTTTTATTTTATTATTGATTTATGGTATTCTCCGGCACTGTCAATGTCGTTCGTCGATTTGTCCTCCACCCACTATACTACTACTACCCTACTGTCTCTTTATATCAACTTTGCTCATCGTCCCTCATCCTTCTTCCTAAGGTTATCATCATCTTCATCATTATTATTATTGTCCTGTTAGCTGTTTCCTTACTTCATTTTATTATTTCTCTTGCTTTCTTTCTTTCATTCGTTGGTTTCTTTTGTAATTTTCTTTGTGATTATTTTTGATTAGATTTATTTATTTTTATTTCTTTTTCTGAAATTTAATAATTCCACTTAATGCAATACTAATTTCGTCGCCTCTGTCATTGTCCTTTGTTATTTTTATTTTTGTATTTCATCTCCTTCAAATTGTTACTTGCATTTATATATTTGTCCATTCCATTCCATTTCCATCTTAATGTCATATTTTTCTGCTTCTATTTTTTTTTTTTTTTGATTCTGCTTCCCTTCCTTATCTTATCTATCTACTCTATTCCTTTCTATTCCATTCTATTCTTTTCTCATTTTTGTCCAGTCGATGTTGTATCCTGTTGAGAAGCATAGGACAATTATTTTTGTGTGAATTTTGGCAGATTGCGTTCGCCATTTTCATTTATTGTTGTCTGTTGTCTAACTACTTCATTTTCATCTCCATCTACATCTCCATTTACTTTTCCTCTTCCTTTTCAATCCAATCACCCACATTGTCCCTCCTCCCTAAGGTCTTTCATATGTTGTCATCTACTTGTTGACTTGTCATGATAACGTAACGACAAATTCGTTTTTGGCTTTTCTACACTTTTGGTTTTGGCATAATGTCCTTGTCCTCTATGTTTGTACGAGTATGTCCGTATACACATGTGTGTGTGTGTGTAGGTATGTTTGTGTCTCAGTATTGCATGTTTGTGTTGATGGCATTACACAACGATAAGCGATGCCTTTGATCGGATGAATGTAAGGTAATAAGTAAAAGCAGCTTATTATTGTATAATAAGTTAGTTCGTTATACATATTGAGTGGAGATTTTTCATTATTGTTCATAAAAGAAATACAATAATTAGTGGCTTATGTATCTAATAATATCATTTGATTGTTCGAATACCCTAGAGGAAGTTAATTATCGATTGTCGAAATTTATTTATTAGCTTACAATGAAATAATACATGCTCGTATGAATCTTAAAGAATAGAAAGAGAAAATGTATCAGTATAAATTCGACGTGGATAATCAGTAGGATCTTTAGTCGAACTCCTCTATAACGAACTCCTTTAGAGCGAAAAATTTCATTATAATAAAGTAATTTTCTAGCTCTTCATTGTGGGGAAGCCCAACTGTATTTATTTCCATATCGTTTATACATTTATCATACTATATTCCTTTTAAATAACACTCTATATTTCGTAAAATTTCAATGGAATTTTTGGTAAAGGTTTTTAGGGTTCCGGACCATAAGGGTGCCAAAAGAAATCCGTCAGTCCTCGGGTTATATATCATGATGTAGTTCTATCCGGACATTAGCAAAAAATACTAAAACAAAAATATTTCCAAAAACTTAAAAGGGTCCCCATACAAGAAATTTTTTGGTTTGTATGACAACTAAACGATCCAGTAATTCCACAATCTTGAAATTTAGATGAATGGTGGCTATACATCAGAAAGTTACAATATATCGTCAAAATTTCAGTTTGATCGAACCACTAGGGAGGGTATTTTTCATACAAACCCTTATTAAAATTCAGGTTCTTATTCGAAAATTTTTTTTGTTTATTGAACTATTGAACTGAAATTTGTTAGAATCAGTCAAATCGGATCACTAGGAGGAGTACCTCCCATACAAACTCCAATCTGGTACGGAACCCTCCTGACTCGCACTTGGCCCATTTTTCCAATTCCTGGAACCAATGCATTCGATAAATATTGGAAGTAACAGTTGGATAAAAAAATGTAATCGTTAGCAACAATCAGTGATTCAGAGATCTATTGATTAGAGGCATTCATATGTATAAAACTGACGCACTAAAAAGGCTAATTGCAAAGATTTACAATGGACAACTCACGCAATTTCTTTAAAAACCAGAGCTTGGTGATATTAGAAGAGAGCTTGCTATGAGAGCAATGCCCCTCAACATCATAGTAGGAATTTCAAAAAATCAAGCTGAGTCTGAACATGACATAGTCGAGTTGACTTACGTCCTATTTTGGCAGAATTTCTTTCGCATGTGAAGTGAGAAGCTGACAAAAAGCACAATACACACCAAATTTGATCAAAATCAGGAATGCAGATTCATAATAAAATCAGTCTGGATCAAATGCAATGATGATGTATAAGTTTAGGTTCTTTTCATGATCAACACTTATCTTTCAACAGTTAGTACTGAAAGATCACAGAGATCATTGCTAGAATATATTGCAAATATTGTTATTAAATTCAGTTGCTAATCAGTATGATAACAAGGACCTTAGATATATATAAAATAAAAATTCTTCACCTGAACTTGATCTCATGGAAAATAATTTACTTATCTCTTACATCATATTTACTCTGTGGTCTCTAAACAGAACACAAAACCAAAAACCATTTGCATCTTATGAAAATTCCAAGACTTCATTGTTGCTGTGTATCATATTCATTAGTCGCAAATAACTAAATCAATATTAAGAAATATTTTTTATAAATAAATTCTGCTTAATTTATGATAATTAATTACTACTAATTCATCTGGAATTTCATTTAGAAAATAATAGAAAACATTGCGATTACCATGTGTTCTACTTTCTCTTTGAGTTAATTAATATAAAATCCAACTGTGATAGAAGTCACAACTATTTATCATCGATGAAGTCTTAAATCAAAAGCTTAAGACTGCTTTTTGGTCTCCTTGATTAAAGAGAAACTACAATACAATAAGTAAAGTTGAACAACAAAAGGACGAAAATAGAAATGGAATTAAACCACATCATGACCCAAATTGCATAATAATGTTAACAACAGCAACATAACTAAGTGTTTAACACATACTTAAACACACATACACATACACACATACACATACACACATACAAACACACACTTACATAAATAAGTCAAAGAAATTAATTTCTCCAGATCTTAAAATAGAGGAAAGCAAAAAACTAAAAAAAATTGTTTGTGAGAACCATTTTAAACAATTTAGTAAAAAGTAGCAAACAATGGAGAAGATTAAGATGATAATGATGTTGATAAAGAAGATGTTGGTTATGAAAGAGAAGTATGAAAAAAAAGATTAAGAAGAGGAAAGGAAAATAGAAAAAAAAAAAAAAAAATGATAACAAAAAACTAAAATGTAGAAGATGAAGAAACCAACAAAACAAATGAAGCATTTAACTATGCAAATAAAATGAAATGCCAGACACACCCACACGCATACAGATGCTCATGTGTATTCGCATAGATACTTCAATAAACTAATAGATAGACGGAAACGTGTGTTTGTGTTTGTCTATGCAAGATTCCATTAACACGCAGTTAAATATGCAAACACACAGACAAATTTCCAATAAGAGAAAATCTACAACAATAAAAGGCAAATAAATGAATCTTACCTTACACATATCCTTCTTCGCATACTAATAAATATTTATTATACATATGTACATGTATGTATATGTATATGTATATGTCTCTTTAATGTATGCTGTATGTTGTGTGTACGAGTATGCATATGATGCCAATAAGAAATACGTGCAAGTATTGAAATCCATTAAAAAGCAATCAATATTTGCGTAAATCGAGTTAACCAACCAAGTACAGTCGAGCATAAAAATAATGGACACAAAATTTTACCGAAAATACACTTTTATTCGTAAACCACGAAGGATTTCCTTTTTTTTTTCATAGTATTGGAAAGTATCTGTGTATGTTGTGTCTATGTGTGTGGTTGGGTGAATATAATTTGATGTAAATGGGTTTTAAATGTTGGTCGCTTGAAACTGAGGGAGATACTTATGTTAAGATGAAAGTGTTTGTTTGTTTGTTTGGTTAAAGGAAAGGAAAATTTGAAATTCTGCCTAATCTTGCGCAATATTTGCATTCGATTAACAACAACGAAAAAGCAAAACAAAACAAAAAAAACGAATGTGAATGAAAAGATGTAAGCTAGGAATGATGAATAAAGCCAAAATCGAATTGAATTCAATTGATGAAATGATGATGGCGGATGGTGAATGGAGAATGGAGAATGGGGAATGGTGAATGAAAGGTAACTTGATGCTCACTAGTGTTTCGAGTATCGAACTGAGTTTCGTTGAAAGTTTTGCAAAATATTTAAAACCAACAAATAACCAACATTCATTGCCTTTACAAAAAGCTCCTGGCATTCAGAGCAAAAACAAAAAAGGACCAACACACATAAGGTCATTGATATACATATATGTATTTATAAACGCTCACTCACACTGACGCACTTTCATTTAACCATTTAATCGCGCACGCGATATATTCTCTCATACTCATACTCATACTCACTCTCACACTCATATTCTAACGACAGCGTGTCCTTCACAAAGCCTCAACGCCGTCATCGTCGTCATCATCATCATCATCAGGCCTAGGCCAGGCCGGGGCCAAGCCAGACCAGAGTAGACCAAACCAGAACAGAACAGTACAGAACAGCACAGACCAACATTGAATTTGTACTCACTCGTCAACACCGCCGCCAAGTACGAATACACGAATTTCATTTCGTACATCGTCTCACATCCTTTGTCCTTCATCTTTCGTTTTCCAATTTTTCGTCTTCATCTTGTTAAGAGCCGCACCCGCATAATCTGAATTTAATTTACCATGAGACCAGCAACCAAAACGATGAAACCCTGAATATTGTTAGGGGGAAAGGGATGGATAAAAAGATGGCGAGAACGAGGACTAACCACACGAATATACGAAAATTGAAGAATGTCAAAATCGTAAGCATAAAAAAAAAAAACAGAATAATAACAGCGAAAATGAACTTCGCCAACTGGACAGAGGTGAACTGGACTAGGCAACAGCAACGGCAATGGCAACAATAATAATGATGATGACGATAACGATGGGAACGGGAAAAATGTTGTCGCATGAAGTTAGTAAAGGAAGTTAAGCATTGACTCTTTTGCCTTAAGGGCGAATGCGAATATAGCAAAGATGGCGGAGGGTGCTCAATTTTCTGAATCAAAAAAAAAAAAAAAAAAAAATAAAGAGGACACAGGGCAATCAAAGGGAAAGAGAAGTTCACTGAGTTCAGTTCGGTTCAGTTCAGTTTTTATAAAAATAGCACGAAATACAATAAAAAATAATATGGCCTAAAATGGTTGTCATTAAGTACCAGTAACAAAAACAACCAACAGCAACAGCCAGCACGAGTAGAAGCCACAAGAGCCTTAGCAAATCCTGAAGTCCATTGCTTTTATTTTGCGAAGTACTTTATTCAAAGGTAGAATGATGACGACGACAATGATGATGATATTGACTCCTTGTTGGCAAATGAAGCTGAAGGTATCCAAGATACTATTGTATTAGATTTGCAAGCAGAGAGAGAGAGAGAGAGAGAGAGAGAAGATGGCACAGTAGGAGGAAGAAAAGAAATGTACCAAATACCAAATAAAAAAAAAAAAACACAAAAAAAAAACAAGAATATAAAAAGCAAATTTGAAGTGAATTGCTTCATAGTGATTTCCCTTTTAATTTTCGTTTTTGTAAATTTTTATAGTATTTTTTCTTTCTTTGGTCTTTTGCACGATTTTACACGACTTCGTCGACGTCGTAGATGTCCATTTTTGCAGTTTGTGCTTTTGTTTCTCTCGCTTTAAGGATATTTTTTTTTTTTATTATTATTTTCTTTTCTTGTATTTTGCTTACAAAGTCCTTTTAATGGGCGACGCCATAATTTTTATGCTTTACTACGTGTTGACCTGATTTTCGTGACGTCATTTCAAGCGAGATTCAATTTGTAAAACTCATGCATGTTTCTTTGTGTACAAATTTCGGAGAGTGAGTGTATGAATGTGTGTGTGTGTAAGTTTTAGTGAGTGTGTGATTGTTTGTTAGATGCCAGTGAAGTATTCATGGCATCCGTGATGGTTGTTAGTTTTTATCAGGAAAGGCAGGAATGCTGGAAGGCAGGAAGACACGCAAGCAGACAGAGACACATGGAAGTGAATTGGATATTTCAATTTGTATTTTTGTTGCTTTTTGGCGCCAAAAAATATTGTATTATAAAAGTAAGAGAAAGAAAAAGAGTTTTATGTGATTTGTCAAGATGTGACAGCAAACTTAATCAAAATTTGTTGCATACTTTTGCTCGAGAGTTGCATGTTAAAGATTAAATAAAATATGACATCATCCGTTGTGTTGCACCTTAGAAATGATAAAAGAATCGATTGATTGATTCGGGACCCAAAGGGTACCAAAAGGAACCCTATTGCAGAGACTTCGTTTGTCCGTTTGTCCGTCCTCGGGTCATATCTCACAAACCGCAATAGCTAGAGAGTTGAGAGAGTTTTCTCAGAATATGTAGTTTTATCCAGGCATTAGCAACAAATACTAAAACGAAAATATTTCCAAAAACTTAAAGGGGTCCCCATACAAGAAACATTTTGGTTTCTATGGCAGCTATACGATCCAGTAATCCTACGATCTTGAAATTTCTACAGTTGGTGGATATAGATCAGAAACTTATAGTGTCAAAATTCCAGTTTGGTCGGATCACTAAGAAGGGTACCTCCCATACAAACCCACCATTAAAATTCAGGTTCTTATTAGAAAAACTTTTTTGGTTTTTGTTCTATCAAACTGAAATTTAGACATAACAAGTGTTTAATATAGATGCTATACATCTGTTGGAATCAGTCAAATCGGCCAGCTAGGAGGGGTACCTCCCATACAAGCCCCAATCTGGTACGGAACCCTCCGCGTACGACTCTGACTCGCACTTGGGCCCATTTTAATTTTTGATTTTTGTGCCAAATGCCCTTCTGTACTTATTTTTAGTATAATTTTCTAAAATTTTTACTGGGAATATTAATCCATTTATGCTGCACTTTTTTTATTGAAATTCGGAATCCTCCCCTTCCTCAATGGCCACTGATTTTCACAGCAATTGAAGCCTTGGCTTTGTGTCGGCTGCCTCTTCAAATAAAATGTTGACTCTGTCTCCAACTTTAAGACTAAGTAAGTAGGTGGTTAAAATGTGTTGGCGGTCAGACTTTACTATGAGAACTTACAGTCCTTTTATGGGCAAACATTTTTGTTTTATGAAGCTATCCCAAACCAATGAATACGCCTCTATATCACCGCCTTCAATTTAAGTTCTTGTTCAGCAAATTAAAAATTATTGAGTAGGTGCAGGTAGCCATGGTTTCTTATCATTTATCTGATCTTATATTATTTTTCACTGAAGTGACTTGGTAATGTTCTTTTGCTAATGAACTAATGATTGGTCTGGTATTTTTCCATAAGTGTCTAATTACCAATTCGCCTACTACAAGTCAAAATCTTTAAGTTGTTGTAATTCTCATGGAGTTTGCACATTTGTATAGAATGAGATAGCTTCAGTAAAAAATCTATAGTCGGATGTAAGAGATAGTGCTTATTATTTTGAAGCCAGTAAAATATTTGTTTCTCTCATAATTTTCCAGGCCTTTGCATACATTTTTCTTGGGTTCACCTCAGTTACTTTTAATTTTATTAAATAATGAATAATTTATAAAAATCTTGAGGATAACTTAAATTAAAAACCTTTCAGATTAGTTTTTGTTATTTTAAAATATCTTAACTTTAACAAAGAATTTCTAAAATTCAGTTTAAATTACTATTTGCTATTTGCTATCCCTGACAATTTAAAGCAATCGTATCAATCAGACAGAATTTCATCTAATCTTATGTGAATAAGTTTGCAATTCTCTTAAAAAAGATTAGATATAATTTACTATTAGAAAAAAGTAAAACAACACAAAGTGCTGAATTACACATTTGATTATTAAAATAAAGGAATTTCCTTTAAAAAAAAAACACGTAATACAATTTAATGTTGCACTTGCAAATGCAAATGCAAATGCTTAAAGGACCCACATCAATAAAACCAAACCAAACCGAACCAAACCAAACCAAATCAACTTCAACAATATTGACAACTTTAACTTTATTACAGTTTGTTTTGTACCTTATTCTCTTATTCACTTCACTATCTATCTACTCGTATCTGCGAGTATCTTTATATGGTTTCCATTCCACAATTTGGTTTAGAATTCATTGCTGTTTTAGCCAAACGACGTGAATGAATTCGAGCGTTCGTTTATATGTTTCGTTGGAAACATTTCTAGTCAAATATTCTGTTTACTTTTTTCTTCCGTTTTTGAATTTTTTTTTTTTTTTTTTTACTTTTACATGGCACATGTCTGCATGTCCTTGCCATCCATGATGTTCCTGCTATTACTAGTGTTAGTGTTGTTCATACTGTGGCTGATGCTTTGCTCAGCTGTCAATCACATTATCAGTCAGTTCGTCAATCAAATAAAGGAATGGACGAAGAAACGAATGAATAAGCAAGCAAGCAATAAAATGTTCAGTACTAGTGAAATAGTCATCATTCCATCATTCAAACATTCATTCATTCAGTCATTCAGTCAGTCAGTCAATCAATCAGTCATTCAACCATGAAACATTGCGTACTCAGAATGAATGTTCAATGTGTTCAATCTCTTAATCAGCAACAACAATTGAATATAGAAGTTGCAGTAGCAGTAGCAGTAACATCGCTATCAAACCGATTGATGGCTGATGAATGCTAAGTCTAACTAACAGTCAGATAAATCGAAAAGCTGACAGACTCACTGACGGACTGACTAACAGAATGACCAATAACTAGGTTAGTTGAACTAGTTTCTTCAACTGACTAACCATGTGAGTGTGTGACTGTGTGAACGACTACTACGCCTGCCTGCTTGACTGCCTTCCTTGGCTAGTTAACACACCCCGCAAGTCCTGTTTGTTATTCACCATACTTACACATATGTATAGTCACCACACTTCTCTGTCAAATCTCTCTTTAATGTAATTATAAGTGAGAAAAAGAGAGAGAGACATTGATTGTGAGAGTAAAATAATGAAACATGAGGATGCTGTTCTGCACAAAAGAATCATTTCTCTATTATCACATATCATTCTCACTTTATCAAAATCTCTCCCTCTCTCTCTCTCTCTCTACTCACTGTAACTTTTTCTCTTTCTCTCTATGTTAATAACGGTTCCTACAGTTATCAGTAACTGTTAATCTATTTGTTGTTTTCTTTTTGCTTTGATAATATTTTTTGTTTGTTGCTGCTTAGGAATATATTCGCTACTGTCAAATCAATTTGTCAGTTATCACTGACAGCTGCTCATAGACATAAAATGAGACAACAAAAGAGACAAATAAATAAACAAATAAACAAAGAATCACTCACACATAAACACACACACACACGCACATATACATTTCAAAGGATATATGAGCCTAAAAGAAGACAAGTGAAGTTGAACTAAAGAATAGAAAAAAATATTGCCAAAAATCAAAGCTCAGACAGGCAACAATAATAATAAGAAGAAAACAAATCAAACACTTTACAACAACAACAACAACAACAACAATGTTAAGAAGAAGAAAGTCATGCAAGGGAGAAAAAAAAGAAAAGAAAACGAAGATGAAAGATAATAGGAAAAACATCTATAAACAACAATTGCCTTGGGTGTAAATTATGGCGTATTTATTTTTAAAACGTTCAATGTTGCTGTCAAAAAACAAGACACACAACACGCCCTGGGCTTACAACAAACACATTCGCGCATACACACACAAACGCACGTATGTATGTATATAGAACACTACCACCCTCACATTTGCGTTTACATCGCACACTTATTCATAGACACAGTCTCAAAAAAGAAAGCAAGCAAGCAGGCAAGCAACCAATGCCAATATCTACTTTTGACATTTACAACTCATTTTGAAAATCTCTGCGAAGCTGGCTTTTCAAGTTCGTACACCAAGTGAGTGACTGACATACGGACGGACAGACAACCAGACAGACACTCAGGCTGGCAGACAGACAGACAAAGGCGCACGCACCCATACGCTCAAACACACAAACACACATACCAAATGCCAGATAGACAGTCAGACAGACTGAGACATACTACAAAGAGACCAAGGCAAAACCAATGTAAAACCGGTGCTTTTTCTACTCATATGCCTTCTTCATATTACTGAACTGACACCGCTGACACCGGTTTTACCTACAAATTGAGCGCTTTCTTTTTTTCCATTTTCATTTTTACTCGTATGTTATTTTTGTGCGTTCTTTCTTCTTCTAGTGTGTAAGTGTGTATATGTTTTTTTTTTTTCTTCTTCTATTTGTATGCAAATACAACATTCACATACATACACACAGTAGAACAGTAGAAATGTGAAATCCTTTGACACATACACACGTCGTATACGTAATTTGGCAGACAATACGCGCGCAGCACAAACATTCTAGACAAACGACTATGTTTAAAGCACAGAACAAGAAATATAAAATAAAGAAAAAAAACAGAAAAATAGAAAACAAAATGGCAACAACAATAAGAATAAATACATGTAACAACAACAAATAAAGCTAGAAAAGGTCTTTGACTGATTTCTTTTTCCACATTTCACTGTTTTATCACCCCAAACACTCTCTCGTTGAATCCTCAATGTATGTATGTACATTTACACTTTTAGTTTAACCGTCCTTTTACCCTCTTGGTATCTTCACCATCATATTTGGGTTTTTTTTTTTTTTTTGTTTTTTCTTTTGATTTGTTTTACCTTATTTTATTCTCATGGTAGCCACATCACATAGTTTAAGCCATGTTTGTCATGTTCATTATGTGCTCATCTGTTCCATTATATTCTATCTGATGGTAAGCAGGCATAGATGCGCAACATGCATGACACACAAATGAGAACATGGCATTTTGGGATTACCGAAATCAAAATATTATTTTTTAACTGATTTTAATTGACAAGATGTCAAACTTAAAGACTTGGATTCATGTTTGGATTAATTTGTTTGGCCAATTTGTACGGTATTTTTAATGAAATCTATAATCTTTGATATGAATGAGTCAATAAAATGTTTAATATTGTAATAATGGATTAGATTAACGAAAGGAAGGGAAGCAAGTCTCCTAGTCCATATAACCCAGTTTGCGACTATTGTACAAATGGGTAAAGATATGCACAATATAAATAAAAAGTCTTCTGTATATTTAAAATATACTTATTAATAAAAAATCGGCCAAGTGCGAGTCAGGCTTCCGTACCAGATTGGGGTCTGTATGCGAGGTACCCCTTCTTAGTGGCCGATTTGGCTGATTCCAACAAATTTACCACGCATATATCAGAAACTTATAGTGTCTAAATTTCAGTTCGATAGAATAAAAAACAAAAAAGTTTTTCTAATAAGAACCTGAATTTTAATCGTGGTTTGTATGGGAGGTACCCTCCCTAGTAATCCGATCAAACTGGAATTTTGACACTATTAGTTTCTAACCCATAGCCACCAACCATCCAAATGTCAAGATCGTGGGATTACTGGATCGCATAGCTGCGATACAAAACAAAATGTTTCTTATATGGGGAACCCTTTAAATTTTTGAAAATATTTTAGTTTTAGTATTTATTGCTGTGATGCCCGGATAGAACTACACATTCTGTGAAAATTTCAACTATTTAGCTATTACGGTTTATGAGATATGACCCGAGGAAGCACGGACGGACAACGAAGTCTCTGCAATAGGATTCCCTTCGGTAACATTTGGATCTGGAACCGTAAAAAAGACAGCATTCTAGATTAAAGTGATCAACTCACTTATTAAATTTTGTTAGAACCAACATAAACTGTAATTACCTGCTTAAGAAACTTACTAAGAGCAACTTTGTAAACCACATCATATGATGGTAATGTGTTCAATGATTTAAGTTTGTCATGCATGTTGGCTGTGTATGCCTACCTTAAAAATTCTTTTATTTTAGTTGCTGTTGCTATTATATTTAGATTGTGTTGATGATGTGGATGTATTTGTTATTATAACAAATCTATTTTTTTCTTTTTTAGATTTGGAATTTGATCCTCCCATTTTTTTTTTCTTTTTTTTTTTTTTGTATCTTCAACATCTTCTTGCTTATTATTCCTACCGGTGTTTTTTATTACATATTTTTGCTTTTCTTTTCTTTCTTTTTGTTATCGTGGTCCATTGCTGGTACAAATTCTTGTTGTACAATAATATTTCGTTGGTTTCAGATTTATCTTTTTGATTGCTTCACCCCACATAGACCTCGGGCATCCATAGAACAATCCAAAATTTCGAATGTTTGTTCGTTCGTTTGTTTGTTTGTTGATATAGAAAAACATAAAAGGCATCGCACCGTCATAAAATTGTAGTTTTCTGTTCAGTTTCAGTTTGTTTTGTTTTCCTGCTATCCTATGCCCTCCTCCTACTTTAACTCAGTGACTGACACACTCACTCACTTACTCACTATTTATTAAGCCAAACCAGCAAACCAGCAGCCCTAAAGAGATGTAAGTAAGTAAATAAAAGGGTGAAGTAGTAGTAGTAGTAGTAGTAGTAGTAGTAGTAGGTGAAGAGCCTGAATGTTGTACAAATGAAAAATGGATTTCTGTGTCAGTTGGTTGCCATAATTTCAACTCAACTCATCTCAACTCAACTCAGCTCAACTTTTCTTCTTCATTATCATCGTCATCATCATCATCATCATCATCATCATCTTGTTCTGTTTTATTTTACTTGTTATTTATTTTTTTTTTTTCTTCTGTTTTTCGTTGTTGTTGTTGCTTTTGTGTTGTGTCCTCTGCCCGCTTCATTTGCCACTCAAGGAACAACGCAACGGTTCAAGCTTTGACGCACATTCATCATTTTGTTCGGAGGCCTTTTCTTTTTTCCATTCATCTTCTTGTTGTTTTATTCTTTCCTTTTTTTTTTTAGCCTTTGTTCCTTCCACTGACGAATTTATGTAGGCTTTAACTTTATGCCTGTTCCGACATCGGTATTCTTCTTGTTGTTGTTTTTGTATTTTCTGTTCTGTTCGCCGGCCTTGCTTAATTAATTATTTTAAAGATTTTTTTTCTTTCGTTTTATTTTCAAGCCGTTTACGGTGATTTTTTCGTTTCTCTTTTTTATTTTCCTTTTTTTTTTTTGTTTTCTTTTTTGGTAAAATTCTGTTTTGTTCATAATTAATTTATCAAAAGTGCAAATAAAGATGGCTTCGCCCTTTTCAATTTGTTTGATTCTTTTAAACCCGCAATAACCACAGTAAAGTCAAAAGGATGAAAATGAACGAAGGATGACGAGGGAAGCCATTAAGATAGAAATTGCCAATATTTAAATGTTAAATTTTAAATTACCATTACAAAATGTTAAACGCAATCAAGATGAAACCAAAATACACATCAAGATGAAACTGATAAAAAGTCCTTTTGTCCTTTGTCCTGTTTATCTAAATGTGAATGTACAATATCTATAAATGTGTGTATATGCATTGTATTTGTATGTTTATTTTAACTTTTCGTTTATTTACGCCCACATGCCCAAAATGGTGTCCTTTTGTTTTTGTTTAATTTAATTTTATTTATTTTAGACTTCAAATTGAGACCGAGATTATATGGGATTAAATTTTTGTCTTTCTTGAACAGCATTTAATTCTGTTTTCTATTAATAAAAGCTTTATATCAATTAGAATCTTCTTTTACCCTTTCATAATCCACTTAAATGTTTTTCTTGGTGCCATGTCATGATTTGACGTGCTTATGGTTTGGTCAGTTCTTGTAAAACAGTTCTATTTATCATACCCAAAGTCTAGTTTAAGGGAGCCACTGGACACTTTTAAATGTAGGTTTCGCATAGCAAATCAGATTTACCATAATCTAGAGTTCGAAATTACCAACACCTAACACATTTGTCAGAAAAAGTGGCAAATCATTTCGTGAAATAGGAAGGTTTTCTTAAAAGACAGTAAATTTTTATCCATAAGCCATTTTTTTAACTAAATGAGAAAAACATAGCATTGTGGTGTCTGCTAAAACAATCCTCAACTCAGCGCTTCTCAAATAAGTATGAACATCAAAGAATTATTGCATTTATAAGTATTCATTGATAAAAAAAAAATGCTATTGGTGGGAACAGAACTGTAATCAAGCTTAGTCAACGCTAAGTTTGAAACTAGACATCGAAACCGGCTTATTGATTGATCCTCAAGTTAAAGCCATAGTAAGAAATGTAAAATCAAATCGAATCTCAAGTGCAGTCGAATTATTCGAAAACATTACCCTGACATCAAGCAAATGTGTAATTGCTCTATAAAAATGTTCTACTTGGATGAATAACTCGCAACAAACAAAATTCATTCGTCAAAAAATATATTAATGAGGCTCCAATGTTTTGGAAAAACATTCTTTACACCGTTGAGAGCAAATTTGTAATTTTCGGTGTGAAAGAAGGGACATCAAAGAAGCCATTAAAAAAACAAAATTGTGTAACGAATAAAGTTAAGTCTGGTGGATGACGGCATCAGGTGTCAGTAATCTTATTTTTATTGAATCCACAATGAACAAAATGAATTACATAACCATTTTAAAGGACAATATTGCCAGCAGTAGGAACAAATGTCTTATCAGGGAACTAGATATTCCCAACAGGATAATTAACAGAATGTATAACGAAAATTGTGAAGGAATTAATGACTACTGTACAGGACTCCTAAGACACTTGATCATTCATCTACCGTAATCCCCAGATCTTGACGGAAAGATCTTCTGTCTGATCTGATGATTTTAAGCAAGAAAGGAATATTTGTGTGTATTTTTTTTTTTTTGCTTTCCGTTTCAAACTAAATTGAATTTTGTTCACTAAATTTTTCTTTTGTTTTCATTATATTCATAGTAAAAATAAACATATTTATCCAGAAAACAGAGCTGGGTACTTAGAAGAAGGGCGGACGAACTTGTACACCTCGTCACTAAACCGCGAATGGGTCCATGGTACAATAACAAAAAGAGTTGGGTACTTTCTTTCATTGATAGTTGCTTACAAAGAGTTTAAATAACAATGAAGTAAAAATTGTTAATATTATTTCACAGAACATAAATATATGCATACATTTAGGACGGATGCCAGAGTTGGATATTTGCGATTTGGCGGTGTTCTAACACGAAGTCCTTCCGTCATTCAACTTCTCTTTGACACAGTTAATGCGGCGAATGAGTTTTGTGTTAATTGAATTAATTTCGTTAAGACAGTTCTCATGGCAGTTCCCTAAAAAATGCCCGAACAAAAAAGAAAAACAGAAATCAATTGTAGGCCATTTTTATCAGTTATCAGAGTTAAGCATCCAAAGTTTGATGCGTAAAAACGTTAGAGCTATTTTTCATAAGGCGAAGTGTGATTTTTCGTTACATTTCATTGCCTGAAGAATATGTATTCATAGACTTTTTCGTGTATTGTAGCAGGAAATCTTGAGCGAAACACATTGCAATGATATATGAAGAAATTAGCGAAATACATACATACATACAATCAACTGGTGGAAATTATCTGCAGCCAGGGATTAGCTGAAGAAAATATGAGAGCGAAGCACCTCATCATTAGAACTTATGAGGTATTATTAAATATTCCTCCAGTCTATTATCCATTGAGGGAAATGTATTTACTTTAGCTAGATGCGCGCTGACTGACATCTGTGTGGACAGAGACAATTGTTGGCTAGATTACGATCTGTCATACAAAGTAAATCATTTAGGAGAGAGGATATGATCGAAATTGTTATAATTAATACCATAATACGCTAAATGGATCTTGTAAGGCAAAGCTAATTGTGCAATAATTTGCCTAGAGCCAGGAGACTGAAATTTCAGATGATATGACGATGATAAGTTGACGCAAAAACCCTAGTAAATCTACATCACCGGTAATAAGTTTATGAAGAAAGCTTATACCTAGAGTTATTCGGCGATTTTCCAATGATTATAAGAAGATGTTTGTTTGAGTTTGATGTCCAACATCTACGCAAAAAGAGAAAATGTATTCTCAATACCTTTAACTTATTTATTATTCTATTTCATCGATTTAAATTGCAAAAATGTTCTTTTTTCACGCTTTTTCCAACGATGCGAGTACAAATACTTAGATATGATGATAATAATAGTAATAATTCCGATTTAAATCTATGAACGTTATGAGCCAAAGATGAAACTATACCCACAACATGTGACTACCTTCTTCTACATACACACACATATACATACATACTTGTACAAGTATAAGCAGCCATTATCAAATATTTGTGTTTAATGCCTTATAATTCTCAAACGATTTAAACTTCAATTTAGTGAAATAGTTGGGATTTTTAATTTGCATATTCATTATTTTTATTTACTTTGATAAATTTCTATTTACTTTGATAAATTTTTGATTTATTATATTTTCGTTTTGTTTTTTTTCTATTTTAAGTGCTACGGTTTTCCGTTGACAGTTTTCTTCTTCTTCCGTGGTTCGGACATATTTTTCAAATGATGAAGTTTTTTTTTTTTTCCTACTTTAATTGAATGCACTTAATTTGTTATAAATAATATTATTTTCATTCGTTATATTCTTTTCTTTTGCTGTTGTAACATTTCTGTTGTGTTTTACAAGCAAATCTACCATCCTTCGATAATTTATCTTTTTTTTTATTTTCCAATGTAAAATAATTTTCCATTACGATTGAGTTTCGCCATATTGCATTAGTCGAAATAATATAAGTAAATGGAATTGGAATTGAAATCATATAAAAGCCACAAAAACATCATTTGTAAAACTCAATAAATTTTGCTCAAGTTTTATTTTAGTCTTTTTTTTTTTCTTTTACATTTAAAAACAATTATTTTCCATGGCCCCCAGTATTTTCGCCATTACGATTTAAGTCTTGATTTAGGACAAATTTATTTTTTGTTCTACCTTTAATTGAATAAACTAAATTCGTTAAAAATATTATTTTGTACTTCTGATTGTGTTCATTTAATAGTTTTTTTAAGTTAGATCTCATTTATTATAGTTTTTTTTACTTTTTGCAAACAAATTTGCCTTCTTACGATAATTTATCTTTTTTATATTGTTTTAAATTTTTTTTATGGTGGATTTTCTCTTTTTATTTTTTCTTGTTTTAAACTCGATAAATCTTGCTCTAGTCCTATATCAGACATTTTTTTTTTGCTTTTACATTTAAAAACAATTGTTTTTCCTTTTCTTGAATATGCTTTTTTTTATTTGGTTGAAGTTTTACTTTTACTAAAATACTTAAATAACTTTCCATTACGATTGAGTTATGAATACGGTTTATAAGTTGGGACAACAACATAAGTAAATGAAATTGAAATGAACGCCACAAAAACTGCAAACTTAAACATTTCAATTGTATGGAACAAATAGAAAGACAAGGATTAATTAAAGGACTATAACATGAAGTCGGATATTTTGTTGAAAATTTTGAATATTAAATTTGCCATTAAAATATCCTGTGCTACAATCATCCTCCTGTTGCTCATGTTTATGCAACAGTCTTGAATGAGTAGCAGACAAATGGTGAGATAGACGACCGAAAGAACATAAATGCATGCAATAGCAACAATGCACTTAAACAAACAACAACAGGGAAACAAACAAACACACGTGTATCCCCAAAACACCACTCAAAATGGAGAATAGAATCGAGTAAACAAGCAAATTGAGATTTTGTAAATGAAAAAAAAAAAAATTTATTTTATACAATAATGACTGAATATAGAACTGAGCATATGTGTTGTTGTTTATTGTATCTTATATACATACATATATCGCAGCTACTTTGAATATGCTCAACTGCCAAAAACGGAAATTAGTTACAAAGTTATAATTAAATTCCTTCGGGTTAGACAAAATTCAAACTTGTGTGCATATGTTGGCCATCAAACTAGGCATGTAAATATATAACTATGGATATATTGTATGTATATACATATGTATGTTTCTATATCTATGTAGTTATGTATTGTATATTTAAAGGAGCAAGAAATGACACACGACAACACGACGATGATGACAACAACGACGAAGACACGCAATGAAATAAGGAAGGCTTAAGTGTGAGTCTAAGCTGTTGCCTGGCAATTTGCCTTGCCTTGCCTTGCTCTCTACCCTGAAAACGGAAGCATAAAGAGGAAATAATCCTTTGCCCTTTGCAAGTTTAGTCTTAATTAGAGCAAGATAGATGGGCACGCAAAAGACCAGAGTATCTGCAGATGGATAGTTAAACAAACAAGTAGATAGAATGTAAGACACGCATACTTGAGTTTTGTCATGCCAACTTTAATGATAATGATAAGAGTATCAGATAATGATGATTATAAGTTTGATTAGAATGCTGGTGATGGAGAAAGAAATATTTAATAGTCCGCTGCTTACGCATTAAAGATTCATTCATTCCTTAAGAACTTTAAGACAACATTTTCTATACAATAAATTAACAAAATCATTTGAGCCGCACGTTTCACACAAACTGAATAAAAATCCAAAAAGGTAAGAAATGTGCGAGAAAATTACAAAATAGCTAAGCAATCTTCTAGATTATGGTGAATGACGACTTAACGCAGCCATGATTTCATGATGATTCAGTTGAGTTCTACGTATGGAGTAAGGACAACGCAACGTATACGTGATGAATATTGTGGTGCGTTGATTTGTGATTTTCGTCAACAACATCATGCAACAATTTTTTTCGGCACAGATTTCAGATGTCTTCAACCAAACCAAAAGAAAATATTCATGTACGTGAGTCGTGAGAAAACGAAATTGAAATCACATGAAAAAGGAAAATATTTATGCTTCTTCCTAAAAGGAAAGAATCTCATAAAAATCACATCAATAGGACCGTCATCGTGTTCCACCCACATACTTTGCCAGTGGTTACTCAGGGCAGGCATGTATCACCATTATAATCATATCCTTGTTAAGTATATGCCGTCATCATCATCATCATCATCATATGATTATGATTATTATGCCAGACAACATTTTCGAAATTGATTCGTACAATTGAGCGATTGGCAATCAATTGGCTGCGTCAAACTCATACAGGCAAACACACACACACACACACACATTTTGTTAAGGATATATGCATCAATTATGTATCACATTTTATGAAATGGGAGGGAAAGAAAAAAATACCAGGAAAAATATTAACTCAAATGCATTGCATAAAATTGTTGGTTAGTTGGTTGGTTTGGTTTGGTTTGGTTTGGTTTTGGGTTGGTTTAGTGTGAAGTGTGCGCAATGGTTACGCAGTCACTCGATTACAATTTCGATTACGTTTTGATTCAATTATGCAAATAGCAAATAAGTGTCGAGTCATGTCAGCGAATTTATTAAAAGTTTTAGTGACGACAACGACGACGACGACGACAATAAATGCCAACATTATGTGTATGAACGAGTAAACGTCATGTAGTGTAAAAGAATTTTATATACATGAATTTACATATAGGTTTGTGTGATAGTGAGCAGATTCATATTAAATTAAATTATAAGAAATTCTATACTATGAACGCAAATTACATTCATAAAACATTATAATGATTTGGTGGTTTTTGCAAAAGCTTCGTTTGAATGTTAATAGAAATCTTGATTAAGCATAAAAACAAAGGAGATGTAAGAGAACAGTTGACCCTATAAAAGAAATAATAAAGTAGATATAATCTCTCTTTATTTTATGAACCTTTCTTTTGCGAATTGATTGTTTTAAATTTTCCCAAGCAATTATTTAGCTTTCAAAAATGCTATTAAAATCTTTTAATTTTTTTTTTTTTCATTTTGACATTGTCAAGTTGTAAATGAAATGAATACTTTATTATAGAGGGAGATTGATATGAAAAACTCTCTCGTTTCGTTGGTATCTATGATCAACTTTTCACTAGAAGTAGTCTAAAGTCCCGGTCGTCTCCATGTATACAGTTTTTCTAGGGGTAGCCCAAACAAAGTTGTGTTTTTTTTATAATCCCACACAATGTTCTATGATAAGAACTAAAAGGCAAAAGACATAACAGCGCTCTTTTAAGTCTTTTATATTAAGAAACAGGAGTTAGAAATTATTTCAAAACAAGTGAAATGACTAAGAAATAGATGGGATGAAAAAGAAAAAAATGTTAGTTGGTGGCCTCACCCTCATAACACAATATGGAAGTGAAACTTCTTTAGCGAAGGGAGGTAAATCCAAAAATTAGAAAATGAAATGTGACGAAAATCAAAATGCGAAGATGCTTTAGCGACATAGTAGGGAGACACACAAAACGAAGCGCATTGTCTTGTGCGAGCTCGTCTGCAGCATAGAGAATGAATGCTTATGCATGAGTAAGAGAAAGATAAAAACCCAAACGAGAAGACAGGGTAACTAAATAAGCTTATATTTTGTACAAAACGAAAATAATTAATTACCTTGAGTTTGGTTTTCATGTAAGCAAATTTAATATGAAGCTGTTGTTCTTACTATCTTGTACACCAGCAACAACAACACCAACAAAGCATCAACAACACAAGCAATCTGCGCACTTCCCTTCTCAACAGACGTTCGCTCGGTCTTCGGCCACTTGTTCGCACGCTCTTCGTAGAAACACACATCAGTAAAGCATTTTTATTTCTTTCTTTTTGATTTCCGTCACATTTCAGTTTCATAGTTCTTGGATTTACTCCCCTTTGCTAAAGAAGTTTTACTTCAAAAATACATTTTTAATCAATTTGTCATTAGGAAAGGCAAGTTGACTTGTGTCTTGTGACTTCAATGGTCTTTTTTACTCTGCAAGGATGTCTGTCTGTCTGTCTAGCGCTAACACAACTGTTATATAAAAGAAATGCAGCATTATATTCAATATAATGTTAAGTAAAAGGTTATTTTAATTTGCTAATTTCAACTCAATTCCCAACTATGTTTATTCCTATTCATATCAGGTGATTTACTATTTTGTTAAAAGAAATTAAAGCAACAGTATAAAAAGTAAAGTTTCGTTTGCAAGCAAAGACATTCATCTCAAGTCAATACTAGCGACGATTGAACACTTTCTATTAAGAGATGAGAACGGTATTAAATACAATTTCGTCTTGATTTCATATTTTAAATAAATTCTGAATAAAACTTCATGAACAATTTAAAGTGTAAGTGATTTAAAGGATACAAAGCAGGCAAGACAATAAATAATTAACTATCAAATATTTATTTTCATAGCCTTCACAATCAACTAAAGGATGCATGCTTAAAATTTGTAGCTAAAAAAATTAAATACTTCACAAAAGGACAATGAAATAATTTCACACAAAAATGTCATCATCATTAACACCTGCCTAGAATTTTGGTTTTTTGTTTTTTTCATTTCTTTGCTTTTGATTTTTATTTCTTTTTACTCATTTTTCTGTCTTTTTGTATCTTTCCACAGAGTCGCCATTCTTTCTTACGTTCTCCTTGTTTACTGAAGCACTTAATGACCCTTTTGTGCTGTGCGTGCAGACACCGCATTAAGGATCTTTCTCTCTCTCCCTCTCTCTCTTTCTCTCTTTCTCCCTTTTGCTCTGAATATTCTAACTAACTGAAATGGAGTTTAAACAATTTCCTAATGACCATCAAAGCATCGTTGCGACCGCTTGCATAATAACCTCTTATACTTTAGTAGCAATTCTAGTAGAATATTGCGAACGAACACTGTATAAAACTCGTTAGACCCGAGGTGTTGGCAACACAAAAAAATCGCCTTAAGCCAACCACTCAACAACTTTTTAGACAAACTTTACTTTGTTAAAATAATAAACAAAAAATCGCGAGAAAAAATGAAGACAGAAGAAAAAATTCTGCTGATGGGAGGAAAAGTAAAACGAGCGAAAAATAATAGAAGGAAAAAATTTTTTTATAAATTATAAAAACAAAAAAACAAAAAAAGGAAGAAAAAAGATGTGAAAAATGAAAATGGTAAATGGTAAATGAAGAATGAGAAGCGCAAAAAGGTGTTAACAAAGTTTTTCTGAGTAAATCAGTATAATAGTAAATGAAGAATGAAGAGGACTTAGTTTTGAAGCACTCAGGTCAGGTCAGGTAAGGTAAGGTTAGGTTACTTTGGACTAGGAATAAAACAAGGGTAGCAAGCAGTGAAACGGAAAGGAAGAACAAACTAAATTATTATTTTAATACGAGAGAGAACGCATGAAATGCACGAAAGCACAAATTGAAAGTTTTTAATTAAAAACTTCCATCATAAAAATTACAAGAGAGCGAACAACAACAAGGACAACAAATGTATTAAAAGAAAGAAAAGTAACAAGCCAGAAATAATTGAAGAGAAAGGGATAGCCGGGGAAGCCCAGCTCTCAACTCTCAACTAAATCTCAACAGTTAGCAACGCTCGAGTGCTCAGACACCTACTTTTTCATTTTCTGCCAAGAGCTTATGCTAGGTAAACGAGTATGAAGGATGAAGGATGTGCATGTATATTTTTATGGCAGACAGTTACGCGCTTGACCGCAAAAATTCAGTGCGAAGAAAAATAAACCGCTTAAGGACTCGTTGGCATTCTTTCAACTCAACCTCCGTCCTTCCTCATCATCCAACTCAACTAGAATCGCCTTTTACCTTTTACTTCGTGTGCTTTGACAAAGACAAACAGATGACTAAACGAAGATGATGATGAGAAAAAGTTAGGTAAAGATAATAAGGTAGGGGGACCACAAAAGAAATAAGGATAAGCGCAAACCAGCTAAATGAAATGAAAGACAAGCCAAGACAAGAAAAGAAAAGAAATGAAATGAAAAACCAACCTGCTATGAAAATAATGAAAATGAAAATGAAGAAAAGCCATCCAGGCGGCAAAGGAGTGGATAATATAGAAAACTGTGACAGTGACAGCGACAGCGACAGTAACAGCAACAGTAACAGTAACAAAACTAGAACCGGAGTCAGAGCTGAGTGGTGCCGCCGGAAGTGACGTCGACTGCCTGCCTTTAGGGTGTTCAGATTCGTGTGGTTTCATGCTAAAAGTCCTGCGACTCGTAAGCTTTAGTAAAACCAAGAAAAACGTAACGCAAAAAGGCAAAGGAAAAACAAAACGAAAACGAAAACGAAAAAAGGGAAAAAGAATTCAATTAAAAGCAACAGCACGTAACTGAGAAACTTTGTTTTTTCTAGTTTTGCTTCGTTACTTTTACACCATCTATTTTTTTTTTCCATTTTCCATCTACTTTCATAGTATCCTATTTTTCCATATTTTCTATTTTTCTTTCTTATTTGTGCTGGCGACAAACTTGCTCTCTTACTCTTCCGCACTCACATTTTATATGTTTTTCCTTTAACATTTATTCTCATTTTTTGTTTTCTTTCTTCATCTCCTACTTGATGCATGCAACAAACATGGATCCATGCGTCATGTTAGCATGACAGAACTCCAATCCTTATGTCCTTTACTTGTTATTTTTTTGCAGCGTTTTTGCATGATAAGCACTTCCCATGCTTCGCCTTTATAAAAGTCCTTTCATGTCCTTTGTTTTCTCCTATGTGTTTTTTCTTTGCGCCTGCAACAGCAACCACTGGCTCTGGCTCTGGCTCTGCCACTGCCACTGGCACTGGCACATTTGACGTTCCCAAAGCAAACTATTAAAAATAAGGAGCATGGATAGCTTTAGTCTTTATGTAATCGTTGGTGATAAACGCAATAAGAAAAGAATGAACAACAACATCAAAAAAAAAAATGAGAGAAAAAGAAGATTTTAATTTAGTAGTGTGCGTGCGTGTCACTAAGTGTTTATGTTACTTGATCTACACACAACACACAGATACAACAGATACGCCTCCATGTGGTGTTGGCTCTTGCGTGTCATAGTCCCATGGGTCCTGCAACACTCGGTCAACATGGAAACATGCTTAATGCCACCATGCATAGGATTTGTGGGGCATTTTGTCCATTTAATGATGTCTTATGTGTTTAATAAAAACATTCCTATGAGTGAAGGACATCACTTTCTCTCTTACACACACAAACATGTGCGTATGTGTGTATGAATTTGTACATGACGAAATATTAAAATTATATCATTTTTCAAATATTATTATTTATTGATTAAACATTTTTCTTCTTTTTATACTATCACACTTCAATTCCCCCAATGAACTTAAATTTATCATCTGTTTTGAGAAGTCAATGAATTGGAAAGGAAAAAGTAATCAAAAATTTGAAAGAAATAGTTAAATTTATTGCAAGGTTTTTTTTTTTTTTTTTATAGTGAAATGCTATAAATCCATTAGGACATCATATTAAAGTGAATAAATAATTATGAAGTTATTACAACACCACGTTAGATCAGTTGAGATTTTGAGTTTTTTGTATGATGGTTTGATATAAATATCAATGAATTCTGAATTATTTTAAATATATTTTTAATCAAAATGAATAGATCTGGACATTTAGCAGAAAAGTGGTGGTACGAGAACTGCTGGTCATTTTCAGAAAGGGGTGGAAAACGACCAAATCTTGTGGCAAATTGGTTCCTAAAGTGTGTAATAAAGTGTCCAAATTACAATTTTATGCACCCTGAAGTGCTATAAGGACATAAAAGTATCCAACACACCTATTTTCACAGCAAAAGCAAGAGTGTCTAGAATTTGCAGAAAATCATCTAACCACTTATGAAAGATGATCTCAAAATGTATCTGTTTGACATATATTTTGGAATAGTAATGTTTTTGGAGTGTTTTCTTTTTTCCTTGTACCACCGTATTGGTGTTTTTACATCGAATTGCCACGCATGAATTGCTTCTCACATCACAGTGAATGCAAATTAGGGACTACATCTAAGTATTGGAAAACAGTCTCCCAGCTTTTGTTAAGGAAAATGGGGAGATGTTATTAATTTTTGAACACTCGCAACTTATATATGTGATTGAAATTTAGGAAGATATCTTTTAGGAACCTAAAATTATATAGTCATAGTAAGTCCTTACTAAGCTGAAAGTTTACTTTGATAATATTGATGCGAAGTGGGAAGTAAACTCTCGTACGCAAGCAAAGATCAAACGAAATATGAAAATAATCTAATTATATCAATAAATACAATTTATCATATGAAAACACGTAGTATTTAAATGAAAATACGAATATGAATGTGAATAATAATTCGACAAATCAAATTGTGGCGATCGGGAAGTGATGCCAATGTGCTGATTACTATGACAGGCGTCCCTGCAACTTTTAATTGAATGGAAATAACAAGACGGGAAAGAAGGAGAAGAAATAATGGCCAGCCAGGAGAATGATTGCTGAGGAAAGATTTTTGGTGAAGAATAATAGTGGACGTGATCCATAAAAAAAAAAGGAGGATATCATTCAAAATATTGGAAAAATAGTGGAGATGTCGAAGTACTTGTTCTGCATACCATTTTATTTATCATTCTTACTAAAGATCACATGTTATTTTTTTTTTTTTAAATTTTTTAAAAATAATAATCAACCCGAAGGTTTTTACATATTGTTATCGTCAAAAGAAAGTCACATGTGCTTAAAGGAAAAATTACCTCAAGTGAATCAGATTCGATACATAGGTCTTGTCTTGGATAAGCGCCTTACTTGGCGCACTCATGTGAAGAGAGTCTCTACATGCTGTTGCCAAAAGATGAAGAAACTGGACTGGCTACTGCGAGCAAATGGTAAACTGTTGTTAAACAACAAGTTGACTATCTATGAACAAGTTATGGCCCCAGTTTGAATATTCTAAAAAAAAAAAAAAAAAAAATTATTATCAAACTCACCCATAAAACTTTCCTGTCTCCTTTAAACTCATTGGAAAATAATTATTTTCTTCATAAAAACAATATAAAAACATCTATAGCCATCATTATTCTGGAATTTCCTCAAAATGACAAAATAATATTAACAAATTTAAAACTTTGCTCGAAATTTAAATATTGAACACTAAAATATCAACGTAAAATCAATTTTATGAAATGATTTTATGTCTGATAAATTTGTTGTAACACTTACAATAAAGTAACAATAAAGATTCTAATCCTTATAAACCAGAAATCTTGAATATACTTGTTACAAAAGAACAACAAATACTTTACTCTTTTATTTTTTTTTTTTCTCTTTGCTTTTATTCTTAATTAATATTTCATGACTCGTTGCCTCAACAACAGTCGCATTTTATGTTTATATTTTTTATCCTAACATGAAAAGCAAAAATTGTTAAACAATTCGTTTGTCATGTAACATAAAACTCTCACGAAATATGCTGCGTCTACTTCAATGAGTTACGCATACGCAGTGTTGTACTAAAGAGCACAAGTGGTTGGGACAAAACTAAACAAACAAACAAACAAAAACAAAATCAAAAAAAAAAGAATCATAGAATGAATGAAAAAAAGGGAGTAAGTGAGTAATAAAAATGATGACTCGTATATTAACAAATGCTGACAAGCGAATGCTGCAGGTTTTTTTTTTTTTCTCTCACATCCTTTGCTAGCCTTTGTCTATAATAAACACAAATACACTTTCATAGATACTCATGTATGTATATATATATATATATATATAGATGTGTAGGTATATATTCATATTCATAAATACACACATGACGAAGCGAACAAACAAACAAAAGCTTGGAAACAAAAGGAACTTTTTGACATAAAAATGTTTTAATAAAAGTTTTATAAAAAAAAAAATAAAAATAAATAAAATAAAAAATAACAAGAATTGCAAGTAAACAAATGAAAATGAAATAAAATAATGAAAACGAAAGGAATGTAAAAAATAGATAATAAACTTTATAATAAAAATGTAATAAAATATTAAACAATTATTTATAAAAAAAAAAAAAAAATAAAATAAAAATATTTTATTTATTTATTTATTTATATAATGCTAACTTAAAGTTAAAACTAGAAGTTAACAGAAAATTAGCCATGGCTGCCAGGGCCTTCAGCTAAAATAATAATAAAAATAATATTCTATTGTTTTTTAGGCAGCTTGAAAAATTATGAAATGAAAATGAATGTAAAAACTGTTCGATAATTTAGTATATGAAGGATTATTAATACAAGTAATGATGACAATTCGATGAAAATATTCTCATGTTAAGAAGTCTCCATAATCGGATAAAATCAACAATCTGAATTTCTTATTCAGGAAGCAGTTAAGAGGATTCAATTAAAAGTAGATTATATAGTAGAATATTTGGCTTAAATTGATACCTAGATAGATTCTTTAGATGTCAGATGCTTGATAATGGACATATTTTAATGATATAAGTCCTTTATCCACTATGCAGATGACCTGGTTATATAATGAGATCGGAAGATTGTGAATGATACTGACATTAGACCCTAGACTAAGGAAACTTTAAGCTATTCTTTTCTATGAAGACTTTCAGATACAATTTAAACATAAATTGTTCTATTAACTTCTTAAATCCATTCATCTATTTCTTCGTTTTTTTGGGATAGTGTATTTTCACACTTTATGTAGCTTAATGCCTTATTTTTATGATCTTCACATTTGTTGCACACAGTCGCAATGCTTTACCGCTAACAAGCATGAAACACAAACGCACATACTTGGACATACTAGTACAAAAGATAGTTTCTGTTCTACTCCTTTTTGGCTGCCGACACACAATCATTGACAGCATGTCTTTGTTGTAGTTGGCGCCATTGCCACGCCCGCTCTTTTCGCTTCGTTTAGTTTGTTACATATGAATGGTCCTTGTCGTTCTCGTCCTTATGGTTTGCTGTTGTTATTATTGTTATTGTAGTCATCATTGTCGTGTTCATCGTTGTCACTGTTATCCTTGTTGGACGCAAAAGAATGAAACAACATCCAACAACACAAACAAAAACAAGTTGAAACTCAAAAGAAAAAACAAAAAAAAGAACGCATCGTTATTCCTTATCGCGTTACATGTCCTGTTGCGGCCTTAACAAATATACAAACACTCCAACACACACATCAACACACACACAAACACATTCGCTTATGTATTCGTTAGTGAGAGCTTGTAACATTTCTGGGCTTGTTTATGGCTTTGTTTGCACTTTTGTTTGGAGGAGGTGTACATTTTAAATGCGTGTGATTGTGACCGAGTATACTACAATATATGACATGAATGAAGTATCCTGTAGACAAAGGATGACAACAATAATAATAACAACAACAACAGCAACAACAACAACAACAGTAGTAGCTTCAACAGTTGTAATAATAAAAACAACAACAATACAACACTCATTCACTCACGCACGCACGAAGATATTCACACATACACACACACACACACACACACACACATCAAAATGCAAACAAAAATGAAAATCAACGCCGCGTTGACAGGTGACATTTTCAGTGATTTTTAGCGTCCATCAAAATGTTGGAAAACCTGTTTGACATTTAATTGTTTAGCGGTCGTTAGAATAGAATCCGCAATGCAATAACAAAAGCAAAAGCAGCAGACCAACAAGCAGCAACCACCAAAAGCAGAGGAACAGGAGGAGGAGGAACATGACTGACACAATGATGGGCATGAGATACGCACACACTCAGATACAACAATACAATAGTATTGCTTGTACATTCAGATACTCCTTCTCTCATACTCAATGACACAGCCTTACTTACTTACTTACTACAGATACTATTCTCCTCTTGTTAGTGCCACATCAGGTTATATACATATGTTGTGGTTTTTCCATTTTTCCATATATTTTTCGCTTGTCATCCTAATTTCATTTTTTATTTTTCCTCGTTTGTCCTTTCGGTTTGAGGGCCTTTTTATAAGTGGTAGTTTACTTTTAACAAATTTTCCCATTACTTTTGCTTTTGCCTTGTATTCTTTTAATGGCATTTTCGTGGTCAAGCATTTAAGTGGCATCTGGTAATGCGGTGCTTTGCTTTATTTTATCTCGAGCTCAACTTAAGCTAGAGGAGGATTCAGCGAACCGCACCGCATCGCATCGCATCGCACCAAACTGAACTGAACTGAACTGAACTTAACCTAATACAAAACTTAAACCCAAATTCAACCCAAATCCAACACATTTCAAACTCTTACATAGGTTGACTTGACTCCAACCTCATCTTGACTTGACTTGTTTTACTAGCGAAATGCTTTACTTTACTTTACTTTACTTTGCTTACTTAAGCATGCCACAAAAGTAGTTTGCTGGTTTATGGGCAGCTCTCAGATGTTTCCTCCACATATATGTATATTTTCAGCCTTTTTCCATTGGATTGCATGCATTACTTGCCTTACCTTTTCTATACTATATAATAACAACGGCCGACACCTTTTAGACCAAGTTTTATGCTTGCCAAAAACTTCGCACACGATTTTGTGGTTGTGTTGACATTTTAAATGCCTTTTTGAATTGCTCAACGTGTATGTTGCTGCTGCTGATGCTGCTGCTGCTGCTACTTGGTTAGTATCGTTGACTTTGGCAGTGACGTCATGCTCGACCACAGAACGTTTTGCTAACAAAAATTTATTTCATTTTTATGCATATAAATGGTATAGTATGGAAATGGTATAGAAAAAGCTGAGTTGAGCTGAGCTGAGCTGAGCTGAAAATATAGAGACAGCATATTAGGGAAAGTGTTGATGATGATGATGTTGAGGAGGAGTGAGGGTGAGGGTGATAAAATATTTTGCATTTTGTTTGAATTTCATTTAGCATTTTGTTGGTGAAAACTTCGTCATGTTTACACGTTTTTCATTCAAACAAACAAACAAACAAACAAACATGCATACAATGAATCTCTACATGGCTAGTAAGGATGTGTAACGCCTAGAAATATGCTAATTTAATTTTTTTTTTCTTTTTTTCTTTCACACCATGCTCTCCTTATCAAACTGCCTCAATCGCTCCACTACTAAATTTTCCTCGTTTTCTAACACTTACGCACATTCAACCATGTTTGTTCATTTTATTTAAATTTTCATTTTTTTTGAAAATTTTTGCTTTTCACTTCGTTTTATGTTGCTGCAGAAACTGCTTGACTTACACATGTTTGCACACTATGCCAAGGACGAAAACACACAGAATACAAAACCATATACACATACACACATACAGACATACAGACATAAATACAGACATTTACATAAAAGAAACCACTTTCAACAACGCCTTTCTCAACTTTACGCCGATTTCAACGACCAATTTTCACATGAAATGGAAAATAAAAAAAGACATTTTAACAAAATTTTCACTCATGCATATGTTTTTGTTGTGAAACAGTATATGATGTGTGGTGTGTTGGTGTGTGTGTGTGTGTGTGTGTGTGTGTAATTTGACTACTATGTGGGAATGAACTTAGTTTCTATTACTCTTACCATATGCTTTTATATTTCGTTTTCATATTTAATTGAATTTACATGTATTTATTAACTTATTTATTTAAGAAAATTTGCTTGATTTCCATTTGGGAGTCCTTAAATATCTGATATGAAATCTTGATTTTTATGACCAATATATTGGCATTCAATTTTATTTCTCTTTAATTTAATGGGTTATGTTATGTTGTTTGTGGATTGTACTCCCTAAAGGGTTCTTTGCAATAAAGTGTTCCATTTGAGGCTTTGGTTGAGTATTAAAGGTTATAGAAAGAGATGTTTTGATAAGGAATCCAATTAGATTAGATGGTAACTTGTTTAGACTTAAAAAAACATTTAGTCAATTTTAGTAGATAAAATATTATGGATAAAAAAAACTGCTCCTTAAGATATCGAAAGCTTTTCCCTTCATCAATATCTGTGATGAGATATTAAAATTTAAAAAAATAGACAGAGGTTTGAAAGTCGCTTACATATTTAATCCCACAAACAAACAAGGAATCTTATTTTGTTGGCTTTCAATGTCTTCCTGAAGAATGTAAACACAGTTCCGGACCAAACTTTTAGGTTACGTTTTCTGGTAAACCAAACCAATAATATAGAGGTGATTTTGTTGTAAGCTCTAGGGTGCCTTATACAGGATGCTTAAATCAAATCACCAGAATTTCTGGGGTAACCAGCTTTAAAGGAATTGCCGCTAACCGGCTAAGCCACAAATTGGTCATGATGCACCTTTTCTATCAATGTCACCATCAGTATCAGAAATTTTTTCTTTCCTAAATCCAAACCCTTATTACTATTTCAAAAGCGAACATATCATAGATCTGATATTCTTCTTCCTAAATCCTTGTGACCTAAAGCCTTGTTGCCACATAGAACAGAAATAAAACAGAAATCGGAACAGAACAGAAACAGAAAAAATTATTGCAACTTTTGTAAAACAGAACTCAGAGTATTTATTACAAAAGCAGAGCACTTTTGACTTCTTTCTGGTCGTGTCGCAATATAAAAGTCTTCCTCAAAACAAATAAGTTTCCATTTTTCTAGTAGAACACTTGTGAATAGAATGAAAAGTATAAATTTAAATTTGTTCAATATAAAATAATAATATTAATTTGTATATTTTAATTTATGACACACAGTTGGAGTATAAAATAAAAATAAGTAATTTGATTTACCTTTGATGGTGATTTTCAAAATATTTTCAACGAATTTTTCTAATTTTTATTTTTTACTTAAATATTATTTTTTTCAACTTCTAACTGAATTTCACTTTCGACGTCTGTTCATCATGTTTCTATTCTGTTCAATTCAGAGTGACTATATTTTTATAAATATAAAACTACAATTTCCCACAAAAACTAAATTGTTCAGGAATTTAATTAATTTGGATGAATGAAAAAAATATACGAAATTTCTTTTTTCTTTCCATATTTTTTTTTTTTTTTAATTTCAAATTAAAACTTTGTCATATATAAGCACCTTTTTTTAAGATGAACTTTCAGATTTTTTTATTCATAAATTTAAAAATGATTGCACGATAAAAAATTCATCAAAGGATTCAAAGCTCAATATTCAAAACAAAAATAAACAGACAAAAATATATTTTTGAAAAATTAATAAATATTTAGAGATTCCAAAAGCAACCAAAACAAAAATATTTATCAAAACTTTCACTGTAAACACTTTTATTAAAGAAAAAGTGAATACAAATAGAATAAAAACAAGAAAAAGAAGGTTAACTTCGGTTATGCAGTAGATGTTGCACTCTTCATGACCCCTAGAATACATTTTTGCCTACGCTTCTGGCTTTGTCTTATGCTTAGGGTAGAGTGGGTGTATGGGAGCTATACGATCCAGTAGTCCTAGGATACTTGATAGAATGAAGCTTCTTAAAAATTGACAGGAAAATATCATCTCAAAGTTTGTCAGTCTGTGTGTCCGTCTGTTTGTTGCTTTTGGTTTCTTTGAAGTGTTTAATTGTTGTTGTAGTGCTTATGATTGCCGTCTGTCCCCCTTTGCACATAAATTAGATTATCAACGAGCCTCTGTGTGTTTCTCATTCTCTTTTCTTCAAACATTCGCTTGTTTTTGTACAACACACAAGCAGTTTGCTTGCATGTTGTTGTGTTGAAATGTAATCTATTTTTTGAGACTTTTCCGGTGAATTTTCTAAAAGTTTTATTACTTGTTGGGGATATGGCAATAGAAATACACAATCAGTGAAAATTTGAAGTCTCTACCTAGTGCGGTTCATGAGATACGGGGGGTAAAAAAACGTGACGATTTGTATTTTGTCACTCAAATTTTTAGTATAAATTTTTGCCCAACGCCGCTTAAGAAGTTTCACTTCAAAAAACTTTTCTAATTAGAACATGAATTCGTTTCGGGTTTGGGTTTGTATGGAAAGTACCCCTCTTAGTGGTCCAATTCGTGTTATTCCGATAAATTTATAGCGTCATTGTGCGGAATTTCAGATTTCTAGCTCAAAAACTACTAGTTTGTATATCTAAAGACAGACAGACTGAGACAGACGGACTGAGATTTATCAACTCATCTCATCGAGCTGATCAATAATATACATAAATATATACTTTATGGGGTCTCTGATGTCTCCTTCTGTCTGTTACAAACTTCATAACAAAGTTGTAATACTATTCACTGCGTGGAAAGTATAATGCAATTAAAAAACTACCAAAAAAAAAGGTAAGGAGAAAAATGGAAAGGATAAAATATTTCATACCATAATTTGTAACGTAGGAGGAGGAGTAAAAATAACAACTTTGACCGTGCATGGATACTTTGATATTAAAATTAATTTGCTTCATATATTTTTTTTTATATAAAATTTATCTTGATTTAACTAAAAAATTCACATAAAAAAGTTTAGCTTGATGTATGATTAAAGTTGAGTTCAAATTGAAAAACACACAACACAAACACACATTTTATTACGCATACAACATGACAGGGACACGAACGCACACATACATACATACATATGTGCAATAGATAAAATGGGGACAGAAAGCAACATAAGTTGGGGGGAAAAGTTGAAAAAGTCATAACTGCAGACGAAGTATGAAGGATGTCAAGCGAGTTAAGAAGAGTCACAACACAAAAACCGCACACATAATCACATCCTGTCAAGTTGTATTTAGCCAAAAAAAAAAGAGATATATTGTATGGATATATTGGGTACGATGAGTGGAGTTAAATAGCGAACGAATACCAAAAAGTTCATATCTATGCAGCACATGTGAAAAGCATTTTAAAACTCATTTGCCAGCGCAACAAACCTATATGAAAATAGAAAATAGAGTACAGTATAAACTCCGGTTGAAGGATGGAACGACAAGTAGACAGACATACAGAGAGACAAACGGATGGAGAGAGTGAGAGAAAGACAGACGGACAGACGACAGAGAGATATCTATAGAAACGGTTGAACAGTTGAAGTTGACTAAAGTGAATATAAATGTGGCTGAGTAGATGGAAAGATAGACAAATAAATAGTAGATGGGGAACTCTAGCGACATTGTCGACTTGCTGCATTTCCGGTTTTTGAACTTCAACTTGCACAGAATTATGTTTGTATGTATTGTATGTATGTGTGTATGTCTATATAAGTGAATATGTATGTGTGTGTGTGTATACTCGTCCACATGTGTGCATCTGAATGTGAGTTTCAATGTTTTGTAAATGAATTTTGTGAGAGAGACACACACACATAAACAAACATTCACATACTCAAATATTGTACAATGCAAAACGTCATTAATAAATGGGAGGAAATAATAAGCAGCGACATTCCAAACCGCAAAACACATAGATACCACACCCACACATTCATTCAAACTACCAAAGGTTTACACCAATATGCAAACATAGTAACCACATTCACAGAATTAATCGGAGATAGAGTGAGTGTAAGAGATGGAGGAGGATGGGAGGAGTGACAGAGAATAAGTTGATGGGCCTGTGCCTGCGGTTATGGTTGTGCGTAGTCTTGGTAATCATAATACAATATCACCACAGTAACAGCAACAGCAACAACAACAAAAGCTACAACATCTAAGCCAACTAACTGCAATTGAATTACAACATCATCATAATTTTCTTCTTCAAAATTATTTTTATATTCTAATTACGAGGACATCAGTGATTATCAACACATTGCAACAAGATAAAACTAAAATATGTGTAAGATATAATTGAGTTTTTTCCATTATTCATCATCATCATTACATTGCTCACTTTTCATAAGACCATTCAAAATTTTCATTTTTTTTTACCTTTCACAGTGGATTTTTTTCCACTTGCAACTGCTGTGCCTTATGTGTTGCGAATCACTGTTCTCTCAATTTTTGCCACTCGTTAATATACAAAAACAAATATAAAAAAAAATAAAAAATTCAAACTATATAAAAATAATTTTTTATTCATAATTATAACTTTTCCTTAGGGAAAACTAATTAGGAACATTTTTACAGCGAAAAATTGAAAATTAACATGAAATATAATGAAAAGATAAATGAAAATCTAATCATATTTAAAAATGATGAAAAATAAAAATTGAATTTACAATGAAATTAGTTTTGATATGACGCCCTTAGAAGGAAATACCTTCCCCTATCCAATCCAATTCAATCCAATCCAACCTAACCCAATCCAAGAAAGAAGAGCCAACGGTTGACTGATGTTGCTAATAAATAAATTAGCACAAAGCAACATCATGTCGAGTCGAGTCGAGTGTCAGCGGTGTTGCCTTGTTTCAATCATTTTAAGTTTTCCTTGTTGTTTTTACTACTATTCTCTTTGTTGTTGTAATTTTTGTTATTGCTGTAAAAATATTTTCACGCTTTCGCATTTTGCTTTTACAGTAAAAACTAATTACGAAACACGATGAGAACGCAGCAACTGACTGATGATGAAGACAACGATGGCAATGGCATCGTTTGTTGTTGATGGTGTCAGAAATTTGGTTATCCGCCGCTGGCTGAAAATTTCAACAGCAAACAACGACAACAACAATGACATTATTTTCTTCCATTTTCTCATTTTTTGAAAACACCGGAAAATCAGTGAACAAAATTATACTGCCAAAGCAACATTTTAGCTAAAATCAACTTTGTTCAAGTCACTTGAATCACTGATGAAGTATTTAAAAGGAAAATATGGTTTAGTTTATATAGCAAAAAGGAAAATTTAAATTTTTACTATATAAAATAGATAAATTTTTAAAGGAAAGTATGAATATCAAAGATAGATAGATACATAATTAAGTTTCAACTAACTTAGAGTTGGAGGTTAATTCTTTAATAGAAAATATAAATATTGAGAGAAGAGAAGTTGTTCTTTACTGCTTTATCAATTCTGAATTCTATGTAATTGGGATAAATAAATGAAAACAATATGAAAAGCTTATGGCAAAGAAATGATCCATTGGTCTACTAAGATTGAAAGGCCTTAGAAAACAAGACAAATGTGATCATTTTGATGCAAGAAAATTTATCAGATTATCGTGATTCTTATTATTATTCTTTTCATATTTAATTTATTCATCTAAACAAATACATATGTCAATATTTCTCCTTGATTCAAATATTTAATTTTGCCAATATTAGTTCCAAATTTTCCAGTGAGACCAATATTTATCCTAGTATTACTTTCAATGCCATTATTGGTTTCCTTCTACGATAATTTCCATTGTACATAAGTTTATTGTGTCTGTGTAAGACGCATTACCAAAGTGACTTCTGACAACATTCTGATCTCGATCCAATGAAACATCCAAGGACATACAAAATAAAAAGCCCTAACAAAGCTAACACATAAAATCTTGTAATTGGCGTCCAGTTTTCGTTCTATTGTGATCCTAATGTTGACTGTTTTCATCGTCATCATCAACAACTTTGGTATCACAACCAAGTGGTTTTTGTAAGGAATTTTTGTTGTCAAACAACAAAGAAAGCGACTGAGGTGCATTCGTTTCCACGCTTGTAAAACTTTTGGATTATTGTCAAACATACACAAAGATACTCGTATGCATGTATGTGTGTGTGTCTAGTATATAGAAAGATAGATATACTAACTAGCTGTGAGCCATGTTGTTGTGTTGGCTAAATGCCAACAAAAGTGCAACCGAAATGTTACTGAGCTCCTCCGCGTGCTCATGTTTCAGACAGTCATGTCTTGTCTTGGCTTGGCTTGGCTTCGCTTCGCTTCTTTGCCTGTGGACCAGCCAACTCAGTGTCAGTGAGACTGACTGTCCATTTTCGCCTTCTAATGCCAACTTACACGTTTAACAGCAATTCTCGAACATTTTTCAACAACTTTGCCTACAACTAAAACGAGTGAACGAACAACTAACAAGAAATGAACGAACTGAACTCTGAAAAACAACCTAGACTCGCTGTCAACAAAGTGGAGTCGACTCAACGCAACTCAAATCGACTTGAGTTGAGTTGAGAAGAGTAGCGTAGATTGGAGTAGATTGAACTGAAGTGGAGTAGAGTAAAGTTGTGTCAACTTAAGTTGAGTTTACAAGTTATTGTGTGTATGTTGTTGCCTACCACCAACAGCTACAAGTCCAAAAACTGAAACTGCAAATGGGTTAAGCTGACAGAAGGAAGAACTTTTGCCTGGACAACCAACGCCTTCACATTGTCACATTGTACGAGTATTATCTGTGTGTGTGTGTGTGTGTGTGGGAGTATCTGGAACCTTATTGCAGACTCATGGTTTGTTCGGCTTGGTCCTACCTCTTTGAATGACTGACTGCCTATCTGACGTACTGAGTGTCTAAATGGCAAACTGACTGTGGACAAACGCTAAGCTCGTTGTTTGTGGTTTGTTATCTTTGTTATTGTTTTTGTTGTTCTTGGCGTTTCTTCTTGTTTGTTGCCACTAAAAGTAAGTGAAACCCTGTCTGAGTTGCACTTTAGAGTTCTTTTCGCTGGGAAAATCATTTATTTGCGACTCTTTTTCTTTTCTTTTTCTTCTTACATTTTCAAACATTTTCAACATGAAAACATTTATTGTAGATATGAATAAAATTGCTTTTAGTTACATTTATTATATATTACAAACTAAAGTTGTTCACCGTAGTAACTCATCGTTGAGTCTTTTTCAAAGATTTCAAACTTGAATGAATCCTTATGAGTTTAAGTACTAGTTTCCATTAATTTATAGAGAGTTTCATGCAAAGTATTTCCATACCTCGGAAGTTACTAGAAGAGTTAACCCTCATAAAAACTTTGAGTTATAAAATGCATGTTTCCATATATAATACATATTTTTCTTCCATGAGAATAAAGCAATCGGATCAATATACTAAAAATGGGCCAAGTGCGAGTCAGACTCGTACATGGAGGGTTCGGTACCAAATTGGGGTTTGTAAGAGAGGAACTCCGCCTAGTGTTTCGACTTGACTGATTCCAACAAATGTAACGCACCTATATCAGAAAATTATAACGTCTAAATTTCAGTTCGATAGAATAAAACACAAAAAGTTTTTCTAATAAGAACCTGAATTTTCATGGTGGGTAATAGTAATCCAATCAAACTGAAATTTCGACAATATAAGTTTCTAGTATAGGCACCAACCATCTAAAATTCAAGATCATGGAAATACTGGATCGTAGTAACAAGATCGTCTAGTAAAAAGAAATCCATTCTTCCTGCATGAAATTGAAGAATTTCTTTAGCATAATTAGATTGATCCTATTTACGCGAAATATGCATCGATTTATTCGATCACTTCTTGCCATTTTGAAGGTAATTTCGTTATGCTTCTCTTAAAGAAACCTTCTTCCCAAAAAACTGAGACAGTCGATTTTCACAAATTTCTCTTGAGACAAATTTTTTATCAGCAAAATTATTTATTATCCATCGACAGGAATATCTGGTAATCACTTGGTACCAGGGTCGGGCTATAAGGTGTATGCATAAGAACCTTCCAAGCAAGCTCCCAAACGTACTAGCGAGTTACTATCGATGTGTGTGGTCTGGCGTTGTCCTGATGGATCACAATTCCTCTCCCATTGGCCAAGCTGACCACTTCTGGCCGTTTGCTTCCTTCAGACGTTCCAATTGTTGACAATTGATTTTATTGCATCTTAGTATCAATCATTTCACAGATGAAATTTCATGCCCTGAAGTTTGTTTTGAAATCGTATAGCACCCATAAGTAGAGTTTCTTTTTATATCCAAATATATTCAAGTGATTCCAAAAGGTTTTTAGCATAATGTTTAGCTTCTATGCAATTGAAACAGCGCTTAAATGATGGTTAAACTTAACGATTTTCACTATTTCATCGACATTTAAGACAATTGGCCTTCCAGAGCGTGGTGCATTTTTTACATCACAATTACTAGAATGCAATCGACGAATCCAAAATTGCACATAATTGGCTATTACAGTATTAGCACCTCAAACATTAATCACATTTTCAGCTGCTGGTTTGCATTTTTATTATTAATGGATTTCTTTTTATTGCACATTTTATTTTCCAGTTTGAAAAAGGTAAGTAAACATTAAAAATCAATTAAATTGTTAAACCCATAAGCTCTTGTGAGCGTGTCTCAACAGAACACTCACAATATTTGTGAAATTACATAAGATACTTGTATATTGCTTTGTCATTATGTGTCTTCATTTATTAAATCAATAAAATTCATATATTATTGAAGTTATTAAGTACATGATATAAACGAACGAACGACATCTTTTTTGTTTTATTGTTTAATTGTATCTTGTATATTCGAGCAAGTGTGCATTTATCATTAACTAAAAGTTCAAATGTAACAGATTTGTAATACTTTACTTGTATATTTTTAGATGGCAATCAATTGCCATACTAAAATTTTATTGTATATAAATACTATGTGAATGTTTGTTCTCGTTAGCAAAAGCTAGCAAAACTACACACTAAAAGGCAAGTCATGCTATGGTATTTGTTTGGTAACTACTATAAGGGGAGAGAGTGGGGGGGGGGGGGTCTAAGTACACAACTTGTAGAACTCATATCTAATGTCATTTTAAGCTCATTTTAAATCAGTAAAACATTCCTAATGGAAACCAATTTAATAAGTTGGACGGAAACCATTACGTTGTGATAAAACGGAATCAGGACTTTTAAGTTCCATCGCCAGTTTATAGCCAAGTTCAGGACGACGATCACGTCCTTCAGCCATAGCTTTCACCTAATAATAAAAGTAAGATTACATAAGAAATGAGATAAATTCAGTTGCGTCACTTTATTTTACCTCATTTGAGTGCACAATAACACCATCACTGGTGTTTACTTTCTCCTTGGTATGCTCGATGTCATGTACATCTGTGCCGCGACAGCAATCATCTATTAATATAGTACGATAGCCCGCCGAAAGTGCATCAACTGCAGTGGCACCTTTGTTTAACAAGAAAAATAAAAAAATTATGTTTAATAAATTCACAAACTTTAGGACAATTTTAACTTACCCACACAAACATCATAGGCCAAACCACAAACATAAATATCTGTGGCACCTTTCATCTTCAATTGTGCATTCAACGTAGTATCCGAGAGTTTTTTATTATCCCAAAACACTGAATACGAATCGACTTCAGGATTTGTCCCTTTATAAACCTTAATGCCATGATCGACCACTTTCAGATCTTTATGCAATTCTGCTCCCCATGAATCTTGTACACAATGGCGTGGCCAAAGACGTTGCTTCATGGGCGATGGACCAGCAAAGATGACGGTATCAAAGACTTGAGCTGAATCAGCACCAAGCTGGCAAGTAAAAAACGAAAGTTAATAGAAAAATTTCCCACATTAAATTGATTAAAATCTACAATAATTATGGTACTTACCGGGGATGATTCATCCATAGCACGCATTTTCACATTATCTATGAAGGAGACATGATCGCTTGGATGCCAATCCAATGAATAGAAAACGGCATCAAAGTCCACTGTATCAAGTAAGTTATTAATGGGCTCCAATATCTGTGAACATGAGTAGATAGGAAGGAAAGAAGCATAGCATTAAATAAACTCATAATCATAATAATACGTAAAACATCAGTAATAAGAGCAAAATAGAAAAGAAATACGTCTAAGATTAAAAACAAGAATGACAAAAGCAAAAGCAAAAAAAAAAAAAACATCATGGAAAGGAAGCGCGTATTATTAATTTTGACAAATTTTCATTTCGCCTGCTAAATAAATGAAGTAAAGTAAGTGCTGTGCATCTGTTTTTACAAAGAGATGTAGAAGTATGTATATGTGTGAGTATGTGTGTGTGTGTATGTAGTTGAAAGCTGAAGCCTTACATCTGCGTTTGAAGCCAACATCCGGCGTGTGTCGTCTTCAGACGACAACATTGTAAAACGGAAGCGACTTAAGTAAAGCATATCCGCTTCCGTTATACATACAAACATACAAAAGCTAAGAGGCAGCTGAGGCTCAGCAGCAGCAGCAGCAGCAAGTGAACAGGTAACTTACACTACCACTACAACAACAACAAATAATGTAAAATCATAAGACGATGAATAAGGCTATATGTTGCTATATATATTTGCACGTGTTCATCATCATCATCATCATCATCATAAGTATGTGTAGTAGCAACCGCCACAGCGGCAGAAGCCAAAACATGAATAGAAACAGGATCATACAGGAGCTCATAATATATATTTCGTATATAAACTTAATGTAAAGTGTGTTTGTGTGAGTTTCTTATCCTCATCAGGCAGCAGCTTCCTTAACGTTTCATTTCTCGCATTTTCATTTCATGTTCGTTTACGTTGGTTTCTTTTTTTTCCCTTCTTTCATTTCATTCCATGACCCACAACACATAGTACTACGTATACTAAAATGTAGTGTCCTGTCGTTTGTGTAATATATATATATGTGTGTGTGTGTGTGTGTTTGAACTCACCTCATGTCCTTTTTGCTGTGCACTGCAATTACTTATATCCAAGGAACCACTTATAAAATCATTTTGTACATCAACAATGAGAAACGCGTTCACCGGGCGCACAATCTGCGTCAAGAGAGATAAACGAACAAAAAATATAAGAAAAATTAAAATTGTTAAGAACATTTTTCGTGAAAATTGTAAGAAGACAAAAAAAATATACATAAGTGTGTGTGTGTGGGACTGTGTGTGGATGGAAAAGTACGTGAAATAAGTAAAGGAAAAAATCTGAAGTTAAGTCAAATGTTGTTGATGATGGTGAAAAAACAGATGAAGTCCATGGTACTTGTAGATGAAAAGCCAAAACCAAGCAATAAAGAAGGCGCGTGTCTTGATGGGTTTTCATTCTTTCGTTCGTTCGTTCGTTCTTTCTTTCGTGTTTACCTCATCATCATCATTATTTTCATTTTTTTGTGAACCTATAATTTTCATTCTTTCTGCGTCACCACCCCCACACACTCTCTGTTGTGTGCTGTGTTTATAAAGCGAAAAAATGGCAAGCATGTGTCATTCTTTTGGCGTTTGTTAGCATTATAAATGCGTTTTAAATGAAGCGTGACACCCACACACATATACATACCTACTTACTACTACATGTACATGACAACAGTCCCTTAGACATGACTCTTTATACTCCTACAATACTCAATTCAAGCGTCTGTCTGACACACTAATACTATTGTGATTATACTCTGTTGAGTCTGTTTCAATTTCACCATTATCATGAAACTTCTTCACATGCTAGTCATTATCATTATCGTTCGCTGTCAACCATGTCCTTCTTCTAGGCTCATCGTTGTCATGGGTGCTTTTTTTTTTTCTCATCAGTTGAGTTGAGCGTAATTTTCTTCTTTTTTTTTTTTTGTACTACTTCTACATACTAAGCTGATTATGTTTGAGTGAGCATATTTAAAATTTGTGAAGCGCTTTTAATTTGTTATTTATGTACACACGTTGATTATGAATGATTATGATCTATGCGCAAACATCATACTTCACATAAAGCAGGCGTGTGTACACCTGCACACATCATCTACCCAAACTAAAACTAAGTAGCTAGTATCTAGATACATTCGTCTGTTTATGTCAAGTTACTTGTTCGCTTGCTTGCCTGCTTTGCCTATAGCAAATGGCTTAAACTGTCTGTCAGATTTAGTGCATAGACACACACACACACACACAAACACACACCTAACTCTTTCTCTATGTGGCTTTTGTGTTTTTGTCATTGATTTGTGGTTCGTTCGGTAATGTGCAAATGTCGCTTCCAGTCAACAAACAGGCACACAAAAGCAACAGTCAAAATCCTACAACTTCATATGTACAAGTATCAGTATGCAATGTTTCACAATGATGATGATGATGATGATGATGATGATGATAATGACTACATACGATGCTGCTCCTGCTACTGCTGCTACTTACGATATTTATGTGATACAATTTGGGGCTATAAAGTGGTTAATTGTAGCATCTTTTCATTGTAATTACATATACAACTGATGGATGGCTGAATGTGTTAATGACGACTGACTCTCGACTCTCAGCTTGAATTCTAAATGACATTAGATTAGATGACGATATGTGAGTGTGTATTGCTCCCCATAAAATATCAAATAATAAAATAAGTAAGTAGCAATAACAACTTGAAATGAAGTTGAAAGTTTAGCTATAAATAATTATGATTTCTATGATTAAATCAATTTATCATCTTAGTATATTATTATTGAGATACGAATATTGTTTCACAGATTGAAGTTCCATCGAAGATCTCATGACTTTTCACATAAAGATAATCATTAGTTATAGGAAATTATGAGTTATCATTATTTAAACATTACAAATTCTTTTGGTCATAAAATGAATGAAGAACCTCAATCGGAAGCTATTATTTTAAGATGAAGCTACTCATAATGAGAATTTTTACTGTATAGCAATATTGCATGGTACAATATATCGGTTGGTACTTATTATAGTTTCGTATAATTTTAATTACATTCTTCGTGAAATTATGTGTCTTTTAGCCGGAACATCAAATATTCTTGATGATAAGCACCTATTTTTGCACTCATGAAGGCTATCATTCTAGTAGCCACAGATTCTCATAAACAAAGCAATTTATATTTCAAAATTCAGTTTGCTATTTTAAATAAAATGGGCCTAATGCTTAAATTTCAGTTCAATAGTCTAAAAAACAAAAAAAATTTTCTAATAAGAACCTGAATTTTAATGAGGGTTTGTATGGAAGGTACCCCTCCTAGGTGGACGATTTGGTTGATTCCAACAGATGTACCGCGCCTATATCAGAAACTAATAGTATCTAAATTTCAGTTCGATAAAACAAAAAACAATAAAGGTTTTCTAATAAGAACCTGAATTTTAATGGGGATTTCTATGGGAGGTACCATCTCTACTGAAGCGATCAAACTGAAAATTCGGCAATATAAGTTGCAGGCCATCCACCATCTGAATTTCAAGATCGTGGGATTACTGGATCGTATAGCTGCCATACAAACCAAAATGTTTCTTGTATGGGGACCAATTTAAGTTTTTGAAAATATTTTAGTTTTAGTATTTGTTGCTGTTGCCCGAATAGAACTACACATTCTATGAAAATGTCAATTCTCTAGCTATTGCCGTTTATGAGATTTGACCCGAGAACGGACGGACGGACAACGAAGTCTCTGCAACAGGGCTCATTTTGATATCCTTTGGGTCCGAAACTCTAAAAATGAAGAATTATCCTAATTAAAAGCACAGAGAGTAAATGCGACTTTTTATTGACAATAATCAGAAACAAGGCCGCTACCATGCCATCTAAGAAGAAGAAAAAGAAAGTGTGTTATCAGCTTGCTATAACAAAAGTAGGAAACGTTTTCAATAGACACAGGTGGATGAGTGTTGTTGGATCAATTATATCTTAATGCTGATGATACCAAAATATGTACGAGATTTTATGGGGTTTCTTATGCCTTAAGGTTTGTGGGAAATGTATTAAAATTTTGCTGTATACAAGATGATAAAATATAATTACATATTTTAAAACCAATTATTTTGAAATGTTTAAAATAAATTGCTATGCTTGTAAATCTACCTCATAAAACCTCCAGCGCTCACATCATTGTCTTCATTCATTATTTACAATGATTTAAAGCAATGGCCTTAAGGACTTTCAACAAATAAACTCGATACGCAAAGCTCTGAAAAGCTTCAGTTAATAATTAAAATTACAACAAAAGGAAGTAAAGCCCATACAAAAAAAAAAAAAAACAAGCAATAACCTTATACAAGCCATTGAAAAAGAAATTAATTTTTGATGAACGATGAACGCCCTCAAAGAGGAAGATGTGAGGATGTAACAGGCAGCCATTAAATACAAGACTTTATAAAGCTGTTGAAATTATGTCTTCATTTTTAACACAGTCTACTGGCTGCATCAACAAAAGTCACACACATATTCCTTACTCATATGTATAGATACACTTCCTGCTGTTGACGGTAAAAAGTCAAAGCGAGTTTTCTTGCTCAGTTACGCACCGACACTGAAAAACACTACGAAAGCAATGAAGAAGCAAATAACAGGGATAAGAGAGTAGAGTAAGGACCAAACCAAACTGGATGAAAAAAAAAAAAAAACTCCAGCTGCTCATCAAGTGGAAAATAATATCATCTATAAATTCGTTCTACTCTGCTTTAACTCCATTTTTTCCATTGCCTTTTTTCCTTTTTTTTTTTTTTTGACTGCTTTTCCGCTCTTTACTTCACTTGGGTTTGGCTTCGTTTTGAAGCTACAAAGTGCCAAAGTAACCCAGAATACAACCAACGCGCGTCTTGCTTAACGTTTATTCGTTCGCTTACGTTATCCTGATGAAAGTTTAACGACCAAAGTTGACATGCTGCGACTATTATTTAGAAAGTTAATGACTTATAACATTAAAAAATAAAAAACCAACAACTGCAGCAAAAGCAACAATAACAAAATCATGTTATATTTTACTCACCGGTAAAAAAAAAATCTCCATGCCCATCGGCAGACATCCACAAAAAAAAAAAATATATGTATATAGAGAGAAAATCAAGCTTTAAGCCTGAAACTGCCATTTTTTGTGAGGCGCCTGAACGATATCACAAAAAAATAATCGGGGACAAAAGAAAATACGGAAAAAAAAAGATGGAAGCCATAAATTTTTGTGTGAAATGTTGGAACGGAAATAAATTTCATTGTCATATCCTTTCATGGAATTTAACACTTTTGCGAGTATTTATTGTTTAATCGACACAACGACAGACAACCGGAAGCCGACAGATTGCATGGAGACGACCATCATCATGAAGGCAACAGAGCAACATCAATGATGAAAATGATGTCAATGATGTTGGTGATGAGAAGAGGAGAGAAGGGAAAACAAGCAAAATAAAGCAAGAGAAGACTGCCGCAAACACATAAATTGTATAATGTAATTTTCTCTCAACTGTGTTCGCAGCACAAGTCAGTTTGGGCAATTGAAATGAAATTGGGGGCCCCCAGACCTACCTACATATCTCTCCCTATCAAACGAACTTAAGCTTCATATAATTTCAACACGATTGTTTGACAAAAAATAAAAACGAAAATCCAAAAACACACAAATAAATTTTAAAAAGAAGTAGAAATGAAAGCAAAGTGAGCAGCAAGTGTATCTCATTATAAATGAAAGAAACAGAAGGGGGACCTAAAGTCTGACAGACATGGGCGTCTAATAAGTGGCAGCATTTAGGGTGAGTTTTGATCAAAAATTATATATATCCCATTGTATTGGAAGAGGCAACCTCTGTTAGTCAATTGAGCATACATGCCCCCAAACTTATACAACAATTTCAAAACGGAAATTGCTTTAGCACCTGATAGACAGACAGACACATACACATGTGAATATATTTATGAGTATATTTTTGGATGTGTATGTGTGTATATGTATATTGGGTTAACTCCCCATTTTGGCAGATACTTCATTTTGACGTTAAATTCTATTCGATTCGTTTCGTTATATTTTTTTTCCACTGTTTCTTTTCATTTTATTTAACATTTCTTTTTCAGGTTTTGGCAGAAAGCAAGACAGGCTCGCTCGACTATTCGACTATAAGCTTGCCTATCTGTCTGCCTGACTGTCTGTCCGGTAGATAGATAGATAGTAAGGTAGAGATTGTCTACCCTTTGTGCCTACTCACATATTACAGACCTTTTTAACTTAACACAAAGTGTTGCCAGAGCCAGGACTATAACAGGCAGCAGCTAAGATGTCTTCGCTTTTAGGTTTTTTGGATTTCAAGCTGAAATTGACTTGAAATATTTCTCTCTGTGTGTGTATGGAAAATTCATTCATTCTCTTAACGCCCAGACATGACACGCCCACACACACACAAACACACATACAGAACCACACATATCATCTACACACATAGTGGTTCTTTTCATTTTCCTTTTGCCTTTCTTGCCTTCATTCTTTCAAACATTGTTTGACAGAATCAGGTTGAAGTGTAATTTGAATTTAAGATTTTCTGTGGTTTTCCGAAGGTGTTTTCCACAGTAACTTGTTTTCTGTGGCTTGGCTGAAGCTCAATATATTTACTTACTAACTATTCTATATAAATATGAGTGTGTGTCTACGAGTATGTGTCATGTGTCCTAATGTGGCATCAACAATGTCTTCTGAGTAGTAGTAGTGGATGAAGTTCGTCGTCGTTTCGCTTTGTGTGTTGCCACTTTTCAATAATTAATTTTCTTTTAACATATTTTGGGCATAACAAATTGCAACTTTGTTTTCCTTGCCTTGGCTTGGCTTTTCCAGATATTTGTTTTTTTTTTTTTGTTATTTTTGTATGCCATGCCTTCTGATTTTTGTCTTTATTGGAATGTCTTTCTTGCTTGCTTTTGAAGAAGTGTTTTTCTCTCCTCTCCTATTACAATTTCAATTGTGGTCTCTTTTCTTTACTTGCCATTTTTCCCATCTTCTGTTGATGAGCCTTCTTCTTCTTCTTCTCCTATTTTAAGTGGCAAAAGTAATTTAATTTTATACTCATTTAAAATTCTGGGTCAAAATCTGTTGCTTTGCTCTTTGACATCATCATCAAGCGATGTTGTACTTTCTTCATGCTCCCTGCTTTCTTTCTTTCTTTTATGCCTTCAACGTATCACCTTCTCTGAACTTTTATGGGCGGCCGCCTTGAATCAAACATTTATAGTTGGTTTTTCCTTCTTTCATTCATTGCTTTTTGTTTTTGACAAAAACAAAAAAAAAACCAACAAAAATTAAGGTCTTGACTTTTTAATGGTTGCTCATCATTTCAATAAATTAGAACTAATTAGTTTTACCTTCTTTACCATACTTTCCCCTTCCTTATGATGATATTCTTTTGGTTTTTCATCACTTAGGACCTTCCTTCCTTTGCTCATTTCATTTGAAAAAGTGAGTGCAAGTGCTTGTTGTTGTTAATAGCCGCCATTTTAAGAGCGTTGTTAAACATAAGAACTTATTTCAACTCAAGTAAAGTTAAAGTTTTATATATCTATGAAGACTGACGACTACAGGACGAACAGGAATAATCAATTTGTTATTCATACATTTTATATGCAATATTCTTAAGTGTTTCACTTGCCTTTTAGATTGGCAACTGAAGTTTATAAATGACTTTTGTGAGAAGAATGAGAGACTATCATTACAAGTCAAGTGACAAGAAAAAAAGTGACAAGAAAAATTTCATTTAGAAATTCTTAAAGTTTGTTTTCAATATTGGAAAATATGAATTAAATTTTATTATTGTTTTTGTTGGTATAATATAATTGGAAGGTGACAAATTGGTCTCTTTTTTAAGTTTTTTTCATATTTTTTATTAAGTCTTTACTTTTCTTTCACCAGAATATTATTTTCTTAATTTTTCCTTACTTAAATGGATATATTCTGTAATCGATTTTCTTTTTATAGCATGAAATGTTTATTTCTTTTTTATAATCTATAAGCCCGCTAGATGATTCTAGATTTGTTAATAAGCAAAGAAACATTAATGAAAACTTAAAGGAAATAGCTAAGATACTCTGATATCATTGAACTTCCTTCTATTCATATTTGTTGCATTTTCCAAAAAAATTGACTACAAATTTGATTGACATATCTAAAGACTTAAGTAAAGAACCTTCTAGAGTCATAATAAAATCGAATTTACTTTACTAAGTATTAAAAATAGATCAGACCTGCCCAACTTTAATTTGAATTCAAAAACTACACTGATAAAACTAAAGTTAAAATTAGCTTAATTTGTCATATTCTTATTTAAGTTGACACTTCTACCTACACCTCATGCAGTTTAATTATTAAAACAGATCATCTTCATCCGATTAAATGGTGAAGCAAACACCATCCTAATGGATGGATTTACAGATTATAACATTCAATAATAGACGCCACAAACTTATGCAATTCTGTGAAAATCAATTAAAGAATTACAATTTAGTAATTCGTCACATTTTATTTTTAAATTTTTTTTTAAAAAAGTTTCTCTTCAAAAATAAAAAATAAAAAAATAAAAATCCCAGAGCAGGACCCGAACTCCTCGCCATCGGCTTGCAAGTCCTACTCTCTAACCACTACGCCTCTGAGACATTTCAATTTTATTTGCCTAAATAGCTCGAATATAATAATAACATCGTCAAATTTTGATTGTCGTCACATTTCATTTTCATATGTTGTGGGTTTACTCCCCTTCGCTAAAGAAGTTTCACTACAATAAATAAGAAAATATTAAAAATTTATAATAATTCTCAAAACATTACTCAAATCATCATCATCATCATCATTTTAAAGCCCTTGTTTATTTCATTTCCTTTCATGTTCATTACTCCTTCAGTTGTTTCTTTTTTTATTCAGATCAAACAAAAGAGATTATTGTATATGAGAAAGAAGAAACCCTTTTCAACTGTAACATATATGTAGGACATACATTTCAATCAAAATGCAATCATAAGTAAAATCAAATTGATCAATTCAACCGGAAATAAAGCATTTAATGTTAACATTTCAATACTCCTCATTCTTTTCTGATTTTCCATTTTCTTTACATTTCCTTTCAATTTAAAATTTTTCAAATAACAAATTTTTGAATTATTATGTTGATGTCTATCTATCTACTTCACCCTACCTTCCAAAAAATGAAAGATGTGAATTCATTCAGCAATTACAAAGCTGAAGCAAAGCAAAAAGTATGAGAATATTAATTTGGAAAATATAGTACTTTAACTAGAAACTCAAAATGCCCTCAAGCAAAAGTGTGTGTGATCATAAACTTTGAACTTTTGCTTTAAATTTGGTTTGGTTTGGCTGAAATTGTCTAATTGTCCCGTTTTTACTTTTTGTTTTCTGAAAAGGAATCCCAATTTTATGGCATAAATTAGCAAAAGCGAACTCAAACCAAAATCAAAAACCTTAAATAACAAAGTGTTCAAATTTGTGCAAATTTTATACCTTTTTTGTTTGTTTTATTTTATTAGACAAACAAAATTTATTTTTTGTTTAAAAAATTTTTATCGTAAATTTACACACATATCCGTTTGTCGGAAGTGGGTGACTGTGATGCCTATGTCTATGTGTGTGTTTGATAGCCAAATTTCAAAAAATATACAAATACAAATACATGGCAAGGACAAGGACAGTAATGAGGATGATACAATAGAAAGAGAAGCAACTAATACAATCAATTCAAAATGCTCATTCGCATGTAAGCAATTTGTTTAACAAAAACAAAAATAAACTTCACTTCGAAGGACAACGAACTCAAAGCGGCAAAATTGTGGACTACCACACTAAAAATACCGGTCAGGATATGTCCAGTATATATATATATACATCTATATTTAAATGTTTGAATGTGTGTTTCCATTGCCACAAAAATATTTAGTGGCTTACAAAATGATTTATTGCGTTAATGTTCTATTTATGCGTTTATTAAATTTCCTGCCACGGAAAAAAGAAATCCAGCGTAGAAACCACCAAAAAAATATAATGGGCAAAAACAAAAAACAAAATATTTACAAAACAAAATAGAAAAAATATGAAAAAAAAAAAAATAAATAGAAACAAAAATATCATATCACAGCCTCAGTTGAACTCTGAGTTAAGTACTGAATGGACTTGGCTCCTGATGTGGATGATGATGAGAAATCGTCGGCGGATCGTTCGACGTATAGCGGGATGAATGCTTGATTTGTTTATTATGCAAATTTTGGCAAACATTAAACTGAAATTACCATTTATGCAACTCATGCGGAAATACAAACAAAAGTCAATTTTATGGAACAAATTTGCGAGCAAAACAAAAAATAATAAAAGGAGAAGGGGCTCCCCTAACCAGTGATGTCGGCGGTGTTGCGTGATGGCAAACAGTGATAAAAACAAAAACAAATCAAAATCTCAAAACAACTGAAAACGTTAAAAGTATATTTATTATTAAATTTTTGAAGAGGCTTTCGCGAATTTTATATTTTACATATTAGATGTATTAACTTCTGAAGATGTTACTACATAGAAGTATGTAATTTAATTGATTGATTGGCAAGGTGTCCCTCGGAAATTATTTTGGGGATGACTTAAAATTTGATTGAATTTGTTATATTGTTTTCATTATTGTTAGAGCCAAGAGAATTTAGTGCCAATGGGCAGCAGAAACGATAAGCTAATCCCAGAAGATATACTCTCTAAACATGCGTATAGATTTACAAAATGGGTAGATTATAATATCCCAATTGTGTGTATGGCAACTCATGTATGCAAATCCTACATTTTTATTGCACGAGAGATGAGAAGAAGATCCCAAATCTCCAGAAGATAGAACTGTTTCGATGTATAGTAATTCTAACTATGAAAGATAATAAAGAGAGAAAAAAAAAAGTTACGAGAAATCAAAAATTATATAGAACTCAGTCTATGCTCTAAGAAGTAAGACGGAGAAGCAGAGACACAAAATTTTCAAGAGATGAGGACTTTATGGTTACTGGGAAAATGGTTCAAAATAGGGTAAACAAATTTCTAGAATATTTCTTTCGAATCCTTGTTGTTATTATTACAATCTCATTAATTTTGGAGTAAACAGGATTTCATAAAAACACATTCAAACTATCAATTGTTAATTGAAGGATTTAATTATTTTTAGAAACAAATTCTAAACCAGGAAATCTATTCATCAATATATACAATATATAGAAGTATAACAGCACAATTATATTTAAAATTTTACTAGCCCGACATCGCTGAGTTGATATGAGATGATATGATATGATATGATATGTGTGTTAGTTGAAATCAAAGGATATCACTGAAACATTTTGAATTACTCACACTTCACTGTTTGTGTTTCTTCACTTACTGTACTTTACTGATAAGAAACTGACGTTCGAATCCACGAAGGGTCTTTACATACCATATGCTTCAAATGGCTCAAAATGTTCCAGAACATTCCACCACATTTCCGAGCCATTTATCTTTAGAAGCACGTTCTTCAGTTTTTAAACCATGATTGGGGTTAGAGTGCTACCACACCACATAACTCCCTTGCTCGTAGTTTTAACAGCTCGCGTATTGTATATACAATGTATATTGTAAGGTTTTATAAAGACATTGAATGTTTTTATGTCATTTAAACAAGTTTTATCCAATCTCAATATTACAAAAACTTTAACATTGAGAATTAAACTTCCACTGTAAAGAAATGAATTCTCAAACAAATTTCTTTTCGTATTTTTTGTTATTTTCTTTATGTCCACAAATCGAATTTAAGATGTTAAAACAAATCAATGCAATGTAATCACGTTCTCATCTTTATTTTTGCAAATAAAACGAGCGTGAAACAAAAAATGTGATTACAAAAAATAAATTATTTTTTCTTTAACAAAATTACTCGGTTGCCACGTTGTATGTTGTTGATTATGATGATGCTAACGATGATAATGATGATGATGGTGATGGAAATATGTAATGATACTTTTGATGTTGATGTTGATGTTGATGATGATGGTGTTGTGGTGTTTCTGTTATTTGTCGGTTATTTTAAAATAAATACTACATGGATAATGACGATGATGATGCTGATGGGAATTTCGTCAACAACAAAATGGTTTTTTCGTTAGCAATTTCTTTTTGTTTAAACATTTTTCATTTAAATATTTTATTAAACAAGCCAAAAACCGAAAGCTTGCAGTGCCGGCATTTTGTGGCATTTTATTTGTCACGCTTTTTTATCACTTTAACGAGTCAACTGAGTGAACGAGCGAACGAACGAACGAAAGAACGAACGAAGGACGATGTGACAGGACATAAGTACTTGACAGTAAGACAGACGAACAGACACATGGAGAGATATACTTATGTGACAAAATGGTTCCGGTGTGTCATGGTATGTGTGGTACCAGTATTGAGTAAATGTCTCTGTGTGTATGTCAACGCGACAGATTATCACATTTGCATACGCTCATGACAAAACTGGGCACCACGACAAAGCGAAAATCATCACGACAATGTTGATGAAGATAATGACGATGATAGCGAGAAAGAGGAGCATAAGTACAAGTTGTTATGTAAGTGGGGATATAGTATAATGGTGTTAAAGTCACACTGATGTTGATGTGAGCGGCCAGAGACAGCTTTGTCGGCAACGGCTGATCAGGATTGAATTACACACAATCCGACTTTAGCAAGCACTTTGATTGCAACTTGCTATATTTTCTTTTATTTTCATTTTTCTACTCCCTCTATCTGCCTTGTATTGCATGTCTGCCATTCGACAATTGCATGAATTTTCTTTTTTACTACTCGAATCTTCATTGCGTTCATTCCGTTTGCAAAACGTTGACAAATATTTTATTATCACATTTTATGATTTTATGAGTCCCTACCGGATGTAAATCAATGACTGTTCTTCTCATACTGGTTCTGGTACTGATTCCTATGTCCTTGTGTGCAATCAAAGTGCAGAGAGGCATACAGCATAGCAAACAGTATGCGCCCCCCATAGGCAGACAGATGGACAACATACCATAGAGATAGGACCAACAAGCAAGCAGTCAATCGAATAGCCACCCTGGAGCTTTACAATAAAACTCTCAGTATTTTGTCGTCCAGCTCCCCATTCCCTTTGCTTTGTCTACACAATTTACCATTCTTGCTGCATTTTCTTTGAAAATTTCACTGTTCATATCACCATGTTCGCTCCCTCTCTATATACTTATTTACTTTGACATTTTATAAAAAATATTTTTATTCATATTTTCCATACTTTTATGGATGTGCATACTTTTCACATACCACGTACAAGTATTGTATGTCTGAGGTGTATTTACACTCTTAACCCACTACTATGTGCAAAAGTAAAGTAAAATTCTACTCACCGTTTTGATCCATTGATTCCAGCAAAATTTGAAATCCTCTCTATCGATGTAACCATCACCATTTGTATCAAATACAGCAAATATCTCCTCGAGGCGTTCATGTGGGACATCATAAATGTGTCCCTTATCATTGCGGAACAGTGCACGACAGATTAGCGTAAATTCATCCAAATTCAAGCGATCATCACTGCAGAAATATTGCAAGAAGCAAGAACGTTTAGTAAAAAAACTAGTAAAATATTGATTTAGTTGGCTTTTTTTTTGTACATAAAACCTCGTTAAGGTATAATAAATTTGTTAAACAAACATTTATTTCATAAAAACAATTTTGAAGTTACAACAGTTGAGTTCCATTTAAAATTTAATTTTTCGTGCTTTTGTGTCTATGATGCAATAAATTTCATTTAAAGTATTTGGTATAGTTAAGACTTTTTTGTAAATGTTCAAAGATATAAAATATGCTCACCATAATAAAAAGAGTCATTGATTTAATGAATTATTGAGATATCAACTCAAAATCAAAATTTTGCATCAATTTTTCATTTTATAATTCAGATTTATACTATTCACTCTTAACATTAAATACAAAAATAAGGACATAATAGCCAACATCACAATAAGATACAAAATAGCCATGATTACATGTCTGAGTTTTTGAGATATCAAGCTGAAATTTAGTTTTATTTTTATTAAAACAGTTTTTATTTTTTCACCCATGATTAATAAAAGGCACAGATTTGTCAAGTTTGGACTTTTTTAAGACAATGAAATTACTTAAACTATACGAAGTTTTTTTTAAAAGTTGGTGATTTTATGGTAGAAGGTCTGAATTTTATTATAATATATGTATTTGAACTGAAGAAGATCCGAATTTTTAGTACAAGTCACAAGACTGAAACTAAAATAGAATCAAAACAAAATTGTTGTTTACGTTTCTGAATTTGTTTCTGATCATTCGAATAAAAAAATTGTATTGTTTAAACCGATTGCTTATTTTCTATATAGAATGTTATACTTTATTTATTTCTTATTTTATTTTTAATTTTTAATTATTTGGTTAATTGTTTCCAAATGTTGTGGAACCAATAGCATCACAGGCGTAAAGCTCGTCTATACATGGAATATATTTTAAGAAAGTCCTACTTATAACCACCGTTGACCCACGCTTAGTTGACTTTGACATTCTAGGCAAAAATCCTTTTGCATCAACACCCGCTGAGCCATCACAATGCTTTCTTTGTCTTACCTAAGTAGGCAATCAGACTGTCCGTGAATTTATTGTTAATTGATTATCAATCATTTAGATTTATTTGAAAATTATAATAAATCATTTCAATACTTTAGCAAGAAAGTTCCACCAATGTCTACGTATCTATAACATATTATCATTGAACATATTATCATCCCAAACTAGCTCAATCTCCAGAGACAATCTCTAGCCTTATCCTGAAGTTATAGATCAAATTTGCCCACATCTCTTACCTATGTTATTCTATAAGCGATTGTAAGTCTGCTCACTTATAAATAATTAATTTAATTAATCAATTATTTTATAATTTGTTTTCTTATATATTTCGTTTTCTTTATTACATAATTTAGTATTTGAGATTTATTTTCTTCACTAGTTTTTGCAAATCATTAATCTTATAAATCTTAAATCAATGTCGAATTGTTTTCATTCTTAAAAATATTTTTATGCATGAAGTTTCTAAAAAATTTATTGAATATAAAATCTCTATTCATGGTTGATTTTTTTTTTTTTTTTATAATTTTAAACTTGGCACAAAACAGAAACAAGAAATTAAATTTTATTTTTATTTTATTTTTCTTTTTTTTTACATATCAATTTGTATTCATAAATTATTTTTTTTAACAATTTTCTTTATCACTTATTTGCCAAAAATTTTCCATTAAATACCCGTAAAAGAAAGGCGGCAGAGGCAGAGATAAAAATACATTTAAACATACTTTATTATTGTATTAAATAAAAATTTATGTAATTGATTTCATAAAAATATTATTGCCAGTATATTTTTCGTTTCAATGAACCTCACCCTTCATCATGGTACACTCACTCACTCACTCGTATGTAATACAAAACACTTTAACTAATTGAAATATTTTTAATACCCTACTTAATGGAATATTTGCTTAATGAAGTCTGAAATGTTTAATTATACAACGACACCACAAACAAAAATACGAATACAATACAATAAATGTTAAAGGCAAGATATTTATTTAATAAATAAAAAAGAGAAATAAATAATTTCACTCAAACATTTTTCATTCAACATTAATTGACAAGTTTTTAATTCAGTTTTTTTTTTTAAGCAAAATAATTAAATAAATTCAATTCAATTTAAATAAAATAAAATAAGTAGTATAAAACTTACCCATCTTTATCGAATGCAGTAAAGCAAGCGTCCATTGCTGTTCCGTTTGGATCGTCAATGACAATTGGCGGTGTTGGTGAATCCATAACTTCTTCAAACTGAATTGAACTTAGCTCAGTAAGCCTTCAAAAACCTTTAAATGCAATAAAGTTTTGGAAAACCATTACGATTACAACAACAATCATTGTGATTATGATGATGATGATGACAATAGTGAAACCAAAAAATAAACAATGACTACAAAAACGAACGAAAGCAGCGACCTAAAAGTCGATTTCTTAATAAATGCCAAAAAAGAAACAATGAAAAACTACTACAACAAAATGCAAGTTAAAGTGAAGCCATCAATAATAACAAATATTCTCACAAACACTTACAAGAAAGCCTAAAGAACTTTTACATACACAAGTATACAAACAAATACAAAGACTAATGGAAACAAGTTCAAAGTGAAAGTTGATTTTTTTCCAAGGAAGCCAAGAGAGCAAAAACCCGTAAATTTTACCATGAAAAATGATTGCTAAACGCAAAAACCAAAAAAATTTGACTATCTGACAGCCTAATGGCATAATGACGAACAAACTGACTGCCTGCCTAACCGACACAAAGACCGAGGATAGACTGAACGACAGACAAAATGATTTTTTGTTTCTTGACTGACATTTACTTTAAAGGTCGTTAATATTTTCTAAGTAGAAAGATGCGATTGCTGTAATCTATCTTCTATAGCTTCAGATGTTTTTTCGTCTCTCTATTGTAAAGTATATAATCCAAAATTTTACCCGGATATTGTATTTATTTGCTATCTTTCGCTTTGAAAGCTTTTCTGTTACTAACCAAAATCGAATCATTTTGCTCAACTCAGCTCAACAGAACACAACACAACTTAGTCACATTTCAAAGCAGTTGCGCTTCAATAATTTATCGAAATAACAAACTCACTGCCACATACACTCACTATAAACTATATACAATAATCAGCTTTAAAGTCTCTATAGTATGATGTATTTATTTGTATATTACATACTTACTAATGCGAATATACTACTATCGTAACGTAATCGTAATCGTAACAAAAGGTTGTAAGGTTGTCGTTATGGTGACGACGTCATCTTGTGGTTTATTATTGCAATGAACAAAAAACCCCAATAGTTTTCATTGAGACTTTGTCTTGGGTGGCGGCAGGCATGTATGTAAGACTATTGAGTAGGTACAAGTATAACTATTTATTTGATATGCCTTACTACTATTGTATATTTGAATGACAGACTGACTGACTCATTGACTGACTGAGTGACTGAATAAATGTATATATGAGAAAATTAGTAGTTATTGTGTTGAGTTACCAAGCTGACAGCGTGTCAAAGTGTAGCGTTGAGAAAGCCGCCTTCAACGACGATAAATACAATCATGATGATGATGATGATGATGATCGCCTGAAGGCTGCGTCGTTCAGTAAAAGTCATGCGACTATTTTCCATACGCCCGCATTACGCCGTGTTAGGTAAATGCGGCAAATGAATTACAAAAAGTCAAAATGTGTGTGAGTTACGTTTCTAAGGGAATGTTAGAATTTCTTTTTCTTTTTTTTTTTTGTCTACTATTTTGCCATACAAATCGTCACGGTAGCGTTAGATGGGTGTGTACGAATACTATATCTACAATTTTTATGTACGATTATGTCCAATTTATATGAGAACTAACAAAAACAAGAAAAACTTGTTTGATTTTATATACAAAATTGGCAAACTATGTAGAAAGAAACTACAAAAAAAAAAAAAAAAATTTTGGCAATTTAGTGAAATTCATTTGTTATTTGTTTGTGTCTGAATTATTCATTCATTGTTTCTGGTTTGGGGCTAATGAGCAATTTGTAAGCGCGTCAATAAGTACAGTTTCGACAAATAGAAATTTACATTTGTTGCAAATACTCGCACATACAATAAATAACTAAAACCAATTTAAATTTAGTCAATTTCATTTTTATCTAGATTTTAAATATATGGGAAATTGTTTATGGTAAATGACACTAAAGTCCTTTTCATATGAGTCGCATGTAGTTTCATCTAGCAATTCAGTTTCAAAACTTATATTACGTGGGTCGTTCAATAAGTTCTTCGAAAATCGTAGAGATGGCGTTCGTTACTAATCTTACAGCTGTTAAAAACTCATTAATATTGACCACATTGTTTCATTTTTACGGTCAATTGAAGCAACAAAAGTTTTGTCTATTGTAAAAAATGGGAAAATGGCTTAGCACCGAAAAAAATCCAAGCTAAGTTGGATGAATTTGATTCTGCGTTTGTAACTATTTACAATTAGGTAAATGTGCTTAAACGTGAAGTTCAGTGGATGGGGCCAACCCAGAAACGATTGAGAAAATCTACGATATCGTTTTGATTGATTGACGATTAAAATTCCGCTAAATAGTTGAGCACGCAGGCTTATCGGAAGCTACAGTGGTTGTAATTTTACTCGAAAAATAAGTGTCGGCAAGATAGGTGCCACATTTGCTCTCAGTAGAGAATAAACGCAATTGACTCTAAGGCTGTTTTTGACGCTTTTTCGACGAGTTTCTGCATCAATACATATCTGTGTTCGAAACATGGACACACTTTTAAACTCTAGAAACAAGAGAACAGTCAAAATAGCCTTCCGAAAAAGGCGAAGAATGTGAAAACGGCAATGCCTGCTGTGGCATGGTGACGGTTTTTTGGGATAGACAAGAATTCTTTTACACCGATGACTTGGAAAAAGTGAAAACAATAACGGAAAACATCCTCATTTAAAAAAGAAGACAATGGAAGGGTGCACAAATACGTAGTATCGATGGACAATGGAATCATAGAATTAGAATTGGTATGATACCACATCCACCATGGCCCCAGTATCTATTTCCAAATTTCCAAATTTTAATATCTTGCTCTACAGACATCTTTTTACGTCGAGGAGCTCATCACTAAAACAAACGCCTATTTTGAGAAACTTCCAAAATTCTACTTTTTGCACGGTTTAAAAAATTTGGAAAAAAAAATATTGGAAAAGTCTATAGAAGTATTGTAGAAGGAGCTTATATTAAAAATAAAAAGAAAATTATAAAACAACAAATAATTGCTTTTTCTATCTTTTTCGAAAAACTAATTTTCGTCACATTTCATTTTCATATTCTTTGGTTTTTCCTCCCTTCGCTAAAGAAGTTTCACTTCAATAAATTTAAATTTAAGTCATTAAAAAAATTTTACACAATTTAGTTTTAGAAAGTGTCTTAACAATAAATCAAAATTAAAGAATATTGCCAATAATTTACAATATACAATACAATGATATTAAATACTAAAATTACATAAATCATAAATTGACTCTCTTGAATGATTTATTTGAAATTCAACAAAAGAAGTTTTCAAGATGGTTTCTGCTAGTATTTTTCATGTTTTCATGTTCACAAACTTATTCAATTCCTTTTTCCATATTAACTGTATATCACCTTTATGTATAAAAACTCTATTTTGATTATCTATGCCACTTCTTTACCTTTACCTCTTTATCTTTAAGTCATTTTTCTGAGAGACAACCAACCGATTATAAGTTTTTAAAGAAGAAATATGTTGATAAACACAACAACACAATCTACAAAAAGAGAAACACACGAAAATTCAAACAAATCTACAAGAGAGTTTTTTTTTTGTTTTTTATCTATTTTCTAACCAAGAAACCAACAAAACCAAATTCAAAAGGGCTTTAAGCAAACAACGGGAGTAAATCGTAAAAACGCCGCATAAAACGTCAACCATGATTTATTTGACATGAGGATTGTGTGGGCCACAAAATACAATTCGTATACCTTTGCGATACATTCCAATCATGCAGTATTCGGGACAATAACGACAACAGAAAAATGTTAGATTAACCCAAAAGAATACAATGAAGCATATGGTATATAGTAGAATGAGTATATACTCGTACAAAGGATGCTGATGGCAGCCATACTAAGCTATCAAAACAGCAGGATGCCTGCAAGCGCTGTAGCATAAAGTAAGAAATAACAAAACAGGATGAAAGCTTGTGCAAAAATAGAAAGAAAATTTGTTAGCCACCAATATGCAGCTGAATGACTGAATCAGAATCAGCTAAGCGAACTGGGTTAGTTGATTCGGTAAGATGAGCTGAGCTGAGCTGAGCTGAGGCGAGGCGGAAATAAAAACTGACAAACACACAGATGGAGAGAGAGAGAGAGAGAAAGACAGACATCCAGATAGATAGACAATGCCATAAATTAGTTTAGATAAAGCATCGCACGCCTGCCGAATTCAAGAATTGTGCTTTAATTTGGTAATTTAGCAGAAGACTTTCCATCAACAAATCTAGTACAATACAAAACACAAAAAGAAAACCCCCAATTCATCCAATCTCCAATCTCCAACTTCGCAACCAACAAAACAAAGAAGACGAAAAATACCACAAAAAAACAAAACAACAGTTTGCCGTGTGTTTGAGCAGATTAAAAGATAAAAATGCGCATAATTTTACTTAGCTGCAAAGTTTTGTATATGAAATAAAACTTTCGCCTAAGTTCAATTCCCATTTGATGTAATTGAGTAGTATTATCTATACATCTGTGTATCTTTCTATAAATATTGTGTATGCGTGTGTATGTGTGTGTGCGAGAGAGTGTTTGGAATTTATGCGTAACTTTGCTTTTGTCTAACACTAATTGAAAACTATTTTTAGATAAGCACGCAGGAAAACGTCAAGTTGCCAAAGTTAAAAAGTTACTGCAGCCATTCAAATAAATGAAGCCATTCAAAAAATAAAGTTAAAAAAAAAAAGTATTGTAATAGGAGAAAATTGCGAGAAAAAAAATAGTCATCAATGAAGAGAAAGTAAACGAAAAACGCGTTAAACAATTTACGCGGCATTAAGTTTAAATATTTACCTCGTTCAATGTGTTTGTTTGTATCTCGAATGTACACAATCAAATCAGCGAATCACAAAAATAAAGGCAAAAAAAAAAAAACGAGATACTTTTCCTAAATGAAGCAGATACAATGAACCAGATACAAAAAAAAAAAAAATCAACTAAACTGCTGCCATACCATTAAAGGGTATAAAAAAATCATATACTTGGTGAGTTTGTTTAGTTGACTGACTTCTTTTGTGTTTGTGTTTGTGTTCGTTGGAACGTTTGTAGTGTAGTGTAGTGTTGTATCTTGTATATTGTAACTGCAAACGTTGCGAAATGAAACGAACTGAAATTGAGTGTATGGCAGAAAAAAATAGAAAGAAATTGCTAAAAGTTACAAGAAAACTTTAACAATTCGAAATAATGAAGAGGAGCTCGCCCGCTCAATATTTGGCGTTCAATGTGTCATCACTTCAATAGTTTCAGTTTCAGCACACATATACATACATATGTAAGTAGTACACAAACATACACTCAAATACATACATACATACAAGCATAGAAATGTCAGAGGTGAACGAGAGTGGTGAACATTTTCATATTTACTTTGTACACGGAGAAAAATAACATAAAATAAAACTAACTTCAATAGAAAAGTAGAAAGAAAAACTTCAATTCAATTTAAGCCAAATTAGACAAATATCATTAATTGTCTGATATATAATATGTATATATATATATGTATGTGAAGGGATGAAAATATCTGTATATTATATTAAATGTATTTGTGGATGGTTGAGTATTTGTTTGGTGAAAAGAAATTCTCTTAGGTATAAATTATGTTAAGATCCTAAGTGCAGAATAATGATTATTGACATTCTAGAGTTTTGTCTTCTATTGGAATAAAGTAAATAATGAATTTAAGGCATTTACTTCCATTTACGTCTACGCTATTAAATAAATAGTTTTCTAAGCTAAGTGATACATTAGGATCTTAGATGTTTTATAGATACATTCGAAATAATAAGGTATATAAACAAATTAAGGCTTTTGATTGTTCAATTAATACGGGTGCTTTGAGTTTCACAGGGTAAGCAAATAAGCCCCTCATTTAATATAACATATTTCTTGACGAGTGAAATAGCCGAAAATAGTAAAGAATGTCACAGTTGTCTTTAAGGATTTACACACTTATCATGCTGATTATAAACTTTCACATTTCCAGGGATATTTTCAAAGACTATAAACAATTGCTTACTTTTAGCCGAACCGGAATACGAATTTCTGGGTTTTCATTCTTGCTTCCCATTGCTCGTCTAATTTTAATGCCTACAAACAAAGACTATAAGGCTGGACAACATAATCTTTTCCAGAATTTCATATTCGGTGGTTTGGAATTCGCATTTCTAGTATTAGAGGACAACATAATCTATTCCACAATTTCATATTCGGTGGTTTGGAATGCGCATTTCTGATATTACAGGACAACATAATCTTTTCCACAATTTCATATTCGGTGGTTTGGAATGTGCATTTCCTTGCTTCCCATTGCTCGTCTATTTGAGACAATAGGACTTAACCATTAAACTTCATATATATAAGAAATATTGATTGCTTAAACTTCCTTTCAACTTTGATCTACAATTGACCCTTCCAAGTAAAATATCAATGAACAATTTTTTTTTTTTTCTTTTTGTTGATAATCTACAAATTTTAGGAATACATTGTCAAAGTTTCATCTCATTCACTTATTCATTTTTATACTTAGGTAGGATAAATTGCAAAATTACATTTATGTATGTATGTTTCTTGAACTTGAAGTTTTCATCTTTACACATTTTTCACGTGTAGTTCATCATAGCCGCCCAGATGGTGTTCACAAAAAAAAAATTATTTTTTTTTAGAAAAGATAATAAAAAAAAAAAAAAACACAAGTTCAAAGAGAAAGTGGCTAAGAAACATTTAACGAAATATTCAGCGAACCAAAAATTGTAGGAATGCTATAAAGGAAGGAAGGAAGGAAGGAAGTATGCGTTGTAATATAGAAAGGCATAAAAATGTAAAGGCAACACCAAAATCCAACAGAGCGAATCGAAAAGAAGAGCAGAGCTCCATGAGTAGATGGAACAGCAAGCAAAACACTTTGCTTCACGACAATTGATCTGCCAAAAAAAAAAAAAAAATTTTTTTATTATACTTTTTTTTACAATATTGCTATACACATTTAAGAAGAAGAATAGCAAAAATTATATACACACACCCACTTAATCACTACCCACTTACATACACACATATATGGAGGATACACTAAAGCTATGGTAAAAGGCTTTTTAGTTGAAAAGTTGATTTCATTTGACAGGAAAAGAACGCCGCATATGAGTTAGGATAAATGTTCCTTTGTTATAGAAGAAGAAGGTACATCATCATCATCATCATCTTTAAATATAGTGTTTGTGTTAGTAGTGCACGTCCTCACTGATGGAAGATAGACATTGATGGATTCCTTGGCGAAAGCCACAAAAACCAAGTACGGTAAATGAATACGGAACGATCTGAGCAAACCCATCTTTTGTTAGAAAAACGAAACGTATAACCCACAAATTTCAAACCAAATGAAAGCTGTCATCTAGACATGTAACACTCAACCAACATTCAGAGCTTCATTCCCTTCCTCTAGACCCTGCCGAAAATGATTTCCTTCATTGCCTAGTTCCGCATTTTTTGGCGCACCAGTCTATTAACTCCTGCAGCATGCCACAATGTTTTCCTCCATTTTCATAGTGTATATTTTTTCATTTTTTTATTCACGATTTTCTTTATTTTTTGTTGCTATTTTTTTTTTTTTATTCATTTCTAACATATTTTGTTGATTTCGATGGAGGGGATGTGGCTGGAGGAAGTGGTACTTTTTATCAGTTGTTTGTATCTCTAAATGCGGCGCACACGCAGCGTTCTTTCTTTCCGTGGCTTTAGCTTTAGTGTCATTTAAGTGCGCCTCTCTTTTTGCCGTTTGCCATTCCGGTTGGTTTGCTGGATAGGCAGTCATTTTCATTTTCGGTATCGCAGTAAAGGTGGCACTTCTGCTCTATTGTGTTATTCTCATTCTCATTGTACTTATAGTTGTTGCTGTTGCTTTTGGAATCGCAGTCGCGTACACGAAATGATAAATTGCCATTTTGACTGCAATGGCAGCGAGACCAGGCTTGTGGCCGGGTCTTCTGGTTTCACTGAACTGACTTCGCTAGCGATGAGTTCGCCCTGTGCCCTGTGCCCTGTCCTGCCAATCTTTACTCTACTCTACTGCTCCACTGCTTTGGTTTATGAACTCTGGTGTGCAACGATCTGATTCGATTTTAGTAGCCTAGTAGCATCCACACGTATTGGGTAGGTAGTCTCTCTTTGTGCCAGTTTCTGGCTTTTTCGTACATTCGCAACGCAAACTTCGAGGTAAACTCAACGATACGCGTCGCTGATGTTGACGCGCAGATAACACTAAAGCGTTTTTTCCATTCCTTTCCCGCTTTTTCACTTTCCCACTTTCCCACTTTACTCTTCAACGATTTCCAGGAGGCGTATACCGAAATGCTCTTAAGGTGTGGCATTGTTATGGTGGCGAAGGCAATAAAAAAGGGCACTATTGCTGCTGCTATCTGAAAAGCAAGGTGTAAGCGAGTGCAGGTATTCTACACTCGTAAGTAGAATTGCTGGCACATACCGTGGTGTGTTTGATATAAAAAGTAATGACTTTATTACGATGACTATGACGATGACAACAACGAAGAAATGCTTAACAACTTCCGGCAACGGCTTTAACCATTTCATGTTCCGTGTTTACGGAACCTTTAACTGTCTCTTACCTATATTCAGAACTAACCTTAGTCGCACGCATACTTTACTGTTTTCGACTCACTCGACTTTAGGTGGAAAAATATTTTTTTTATTATTGTACGAGTTAGGGAAATGCGAATGAGTGTCGGAATAATGTTAAGAGATAATGGAGTTAGCATGTGCCAGGAAAGGTAAAACGAAGGCTTTTAGTTTTATGAGTCAATTTCGTATTTAAATAGACATAATTCCGTTAAGGAAGCACGAATTTTTCGGACAAAAATACTATAGTTTTATGTAATAATATTTAGATTTATTCCTATCCATAACACCCATCTTACTTGCTTTACATGTAAATGGATATAATAGTTCTTAATGCGGAAAAATTTTCAGTTTTATAAACAATTGTAGAAACTCTCAAGGTTAACCCCTTTAAATTGTTTCCGAAAAGGAAAATTACGCTATGGATTTACATAAAAGATGACATGCATTAAGAGATCCTTGCTAGTCTAGGGAAAATATTTGATATAATGAGTTTAAATTTTTAACAGAATAGGATGAATAAGAAAGAGTATAAGAGAAAGAAAATCTTAGCAAGAGTATAAACTCATAGGTCTGTTGCTAGGTTATTATAGACTATAAGAACAGATAGAGTCATTGACTATTCTTTCTATTATTGTGTCAGGGCACCCTTTGATCTATTATATTTTGCATTAGTAAAGCAATTAGATCGAAATCAAAAGATCTTTATATATATGTAATTATATAGTTATTTAGGCCACAGCTGAACAAATCGGATAGAGGACCTGAACAAATAACACAAGGAATCGCCTATCGAAACGAGGCGTTAAAAAAAGCTGAGATTATAAACAATTACTTAGAGCGATTCCATGCTTAGGCCAAGCGACGAAATATAGCCATAAATCCGATTATTCAATTATAATTTCAAGCTGAGCCTCAACATTTGTTCTGGTATCACATATGACATAGAGATCATTCGCCAGGGGTACAAAGTCCAGTACCTGTGTCTAATCCTAGGCAAGAGGCGCTTGAGCTGGCATGCATATATGAAATCCACCATCATATGTTGTTACGGAATAAGGTGGAAATTAATCAGTAAACTTTTCTTGTTAAACAAAAGGCAAATTTATGACTCTACGTCTAACAAGGTTGGGACATCACTGATGCGTGCAACATAAGAAAATTTCAGGCTTGCCAATTTCAGGCTTGTCGAAGACAAATCGCGGTTTGCTCCATAGATCTCATCTTACACAGTATTGGGTGTATGCATATGATTCCGCCCTTTCCGATAGTTTCGCTAGTATCGCCGCTTACACTTGCACACTAAAATACTAATACTTGCATTCGATAGTGCCTTCTATCAGCTGTTAAACACAGTGTATAACATTCGGTGGAAGCATAAACAACAAATATTTCTAATTCATTGAAAATGTCGAGTTTTATCCCAAGTAAACATCATTTGCGGGAGGTTTTATTGCACTATTTTGTTGCAAAGAAAAGTGCAGCGGAAACTTATCGTTTGCTTGCTGATGTTTACGGTGAGCATGCTCCATCGAATACAACTTGCAAAGAATGGTTTCGACGATTTAAAAATGATGATTTTGACATTGAGGACAGAGAACATGGAAAACCACCCAAAAAATTTGAAGATGCTGAATTGGAAGATTTATTGACCGAAGATTGTTGTCAAACACAATCAGAATTGGCAACAACATTAAATGTTGATCAATCAACTATTTCAAGACGTTTGCAAGCAATGGGAATGGTTCAAAAAGTCAATAACTGGGTGCCACATGAATTGAAAGACCGAGACATCGAACGTCGCAAAACCATTTGTGAAATGCTGCTTCAAAGACAAAAAAGAAAAGGTTTTTTGCATCGGATAATCACGGGAGATGAAAAATGGATATATTACGAGAATCCTAAACGCAAAAAATCTTGGCTGAAGCCAGGTGAGGCCGGCCCATCACAGCCAAAGAAAAATATTCATTGTACCAAGGTTATGCTCTGTATTTGGTGGGATCAGAAAGGTGTTGTGCACTATGAGTTGCTGAAACCGTCTGATACTATCACTGGCGATGTTTACAGACGACAACTAATGCGGTTGAAGGTAGCTATAGAAGAAAAACGACCGGAATGGGTGAATAGGCATGACAAATTAATTCTTCAACATGACAACGCCAGACCCGCATACGGCAAATGTTGTGAAAACATATTTAAATGGACAAGACTGGGAAGTGCTACCCCACCCGCCATATTCACCAGATATAGCCCCTTCAGATTTTCATTTATTTCGATGCAGTCTGATCTTACGGGAGAGCGATTCACTTCTTATGAAGATATCAAAATTTGGCTTCATAATTGGATTGCCTCAAAAGACCAGGACTTCTTTATGCAAGGAATCCGTAAATTGCCTGAAAGATGGGCAAAGGTTGTAGCTGCAGATGGGGCATACTTTGAATAAATAAATTTTCCTTTTTCTAAACAAGCAAATTTGTTTTGTTTTCACAAAAAAGGGCGGAATCATATGCATACACCCAATACAATCAGCTGCTTCAAAGGCATCCACATATATTTCCAACAGATCTCACCCGAAACGCACTTATCATCATAAACATCTTTTAATTTAATGTTAATATGTATTTTTTAAAAAATTTTATATGAATTGCTTGGGTAATTCTTCATAACTCTTACGATTTATTGTTGTATTGTATTTATTTTCATATTTATTATTCTATTTGTTGCATTTGAAAAATAAATTATTCATTATAATCATATAAAGATCATAATTTCCCAAAAAAAACACATGCAATTAAAGCCAATAAAATTAAATATGTTGCTTATTATAAAACTATAACATATACCTATGTCTGTACAACGACGATAAACGATAAACGTAAAGAAGATTGTCAAATTTTTAATCGATTTCAAGTTCATTAGGTTAACCACAGCCCTTTGAATTGTATTCCCATTATGACCATAAAATAAGTAAACATTATTCGTTACATTACTCATGCCGCATGCCAAACGTCAAATGCCACAAATCACTCGTAGTTTTAAAGGTCTGCCAAATGACTGCCAAACTCTACAACTGTCTGTCTGTCTGTTTGTCTTTCTGTCTGTTCATCTATGTATGTCTCTATAGTCTATGTAATATGTTCGTGAGTGTAACCTTTATGAACCCATTAACGAGAACAACATTTGCCAAACAATAATGCCACAAAATGGCCGCCATTTAGTAAATATTCTATACACATGATGGCGACTAATACAATAAAACCACTGTGCAACATATCCCACAGAAGTGACAAAATAAACGATACACAAAGAAAAAACAAAAACAAAGTGTCAAATAGGAAAAAAAAAAAAAAAAAAGAAAAATTGTAATTCAGGAAAAACAATTTTAGCTAAAAAAAAAAAAAAAAAAATACGAAAAAAAATGGCAGTAAAAGGCACAAAAAAAAGGTGGCCTATGTGGCCCCATAAAATGTGATGCTAAGCACGCAGCTTAAGTTAGTAATACAAAATGAGAATTGGATACGGAGATGTTGACAAAGTGAATGAATTCATGTGACAAAGTATTTGATGGCGCTTTTGTTGATAAGCCACACACAGCGCAGAGCAATTGCGGATATTTTGAATAATCGATGTTTCCGTTTTTGGTACAACAAACTGAAAAATACATAAAACATGGCGTATGCGTGATTTCAAAAAAGTTTTCAAAACAAAAAATGTGTCCAGACATGGTGCAGAGTATGTGCCTCTGTGTGTGTGTGTGTGTGTGTGTGAGTGAGCATATTGCAGTAACTTTCTTTCAAATGCAAATTTTTCCTGATTTTGACTCTGATCAGAATTTCAGTTTTTCATTGGCACCCAACAGCGCCTTCAGCTTTCAGCCTTCAATATTGGCGTTGGCAATTAAACTCGCCGCATCAAGATACCAAATGCAAATTCCCCAAATTGGAAACGCAACTCTCACTCGTGATGGTGATGCTGAACAGGACTACGAACGAGCTGTACGAGTATGTGAAGTATGATCAGGGATGGATGAATGCAAATTGTTGCAGCTGCCGTTGCAGCTAAAGTGCTCCCAATAAATTCCCCAAATACCTGATCCAAATTGCTGCAATTTAAAATACAAATTGTTGCTGTTACTTTAGCCTTGTTGTTATCCCCCAGTTGTAAATATCCCCCGACATCATTCTTATCTTGTTGGTATTGTTGTTGCATTGTGCGTTGCAGATGAATTTTTGATGATTTTTATATTGATGCTGCAGCAAATTTTTTAGTGTAAAAAAAATCAAAAAAAAAAAAAATTAGCTGCAATTGAAAAGCAAAAATCAGTAGGCATCGAACGAATCTAAAATCGTGGCTTGTAATCAAAATATAAAATTGCGATTATAGCAACAACATCAATAGTGGCAACAAACATTTCGGTATACCATATAACAATAACAACAATAATAAAAACAACAACAATAACAACAACAACAAGGACAACCATAATTGAACAATGTTGCATTTAAATTGCATATTGAACTTTGACATTTCGCTAGCTCACTTCGCTTGCTTGTTTGCTTACTTTCTATTTATCAGAATAACTTTTTCCAAGTTACGATTTTACAGAGCAACACAAGCACAATAAAAGCAACAACAAAAGTAATAGCAAAAAGAACGAAGTACATACATATTGTACTTTATATGTATCTAGATATATGCACTTAAATATAAAATATCGTATGTAGTTGGTACATTTATGTATGTAAATATATAATAACATATAAATAAACGAGGATATACTGAAAAGTTCTTTATCATTTCGTGGAAAAAAGAATTTGATATTTGAAGGTTAAAGTTGAAATTAGAATAATTACATACTCATACCTAATATTACAAATTACTTATTTATTTTACTGGCTACAGTGGCATTTGACTATTTTTGTTTTCAGAGAGATTTGCGGTGGGAAACTCTTTCCTTTTTTAAACGGAATTTTAAAATTGTGTGTGGTGCTTTTACATCAGAAGCCATGCTCGAAATGCAATTCACATTATCGCAAATTAAAAATGGGGAATACATAAAAGTCTCCTACACTTTGTTGAAGCAAACAGACATGTTTCATTAATTTTGCAACAGGATAACGCTCAGAAAAATATAAACCAAGAAACAAGAACTTATTGACCGATTGCTCCATCCAGAATGGGATTGTTCTCTGTAATTTCCATAGAAAATGTGTGGGATATATTTGTAAGAAAGGTTTTTGCAAATAATCGCCAATTTAACAATAAAGAAAAGCTAAAAATTACACTTAGTACTTAATGGACTAAGCGCTTGATTCCTGCCTTGTAATAAAATGCATGAAAATAGATTTCTTTGCTTTGTTAAAGCATTTCTAAGTCTAAAACATGCAAAAAATTTCAAAGGATTAACTAATAAATATTTTAATCAAATTATTTTGCAAAATCTTTGCGCCTTCTGACCAATTCATAATGACAAGTGTGTAAATCGTTGTATTGCCCAAATTAACAACAATAAGATACCCTCATATACTCAAGAAATTAGTTAGTACTGTACGTGTTAAACCCTCCTAGGGAGAGAATACTAAGAAGGATTCAAAACCTTGTAAAATCCTTGCTAAAAATATCATTTGTGTGTTGTTCGATTGATTCATGTCTAATTTGATTAATTTTTATATTACTTAAAATGTAAAACAAGGAATCGAAAACACATCGAAAATCTTATAAAGAATATCATTTCAGTTCTACATAAACTAAGTAACAAATAAATCAACAATAAATTTATATTATTTATAGAGATAGGCTGGTTTAGGCAAAAATATATCAAATGATGTTCTAGAATAATCTCATTCCGCATCTAATCAATGTTGTGTTTTATTATCCTTTATTAAATAACATAATATTTCTAGGCCCATGTTTTACAATTGTACTAGCGGCTAGACCAGTACTTAAGAACAGAGTCACTTCTTTTGTAAAACAAATGCAAATCAACTCATATTCTAACAAAATATAAAATCAATATGTTCAGACACTGCTTTATTATGTGATTACTTTAAATTTTTACAAAGCTATAAGTTGGAAGTTGTAGAACAATGATATTATCATAGCAAATCTGGTATTTAAAGAATCTTGCTACGCAAGTACAATAAATATTTACAAGGCCCTTACTTGTCATGTGGGATAAGATAAGACTTTCAAACGAAAAAAATGCAGCCTAGATTAGATCTAGAAGATTTTAAAAGCCATTATAGTTCAAAATCTGTCTACCATGTGGACAAGGCAACCTGCATTGTTGCATTTGTTACTTCTGACCCAAGGAGAGGAAGAAAAATCGATTGGTCCTTTCTAGACAAGGTAAGGGCTATGTAATGTGTCTCTTTTTCTGTTGAGTGCGCACATACAGATATTTTATAGCCTAGACTATGTGTATATTTAAGAGGGAAACCCTAAAATTCAATAGTTAGAAAATTCTGATTAAAACACCAACGAATTCAATTAAAAATATGAACAATGATGTAAGTTTAGAAATAGTTTTAATTTATTTTATGGCAAGTTTTTAATGCAATTTCCAAAAAATCTCACATTTAATCTCTTGTTGCCAAGAACTTTTCAATTCCCACATGTATAGGAGTATTTACTACTCACTCGTCTGTATATTCATTCATAGGTACAACCAACGATAGATGATGGTTTGTTAGATATTTCGTTCTCGTTGTTGTTGTTATTATTGCTGTAACTGTAACTCTCAAAAAGCAACCAACCTAGAAACTTTCGTTCATACTTAGATACATTCGTTCGTTCGTTCGTTGGTTCTTTGGTTCGTTTGTTGCACGTTGAATGTGCATGGCATGCGTGCAAAAATATAACATTTTAGACAACGTTGACTTGCTCTTACTCTGTTGCTGTTGTTCTTGTTCTTGTTCTTGTTGTTGTTGTTGTTATTCATTTTTGTTATTTTTCAAATATTTGTTGTTGTTATTTGCTTATTGTTACTGTATCTATGTGGGTGTTGTTGTTGTTGTTATGGTTGATTTTGCTTTTAGTCAAAAAAGATCGTTCGTTGATTTACGTTTGTGATTTTCTATGCAAAGTAATAAAATATTGAAAAAATATACATAGAGATACAGATACATAGATAGATATATGAGTACAGAGTACAGAGAAAGCTCGCATGAATGAAAACAAATTTTTGTAAAAATTGTATTCCTTTCACATACCTAAAAATGACTAACATTACTAGTAAATACACATGCTAGATACAAGATACAAGATATGAGTGAGTACATGTTCTATATGAATTTATATTGTAAGTTTTTGGTTCGTTTTCAATTCGTTTAGAAAAATAACCATACAAAAGACCGATGGCAACAATAACAATAAGAAGAAAATATATAGAAGATATGAAAGCAAAAAGCAGTGAAAAAAGGTCATGTGGGATTAACAGGAAAAAATCTAGAACGCACACACACACACACACTCACATTGAGGTTGCAAATCGAGCAACAATCACTTGAGCAATAACAGCAAAAAACAAAAAAATGTCCTTTGTACGTGATTCCTTGCATGTTTTTACATGAAAATTAAAGAATAATATTCATAAAAGAAAGAATGAAAAAAACTGATTTACCGATTTTATTTACTATAATGTTTTGTTGTTCTACTATTTTTACTTGAAAAATCTAAATTTGCTTTTACAATAGTTTTGTGGTTTGTCTTATATTGATGGTGATGAGAATAACAATTAGTTGCTTCAATGAAATCAAACCAAAAATAATAAACAAACTAGAAAGAAGTTTATCTTCGACTATGCCGAAGATGAAATACTCTTCATGGGACGCAGTGAATGTTTCATTGTGGTATTCAAATGGGTGGTTTGTATGGGAGGTACCCCCCTAGGGATCCGATTCGGCTGGTTCTGACAAATGTCCTGGGCCAATCTTGGAAATTGAAAGTGTCCAAGTTTTAGTTTGTATAGGACAAAAAATAAAAAGTTTTTCTAATAAGAACATGAATTCAAATGGGTGGTTTTTTTGGGAGATACCCCATCGTCGTCCGATTCTGGTGGTTCCGACAAATGTACTGCATATGGTAAAAGTAGAGGTTCATGCAAAATTTCAGCTCTCTAGCTCAAAAACTGAGGGAGTAGTTTGCATACATACAACTGGATAAACGGACGGACGGACAGACGGACATGGCTTAATCAATTCGTCTAATCGAGCTGATCCTGATCTGCCTGTTACAAACTTCATGACAAACTTATAATACCATTCACTTCCGTGAAGAGTATAATAATAAACTTTTGTAATTATTTGAGGGAGAATTTTTAAAATTGAAATTTAAAATTTGTGGTTTCTTAAAATTTATTGTGGTTTACTTAGGACAAAATAAGAATAGAAAAAATTTTTTTACAATAAGAAAATAGTAGAAATTTTAAAGATCATCAATCATATTGGGTTTATACCACAATTCTATAATATTTATAAGTTTTGTTTTTTTTTGTAGGGAAATAAAAGTAAACAATTGACAAACAGAAATTAAAAAAAAAAATTGTCCAAGTGCGAATCAGAGGGAGGGTTCCGTACCAGATTGGGATTTGTATGGGACCGATTTGACTGATTCTAACAAATGTACCGCACCTATATCAGAAACTTATAGTGTATAAATTTCAATTCAATAGTCCAAAAAACAAAAAAGTTCTTCGAATAAGAACGTGAATTTTAATGATGGGTTTGTATGGGAGGTCCACCTCCCAGTTGGCCGATTTGGCTGATTCCAACAGATACTCAGCGCATATATCAAAAATTTATAATGTCTAAATTTCAGTTCGATAGGACAAAAACCAAAAAAAGGTTTTCTAATAACAACCTGAATTTTAATAGTGGTTTGTATGGGAGGTACCATCCCTAGTGATCCGATCTAATTGAAATTTCGACAATATAAGTTTCTGATGTATAGCCACCAACCTTACAAAATTTCAAGATCGTGGAATTACTGGATTTTATAGCTGCCATACAAACCAAAATGTTTCTTGTATGGGGGGCCGTTTAAGTTTTTGAAAATATATTTGTTGCTGATGCCCGGATAAAATTAAACATTCTGTGAAAATTTTCAACTCTCTAGCTATTACGGTTCATGAGATATGAGCCGGGTATTGACGGACGGACAACGAAGTCTCTGAAATAGGGTTCTCTTCCCTAAAAAAAAATAGGATTCATGCTAATAATAGAAGAAGTTACTTGAAATTCTAATACGAAATTTGTAGATTTAATAACAAATCTCAAAACTATTCACTTTAATTTAAATTTCTTATGAGTTTAATAATCAAATAACTTCTCTGACTATCTGAGAATGTAAACATGATGAAGGTTAAGATGCTAAATCGTTTGTTATGGAATATGAATCGATAAATGTGAATGTTCCTTGAAAGTATGTTTGTATATGAAACTATATACTTGTAAACAACTTATCTAGTCTATGTTATTTTCTATACATCAATTTGCCAAACAATCTCTGCATTGTCATTAATTCAAAACGTGAATTAATTGAGAATGTCTTCCCGGCAATACTGAATAATTACTTGAATCATAATTGGCTCATTGAACGTGGTATTTTGGCAGCTAGAAATGTGGATGTTGATGAACTCAACTTTCAGATAAAACATTCGTTGGCAGGCGAAATGATGTGTCCAAAGCAGTAAATTATGGAATTGAATTTTAAAGTTCACTAGATATCATACAATAATCGATTGAAGTTTCATTAGCAATAATTTTGCTTCGTTTTTGAAGCCCACTAAGAATATGCAACGACGTTTGATCATCAACAGGTCATAGAAAATCTTTTTAAAGCAAACAAATCTTTCTATATCCAACCCAAAGATACCTTCAAATTTCCGTTGTATTTGGCATTCGCAATGACCATCAACAAATCACAAGAGGTGACAATATCTACAATATTTCTGGGCCTAAACTTTTTTAGTCCATATTTGTCCCATAGTAATTTATACTTTGATTACAAATATTGTCCACCAAATCGCAATACATTACATTTATTATTATTATTATTATTATTACATTCATTATCAATTAAGAATAATAATCACAATATGCTGAAATGATCGATGCAAATGAGGAATATATTCTATATAAGTCAAATGCATAAAATATCCCAGCATCAGAGGAAAAAAGACTGTCAATATTGTACATAGAAGGGTCAAATATTTTTCTATGTCAATCCGCATGAAATCAATTTTCCTTGGATTTCAAATAACAAATTCTGAAAAAGAAAAACATTCCATTGAAGTAAAATAATCCTACTTGAGGCCATGGTTTATATGGTTTATTAAAATTTTATTATAATTAGAGTCTCATTTCAAAGTTTTCGAATTATGAATACAAAAACAAAACTTTCTTAACAAGAAAAAGTTGAACTTTCTTAACAACAACATACACGTATACATTTATGTTAACTAGTCTGAGCATCAAAAGGACTTTATTTAGTTACTTCTGGCATATAAATTCTAATACTCAGATACCCTGAAGCGCCTTATTTCAATATGAAAAGCATTAGGAGACACAAGTTCTTAAAATTATAATACGAAATGCTAATTTGTCGTCATTGTGTAATCATAACTTGGTCATAGAAAAAACCCTTGGACTTTCAACTTTACCATGAATCAAGGCAAAAAGGCTAAAAAGAAATATTGTAATTTCCAAAATATTTTCTATTCAAGAAGAATACTTAAATTCGGTTATCCGCTTATAGACAAATTTATGCCATAATATAAGCGTCAATCATTCAAACTAATGCCAGGCCAAAGAACAAGGCAAGTAGTAGTAGTAGACAACATGAAACCACCACAACCCAGGACAAAGTAATAGCCAAGCAAAGTGATGACCAAATACATAAAATGCAAAATGAATGAATGAATTGAAGAAAAAAGAAAAAACCCACAAAAATTTGGTTCCAACATAAAGTAAATACAATAATATGAAAAGAAAAGAAAAGAAAAAGAAAATGAAAAGCAGGATTTGCACAGAACTCAAATAACAATACACGATGAAGCAATGATGAAGGACTCAGCCGCCCGCCAGCCAGTAGACGAATGCGATGATAATAAAGATCCAGACCCAGTAACAGAACCAGACCCAAATAGAGTAAGCAAACCAGCAACTGAAACCATAGTTGACCTCCTAAATACAGATTGATTGATTAAAATTAAAGCAGCTTAATTTAAGCCAGAAACTGGTCAACTGGCAGATGATGATGATGATAATGAAGTGAGAGCGGAACGGAAGAACAGGCAAGCAGGCTCTAGTAAAATGGCAAATGAGAGCCAAGACCAAGAGGTGGCAATGAGGCTTAGTGGTAGTTAAAAGGCAGAAAGGCAGTCAATATGCCTGGTATGCGACACCAATTTAACTTAACTCATTTGTCGCCTTTGGCTTCAAAATAGTATTAGCACTAGGATGGGCTCTTTGGGGAACATATGTAAGCAACTAAAATGCTTGAAAGGACTCTCAACGAACGAACTCAACGAACTCAAAATCAATCAGACAAAATTACGAGCAATATAAATCTCAGCAAAAATTTTCACTTAAACGCCGAAGGAACTATACATTATATGACTTAGACAGAGACTAACTGAGGAGAAAAATGTAAAGAAAGAAAGAAAAGAGAATGAAGAGGAAGCAATAAGTGTGGAGAAGAAGTCGCATGGTCGCCTAAAGATATTTGGGTCAGCTGCCAATTGTAAATTGTTTTATGTGCGCCTTTAACTTCTTAACTTCATCGTAATGTCATTTTCAACGCACTCCATATATTTTATGACACAAGCAGACGACGGCGTCGACGATGATGACGATGACGATGACGGTAAGACACAAAAATAAAAAGTGGAAAAGGAAAATTCTTTAAGCGGCCTACAAAGCAGAAGGAGAATCTGAATCTGCTTCAATCGACCCAAACCCAAAACCAATCTAAAGCAATCCAACCGAACAAAACGATGTATGTACGTTAAAGACCAACTGAGAAAATGAAATAAAAAAAAAACAATAACAACCAGTAAAGAACAGAAAAATACTCGTTTACAAAGAGAGAGAGAAAAGAATAAAAAAAAATGTGTGGAAAATGGCAAAAATTTACGGTATTTTCAGAACCGGCAGCTGTTGAAAGCGCGAACTGAGGTCTTAGTTTATGTTGGTAGTATATAGCATTCGATATTATGGGTGATGAAAGGAAAGGCAAAAATGTTAAAGGGAGAAAGGGAGAAAGGAAAGGAGGAAGGGTGAAAAACTGAACTGAACTGAAATCGAGAAAATTCAACTTAACTCACAACAACAAATCAATTTGGCAAACATTTACAGGTTGGCTGCGGCATCTGGCAGTAGTCATGAATTTTATTGCTAAAGAAGAAGGATAAAAGGACGAAGGAAACTATACCGCTAATGAGTGAAAGAGATAAAGTAAGTGATGCGTATACATGTGTGTGTGTGTGTGTGTGTGTGTGTGAGTGTTTTGTGTGTTGAGTGTGTGCCTGTTTTATGGAAAAAAGGATTTTATTTTTACCTTTATTTCATTTTTAGTTGAGATTTATATGCTGCCAATTGTCTATATGTTTGTTTGTCTCTGATCGACTGTGGAATTATTTATGTTCATGTGTGTGATATGTGTATCTGTGTGAGTGATTTCTCTCTCTCTATGGACAAGAACTTGCTTTCATTTTGTTTAATAGTAACAGTTGTCATTGCGTCATTTCAGCACAAAGTCAGCAGTTTCTTATACATAATAGTCCTTTTTTTTTTTTAATAGCCTGACACTTGCACACATATGTATGTAGACGCATACTTACACACTTACTAACCCACATAAATCCTTGTAGTACAAGGATTTTTTTTTTGTCTTTACACCAAACACCAACAGCAACAGAGAAAATACAAAACATGATAAAAAGAACTATGAGAATTGTATTTTTTTCCTTTGTGTCGTCCTCATCAACTAGCAACATGAGAATATGAGAATTGATGTTGTATTTCTATTGTTATTGTTGTTGTTGTTGTATTTATTATTATTTCATTTGTTGCACTGTTACTGATTGGACACTAAAGTGTCAGGACACACAATATTCTCCACCACATTTTTGTTGTTCGTCGTTACTTTCTTGTCTTCTTGCCTTTCGTTTTAAGTAAACATTTTATTGTCAAACACATGCACGCATACACATACAAACTGTACACATATATTGTATTGTAGTATGGAGGAGACCAACCTCAGATACAAATTCATTGTTTATCCTCTATCAAATAACTCACTTTGTTAAATTTCTTTATCTCTCATCTAACCCCCTTGAACCACTTTTGTTCTGTTGATCACTATCCATATTCATGCTACATTTTATCGCTCACTAAGCCTTTTTGACTTATTGGTGTTTTTTTACTTTCAACACCAAACACCATTGAATTGTTTGTTGCAAGAAGCACAAGAAGCAACAAGCAACAACCATCAAGCGTAACACAAAACACAAGAAAAAGGGGGAAAAAAAATTATGTTGCAAATCGTAGCCAACAGTTATTTAAAGATACACATAGAAACCATACACTGACACATACACACACAGTGACATACAGATACACAACCATTCATCCATGCATAAATACATACACCCATACTCACAGTGTTAGAGTCACACACACACACACCATAAGACAACCGAGACGATGCTCTCTCATGGTTGAATGATATTTTTGTTTGCATACTTTATGGGGCGTGTGTTGGTCTGTTTCACTATATACATACGTGACTCAGATTGTGGATACTCAGAGTATACAACTGATTCTAAGCATGTTAGTATTCTAGTGTGAATATGTGAAAGAAAAAAAATATTTGATATCTTTTTTTATTTTTATTCTGGTCAAACACCACTTTGCTTAGAGATGCAACAAAAGAAAAAGAACTTTAAAACGCGCATTGAAGCGATCGATCGATTTACTCACTCGTACAGAGTCAAAGCAAGTGGTGATGGTTTAAATCCAATTTAATTACAAACACTGTAATATTGTATTAAAAGTGTCGAGTGATTTTTACTAGAGAAACATATACATACAATACATTTACATCCTATCTATCTATCTATCTATCAATTGTGTCATAAATTCCCATTAAATATGACTGCATAATCTTATTATTTAATGCAAACTTAAGTTGATGAAATTCCTTTTTGTTGAACTTTGATACGAGTATTCAAAATTAAGCTGAGAGAGTTTAAAGGACGTCAGGCAACTTTATTACTGCAAACTCATAATATGCAGCTTATGTAGCTTAATACAATATGATTATGATGATGATGATGGTGATGAGATTTGATTGAACTGATTTTATACTGCAAAATCTTGTACTTAAAATTTGATTGTTAAATATTTTAGTATCGGAATTAAATTTCAGTTTTGGTGAAGAAAGAAGAAATTGTTTTCTATTAAAGACAGAAATATTTTCATCATAAAGAAAATTAATAAAAAAATGATGTTTTTCGTAAGAGGATTTTAAGGTATTAAGTCTTGATTGCTTGCATTAAATTACTTTAGTGAAATATTTTCTATAAAATGAAAAAGTGTTTAAAGTTGAAGTCTTCAATTGTGGTAACCATATGGTTCACAACTAACCTAATTGTTAAACACTGCGTGGAACGAATTTGGTACCTGAAACTGAAACTGGCTGCTATTAAAGTTTTCTATTAGTTACAGTACTACATACTGTAAGTTTCTATCACATATTGGATTTTCAATACACATCGATAACTTATCGTATTTCCTATATTTTGGAGGGTGTGGTATATCAAGATAAGCCTTGCATTCCCCAACTATTTAGTATATCATGTCATACTCTCTGACTCTCCTGTCTTGGCTGAATGGAAACAAAACATTAATGCTATTGGAATACCGACACTGTGTCGTGATTATAGTAATCCCTACTACAACTGATATAGGAGGATTTTCAAAAAAAAAACAAGCGTAATACCGAGTTTCTCCCTACTGTAAATTCTGTAGCAACCCAATGCCTCATAGTAAGAAAAGGTCTCCTATTTGCCTACGTACTAATAAAAGTCAAACGAGGACTTGGAATTTGACTATTAAGATTCAGAGTCTTTAACTTCTTCAATTGGCTGCGCCAATCGCATTTTATTTAACAACAGGAATCAAATGATTTGATACGGGACTTAAATTTGTATCTTAGACAAGCCGAATTACTTGGATCTAGACTACAGAAATGGATTTTGTTGGCCTAAAAAATAGTACGTGAGGGGGAAATAAATACGTTGCGATGTATCTATGAACAAATAAAGAAGAAAAATTGAAGTGAGTACTTAATTTGTATTGTATAAATTTGTAGCGCAGTGTAAATATTCATTTGAGCTTATATTATTTAAGAAGAATGAAAGTCCAATTAAGAAAAAAAAAAATATAAATACTAAAGCAAATGGGGGAAAAAAAAAGAATATAAAGTATCTTAAGAATTATTTTTCAAGTAAATTACATTGGGACGAAAAGTATGCAGTTTTTGAGAAACTGAAACAAGAATCAAGAAAAGAAAATAATCAAAATATTCGTAGAGTCCAAAAGAGAAAAGAAGCTCAAAAATGTATCAAATTTTGATATATTGAAACAAGAAATAGATTATGCGTAATCCACAGAAGCCACAAGAAAAAATTTATCAGCTTTCAGCATCTCTAAACATTGTCTGCATTCGATTTGGTTTCTCGGAGCTACGATCTTGAAATCAGTCTGGTAATGAGTTGTTCTTGTAGCCTTGATAGATGTCTTAAAAAAGAACTACAATCTTGACATTGAATCAAAAAAGAGATGTTTTTCTATAGGATTCTGGTTGATAAAGAAAAAAAGCCTTCAAGAAGAACTGAAACCACAATAGTAAACCAAAAGGAGATGTTTTTCTACAGGATTCAATAACTTCGGGGCTGCATTCCCCAATAATGAAATTACTTTGAGAATGATAGTGTTGATAGTGGCTGATTGTAGCCAAGAATCTTCATTTTCTGAAATAAAAATTATTAAAAACAGGCTGCTTATGACAATGTAACAAAAAGTCTAGCATATGTGTCGTTGCTCAGTATAGAGAGTGGTTTGCTTCGAGGAATGGAGTTCGGTGAAATCATTATAGATTTTGTCTCTAAAAATTCATGTAACATGTCTTAAGAAATTTGTTAGTCTATATGAATTTTATAAAATTTACGACTCTTTCTTTTCTTGCAGGAAAATTAACTGATAGTAAAAAAAAAAGATTTTTCTTTCCCTAAATCAATTCTATATGAATATGAATTGAATTTTTCTATATAAAACACAGTAAGAAATATCTATCTACAAATGATTTTTTCTCTCTTTAGCATTTGATAACAATAATGTCCTCTATCTTAACTCCATTAGCTTGGAACAGGAAACTCTAATTTGTATGTCATGTTTCCTATCCTTTCATATTACGAAAACCATTTCAAAAATTTGTTCACAATTGTTTACTTTTTTAGATTACTAAATACAATACAAGTTGTTCCATATACAAAAAAAAAATATCTTAAAGCTCATCTATTGTAAAACCAAAAATGTGGATACATAAATTTTAAATTGAGTTCAACAAATGATGTGACTTCTTTTTGTGCAAACAAAAAGAAAAAACTATGAAAACAAGAAAATCCGATTCGATGAACTTCTTCTCAGTTCAGTTCCAATTATAAAGCAAAAACCCAAATCAAAACCAAACAATTGTAATGCAATGACATGAAGAAAAAAAAAAAAAATGAAGGATAAACCAAACAAAACACAAAAAATCATACATATAACATAACATAAGAAAGACTCAAGCTACTCAAGTATTACAAAACACCAATCAAAGTCAACATAACCTCGCAATAAACCTATCATATACACACACACACACACACACACACACACACACACACACACACACACACACACACACACACACACACACACCCACTCACCTACATACGTGTCCAAATATACAATACATCGTTCATATACAGAAAAATAACAATAATAAACGAAAAGAAACAATTTGAAGAAATAAAAATTCAGAGTAAAGAGTAAAGAAAGAAATATCTACTAAACTAAGAAACCCATGAAGAATGAAAATGAATGTATGAATGAACCAACAAACGAATGAACGAAGGAATAAACGGATGTCGATACAACAACAGATTAAGTTCATGCAATGTTGTCACCAAATGTTAACCAAAAATGAAAGTCACAACCATAAATATTCAGTGGCGGACTAAGGTCAGTGGCAGAGCCCTAGATAAGCAAAACAAAATGAGGCTCTTAGGTGACACCAAACTGAATATTATAATTAAATATATAAAAAAAAAATTAGGAATTTCAAAGGCAGATCTCTGGGTAAAACAGAATTCCTGTGTCCTAAAAATCTAGTAAACAATTGTCACGTTGAATAAATGTAAAAATCATTGTATGTAAGAATGAAACCCTAAACCCTGGTGCCCCTTTACTCTATTGCCTTACATGGGACTTTTATTGATATTTGATTCTTTATCTCGAGAAGAACTTGCTTTCCGAGATTTAAAACACATAACATCTAAACAAATTTCGGTATTTAATTACAAAAGGAAGCTTGGACTGCCATAGTCCACTACTGGTAAAATAGAAGGATAGGATATACAAAAACAACAAATAAAATGGTAGATGAAAAAAAGCGCACCAAAAAAAAAAAAAAAAAATTGAGAGGACAAACGATTTTTGCTTTTGTTTGCCATACAATAACAGGAGCAGGCATGGAGCCAAGGAGTCAAGGAATGACAATACCAACAACAACAACAACACCAAGAACTAATGTTGCTATTCAGCTCTTTTTTTTATTTAAAAAAAAAAAAATTTTTTTGAACCAAAAAATAAGGAAAATTTTTTGCCGTATTTATCGTTGTTGCGCCACTTCAATATGCTGCCAATGTATGATGCTCATTTATCCTTACACAACAACAACAACAACAACAGCAGCAGCAGAGCAGCAACAGTAACAGCAACAACAATAACAATGGTTATCCCTAATCCCATGTACCCTTTTTTTTTGTTTATTTTTTATTTTATTTTATTTATTTATTTTTTTTTTTTTTTTTGCAAGAGCGTGAGGGACATGCGTTAGCTTCAATACTCGTATCTATCTATCTATCTACCCATGTATCTCTCTACATACACGGATGTTATTGTATATGGAGGAGGAATGTATTGTAACTGAAAACGAGTTGAGTTCGAGAGTTCCGTTAGTTCTATCTATTCTGCTTGTTGTTATTCTGAAGAGATTCTGATGTGAAAATATGTTACAACATTTGTTACATTTTTGGGTCAATTTTTCGTTTCTATTTGCAAGAATGAATGAGCAAATGAATGAAGCGACACAAAAATACTCGCCTAGCATGGTTGGTTTAGTTTAGTTTAGTTTACGAAACCCATGTTTATACCTAGATAGACCCATATATGTTTGAAATGAAACGTGGAAGGGGATCCATAAGGTTTGTATTGTTGTTGTCATTGCTTATTGTTTTCTTTAGGTTTGTCAACGAATTTCATTCTATGTTTTCCATTCTTTTGTAGTATTGTATTTGATTGAGTGTGGGGCCAATGGGGGATTTCTTTTATTTCATTTCTTCAATTAAAATGCGTTCAACTGTAAAATCGTAAACAGTTTTACACACAAGTTTTTATTATATTTACATATTTGATGTGATGTGATGTGATACCAAATACCCTTAATTTTTTAACATAAAACCACCAAATACATTCAAAACACCACAAAATAACCACGAGTTTTATAAATTAATTATACAATAGAAAAGCATCGGAAAGCATTTAATGCCTTTCTGCTACCCACGTTCCATAAGTAAATAATAAATAAAATAATCTCCATTATTGAAAACAAGAGTGTAACTAATGGTTCTCGTATTGCATTTGAATGACTTGAAAACATCTTTAAGTTTGATTTTTGTTTTCAAAATCACGTTCTTCCACAATCAATTGAATGAATAAACAAGAAAATATTGTATAATAAATTTCATAAAATTGGAAAAACAAAACATAACAAAAGTAAGTAAGTAAGTAAGTAGTAGAGGCTTCCCCCAAGTTAGGCCCAGGCATTAGTAAGTACAACATTATTTTGGAGCTTATTATGTTTTGGTGGTCTTGTTGCCCTCTTCCTCATAATGAAAGAAAAGAATTTACAATGTTTATTCCAAGTCAAATTGAAATTGAAAAATGAACGTGACTCTCTTTATTGGCATAAATAAATGAATGAATGAATTTTATTTGATTTTATATTAACCCCTAGTCACAACACTCTCTTGTTTTATCTCCCCACTAGTTCTTCTCTGCTATACTATATACTTATAATCAGAACAATATAGACCCATTTTCTATATATATACAAAAGTTTTGACTGTTATTGTTTTTTTGCCCCCTCTTGCTTCTTTTTTATTTTGATTTCAGTTTTAACTGTATTGTATTTTGCTAGCATATCCCCCTTATCTTCCTTATCTGTTCTCTATATTTCTCTCTATGGCTCATCATTATTGCCTTCCTGCCTTCCTTTATTAAAAGGTCGACCACAAATTAAATTTTCAACAACAACAAGAACAACATAAATGTAGAAAATTGAAAATTATGTTGTAATTACTCAATTCTGACATTTTCCCATTGACCCAAATTTATAGGTCAAAGACTAAAGCTGACTATGATGATGATGCTGATGTTGCTGTTGCTGCTGCTACTTCTGCTGTTGGTGATGATGATGTTGCTACTGGTGTTATTGCTACCGCCTTGTACCTTATTTCATCATCATCATCGTCATCATCATCATCATCATCACAAATCATCTCACTTCTTCATCATACAGTTATGTTTAAGTTATCGTAGGCTAAGTTCAGTTCAACTACTTCTTGAGTTTCCTACCTCCCCGTATACGAGTTGTATTTTTACATGGTTTGATTCTATCCATTCTATCCATGTTCACCATTTGCCACTTGAGGCAATTCAGTTCAATTCATTACATTACAGAATAGAACAGTAGCACAGGACAAAAACAGTACAACAGCTTAATCTTTTTGTATCTTGGTATCTTTTACGTTGTGGTCTTTTGTTGCTTTGTTGCTACTTCGCTCTTGAGCTCTCAATGCTTGCAGTTTTCATGGCAACCTTTTGTGTCAATTTAAATGCGTAATTATAACGAGGCAAGGCGTGCTGAACACGTAAATCCAACCATCCACCCAACCATTCACCTAAGCCACCATCCCAACCAAAATATGGTAGCAACCTACAGAATGTAGAGTAGCACGCCCCCGAATATCATAAGACATAGCAAGACATAGCAAGCGAGCTCACTCAGTTCAGTTCAGTGAGTGCTCCGAATATTAATTGCTTTCAATGCTGACTTTGTACCTTGAAAGGCGTAAATCTATGAGGCACATTTGATTCATCTTCCTCTCCTACTGCTGCTGCTGCTGCTGTTACTTTTGTTTCAGCTTCTGATTTTCATGCTTATTATGTCAATAGTGCATAACGTCTCATTCGTAGTCGTCAGTGGGCCATGCCCTTCCAGGGCCACCTGATTTTAGTTAGTTGGCTGCCTCCTGTAGGTTCAACTGCTTAATCATGCCTCACCAAAAAATACTCAGCCAACCAATGAATTCTATTTAAAGTTCTATCTACAAATCCTTCTTAAATTTACATTCAAAAGTATGTTTAAGATTCATTAAATGGAATTCGACTAACTGAATTACTACTCCTGGCACAAAACATAGAGCTACCGGCTACATCATCACTATTAAGATGAGAAAAAGGTGTGTCATTTTGTATTGAGTTAAGAGAGGCGGCAGTTTTCTTTTTAATTTTGTTGACAGTTTCAAATAGATTTGGTAAATAATTAATTACACAAACTGTCGTTAAATAATGCAAAGCATAAAAAAATAGGAGGAAAAGCAGAGAAGATTCCATCAATTTTAAGTAATTCAAAGTTATTATTCTCATAAATAATTAAAATACTCGCAGAAGTTTAACATAAATAAAAACTTATTTTAAATGTTTTTTAATTAAAATTAATTAAGGCCATCAAAAATTCTAATAAAATCCTTGATAAGTCAGAAAATAATTAAGTGATTTATTAATAAATTGTTGAATTTAATTTGATCTCAGTCAGACACTTGAACCCTTTGTTGGTAAAGTAACAGATTGACAAATTGTATAAAATGAGGATTAGATTTAAACACAAAATTGGAAATAATTATGAGACCAGTCTAGTCTAGTTATAAAACATCTTTACACATTTTCTAATTAATAAATGAAAGAACTGCTACGAAACTTGTCTCTCGTTCAGATCTCAACTCTCAGTGAATATCATTTGTACCCCACATGGCTCCCTTTAATGTGAATTCTTTTCACCAAATTCGAATAAGTACATATTGTTATTTATTTTTGCCATATCTCAGAAGGAATTGTACGACTCGAAATGTTGAAAATAACGAGGAATATTATAATAGCAATACGAGGGCAGTTTGGTAATTATGTCTTTTTGAATAAAATGTATTTGTTTCAACAAAAAAGCGTTTTATTTCTTCTTTAAACTCGATACTCGATAGTTCAGCGTTTTTCCAGTTGATCCGCGTTCGGATTGCGGTTAAACATCGCCAAACACTCCATTGAATTGGTTGCGCTTACAGTCGAGTATGAGCAATTGCTGCAGACATCGCACGGATAGCTTTTTCATGTCCAAAATATCATGTAAAATGTGATGTACCCGCTTAGTTGAGATGCCTACAGCCTCAGCCATGTCAAGCACTTTCATTCTTCGATCGTCCAATGTCATTCCATGGCTTTTATCGAAGATTTCTGCCGCGACTATCTTTTTCGGGCGAGCTAAACGTTCGGCGTCACTTGTGTTGTTATGACCACAACGGAATTCACTAAATCAGTTCTTCAACATTGAAATTTATGTTGTAGAGTCCCCTTAATATATATCAATCCTTTCCTAAGTTTCGGTGATGGTTTTGTTATGCAAATAATAATGCTTTATAAGCACAAGAAATAGGCGTTTTTCCATTATCGTTGAAATTCACGATGGCTGTCAAATATGAAAATTAATAACACTGCTTGTTCAAAATTGTATAGAGGTCCATTAACAAATGGTTGGAACTCGAGAAATTGAAAACTGCCATCGAATCTTTAGGTCCTTCCCTTAATATCCAACATATCCAAGAAATATAGAGCCTTTAGTGTTATTTGTCAACACGTTGCTCGATTCTTCTATAAATTCCATACAATTGAATATTAAAATATCAAATCAAGTAGTCTTATATTTTGTAAATACATAAATTAGACATTTAGACTCATTTACATTTTATTTTTCGAAGAAAACACACCGATAAAATATATAAATAATTTTTTTTTTTTTTTGCCATGGAACGACTTATTGGATCTATAAGCGTATTTATAGCACACGTTTTGCGTAGTATTGCAGAATCTCAACTGATTAATACCCGCAATAATATTCAATATGAATTCCGAGGACCAGCACCATGCAAACGTAGATATGTTGTAGACAATAGGAACGACATTTTACGAAAAGTTAATAAAACCCCTTTAAAAGCAAAATCTCGTCTAGCAAAGGCTAAGATGTCAAAACATTGCGACAAGTATTTTTTGGCCGCGTGGGTCGACCACAATTAGATTTGCGTGAGTGTAAGTATTAAAGATCCTAAGGACATGGAAGAGATATTCAGTTTACATAACATATACCCATATTTCTTTAATAGCAAAAATATATTGGCCTCGGATATCATAACAATCGAAGTTTATTAAACTTCTGTTATTTGGCAATGTTGGTGGGGGGGATCTTCCTCTCGTTGGATGAAGTTCCCTATGGTTTTGTAAAACACATTCCTATATGTGATTATTAAATTTCTTAAATTTGCAAAGTCGCATCGTCTAAATGTCAATTGATAATTCGTTTCAATGGAGGAGGAACTTTAACTCGTTGGGTTTCTCTGTTAATTTTACTGCCAAAACTGCAAACACTGTCAAAACTTCTCGGGTTGCTATTTTCTTATAATGGCATCGATTGATCAAGGTCCAAGAGTATTGAGATGAAATCTTGATTTGTTGTCTTTAACACTAAATTAAATGTATTTTATAAAGAATATTATTTAAAGTTTCTTTAAATTAATTTATTTAGCTTTTTATAGCAGGGCTGTCCAGCTTAAGACCCGTCGGCCTCATGTTTCTTTTTTTTTTTTTTTGCTCACCAACTCGCGGACCAAGTCACTACGACTTCTTCCAATGTGGCCAGGAAACTAAGCAGTTTGGACAGCCCTGCTTTATAGCAAATTTCAGACGACCGATTTTTGCTCGAGGTTTGTATGGGAGCTTTTCCATTCAGTAATCCTATGATCTTAAAATTTACATGGTTTGTCATGGGTTTGGCACTTATAGAGTCCAAATTTCTATTCTGTTTGATAATAAAAAAAAAAAAAACAAAAATTTGAATCGGGATTGCATATGAGCTATTTTATCCAGCAAAAATATGTACTTAGATATTATCTTAAATATTTCAACGAATGTTCAAATCAAACGACTATACACATTTCTCCTCCGGAAAGACTTTGGAAGTGGAGGGCCTTTATTGGCCAAATTGAGCTGGTTTTTGGTACTGACAACCACTTACTTAAAATACTACTTAAAATAGACGGGACTACATCGTGGTTTCTCAATTTTTTTGATGTTTGCGGAAATGTTTAGTTGTTCAATGAAAATACCACTTAAATTTTATGAACCAAAATCTAATGCTTTCTTTTTTGATATGTAAGAAATAATGGCTTCCAGACGTATTCATAAATTTGATAGTAACTTGTCTATTGAGAGTAAAATTGGATTTGAATTGTCCCTATACCAATAAGAGAGCTAAAATTTATGTACATACATTAAAACCAAATTTTGGTAAGCGAAGCCTAAGTGTTCCATAGTCTGTTGTCTCGGATAAATGACTTTTCAAACTTCCTTCCAAACTAGAGGTGCATTTCTATGTTAGATCACAAAATAATATACAGTATGAACTCGATAATCCGGACAACAACACAATAATTTCCCTGGATATGATTAAAAAAATTATTAAAAAAAGAATGGATGAATGGTTTAATGTGAATACTAAATTTAAAATTGATGATGAGAGTAATGAAATTGAAAACCAAGAAAATCAAAAACTATCAACCATCCACCACCACTTTTTATTATAAGAAACTTAAACTTATAACTTTTTTAAATGCAAATTTAATTTACAATAAATTCTGTAAGCATCTCTTTCTTATCATAAACACGTCTCTGTTGTTAGTGTAAGTAATAGTATATCCATTTTTCATCTCCAGTCAAGACCCGATGCAAAAATCCCTTCCTTTAATGTCTTTCAAGAAGCAGTTCCGAAGCGAAAAATCACCTTTCGACATCTCTCGGCTTCAACTCGTACGGCACCCAATATCCTTGCTTTTAAATAAATCCCAATTGTTTTAACCAAACGGAAATTGCTTGCTGAGTCACTCCCAACGATTCTGCGAGTTCAGTTTGCCTTTGGCACGGATCTTGATCCAGTAAAGACTTCAATTCCTCATCTTCAAATTTTTTGGGTTGGCCAGGACGCTAACTCCACTTTTGAAGCGTCGAAACCACTCTCTGCATAACTTATCGGTCGGAGCAGATCCACTATAAACTTCTTCAAGCATTCGATGGGCATCAGCTCCAATTTTCTTCCCATTAAAAAAGAAAATCAAAAGTTCCCGCAAATGCTGTTTATTTAACACAAATCCGGACATTTTCGAAGACGCAAAAAACAGTGTTGTTGTCAGAAACAGACGCTGATGCACACTGTTGATTATTGTTGACAGATGTCAAACCTTTCCAATGGAATAAGTAATCGCTGCCAAAATCGGCCACAACTTGCAGGTGGAGCCATCTTTTGAAAACGTACCGAACTAATCTGTACTCCAAATATATATGTTGAACTCCTTGTTGCTTTGCTTTGTGATGATTTCAAAATTTTGGCGTTTGTTGATTCCACCTCTGATATTGTAGTCAGTTTGACTGAGTCTTCTTTAATTTACTTCTCTTTACTTTACTCTAGGTACATAATCCTTATACTACTAACAACAGAGACGTGCTTATGATAAGAAAAAGAGATGCTTATACAATACAAAACATAAAAATTCTGCAAAATTAAAATTAATCATTAGAAAGCATGCGAATTCTATTTAAATATATCCATTACCTCCTGTGATCTCCTCTCCATAGATTAGTTACAAACTTTTTATCATTGAGTTACCATAAAAGTAAAACATTTTCATATTTTTTTATTTATTTAATATTTCTAAGAGGAAAGAAAAAAGAAACAATAAACTGTTGCATTTTTCTATTTTAACTTTTACAATTTATTTATTTTTATTTATTTCATAAACAAAATGAACAATACAAAATATAATTTATAAGCTTAATAAAAAAAATATTTGCTGTTTATTTACTTTATATTTTTTATTATTTAAGTGCATGTGCATGTAGTGTGTATGCGGATGCTGATGCGTTAGTGAGCTTCTCTGTCTGTCTGTCTGTATGTCTGTCTGTCTACCTGTCTTGCTGTCTGTATTTTTGTTTATATATTCAATTTTGAATTTCCAAACATCTCCCTCAGTTCTGTAGTCGTCCTCCTTCCTTCCTTCGTTCCGTTCCTTAGGCACTATTATGAATATTCAAGCGGAAAATGTCGTGAGCCACAAAGAAGGTGCCACCATGTGGTTTAAGCATGAAGACCTGGGAGAAGGCATGTGGTGGATCTTCGTCGCATTGCAAACGTCCCAAGACATTGACCAGGACACCACCATCGAATGTTGGCTGTGAATCGACAGCTGTAATTGCTCGCGATATCTTTTGGAAAGTGAGACTTGTAAGTTTTTCCATAATTTTTGGTGCTCCTTGCAGCTGTTGTCCTTCGAATGTCATAAATGAGTCTGTGGCACTGTAGAAATTGGCAACATTCGGACGTTGAACTGGATTATCGAAAAGGGCGTAGTATTGTTGGACGAATCCTTTGCCGATTTCTTCATATTGTGGATTTAATGCCATTGTTACTGTAAACTAATTGACAAAATTTATTAGAAACGAAAAATAATAGCACACAAGGATTAAGATAGCCCTAGAGTTAGCGTCTTTCAATGTTATGTTATGTTATGTTCTCTCCTTCTTAAATTTTTGTTGTTGCTAAAGGAAGCTCCCTCAAATCAATCAAACTCAACAGGTGTCTAACTTAATTTTAAATAAACATTCAATTTTGCATTAAGCTTAACTTATCGCAGCCTAACTTTTTCCATAAAATTTGTTTTATTTAGAATCTAGAACTTTTAAAATTTTAAATTGAAACAATTGTTTTTTCCCTTTATATTTGACATACAAATCATTTTCAATTAATCAAAAAGTTTGTAACAAGTTTTTGAAGAAGACATCACAGTCATCAAATTTAATTTCAAAAACAAAAAAGGTAAAAAGAAAATTGCGCATAAATTACAAAACACCACAAAATTTCAAATTCAAATTTTTAATACACATGACCAAGCAATCCAACCAGCGAACCAACATATGAGTTAAACACACCACATCTACTTTTGGTCATGAGCTTACCAAATATCAACCAAGTGATGTGTCGTGCGAGTGAGATAAAAGATGATGAGTAGTGATGCTTATAGCAACGATACCCGGACTCGATACCCGAATGTCACCTCGCTCGCTCTCAGCGGACAACGAGTGGGAATAATGTTAGGTGAGAGGAGAGGGGGGAGAATATCTTCTGCTAGTTTATTTTTACCACGCTACCTTCGACAAATTTTTTTTTGTTTCATTATTTTAATACACTTGTGTTTTACACTTAATAATAATTTAGTATGTTAAATGAAAAGTTAAATTAAACTAAACACTGCAATTATTTTTTACGTACTTTTGTTTATTATTTGGCTATTGCAAGCACACAGCAGACACACTTTACAACGAGTTCTTGCGCCCGTAGGGAACGAACGAGTACTAACAAATGAATTCGCAACTAGCGAATAACAAAAGCAACAGAATGGAAGAAGAAGACCGCAATGATGATGATTATGATGCGGAAGAAGAAGAAGAAGAGTTAAAAAGCTCATCGCCGGCTAATATAATACATAGTTTTGTTGTTATTTGCTTATAAAATTTTGCTGTGGCTCATATTCGCGCTTAATGCTTTGCATAAAAAAATTCGTTTGCTGATTAGTCATAGTTTCTAAACATGATCAGAAAAAAAAAACAATAGGAAATAAAATCAATTTGATGAATTCCTTTTTCTATGCGTAATGCACAAAAAATATGAAACAAGGTCAAGTTCAAGGTGAGTCAGCATTAGTTTGATTTGATTGCTTTATTCCAAAAGGACAAACTGCAGCAGCAGCAGCTGCGGCAGGGTTGTCCTAATCGATTTTACCCTAAGAATTGATTGATTGCTTTTCAATTGAAATTCGTATAAATTAAAAAAATTATTTTCTTTATTTAAATTAAAATTTACATAATAATTTATTCAACAATTTAACAATAAAACTAAAATGATAGATACTAATTTTTTTCAATTGTTTCGTTTAATAAATATGCGAAAAGTTTCTTGAATCTTTCTGTTTTGTGTTTTGTTTCGGAAATAGACTAGTAATTTGTAAAATTACAGAAATCTATAATTAATCATAATAATAATAATAAAAGCAACAACTACTGAATACATCAAAAAGGTACCAAGTTACTATTCAAATCAAAGATTCCAAACTAATCCTTTGTATGATTTTTTATCCAATCCAGATATTCTGTGACACGTGTATAGACGCCAGGGTAACCCGGTTCTCCGCATTTATTACCAAACGATACCACACCCAATTGAACCCAGTGTGAGTCATAGCGCATCATTAAGGGTCCACCAGAATCACCCTAAATATGAATTGCAATTTTAATAAATTATTCTCTTTTAGAAATGAGAATGCAGCACATACCTGACAAGCATCAACGCCACCATCGGAGTAACCGGCACAAATGAAATTCTCATTGATGGGCTGAAAGTATGAGCGATCACAATCTTCATTACGCCAAATGGGCAATTCAGCTTGGCGTTGACTTGTTGACTCCTTGCCACCATAATAAGTGGTACCCCAACCCACTACTGTGGCACGACGACCCGGCAAACGCTCTTTGGGTGGCTTACGAATACCGCGCGGTAGACAAACTGGTATAACATATTTGGATTTGCGCACTGGTTTATCCAAGACCAGTATGGCAATATCATTATAGAAACCAATGCGAGAAAATCTGTGAATAGATGTTGTAGTAGTCAGTATAGGAAAAATCCTTCTCTAATCAAGTTATTTACCGTTCATGGGCGCGTACTTCTTTTACAGCAAATGTAACCGGCGCCGAAGGTTCAGCATCTGTTGACAAATCAATATCACCCAAACGCACTGTAAACTGACGAGCAGCGAAACTATAAAAAAAATAACAAAATATCCGTGAATGTGTCCATTTTATTCATTGTGGCAGATACTTACGGTTTTTGTCGAGAATCGCGCGTGCAATGTGCCGCTGTCAATATATACTTAGTACCAATCAAGGACCCGCCACACCAAAATTCTGTACGTTTTGGTCCATGCAAAAAGATCGCCGCCATCCAAGGCCATTGCCCATTTGGAGACTCAACTCCTCCGACTATGCGACCTGTAGAATATTCTTGTTGACCGCATTCTTCAGGATCTACTATATTATTGTTGATCACATCTAAATCATCTATCGGTTCCAATGGGGCTTCTGTAGTAGTCGTTGTACTTGTCGTCGATGGCTTAATCTGTGGTATTAATACCAAATTCGAACCGGAAGTGGGCCGCGTGCTTGGGCGTACACTTGGTTTTGTGGTCTTGATAGGCCGCCTTGTTATTGTTGTTGTTGTGGTTATAGGCGCTCTAGTAGTCAACTTGAGTGGACGTTGTGTTGTAAGTACAGTAGAACTTTCACCTATGGGACAGCAAACACCTGGCACAAAAAGACTCTTGAAACAAAGTGATTCTCGCAAACTGCTTAGATTCAAAAGCAAAGCTGGACAGCTACTAAGATCTTCACAGCGACCAGGTCGTCCGCTTGGTGTTTTACAACGATTCTCAACATCCTTGGCAGTGCCGGTATCATCTGAAGCTAAGGCAAGTTGATCCAATGGTCGTAAAGTCGTCGACGTTGTTGTGGTTGGACGCATTGTTGTTGGTATTTTGATCTTTTGTTGTGAATCCTCAGCGGGAGAGTCAACATTTGGTTTCTTGTTCTTATTCTTGTTTCGATTCTTCTTCTTTCTCTTCTTTTGCTTAACCTCCTTATTCTCAATAAACATGGGCTTGGCCGGCGATTCTTCTTGACCAATTCTTTTGGTTGCCACTTGTGTGTCACTTCCATTGTATACTGGAATCAAATTGTTAGCACTCGAAGTAGTACCAAGTATTTTGAGTTCCGGCTTCACTTCATTAACTTCACTTTCTGATTGAACTTTTGATTCTGTAGCTTTGCCGGCATTTGGCATACTCGTTGTGGTAGCATTCATTAATTTATTGTACTCTGTTGTACTTAAATTTTGTGTATCGATGACTCCGACATTAGACTCTGACTTTGTCTCATGTCCACCGCGCGTCATATCCACCAACAAATGTCCAACAGTATTCAATGCTCCTAAAGTCTCTGAGATACGATTAAATGCCGATTGTGAGAGTAAACGTGGCAATGATTCATTGCTACCACTCGCTTCACTAGTGCTTTCATCCTCGTCATCCTCACTATCGTCATAGTATTCACTTGAGCCATCATCTTCTTCGTTGTCATCATTAGATTTACTTGTCGAATCCGAATATGATTCTGTGCTGGACGAATCCTCATCCAATGTTTGTTTGCGGCCAATGCGACGGCTGTTGTCCTTGTTGTCCTTTGAGAGCAACTGGAAGAGAGACGCTGCCTTAAAAGTTAACGTTATCAAAACAAGTTGACTGATTGTCGATTTAGTAAAATGGGATTCTATATTAACTCACCATCGTTTTCTAGATGTCTCGGTTCATATTCATCACCATCATCATCTGTTTCGGGGGCGGCTTGTGTTGTGTGTAAAATTAAATAGGAACATGTTACTGCTGGAAGATGAAGATGGGATAAAATTAGAATATTTTATTTTATGATTTTGTCTTAAATTATTTTAAGTCTTATAGATAACGAAAGAGATTCGATCCAGGGATGAGCTTAAACTGAACTGAACCAGCTTCATCTAAGCTCCTAACCTCTGTTCGACCAAATTTTACTTCTAACAACAACTTTGAAGTTACATTTGCTGTTGGGGCTAACTGGGAACAGTTAAGACCATAGGCCATAGTGTGGTATACAGAAGGCACTAAAACAAACATTAGGGTTGAAGCAGAAGTCTATCAACCAATATAACTCAGTTTATCAGGCAGAAAGCTATACAATAGCTATGCCTATGAGAAAATATAGATCGTCAATAGACACTCTGAATCTGAAAGCACTCAAAGCATTGGAGGTCAAATGGAAGCTTGTTTGGGACTGCTTAACATTACTGAAAAGACTAGAATCAATCAACTACTATGTCAATCTTATTTGGATAACTGGGCGCATTGGGTCTTTTGGCAGAAAAGTAACTGCAAACTTTCTAATTAGACCAGAACCATTTTTAGGGCTGGCTTGGAGTTCCACAAAAAAGAACACTCAAGCAAAGGCACAAACAGTAGAGTAGCGAAACCGTCCTGTCTTGAAGCTCTCGCAAAAGAAACTAATTCGGAGAGGTATTCTCAAGAGGTCATTGCCCACTTATGAAACATCTACATAATATGCGGATTAATGGAAAAGCTTATATAGATTAAGTAGTAAAGAGGAGCAGATACCTCTGTGAAAGCTTAGTTAGGACCACACTCCGACATCTAGGTAACCAGTACTTAAAACCAACTGTTATTACAGATTTTCCTCCGAAGAAAATCTTGGAATCCTTGATGAACATCAGAATCTCGGAGGAAATGTTATTATGATAATCCAATCTAATTACAAGTCTTTTAAAAACAAAATTAATTCTCTATGCATAGTGAAATAATCTTAAGATTTGTTGATAAGAAAAGATTTTTAAAAATGTCAGGTTTAAATCTCTTTTAATGAAAGGAATAAATATTAGATGAGTTTGTTTTAAGAGGAGCAATGAATCAATTGACGGTCTAGCCAAATATTAACTGGGGAAGCGCACCTCAGAAATGTACTAAGTATTAAGATTCAAGAACTTTGCAAATCGGGCAATGGTTAACCATGTGCTACTTATTAGTACATACCTATAAAAAAAAGTTTAGACTGATTACTTTATATTTGCATACTATGGATCTGTGATATTACAAACTTTAATAAAAATTCTTGTTTTTTTTTTTTCAAAATATAAAATTTAAATGATTTTGAATGGAAATTTTATAATATTTTTAAGGATTTTTGGTCATAATAACATCAATCATTATATAATAATTGGTCACATGATTGTTTGTTACAATTCATTTTTTGTTATTGCATATTAAACACTATAATTATTTTCTTTTACTTATTTTCATTTATTTACAAAAAAAAAAATATCTTTAATTGCCAAATGTTTTTTTTCTTTTGTTGGTGAAAGTGACAAAAAAAAAATAAAATTATAAATAAAAATAAAAGTAAAATAAATATGTAAGTAAATCCAACAATCCACACACCTTTAAAAATGGAAATTAATATAAGAGAAATACTCGTTAACACACACAATAAATGCGAATTTACCATTAAACTTGGAAAAAATCTCAGAAAGAAACAAGTTACAATTAAAGGAAAGAGAAAAATTTGTATACAAATTATGCAGAAATTTTAAAATGCAACCCATATAATTTATTATTATTATTTTTTATTTTAATGATCTGCACATTTTTCACACACCCATTAAAAGAAGAGAAATTTCTTTGCTTGTAAAATATCAAACAGATCTTAAAACCAAAACGACCTTGAGGAACGAAGCTTATGATATTTTTTCTGTTTCACTTTTGGACCTTAACTTATCTTAATAAAATACACAAAATCCAATCTATATACAATATAATATTTGTTATTATTGCCTTCAAAAGTAAATATATTGCACCTCATGTTGCATACAAGTCTAGTATTGATTATGTCATTTGGCGGCTAAACACTGTCGGCATACAAAACACATGGCTATGATAGTCGATTGCTTTAGTATTGATGACGTTATACTGAAGCATTTAAAGCGACATACTTTCCCATTACACATACCTACAAAGTATAATATACTTATGTATAAATGAACGACTTTCTGTATTGGTTGTTTTTATTATCGAATATTGTCAATCGCATTCATCGTATTCATCGTTTAGCAATAACTTCGGCATTGACGATGAAAGATTACTTAAGTTTACCCAAAGAGTACAGGAGATACATACTTAATTATAGATATTTATATACGTACATATGTGTATGTTCGGACGTATTGTAGATTTTACATATAATGCTGACCATGAAGCTCTATGAGGGATATCTCCATTTGTTTATATTTGTCTATGTTTTAATTTGTAATAAGAAAAAATCAAACAATTAAATCAATAGATATTCATTATTGCCTTGCATTTACATAGAGATGGACTATATGTAAGATTACCAATAAATATGTTGAACAAAATATTCTTAAAAAGAATTGTGAAAATAATCGAGATATCAAAAATTTATATTATTTAAGTTAGATACTCAAAGTTAATTTGTTTTAAATCCAATTCAAAACGTACAATTATCACATGATTTTCTTAGATCAAAATGGAGAAACTCATAAAACTTTTGGGCTCAAGTACACAAGCGATCTACTAATGTATACTTATAGATCAAAAATAAATCTTTAATATGAAAATTGGTAATATATATACAGATTATAAAACTGTTTCCCGGATGCGTCTGTCTATCTGAAAGCGATAAACTCAAAAAGTACCGAACGGATTTTCATTCGGTTTTCACCAATGGACGGAGTGATTCATGAGAAAATTTATAGGTATATAATTTATTAAGGTTTTGTGTAAAGTGGCTGAATTATGACGATCATTGTTACAAAAAGTAATGCCGTGAACTGTGCTAACTATACGTAGACAGCAGAAAATAGTGTAGCTGATAATGGAGTGTGATGTGATTGACAGCTTTGATTTCGGTCACATAATAGGGAATCGATTCAACATTTCTCGATGACGGACATACAGCGCATTCAACAATCAAATATCTCAATCTTCCTTTAAATTTCAACGAGACCGAAAAACCTAAATCCAAATCACTATAAGTGCTGGTATGGCCACAGATCTTTAAAAATTCCTTGAAGTACTTGACTGAGTGGCCTTAGAAAATCGCACCGGGTATCGCTAGTTTAACCTAGTAATTTAATAAGACGGAATAAAGATTCCTTCAAAATTAAATTAGAAACTCTAGTAAAGCTGCACAACCGAATCTAATCTTTAATAGATAAGTTTTACATTGATGACAGCGGTGACATAAGCATCTGGGACAATCATTAAGATCAAATCATGGACTCTGAATGAAAGATCAAAAACTGAAGGTCTATGTAAAGATATTTGTCAAACTATGGAAAATCGATTAGTCCATGCTGCAGCTTTGATAGAAATCTCTATGTAGAGTGTTGTGTGGACCCCTGGCAAAAACTTCTTTATGTAGCCAAGAAACCATAATATTCTCCAACTATACAATATAAAAAAATTTCTTCTCTATCTAATATTTCATAAAACTTACATACTATTTCACAAAAAATTGTATTTAATCAAAATTTTAAAATAATCAGAAATGGAAAAGTTGCGTCTAAAAACCAACTTCCTAATAAAATTTTACACTTCACGGTCATGCAACTAGCAAATGTAAATATTGCAACATCTCAGCTTAAACAGCTGCAACATCATCATCAGCATCGTCATCGTTTCAATTCACTTAACTTTACTTGATTTACGAGACTCGTTCAAGTTTATGCCTCGGTAAACGCGTTTTAAACAATTTTTATTTTTTTATGGTTTTTCTTTTATTGTTGCATAACTCAAAAAATATATAAAAGAAAGAAAGGAAGATATAAATGACTAAACATTGATTAAAAAAAAAAAAGTAGAAATGTTAAGAAAATCAAGAAAATAAAAGAAAATGCAAACTCAAGTCAATTGAGATACTCATGATGATGTATGAATATTTCGTTGGTTAGGACCAGTAGCTAAATTATTGTCGGTGGATGTGAAATTCCACTGCTTGTTACACCAATAGATAGCAACAACTTCAACTACAACAAGAAAGATAAACCTCTCAACATTTCAAAAGATCAATAAACAACAACACTTTTTATTGGCTGTGGTCATGTTCATTGAATAAAAGCAACAAGCAAAAGATACACGAAAGTATCTGTTGGTTATTGAGTGGTCCAACAATATAGAAACAAATAAACAAACCACATCGCAGCTGTTTCAGTGACGTCATTTTGAGGAAGTTTCCGTTTGTATGCATTTCTTCTTTTTTTTTCTTGCTCATTTTGATTATTTGTAGGTATTTATTTGTATTTGCTGCAGTTTGCCAACAAAAAAAAATGAAAGTTTTTTTTTTTCTATTTTCATTTCATTTGGTTTCATTAAATGTTGTTAACCACAAAATCTTAGTCACGAATTTGGCATTTCTTGGATTTTTGCCACATTTAATTTGTTATTTAAATTTTTTTTTAGCTGATTTTCATGTATTTTTTATCCAATATTTTTAGTCTCTTAAAATTGGTCGATAAAATCAAGAGCACAACTCTACAGAAAGATTTGGTGAATGCGCTGCGATGTTTTAGTTTTATTGTTGTTGGTCTTGAAAAGGTTTCACTTTCACAAGGAACCGGATTTTTTCTATATTTTTTTTGTTATTGTTTCTTATAATCGTTTTTTTTTTTTTTTCTTTTTAGAAAACAAGACAAAATATTAAGTTTTGCTTTAATTTTTCATAAAAACTAATATTAAACAAAATTAAATTTAAAGCAAATTTCAAGACATTTTTTTAAAAATTATAATAACATTTATTTTTCATTTAATTAAATGTTACAAAATAATTAATGATTAAAGCGAAAGTTCTTTAGTCTTAGGGAAAGCAAAAAATAATTATAGTAGTGGATTGGATTGGATTGGATTGGATTGGGTTCTCTTTAAATATTCATTTATCAATTTTTGTTATTTTTTTTCATACTTAATTTATGGTTCATCTTTAATAAAAAGAAAGACTTTATTAAACTAGATTAAGAGAAATATCTTTATCATCAGAATCACAGAAAATGTGAGAGTTGTCAGAGTATATATTAATATTAAGCCTAAGATGCGTTGTCGCTCAAAATATTCCTTAAGACTTAAAGTTTCCTCATTTAGTAATCGAAGAACCAAAGTTCCAACACATTATAAGAGTATAAGAATAAATTAAATAGTTCTAAAACTGTGAGAGCAGACTGACTAAGTGCCTCCAATTGTTTCTTCTCTACACATTGACTATGAATTTATGGGGCCTACGATTTACGATTCTATGTGTGTGTGGAAATATATCTTTTCGGATATGTCTTTTCTAATCCTACAAAGACATCATACATGGGTCTAAGAGTGCAAACAATTTGACAGATGTACAAATGAAGGACAAATGAAAATCGAATTAATCCTTACTCCACTGAAGGAAATGTAGGCTTTCATGGCAAGCGGTTGTAAAAAGTGTTTCGAATTGTAGAAAAAGAGTCCTACACATGTGCTTAAAGGCGACAAACTAAATATTAATGAAATATTTTTCTTATTATGTATTACCAATTTTTCGATTATTTTTTTTATATAAAATACCAGTATTTCATGTATCATTCAGTATAATTATGTAAAATTTATTCCATTCAGATCTATTTCATTTATTTTTATACACTTCACGCAGTGAATAGTATTATAAGTTTGTCATGAAGTTTGTAACAGACAGAAGGAGACTTCGGAGACTTTGCAGGAACTTTTTTTTACTAGACGCTTTATATTTTTGGAACTACCCGATTTGGACCATTAGCCTACCTATAATACCTAATACCTTCCATACAAACCCAAATTGAAATTCAGGTTCTTATCTTTTTTGCTGAAATTTGGATCAATATTCAATCAATCAATATTCACCAACCATGCAAATTTCAAGGCCCTAGGATTACTGGACCGTATAGCTCCCATACAAATATTTCGGTCTCAGTGTTGAAATGATATATCTTATATGTAGGTATGCTCAATCACACTAACGTAGGCATAACCACTTTCTAGGGGAACGTGAAGAGTATGACAACTTTGAAATAGCCGAAGGTAATCTTCTTTTTTCTGGCTAAGTATTTGTGTATACAAACCATACTTTGCATCTCCTAACCATCCAAACAAGACAAATCAATAAACAAGTTTGTTTCTTAAGTCTTTCGTTAGTGCGTTGTTTATTTATTTCTGTTATCTTTTTATGTCATTTTTAGTGCAAAGTAATAACACAACATAACATAAAAAGTGTAAACAAAGCAAAATGAAACCAAAGAGACGTCATAAAATGGGCAAAGATAAGAAAAAAATAAAAATATAACAATACAAAATTTAGGTCGAAACTCATGCAACACGTTCCAAATTATTTAATATGACGAAATTTATGTGTATTTTTGCAAATACGCAGTTCCATTATCTTAGCTTAAAACAGAAAAAAATAAAAAAGGAAATACAAACCTAAAAACATTAAATATAAAGAAAATTGCATTTTGCTGTTGTTGATTGTTGATTGTTTCGAACGTGTATGCGTTTTTTATAAATTCAATTATAAAACATTTAAAGTTGATGATGTTGATGATGATGATGATGGATGAAGGCAATGGGAAAACTGTTTGTATCCACAAATGTCTATGTCTAATGTTTCCAATCTTAATCTTGTTTCTTTTTTTTTTTGTATTTTTCTGGTATTTAATTTACTTAAATAAAATCAGTGGTTTTTACGCTTCGTTTATCTTTCTTTTTCTTTTTCTTTTTTTTATTAAGAGGCGTTGAACACAAACACATAAATAGTAATAAACTGTTATTTAACGGTTGAAAACGATGTAATAATAACGGCAGCGGTAACAGCAGCAACAGAGAAATGCAAGAAAAAACGAAAGTCTTGACAAGTTGAGGCTTAAAATTTGTTCAAAAATTGTTAAAATAACTAAAGTTTTTTCGCTATTTATTTTATTTTTATTATTAAGTATTTAGTATTTACGAATTGTGTATTGCAAAATCAACGATTGCGCAAAAATTAATACACAACAATCCAATAAACCACAAGAAAAAGATTTCACTTTCGCTTTTAGTTACAAAAAATTATGTACTTATTTATTTTATTTATTTTCTTATACAATTTATTCATTTATTGTAGTAAATTTTGTACACTAAACATTTGGCATTGTATTGTATTTAATTTTGTTTTTTTTTTTAAATGATTTTTCTTTCTTTTATTTTTTATTTTTTTTTTTGTTAGAAATTTATGTTTCCAATTTTGTGTTTCTTTTTTGGTTATGCGCTTTTGCTTCCGTACGCGTCGCCAACTTCAATCCAACTAAATTTTGGTCTCCGATCACAAAGCATTTGTCGTCGTACAAGAAATTGGTTAACTTTGGTTGTTGTTGTTGTTGGTGGCTGCTGCTGTTGTAATTCTTTGAATTTTTGGTTTTGGTTTTGCAGTTTGGTTTTTTTTTTTTTGTTTTTATCTGTATTATTATGATTATTGTTATTGCCATTTACTTTCTTCTTCATTTATTCATTTGTTGTTTCATTCATTTACGAGATATTGTATTTACCTACTGCCTACTGAGATCTGAGCAAGTAAAGCTTACTACTCAATACATAGGAGTGTAGTTGGATTGTCTGTCAGTTGTTGCAAGTTGCTCAGTATCTGTGTATCTATGCGTGTGTGATTGTATCTTAGTTTATGCGTTTTATTGTAGATATATTAATAATATTTATTATTATTATGTTTTATTTAACTTTTTCGAATTTTTTGTATTTTACTTTTATGTATTTTTATGGTTTTTTATGCTGGCATTGCTCGATTATTATTTTTTTTTATTTATATGATTTTTACTTGATCGTGAAGATCTCCAGCATACATAAGTCAAATCAATAATCAAATATAACTAAATGCTCTGTCATAGGAGCGTAGGCAAAAACTTTTGTTAGAGATGCGTGAAGAGTATTTCAACTTCGGTGTAGCTCAAGTTAAACTTGTTTTAATTTGTTTGGGTTTAATGAAGGTGAGAGTGAAGAAGATTTTTTTGTATAGTCATTTGGGTTTTTTCCCTTAAATGCACTGGAAATAATTGGAGTTTTCAACAAACGAACGATAAATGCATATACAGATGATTAAAAAATATCATTAGATTGATTTTGTTTTGTAATAAAAAAGTCACATATATCAATATTTTCTCTATATTCTTCTTTAATAGGTTTAGGGGTTCAATGAACTTCTTTAGGGCGTTTGAGTTTATGCAATTTTAAACAATAATATTAATTACTTTAATAAGATTAGAAAGTACAAAATAAAGCTAATGTTAGTTTGGGAAATTTCAGTAAGACTAAGAGAAAATCAATAACAAATTCCATTCTTTGAAAAGTCTAAAAAAACTGTAAAAAAAAAAACTAACAACTGTTCACATGCATAACACCCATTCTAACATACTCATCTGAGACCCGTTCAGCCACCACCACCATCGAGATGAACATACTGCGCTCTACACACTTTTTGACAGATGACCCAATGAAGGATACCGAGGATGTAATAAAATGAACAAGAAAACAACGGAAAAAGTGGAGAAAGCCAAACAAAGCACTAAACAGCACAATCAACCCAGGAGATGGCACGAATATTGGACCTCAGGAGCGGGTGACATTCGAAGAGTGTCAATACATACATAATTAGTTCAGTATTCCGACTAATAAACTGTTTTGAAGCATAACTATTACATCCAAATTTTTTTTGTTAGGACCGCATAATAGTAATAAAGATGATAAATCGAATTTGTCTTTGTCAAATAGACATTGACTTTAAGTTAACTTTCATTATCTTGACATATTGTCACATTCATGTTTGATAACCGTTTAGTCGGGGACTGAATTTTTACCACTTCAAGAAATAAATAAATAAAAAAAAAAACATATCTTCGATATTTTTTTAAAAATTCCTGTTTTAATTTCTTTTTTATTTTTTGTTTGTTTTTGTTGAAAATTTTATGAAAATTCAATCCCTTGTCTACATACACTTTTATTATATTTTCTCAGTGTATTTCGTTTTATTTTTTCATAATTAATTTAGCATAACTTTTAACTTAACCAGATCATATAAGTCGATACAACTTACTCTTTCTTTTGTTAACCATGATTTAGTTTCCTTACCTTTTTTTCATTTGCAATTAATCAAGTTCATCTTAAATGATAAAAAAAAGAAACTGAAAACAAAAGTGAATTTCTATTATAAAGAAGAAGAGAGAAAAAGATAGTAGTCAAAAGATAGTAGAAAGAAAGAGGGGTTTTGTTGACTACAAGTCAAGTCAAAATGTTATGAATATATAATTGTTTATTTTGATCACACGCCATACTTTTATTTTCACGGTCGTGTGGGTTCAAAGAGATAAACAAACTGAAGTAAAAATCGAGTAAATATTTGATATAATGTTTTAACAAAATCCAAATGCATTCATTAACTAAGTTCGTGGTTTCAGTCTTTTATTTTTCGAAAAAATAAAAATAAAAAAAAACAAACAAGGACATTTAAAGTGAATTTCAACAAGTTTTGGGATTTTTCCCCCAACTTAAGTCATCTTAGTGCTGAGGTCAACAAAAGATTTCATTGATCTGCTCTATTACAGTTCACATAAGTGACAATCAAGTATTTTTATTCAGATGTTTAGTTAAGTATTTCTTTACTCGTTGCCAATTATCATTTTAAGTGGGCCATGAGGTCGTGTATCTGTCCGTCCATTTGTCAATTCATCTGTCTATTCATCCATTTGGGAAACCACGTTGGTCATATGAGTCATTCAAAGAGACTTAAAGCGAGTAAACAAAATCAATATTCATTTAAGTTTTGAATACCAAAAGCGTCAATGACGAGGTTACGTCAAAATATCACTTTAAAATGTTTTGACACTTTTGTTGCTTTATTTTGATGGAGTGATGAGGTTTTATGTTGTTTAGTTTCACCTGCTTAAGGGAATTGCAAAAGACCTGAATGTAGTTCAATGTAGTTTATATTCAAGGTAAACAGTTGATAAAATTAAATATTAATTTTACACATTTCCGTTTTTTGTGACTATTATTTTTTTCTTTGACTATCGCATACATAAAATTACCTACTAAATAATTTACACAATTTAAATAAAACTCACCACTAAATTTGCGCGGCCATGCTAAACTCACCTCACTCACTCATTGGTTGAAACTAGCGATTGAAGTGCGAGTGAAATAACAACATGTACGCCTGTAGATATCACCCTTGCATGCGAACAGCTGTTAAATTTTCGTTCGTTGTTATAATTCTCAAATGCTCTTTCAGATTTCGACCGAATATATAGCACATCGCAAGCGTATTGGGTTGGAAGTGTGTGTCTCAGTGATGGCACGTGGCTGAACATTTGATCGATTTCAGTTCTTGTTATCTGATCTGCTCAGTGACTCCGTCACACGTTGTGTCTCTCTCTCACCGAAACATCACCCCCTGACAGAGTTAGCTGGTGAATTTCGATTGTGGGTTTTCCGCTGCCTTTGCGCTGACGTCGGTCGTCGGCGCTCTGACGCACGGTATCGATTATTGTGTCGAGGCCCTACAAGAGATTTTCCACATCTGTCGATTGTCAAAATTTCTTGGTTAAGTAACTTTGTAGCTTAGCTTCGGATTTTCGTAAATTTGCGCTGTTCAGAACACTTCCATGCATGTGGCATTGCCGAGCAATCTGCCCATTTTTTTGCTATTGTGTGTCACTCATCAAATCTTCAAATACCCTTTGATAAATACATATTAACATATTATATTATGTTCTTGAAGCCATTAAATATTTTAATCAATACATTATTATTTACAATTAAAAGCATTTTACACATTAAAAATACAATTCATTAAATTTATAAATTAATACTTTTTTATACTACAATTGAAACTCACAAGGTAACAAAACTTGATAAAATGAAATGGTACACCCAAAGGCCAAAGGACACCTACCAAAACGGAACCCTATTAATTAAGACTACGTTGTCTGTTATACCGTCCGTCCATGGGCTCGTATCTCATGAACCGTAATATATACTTAGGTAGAATGATTGAAATTTTCACATAATGTGAAGTTCTATCGGGGCTACAGCCCCCCTTCTTTGTCGATTTTTATCAATTTAATATGCTTTAATCGGGAAGATCTTGTATTGCCTAATTATAATCACTTTAAAGCCCGAAAATTATGAATACTGACAGTGCTTTAAAGGGTTGTGGAGTCCTTGATGATTCCAGAAATGATGAGAAATGTCTTAAGGGTAACAATACCCCTAAGTATAAAATCATGCAGACTAGTAAAGAAAGTATGGTAAGTTAAAAATAAACATGGGATTCAAATTTTCTTTATAGACTAGTGAATTATTTAAATATCATAGGGTTGGTACCTTGTTTTTACCTACATTTCTTATTACATATCATATTATATTATAGTTAGGAATATATTCGATTATAGAGCAAATATTTTCAATTAACATTTTTTATTCTCATGATTAGTTTTTTAGATTTTATTATAATTTGTCCTTATCATTAAGACAAATCTGATAATAATAATTTTAATAACCTTCAAATCTGCAAGAATCTGTGATTAAAAGTATTGAGATTTTATACAAAAGCATGCACTTTGGTACAATGAAATTTTATTTTTAAAGATCCTAAATTTTAACCATAATCAATCATCATTTTCATTTATTATAGAGATATATTAACGTTTTTATCTTGATGTTAGAAACCTTAAAACTTCTCGACGGGCATGAATTTATTCAAAGTAAAACAAATAAAACTGAACGATTTTACATATTTCTTATGGAAATTTAATAAATTTATATTCTTAGTATTTTTAAAAAATACTATCAGAAAATATTATTTGAAACATACTCGTACATGCATCAATGGATCATCATTTTATCAGACCAACTATATTATTTATTATAGATTCTATGCATTTTTGAAAGACATCAAATCATCGATTATCCGGAAATAAGTAGTTTATTTTGTTCTATTTTTATAATAATTTTTTTTTCCTAAAGATTTTTTTATTTTACTTATGACTTGTATTTGTTTTTCCTTCTAAATATTTTTGTTTGTTTTTTTTTTTTTAAATTTATCTTATTTGTTTTAATTTTTATTTTTATAAATAACAATTTGAGTCCAACTATTTTTTCTTATATTTTTTCATATTTTATTAATATAACACTAACATTTCAAAGCAAACTTATTTACATGATGTTAAAAACTCTACTAATTTAATAATACAAAGATTGATAGATTGATAGATTGATTGAGAGAAAAAGTACGAGAAAAGGCGACAGAAAGGGGGGAGAGAAAATGAGAGTACAACAGAATGAGAAAAGCTTACAGATATTCATAAAAGACAATCCAATAGATACAATTGAGACTGGCAAAAAGCGCTGGAAACAGAACACGTGATGTCCGATCGATGTAGATGGCACGCTTAAGTCTCTCTTGAGCGGGCGTTAACTTGGGTTTTGGTAACTCAGGTTCCGGTGGAGGTGGCGGTGGTGGTGGCGCAATTATTGGTGTTAATATGATGCGTGATTCTTGACGTGGTATCCATGGACCATCTGCATCTAGTGGCGGTCGTACAACGCGTCGTGTTGTTATCTGTGTTAATATTAAAACAGATTAATTATTATACTTATACTAAATTTATATGAGGACTTGGTGCTATTTACTCGTTTATTCTTTGTCATCTCATCAAATATTTTCTCGATTTTTTCAATTTTCTCATCTGTTACTGGTATTGGCTTCGATACGCCTGACGGTGGTGGTTCGGACTCTTTTTTAGCTGCCGCCTCTGGGACTGGCTTTGGAGGATATGCTATTGGCTTTGGTATGGGCGTATCACTGAGTACAATATTGATGAGACAATATTCCATGAGGGCCATAAACACGAATACAGTGCACACGGACATAAAGGCATCCACTGCCTTGAGATATGAGACGGGCGGCAGTGAACTTTGAGACTTGGCGTGTTGCGTCGAAAGTGTTAGCAGTGAAGTCACACCGAGTGTGACACGTGCCGGTGCCGCTTCTGGTTTAATCCAGAACGAAACCCATGACATAATGACAATCATACAAGTCGGTATATATGTATTGAAGACATAGTAGACTAAGCGACGCTTCAGAGTAAATATAACTTCGAGGCATGTGAAATTTCCCGTTGAATAGACCTGCGTACAGTCGGCGGTTTCATTACGTATGAGCGCCACCTGTGGTAATTCGATATTCTCATCGACAACGAGTGGCGTTGTGGGATCCCATTGAAATATAAGATCATCTGTAGTATGTGATACTAAGAATTGGATATAAGAATCGGAAAATAAGTACACCATACACCATTTCAAAAATACACTTACAGCTCTCCATTTGAAGTTTACACTCTTGTGTGTCATGTGGATATATGGCAAAATTCATGATGCATGATAACTTCAATGTCAACTTAACCATATAGAGTATCGTCTTATCCTTATACAACCACATGTAGTGATTTGGTATAGTCATCGTTTGAAATGTTACCGATTTTGCATTTTTAAAGAACGAATCCGGACGCCACATATTACGTAACCAATCCACTTCAAGTAAACGATATTCTGAAGTCATATTCTCTGGCAAACGCAACCGATGATCTTTCCATGTTTGTGCAAAAAATACATCTGCTACATAGGTCATAGAATTCTCATCGATAGAGTCAAGACCCATGACGGTAACATGAAAGTAAACAATTGTTGGTTGTCCTTCTTTTTTGGGTGGACGCATTTTATCATAACGCTTAATATCCTCAGGCAGGATGTCAGTTATAGCGAGACTTTGTCTAGGGAAAACAAAAATGTATCATTATAGCATAGAATATTGATGTTTATGATGATAAGATGGGTCAGATTTACTTACTGGAATTCGCTTTTGACGTAGTGTTTTAGGCATATGGTGAATATGACTAATAGGAATATGTGAGCTGCCATGACTGGAATTTAAGAAAAGAATTATATACATTTGACCAAGTGGACTCATTTTTTTTTAAATTTTTGAAGGAGAAAGCATTAATATATAATTTTATACTATTAAAAGAACCTTCAGTAGGCAATTATTTGTCCTCATTTGATGCATATGTTATCCTTGTTAGAATAATACCAATCACAATAACAACTTCAAAACATAAATCTCTTCAAGAACAAGGAAATATTTTCATTTATAACCTTCATTGTTCCCATAATAAAATCCGATGCAAAATAATTTCCGTAACAATTCATAATTGACCTTTAAAATCAGTTCCAAGATCATGAAGTGGAAATCGAAACGAAAGTTCCCTCGTTTTCGATTGAAATCACTTTGAAGTAGCGTCGTATGTCACTGGCATTGACAATAGAAATCGAGTGAAAAACATCCATTGCCAACTGCCAACGTCGGCGACCGGATTTCAGGCCTAAAAATAGTAACAATCATCCTGCTTAGATTGACATACTAGAAACGCCGCTGTCGCAACGAAATCTTTTAAAGACAAGAAAAAATATTCAAACACCCGTGATTCCTGCATCATTTGGCTTGGTCCGACAATTTTCCCGCCCTTCCTCCGTCCATTGCTATACCACTACATATTGGCGAACCACAATAGCGACTTAATTCACAATTAAAACCACTCGACATAGAGAGGCAGAATGAATGAACATCACAGAATGACGAATAGGCGAGCGACAAGTGCCGCCTCGTATGGTTCTATGCTTTTCAGTCGAATCCGTCCTTCTGCTCGCCTTAAATGTGCCTTATTGTGGCACACATAACAAGCCCTACTACGAAAGGAATAAGTGAGTGAACAAACAAGCGAACGAAGGAACGTTTGAAAGGACATAAAACGTACATGAAGACATCAGACAAGGACAATTAGCCTGTGCAAGGTGCATGTCAACCACTTTTATTCATTTTTTTTTTTGTTTTTCTTCTAAAGTAGAAGGTAGCTTTGCAGACAATAGAGGAACTAACGTAAGCGTGGGTACACACACAATCTGTTTAGTCAGTTCATGAGCTAATTTTAGGTAAATAACCCAAAACTTGTCAATAAGTAACTTTACATACTTACTGAAAGATTATTATTGATTATAATAATTATGAATATTCAAATTTTAAGTTTTAGATATATAATTACAATTATTATTATTATCTTCACGCAGTGAGTAGTATAAGTTTGTCATGAAGTTTGTAACGGACAGAAGGCGGTATCGAAGAACCCATAAAGTGTATACAATATTGTATTGTATAAGCTTGATCAGCTCGACGAAACGAGTTCATTAAGCCATGACCGACTGAGTGTATGCAAACTAGAACCTCACTTTTGGAGCTAGAGAGCTGATATTTTTCTTTCACCAGCAGCTATACATTTTTCTGAACCATCTGAATCGAACCACTAGGAGGGGTGCCTCCCATAAAATCACAAATTAAATTTCATGTTCTTATTAGAATAACCTTTTTCTTTTTGTTTTATCGAACCGAAATTTAAACACATGTTCACTAACAATGTAAATTTCAAGACTCTAGGATTACTGGATGTTGTACATAGCTCCCATACAAATATTTCGGTCTTAATGTGGAAATGCAGTATGAAAACTGGTTCTTACCTAAGTCAAATCAATAATGAAGTAAACCTAAACCTTCTTTTTTCTTGTTTCTTGTTATATTTGGCATAAGTACGTGTATTTTTGGTTTTTCTGGCACTTTAGAGATTCGTGAATTTTAACAAATTTTGAAGTTACGAAACTTCTTTCGTGATTATTTAAAAAAACAAAAAAAATGTACAGCTACATTTGGATTATGCGAAAGGGAAAAACGAGTATGTGTACTCTAAAAAAAGGTAGTTGGCATGTCAAATTAGATGTATAATTATAAACTAAAATAATAAAATTACCATTCAAAATTGCACAATATTTTTCTTAATTAGCATTGCTTTCATTGTATTGTAATTTGTAGAATTGGTTTGAAGGAGGGACATATAGGGCGTATACTTTTTCTATTAACTAAGTAAATCTAAAATTATATCTTTATTATACCTAAAGTTTTTCTTCAACACCATAAAAAAAAAAATATGTTAAAATTATTGAAACTCTAAAGATGATAAAATATAAAAATAAGTAAAATTTTTATAAAACTTCTTTCTTGAACATCTCTTTTACTTCAAAAGACATACATATATTTTGGAACTAATCATTATATGTATGAATGTACATTACAATGTAAAATGTGCGTTTCGCTTAAACTCAGAAACGAGACCCGGTACTATCAAGGGAGTATGGTGTGATAGCCTTCAATCCCACAATTATGAAGAAGGTTACCGTTTTTACCTGAAGGGCTTCAAATAATAAGGACTGAATCTTTCCCCCTTTAAACATTTCTAAAATAGCTCAGAACATTTAAGTTTATTCAAGGGCATTCGACAACATTCCAGAACTTCTCGGAACAATCCAGATCATTGTGGAACATTCCACAATATCCATTTTTTATACCAAAGAGCGCATGAAAAATAGAAAACATTTTAAAAATTTAACAATGTTTAAGATTATAAAAGTCTTAAATTCCATTTGTTTAAATATATTTACATAAGAATTATGGAAGCTAGTGGCCTCATCATTGCGGTTAATTGTGCCTGTTGTTACAAACCGCATAGTTCGAGCTAACCCGAGAGACTAGTTAGTGTTCATTAAGAATTCTAATATATACTTCGAAGTTAAAGCAGAAATTTTTATGGAATCTAATTGATGATTTTCTAAATATAGAAGTCTGATATAAATATAGTATTACTCATTAAATGATCCACAGACCTATTTTTGTATTATGTCAGTGCTTCCAATGTCTTGTTAAGAAGCCTGAGACTATAAGGATAAATTTCAAATATTTTAAATAAAGATAAATTAGAACTGATTATTTTTTTTAAATAGAATTGAAATTACTATTGTTTTAGAACTGAGCTGAGCTGTAACAGAAATATTGCATGTGATAATTGAATTGGATTTACTTATAACAAAATTACCCAAAAAAATATTTCATTATGTTTATAGATAATAAAGAGAAATGTTCTATCATTACACTACTATATAGATTCAAATATCTTATACCTTGAGATTTCTATTCAAAAATTTGTCTTTCTCCAAAATCAACAATTTTTCTGTAGTGGTTTTTATGTTAAAAAAAAAGAAAAAATGAAGCCCCTGTTCAGATCACAAGAATGGAGGGATTATGCTGATCGATTTCCTTGCTTTGCTGATATTGACACTTTATGAACAACAAAAAGAAATACCAAATGGATTTTGTGACAATATGTGACTATTTACTTAAATCTACAATAGTACAATAATTGTAAAAATACTTGATTAATATTAAAAAAATATATGATATATCATATATCAGTTAATTTGGTTTGAAGGACACTTAAACTCACCGATTATTTAATTTTAAATTTTCTAATTAATATGATTAGTTATGATTTTCGATTAATTTTTTTATATTGTATCTCCGATATTTGTAGTCGCGTCCGTTTCATAAAATTATTTGTCTTTGTGAATAGTATTTGAACATAATTTCTCTTGTCAATTTATTATGTAATCGGCATTAAATATTTGTTTTCTTTACTAATTAAAATATTGATTAATTATTTTATTTTTATTATAATTTATTAAATCATTTCTTAATCATTTTTATATATATATTTCATTTTGGAAATCTTACAATTTTCTTCAATTATTTATTTGATTTATTATTTGTTTTGAATTTGCCTATTTTAACACTTTAAAATTTAATGATTTTTGTTTCTTGTTAAGCTGAGAAGCTGAGAATTCAAAATATAATTTTGTGTTTTATATTTATTTATTTTTTCCGATTTTTCATCATCATACGTTGGTTTTCTGTTCGTAACTGACAGTTATGCGCAAGCAATTTGAATTCGAAACCATGTAAAAAGGATTCACCAACAAAAGCCGAAGAAGCATCAAGACACGATGCGATGCAATTAAACGTTGTTGAATGCACTTCGGCTGTTACTAGGATTGCAATTGTCAATTGTTTCGAATCGTTTTAGGCTTCAGTTCAGATATGGGCATATATCTATTGTATCTAATAAAAAGTATACAACAATAAAATGAAAGTGAAAATTTGTACAGATTTTAAGAAATAGTATTTGATCATATAAAAATAATTTAAAATCTTAAAAATAATTACCAAATATTAAATTTACATATGTAGGTGTGCATTATCGGGTGGGTGATTTTGCATACTATTTATTTGTTCCTTCTCATGATGATGATGATGATGATGATGATGATGATGATGATGTTGGTTTGGTGCTTACTTAGCACTGGATGTCTTCGACTATTTGTCTGTGCCTTCCTTCGACTATGTCGCCTTCAGTCACTTAACATAATTTCGTTGAGTACTTTGGCATTGCCTGCTCTTAATCTGTTCTGTCGTCATTCAGTACTAGTACATAATGTAGTATGCTCAGTAGTTCATGTTCTAGGGCCAAACCACTTCTCCAGCTTCACCAATACATACATACACATACACACACACACACACACACTCAAATACACATATACACTTGCATATGTCGCCTTAATTGTAAACGCTAAGGACTGCAGTACCAAGACGAGTGAGTGCCTTCAATGTTAAATCTTTTCACTTTACTAGCACAAATTATCGATTCACGTCTTGAGTGGTGCTTATCGGGGTCTTTAACGCTTTTGTTGCCAATATTTGTGGTATATGCGAGTACTTCATAACGCTTTATTTCATTTTGTCATAGAAGTTTTTGCCGACAATTTAAAATTAGCAATTGCATTCTAATTGGGGGAATAGAAAACAAAACAAGATAATGGTAGCAAATCGATCTATGGTTTGAATAGAATATGATTACCTAAAAATTTGTAGTTAGTAAAAGGTTCTAAATATAAATTTGAATTGGAGAAATGATGGGAATAGCAAACTGAAATCATTCAATCAATTAATTATGATGAAAATCAGTAGAGTTTTATCAAATGCGATATACTGACTGATGGATCTATGAAGTGTGGTACTTCTGGTTTGAAAGATTCAATATCCTAAATCTATAAATCTTCTTATCTCTTAAACATAACATAACATTGTCACTTTTAAACAAACAAATTCAAATGAGGGACGATCGACCATGATTCACATTTAAAGACATTTGCTATCAATATGCAGAACTAAATGTACCATCCAAGCTCCAAGGAGTCAGGACTGTCACCCCGCTCCCATTAGCCATCACATTTATTTTCTGATGAAGAATGGTGCATTATTTTTAGAAGCCCAAGGGCCATCATCAATAAGCTTCACATTCTTTAAAACTTATAAAAATAAATCTTTAAATTATTTTCATTGAATTATTTAGAATGTCTTCCTATTTCAATTGACCTTTGAGATTAACTTTTTCAAACTCCTTAGTTGATTGTAATTTTATTTCGTATATTTTGTTATTTCTGATTGTTGTAAGACCAACACACAACAATAGCTTGATTGAATTGTTAGAGGATTTCCAAACATTCAAGTGCCATAATTTTTCAATCAATTTGCTTGTTAGTGTCAAAACTGAAGTATAGTCAAGGATGTGTTTGTAGGATAGGATATAGATAGATGTAGGTATGGTATATGAATGAATGAATGAATGAATGAGTGGAGGATGCCGCAATGGCAAGCGCCAAGTGCTTGGCAACAAAAGCGAACTATACTATGACAAAGACGACGGCAGCATAAAGAATGACAGAAAACAAAAAACTGTCGAAGCAGCTGGAAAGGATAAGTGCTAGTGCGCAAAGGAACAAAAAGGATATACATACATAAATAAACTCTCACTAAAATTTGCTTTGGCTTTGAGCGCTTGTGTGCATTCAATATAGAACACTAGAGACTGAAGACTTGTGCCACAGTACGACGTACAACGCTTAAAGTTAGTAGAAGAAGGTAATTTCTCTATATACGAGTGTTTTTATTTAGCTAGCAAGGACTGACGTCATCGACGATAGGCTAAAGCAAAGCAAAAAAGGATACTTAATGAGAATAAATTACAAGTAAATGAGAAAAATGAGAAATCAAGTGTAACGAGGCAGAATAAGGATAATGATGCTGATGATGATGTAAATGTTGTCTCTTGGGCCTTGTTGTGTAGTGTTGATGCGACAAACATTTTAATGTAAAATCACAGAAAGTCAGAGTTTTTTTCTTTTTAAATGTCCTTGAAAATATCTTTCTCTATTTTATTTTAAAACATTTATTCAAAATACAAAAAAAAAAAGTATCTTAGAGATACTTCTCACTCTCCTCCATTTGCAGGTGTATGTCTAACCTTTGCCATATTAGCTACTACATACATAACTTTTAGAAAATATTTAACGCCTAACAAAATTTAGCTAAAAATTATACTTTTTCGTCCTTGTGACCTTCTCTAAATAAACATAGACTTAAGTTACATTTACTTAAAAAAAAAATATAACAAAGACAACATCCCAGATCCCTTGTGCAATATGAAATGTCAGTCAGTGTTTTAGTCTTTCTTGAGTGTTTCTTCTTATAGAAGAACATTGCTACTACCGTCGTCGTCCTCGCCTTATGCCGTGCCTTCAATGGAACGTGTGCCAACGACGAGACCATTCGACTTATAGTATAGAGTACTTTGCTAACGTCGTTATTAAATTATCTCTGATGCGATAATATCATTTTTTCTTTTAGAAAACAAGAAGTCGCCGCCATATACCCCGTCCGTGTACCACCATCCTCCCTGTTCATTATTTTCCTTTCTTCGTCGTCGACGCACTTAAGGAAATCTGAAAAAGTGAACTTTTCCTTGCATTGCTTTTCCCTCTTTCACTGGTCTGGCTATATTAAACGGGTCGAGACGACGAGGACAGCGACGACAGCAATGATGAGGAATGGCAAAGGCTAAAAATTAAAAAAAAAAAAGGAAAAACCTCATTGAAATCAAGTCGTGTTAATTTACTTATTCAAAAGCATTTAAGCGTGCATTAGTTTTTGGTGGGGAGATCCTTTCATTTCGATTTTGTATGCTTTTATCTTATGTGTGGATGGAAAATTGAAAAAGAAAAACAAATTACACAAATAGACGCGAGATGAAAATAAAATAAATTATCTAGAATATTTTTCTAAGAGCGCACAAAACGATGAAATGATGAAAGTGTTGAGGTTAAGTGTTCCTCTTCATATTTAGCTACTGTAGTAGTTTATTATGTAGTAGTCCTTGTTGTTGTTGTTGTTGTTGTTGTTCCTGTTATAAGGTGTTGATGATGTCGGTAGTTTTTATTACAAAGTATATAGTGTTTTTTTTTTGTTTGCTCAAAGGGCCTTGCTATTTTATTGAAGTCTGTTCATAAAAAAAGTGTATACATTTTAATGTAGTTTTCTTCTTTATTTGCCTTGCCAATTCGATTGCAAATATAGGCGATCATACTTACAATTTTACAGAAATTTTACAACTGTAAATATTGTATATTAATAAATATAACCTTTTGCATTATATATCAGAATGTATCTGATAAAATTCTCTATATTTTTCCGTTTGTATCATACAAAATTCAAATCAAAAACATGTGTTTGTTTTATAACTTCTATAAGGTAGTGGGCCATCTATTGGTCCGATTTTGGTTTGGTTAATAAATGGACAAGTTTCACTTTATTTGATAGAGTAATTCTTCCGTTTAAATATGAAAATTGATTCCATTTAAATATTGGCTGCGTCTGTCTCGATAGTAGTTCATCTAGTCTAAACACCAATTTTTAAGCAAACTATCGACGCGTTTTTTCTGTTTCAAGTGATCAATTTATTATAAATAAAAGAGATAAAGAGTCGCGGATTCGATTCCCGCTCAAGTCTGGTCCTGCACTTTTCTAATTTTCTCCTTTCCCTCCTAATTTTCCCCTGAGCTGAAGGCCTCTGTCGCTATTGCTCATATTAAATACTAGGTTATAATTTGTAATTATAATCTTAGTTCTAATAAATAAACAAACATCCACTGTTTCTTGATCAATTTGGCCAATTTCGGCCCGTTTGTTCTGTGACATAAATTTTATCATTCAAAGCGCCCCCACAGAAAAAAGTTCAGCGGCATCAAATCACAGCTGCGAGCAGGCTAATTCACAAGGCCAAAACGGCTCACCACATGGTTGTTGAAACTTGTACACAGAAGATTAATGCTTCAACTCCTGTCACATAAAGTCACTTATTATGTCTCGATAGCATTCACCATTGACTGTCACGGCGATCTTCATCATTTTTGAGAAAGAAATGCCATCACTCCAAAATCCGCACCACACATTGACTCGAATTGGTTGCATTGGCTTCTACTTCATACGACGTATGGATTTTCCGTATCCCAAATTCGTTAAAAAGGATGATTTTTCTTTGCAAAATCTGGCTTATTGGTGAACTCATTCGAAGCCATGTTATCTGGGAAAGGAATATCTAAATAAATCATAAAATCATGATTCAAAGTAAAAAAATATGTCCTTTTTGAACAAAAATACAATTATTGAACCCCACCAATGATTCCAAAATTCCCTCTTAAATGAATTAAAAGCGCTTAAAAATGTTCATAGATTGAAATACTCGTTTATGACAAGAAGTAAGAGTATCATCTATTTTATAATAAATCAAAAACGATTATAAGATGACCCACAAAGTATAAGCGGAAGTTGTGAAATAACAGTGAAAGGCTCCTTATAAATTCAAAACAAAATGAAAGACATAAAGCACACACACACACACAATCACACGCACATGAACACAGACACGACACACACACAAACATACGCATTCACATGGCAAAGGAAAACAAAATCGTGTTTCATTCATGAGCATCAAAAGGACATTGAACTCGTTAATATTTAAAAAGGAAGTCACCTAAGTGTGAAAGCTTCAAGAGAATAAGCTAAAGAAATGTGAAGTAAAGAGATAAGAGAGACGACAGATGAATTAAAATTAGAGTAAACAACACAATATGGTTACAAAACAAAAAAAAAAAACGAAGAGAGTGTAAAAGTAAAACACAAATGAATGGATACTTACAAAAAGTAAATATGAAGGAGTTATGAATGAGCGCATTATATGAAGAAAGCAACAGTTCGTTTTGGGGTTGGTAGAGCAGAACAGAATAGAACTGAATACACACTCAGTTGGGTCCAAGCGCGTTATCAGTTTAGAGCACATGGTCATATGAGCTTTTGTGGTGGAATGGTTTATTGTTGATAAACAAATTCAACATGTGCTGTGCAATGCCTTACCATCGTCATCGATTCGGTGTTCTTGATGATGATGATGATGATGGTAGTAGTGGTGATGATTCGGCAGGAGACCAAAGGCTTAAGGGAGTCACCGGAATGCGCATGTGCCATTGTGCAGCTGTCAGAAGTGACGTCGCTATTGATTTTACACAAAGAAGAGAAGCAAGCAAACGAGCGAACCAACGAAGTCACGAACATCAAACAGACGCCATTCCTGAAAATGTAGCTGGCGTAGAAACAAAATCATTTTAAATCATTCAACAAAAAAAAAAATATATATATAAAATAATAGAAAATCAAAAATATACATACCTCAATCAGGATCACTGATGTAGTTACAAAATAGATCACATAACATAATTATAACATCTCCCAAAGGCCAAAAACTCCATAATTAAAAGCAAATCATGATCAAATTGCGACCATATGTGCCCTCAAATCGCATTGCAGTGCGCGATTCCATTGACGAGGTTAGCGATGATGTGGATGATGATGTCTTCATTAAGGACACACGTTCGGCAAAGGTATACAGTATAAGATTAAACAATAAAATAAATTTTGTTTCCTTTTAACATTTTGGTTTCGTTGCTTTTTCAGCTGAATGAAGAAAAGGGCCTCAAGCGACCATTGATGGCACCGCGTCGCAAAAATGGTAAAATACAAAGCTCTGTGCCTATCATGAAGAAACATCGTCGTTGGAGTCGTTTCTGTGAAACCTTTTGCTATGGCCTTGCTGCATTTACGGTGCTCTTTGCGCTCATCAGTTTGGGGGGGTTGATTCTAACAATTTACCCAATGCCCAAACTTAAAGTATTGTGGCAGCCAAAGGATAGACTCTTTATGGTTGGCACTCAGCATCTTGGTGGCAAGATGTCTTTTAAATTTTATGAAGGTAGTCTTCCTGTGGCTTGTTCACACATCAGCTCCGAAAAGATATGGGCTAAGACATTTGATCGCATAAATAGTGAAAGTCCAGTGCGTGCAGCTGATCTTAATGGTGATGGCATTAAGGATATTATTTTTGGTTATGGCGCTGGTGAGTCCATTGGGTATTTGTTTGCATTTTGATAAAAAGTACAATTCATTTTCAATTTCCATAGATGACAATGTACATTATGAAGGCATACCTTTGCCCCGCTGCAAGTCGCCGCAGCAGGGAGATGATGTGCCTTGCGAAGGTGGTGTTATTGCTGTGGATGGACGGACAGGGGAACAGCTTTGGCAGGCATGGGGTGTCGCTAATGTTTTCTCATTGGTGTGTTCCGTCGACATAGATCAGGATGGTCATACAGATTGCTTAGCTGCCGGGCGTCTTGGGGTTAGTAAAATGAAATTAAATAAATTTTTGAATTCCTTTTAAGAAGTTTCCATTGTTAGATGATCTTTGCCATAAACGGTCGGAACGGCAACACGATTTGGGAGTTCCGCGAGCAGGTGGTTGAGACTAATTGGCCTATTGTCATGGACCTTTATACAATTAATATTGTACGTGACTTGAATGGTGATGAAGTGCCGGAAATAATTGCAGGTCACCTAGAAGAGCGTGAAGAATCAAAAGCCGGTCATCTGAAACTGATTTCAGGCAAAAATGGCAAAGTCATACGCACCATACCGACACCTTACCGGGAAGAGGTGTTTGTACCAACGCAAGTATTAACACGCGAAGATGGCACTGAAGTCTTGCTGATAGTCACAGGTGGGCAAAATACTCCTGGCGGAGTTTATAGCTTGCGTTTGCTTTCACTGATGGAGTATACTAGTGAGAAGGAATATACGACGCTATTTAGGCGCAATGATTCGGGCATAATGGCACCTGCAGTGCTTACCGATATCACTGGTGATGATATAACGGATATCATTATATCTGCCTTCAATGGAACCGTTTATGCTTTCGATGGTCATAATAATAGCTTGATATGGAATTACACTTTTCCCTCTAGCGAGACCGTTAGTGCTATTGTGCCAGGTCACTGGAATTACGATAATATTACAGACTTTATGGTTAAGTACAATACAGGCCCCGGATTTCCAGTCTATTATTACTCACAAACAACAATATTGGATGGACTTACTGGCCAGCCGATGCTCGATGCCGCAATAACAGATTCAGGTGGTTCGACTAGTCTACTGGGTGGACTCTCCATATCACGAAAACTAGGTACATCGGACTACTATTTGCACTCACAAATGGAGTGTCGAAATAAGAAAGAAGATAAACTACCATATGAATTTGTACCAGGTGAGTTTGAGAACATTGAAATGGATAAAAAAACATAATATATATTATTTTTTATATCATTGAATCACAGATAGCGACATTGTTCTTCAGGCCAGAGCTGACACTTGTCGATTACGTTACAATGAATCAGCGCTGGTTAGATTCTATGTTATAGCAAATAACTTTGATATACCGGGAGCTTTGATCTTTAGTCCCGATTACATTAATGTAAAACTCAATCGGACCCAACGACCAAAGGCGGACAAGAAATCAGCGCTTAAGCATCCTAAATTATTGAAAAAATTACTGGAAAGTAATAAAGAAGTTTTACGTAATATTTTAAGGGAAGAGAATCTTCCATTGGAGAAAACCGAAAGGCCAAGTGACCAAGAGGCTTCACAACAGCAGCAATACAAATATGCTCGCAAAAAGCTACTGGAACAACGAATGTTTCAAGAAATGTTGCCCAACAATGAGCTCCCTGTTTCTAACTATGGTTATATGGATCCACCTGGTGGTTATAGTGATAACAATTACAGGGATATGGTAAGTTCTTTGGATTTAAAAATAATTCTTGGTTCTATTTTAAATTTTATCTAAAGACGCAACATAATTATGGTCCTGCTGTTGAGCGCGATTATGATTATGGCAATGAAGTGCCACCAGTTGCTGTCTTGCCACAAAACGAAGAACCTATACGCTTACGTAGCAAGTATCCTGGCGGTCGAGATATACGAAGTGATCCAGCATCATCTACACAACCTCAGGAGAAAGGCACAACAATCAGACCACTTACTTTATGGGACTTAGAAATGGAAATGGAGAATAACGAGGCACTTAAGGAAACCATAAAGGAAAACCTTAAGACACGACGCCGTCGCAAACCTGCTAAACGATCAGCAGGAATAACTGAAATAACTCCGAATGAAAATCAAACAAAGAAAACACTAACTAATAATTATACTAGTGATAGTGAAAAGGATTGGTTTCTTGCTTCGATTGCTGCTTCAGGTGTTTTATTAAAATCATTGAATAATACACCATCGACATTAGATTATGTATTTGTGCTAAATGTGCGTGAATCTGAAACATATCCACCGCTTTTCACAGAGCAGGATCTCAATTGTGTCCAAGAGAAAATTAGCGCCTATAAAAGTGAGTACAAAAAAGAGTAATAAATTATTAATTATGTATACTGATGATCCACTTATCCAGGCTATACGGTGGATAATTTACGCGTATTACGCAAACAGTTCCTCAAGCAATGTCTCAGTGAACGTCTAGTGGACAACAAACCAGGGCCGCCCCAATATGAAGCGCAAGTGATAATCATTCGGATTGCAATCACCTGCAAGTGTCACAATGAATTGAAAGAATTTGAAACTTGTTCTGAATTTAATGATATTGATGAACAGCATTGGACTCAATTTATGGGTAACGATGGAAATGGTTATTATCCAAACAAGTTTGGGGATTAAGTTGAGTTGTTTGGATTAATTTGTGTTGAGTTCTTTTATTTTTTTTTTTTGTCATTTTATTAAATTTTTGAAATATTGCACATTTGTTGTTGTATACAAACGATTTTTACAGATTTAAGTTTCATAGTTTTTTTTATTTTTTTTTTTTAAGAATAAAAAATTTTAAATAGATTGAACTTTGATATTGGGAAAGGTATTAAATTTTCCAATCAAAGATTTCATAATCACAAAATTTGTTTATATAAATCAAAATCATTCAGAAAACGAAACTTAAGGTTTATTTATAGTTTATTTTACTTTTGGATGCACTTCTTCATTTCGACAAATCAAGTTTCGATTGTCGTTCTTAACAACAAAAAGTGGGTATGTACAATATATTCTTTGCAGTTATAGTAGGATTACAAAAATCTATCATGGCATCATGTCACTCAATAAATTTTCAGTATAGAAATTCGACTTTATACTTCTAGAGAGATGGTATATTCTTTCCAAACTTCATTTAAATCTTCGATAACCATTTTCTTTACTCTGCAAATAGACCTCAGTCTCGGCACACATCTTCTTCATTTGAGCAAAATTTCTTTCCCTGGAACATCTTTTTGGTGGAGTAAACACTGGGGGCAGATCTGGAGAGTATCGACTTGTACAGTACTTTATTTTTTTTTTTTTACTTTTCAAGTCATTTTCTCTTGATTTCTAAGCTCAATCGATCCTTTAATACCAAGTATTTCATATTCGCTATTGATTTTAGAGAGTCGATGTCCCAAAATAGAGTTGCCATAACCTTGCTAGCTAAAATTTGAGGTTTTGGTCGCTTTGGAAGACTTTCATCGGCTAGTGTCCACTCAGTTGTCGATCTTTTTGATTCTAATTTGTACTAATAATAAATTTAATTGTGCGAATCGAAAATGTCGTCTTTTTTTATTTGTTTTGACTCTTTTGCGACCCCATTTTTCGAGTCGTGGCGAATCTCGTAGTGACAATACTATACTATTTAAATGCCTATATCTCGATAACTACAGAACCAATTTAAAAAATTCTTTTACTAATGGAAACTTTATGATTTTAACTAATTTACTGCTTTTTAAATTTATGAGATTTTATATGGGATGAATGTTTTATTTAAACAAATGCAAATGGTGTTAGTTTCAATTGATATTTTCATCAATTTGAAAAAATTAATATATTTCTACATTTTCTTATGGTAAAATATTCATGTACTCGTATATTGAACAAAGTGTTTTTGAATTAACTTAGTCATCTATCCTAGTATCATACAAATGAAATGACTTTTTATATTGTAAAATGTTTAGGAACTTTGTCTGCGCAACGTCATGGGTTTCCGTAGTGTAGTGGTTATCACGTGTGCTTCACACGCACAAGGTCCCCGGTTCGAACCCGGGCGGAAACAACTTGAGTTTTTTTTTTGCTTGTTTTATTTAAACATTTTTTTTTTTGTGTTGTTTTATTTTATTTTTATTTTAATTTATATTATTTACTTTATTTAATATAAATACATTCATATAAATTTCTCATTTTATTAAATCCATTTCACTGATTTAAAGTGTTGTACAAATATCTCACTAATTTGTAGTGTTGTACAAATTGTCATCGACTACTTTTTCGCGTTTTGTAGCATTGACCTTTTTGGCATCATGTTTGATTTAATAATCAGCTGATCAGACTTTTGGAAATAAATTAATGTGTTTTTTGTTAATTGGACATTTCATTAAAAATTGTTATTGTGGTGTAATTAATTGTAATTTTTGAATTAAATTTCTAAAATTGTGGTGTAAAATGTCCTTTAATTTTGGTGTACCAACTACGAGCACCGCAACAGCGCCCACGGCTAATTTTACTTTTGGCGCGCCAAAACCAGCAACAGCAACCGCGTCATCTTTTGGAACTGCTGCGCCTGCATTCGGAGCACCTGTAGCGCCTACTTTTGGAGCTGCTGCAACAACGGCTGCAGTACCAACATTTGGAGCAGCAACAACAGGGGCACCTGCATTTGGAGCAGCAGCAACAGGGACGCCTGCCTTTGGAGCAGCAACGACAGGGACACCTGCCTTTGGAGCAGCAACAACAGGGACACCTGCATTTGGAGCAGCAGTAGCAGGGGCACCTGCATTTGGAGCAGTAGCAGCGGCACCCACTTTTGGGGTGCCTGCAGCTTCGGTGGCACCGACTTTTGGATTGGCAGCAACATCTACATTTGGTGCAGCAGCAACCACACAACCAACACTTTCGTTTGGTGCATCAGCAGCGACGAATGCACCACCCGCTTTTGGTGCTACTGCAACTACTGCGGCTACTACTACCCCAGCTCTAACATTTGGTGCTCCAGCAGCAACTGTTGCACCCACATTTAATTTTGCAAACCCAGCAGCAACTGTGGCACCCACATTTAATTTTGCCAACCCAGCAACAACTTCTGCACCAGGTTCCACGCTACCATTATTTGGCGGTGCAGCGACAGCTGCTACAGGTGTAGCACCGGCAACAGCAGCGGTTGCTCCTACACTCAATTTTGGAACGGGTATTGGTGCCACTGGCACTGCAACTCAAACAACAACAGCGACTCCGTCATTCAGCTTTGGAGCTACAAGCACCCTTGCCTCAAGTGGCTTAGGTGGAGGTGTTGGTGCTTTTCAATTCAATAAACCTGCCATAGGCGGCGGTCTAACTGCAACAACAGTGGCTACTTTGAATTTCGGTACGACTACAACAACATCAACTGCAGCACCGTTCAATACTGGCCTTGGGGGCAATGTTGGTATCTTTGGCAAACTATCATCGAACCCCACTACAGTGCCAACTACTGCAACACCATTTGTCGGTCTTGGTGGTATCGATGTCAGCGCTACACAACCAAAAGCGGGCGAAACTAAATTGGATACGATTAAGGTTTGTTAATAATGAGCATAGGTAAATATCCACGTGTAATGAGATTAAGCAATGATTTCATTTAATAGATCAAGGAGACCCAAGTACCGGATGAAATTGCAAAGACCGTGACAGCCTTAAAGCAATACATTAAGGAGCAAAAATCCATGTCATCTGACATTGCACGGACGCCCACATCGAAGTTTACAAATGTTTCAAGTGAAATTGCAAATATCCAATGGTCCCTGCAACAAATTGCAAATTCAGTTCAAGCGAATTATCAACACATAAAATTGCTGCGTTCCGAGACTTCTAAGGCCATACAATCTGTGGAGATGGCACAGCGCACACATGACACACCAAGCGGCTTGCAATTGGAAAACAATCTACCATTCCAGTATTTCCAGTGTTTAGTTGCGCGTTACGAACAGGATTTGATTGCCTTTCGCCAACAAATCATGCACACTGAACGGCATATGAACGCATTAGCAAACCCGCATAATATATCGCCAACAGAGCTGAAGCGTGCCCTTAAACAAATCAATGAATCCTTTATCTCGATTGCAGGCCGGTTACATGAAATACACCAGAAGGTGGAAGAACAAAAGGAATATTATTTGGATTTACGACGTTACCGTCTGCGCGATACAACGAATGTTTTTGAAAAAATCGATGCTGAACAGCCACAACCAACAGCAGAACCGTTGCGCGTTACCGCTGGACCGACACCGTTTTCAAATATCTCGGCTATTAATATGCTGGGAAAGAGCATAAACGCCCTGGCGAACTCATCCAATACTACAGCACAATCAACGGGGATGGCCAAATGATGATTTGAATTGGAATATTGGACGGAAAGCCACAAATTTGAATTTCTTCAATAAACGAATATTAAAATTGATTTATGAAAACTGTTCCGTTTGTTTTAAATAATATATATATATATATATCATATAAAATGTTCCTTGTTCTCCATTAAGGAAATTCAACCAAAACTAACAATATGGTTAACACATCATCGTAGTCGCCACTACAATATCCTCTAATCATCAATGAATAATTTTAAGCGTGTATACATCATCTCTAAATGTAAAAACCTCAAGTTGAACACTAACATTTATCATTTCTTAACAACTTGTATGACATCCTCATCGGCCATAACATGGCTTATGCCCACTCGTTGCGGCGAGTATTTCGTTGAAGTACCCCAGACCAAAGCGTATTTAAATTGTGCAGCCAGAGTGCGATGAATGGCATGACAAACGTGCTCTACACTGACACCCTGAAATAAAGGAATTATGGTATGTTATAAGATCCATAATCACTTATATTATTGACATACTTTGCGGAGAATCAAGCCATCATCAAAATCGGGCGGCGCACCAGGCTTCTTTGTGTAGACTCGTATCAGTTGCAATGCCTCCCAGAGTGCTTCGAGTAAATAGTCCAAATTAAGTTTCATGTTGCAACTAACGACTAGCGAAAAAGGCTGCCGTGCTAACCGATCCACCTCTTCAATTGAAATCTGATCAATCTTATTGTACACATAAAGACAAGGCAAATAAACACGATTCGCTGTGACCACATCAATGAATTCATCCTCTGTGCAGTCTTCGCGAAATAGCACCTCCGCATTGAAAATCTTAAATGAATGCAATATTGTTTGGACCATTTTCTCATTGCACCGACTCAGGGCACAGGTTGAGTTAAAGCTAAGGCCACCACCCTTTTTCTGTTTGAAGTAAATATTTGGCTTACGTTTGTTCAAACGTATGCCAACCGATTCCAATTCACGCTCAAGTAATTCACGATGCACATTTGGCTTCGTTGCATCCAACATCATTAGTACCAGATCCGCTGTACGCGCTACAGCAATAACCTGTCGACCACGACCCTTACCTTGAGCAGCACCTTCAATAATACCCGGCAAATCGAGCAGTTGTATATTGGCTCCCTTGTACTCAATGACACCAGGTATACAAGTAAGCGTTGTGAATTCATAGTTTGCTGCCTCTGATTCCGTTTTTGTTAAAGTCGATAGCATAGTGGATTTACCCACAGATGGAAAACCAATCAGCGCTACGCGCGCATCACCACTTTTCAGTACATCGAATCCTTCACCTTTGTCACCTTTTTTCGACGGCTCTAATAATTGCGATCGATATTTGGCAAGTTTCGCTTTTAGCAAACCCAAATGATACTCGGTAGCTAAAATGGGGAGCAAAAGAATAACACAATATCAGCAGATTCTAACCTAACCAACCATACCAACAACAACAAATGTATCAGCGCAGCACCCTCACTCAGTGAGAGTGATGGCAAATGCCAGCGCTGCACTGAAGGCAGGCAGCCGGTCATTGATATTTACCTTTATTTTTTTGGGTGCGGGCAATTTCCTTTTCTATTTCAGATATTTTTTCTAAAATTCCCATTGTGTCTGTCCTGTGCTTGCCTTACTTTCTTTAATTACTATCTTACTTGAAAGCAACAAAACATTTAAGGCAGTGCTAACTAATAAGTTGATGCAAAAACGCTGCCGCTACTTGAAATTTTGACAGCTGCGATTGTAGTGTTGGTAAATACAGAAAATCAATACTTTGTGTTGGGTTATTTAGTAATGTTTTCAAACTTTTGCTTACTTCTAGCATACTTGTTTTTTTTTTACTTTTCAAATTTTCCGCTTTCATTTGCGTGCAATCAGTATTTGTGTTGTCCATAATCTCTGAATCTTGACTGAATAAAATAAAGTGAAACCAATCAATCGGACGACACTTTGCCTGTATATTTACCGCTGCTTTTACTTAAAGCGGCAACTTTTTTGAAATATGAATCATTCACACGGTGTTTCACATTAGCAACACAAGGTTTCTCATTATGAAAGCTAAAATATTGAGATTCGTGATTACAAAGAAATACACGAATTTGATCAAATCTTATCACCCCTGAATATGCAAAGGAGTAAACATTCTCCTCCATGTACCACAAATATTACTTATTAATGATTAACAATATTAAACACGCTTTTAAATAATGACAGATAATAATAATTCCTTGTGTGTGAAGCGAACTTGAACCTGCCAACTTACTTTGTAAAATAGTATATAAATCGAAGAAAAGAAGTGTAAGCGAGATAGAGCTAATGATCGACGACACATTTCGTTTAGATAACAGCGCTGGATCATTAAATGATTAAAACAAACTCTTTAGATTATTTAACTGTTAAATTAAATGGAAAATAAGAAATCGAGGCGATTAATTTAATTTAAAAAGATGTACGATTTTTAATTGCTTACACATAAGATAAAAAAGAAAAATTAATGGTCAAATGTGATCATGACAGAAAGCTAAATGCTATGAAACATGCGCCTATGGATCTTTTAATCGTCGCTGCTTAGCACTGAAGAAGATATATATACATACGTATTTATATGTATATGAGGATACATAAAAATTAACAGTTACTTCGACCTGATTAGATCGTGGCGCCATTCTGATTTGCGTAGTGATCATAGTTTGCTTAAGAGTGAAAAGAGAACAAAGAAAAAAAAAGTGAAAAATGTCTTTACGTGACGCTCATATCGATTACCTCTATAAATGTGGTATAACACCTCGTTTAAATGAAATTCTTGATAAACTTTGTGCTGAAAATCCATTGCCCGATGATCCACTCATGTATATGCTGAAGGAGCTTGGATGCCCACTAATACCGCAGGAGGAAATGGACGCATTAGAACATCAGTTGGATATGGCTGTCAATGAATTGCATTACTTGCAAGATATTTTATATAAAATGGGCCATGGGCATGAATGCAATTTTGTATTTGATGAAGTGCTGACCCGCAGAGATTGCAATTGTCAACAAGTCGGCGGAGTGGTTGATCCCAATGGAATGTATCTTCCCCATGGTATGGTGACATTGGTTCCACAACCATATGTCATTGTTAATCATCCACTTCCACCAGTACCAGTACCACTACATCTACCACTACCGCTACCACTACCACTACCGCTACCGGCTCCGATGCCGATACCGGTATCGGTACCGGTACCGTTAATGACTACTCAGGACGATATATTGGATGACAAACCTTGCTGCAGCAGTTCAATTCAACCAAGTGCACCAATTTACATGCAATAGATTTCGTTTTCTCTCAAATTCTATGTAATTATGTACATACATATATATGTTTTTTGCTGTTATTGAATTGATAAAGTTAATTATGGATTTGAATTAAAATATAGTTTTCTCTTTTTCACAGTTTTCACATTCAACTTGTGTATTTTTCACACATTTTAAAAGGAAATTTTTAGGCGATTTGGATATTATAATTTAAATATAATTCAACTTTATTTTGAAGGTAGGTTTAATTTATTATACTTCTTTATTAAATTCTATATTTTATGTATTTTTATTGCTTATGGTTTTCCATTTGACACTTTAGTTTTAATTGTTTCCTCTTTAATCAGTGATACATTTTATTATCAATGGATGAATTTCTCTTTATTTTCTGATAATTCATTTGTTTAATGATTATCAACTGATTAAGTTCTTGTAATAACTTCGGAACACTTATTGTTTATTACAGTAGAAGTTCACATTATGTCGTCGTTTAAGAGAGGGGCTAAATTCCTTGAAAATAACGTGTTAAGCGAGACAAGAAGCCAGTACAAATGTACGTTTCTAGATTTCAAACAACTTTAATGAAATAACGAATCAAGGCTTTTGGCCAATGCTAAACCATGTTGAATTGCGTTAAGTCTTCTATAATCCTCAATATCTTTAGAACTTAACTTTTGCAATTTCAATCAATAATTCTTGACCGGTTTCTAACAAACCAAAACATTTTGAAATCAAAAATTTACAAAGAATTTCATTGTCGAAACATTTTCCATTTGTTTTGTCTGAAGATTAATTTTTCTCTCAAAACAAAATATGATATTTTTTTATGCAAATATATATATAGATAAATCCACATTTGATGTCGTCAACATCTCTTTTTCTTTTTAGACATTTTATACTTTTGTGGTTGAAATGTGAAATCCTTTTTCGATGGCGCTAACTTTTCTGACACTTTGTAGAATTGCAGTAGCAATAAACATAGAAACTAAATCACTTGGGATTTGATAAATCCAATAGAAAATCTTCATAAACATTGGGTAATGGTCATTAGTATTGTACAATAAAAACAAAGCTCTGCTTTTGCTTTTGGGTAAAGAAGACAAAATAAGTTAAGTCTCGCGTAATAGAAGAAATGTGAGAAAAAGAAATTAGACTTTCAATCGGTAAATCTTTAAATATCAGTTCAGTTCTTTAAATATAAATTCACACAAAAGAAGACAAGGTAATCACATTAAATTACTTCCATATAAAACTTTTTTTTTTTTTCATTTATTTCATTCTGCTTTATATGAAATCAAGTGTAGACTTATTTTCTTATCCTTTTTTGATTGTTTGTAGGCGTTTTCATTCAATGTTCTTCTTTCGTTTTATTTATTTAACACTTTAGTAGTCATGATGAGCATTATTTATTTATGCGAATAATTTCGGTTCCCTAATTCTATTTCATCTTCTTTATTATTTGATTTTAGGTCTTTGTTTTGATTTCAAGTTCGTCATTTTGTTAAGAAATCCAATTGAGATTTGATTTGATTTGATTTAGTTTCATTCGTTTGTTTTGATTTGTGTTTCATCAGTCGAAAAGCAAACGAAATGTTTAACTTTGACTTTTAAATGTGTTTTCTGTTTATGTAATTGATGAGTGACTGACTGACTGACAGACAGACAGACTCAGTAAGTTAGAAGTTTGATTGAGTGTGACAAAAATCAACAAAGTTACAAAGTGGTACAAATTGAGTTTCACTTTTATTGACCTAAAATGATCAAAAATCAATAAATTCACGTGGAACTAATCTTATCTTCATTATGGGATTTCCCCTCTTATCTCTTTTTTAGGGTTCCGTACACAAAGGGTACCAAAAGGAACCCATTTGCAGAGACTTCGTTATATGTCCGTCCGTGCTCGGTTCATAGCTCATAAACCGCAATAGCTAGAGAGTTGAAATTTTCACAAAAGGTGTAGTTCTATTCTGGCATCAGCAACAAATACTAAAACTAAAATATTTTTGAAAACTTAAACGGGTCCCCATACAAGAAACATTTTTTGTTTGTATGGCAGATATACGATCCAGTAATCCCACTATCTTGAAATTTGGAAGGTTGGTGGCTATACATCGGAAACTTATGTTGTCGAAATTTCAGTTTGATTGGATAGCTAGGGAGGGTACCTCCCATGGAAACCCCTATTAAAATTCTGGTTCTTATTAGAAAAACTTATTTATATTTTGTTCTATCGAACTGAAATTTAGACACTATAAGTTCTTGACATAGAAGCTTCACTTCTGTTGGAATCAGCCAAATCGGCCACCTAGGAGGGGTACCTCCCATACAAACCCACCATTAAAATTCAGGTTCTTATTAGAAAAACTTTTTTGTTTTTTGGACTATTAAACTGAAATTTAGATACTATAAGTTTCTGATATAGGCGCAGTATATTGTTTGGTGTCAGTCAAATCAAACCCCAATCTGGTACGGAACCCTCCGTGTACGAGTCTGACTCGCACTTGGCCACATTTTTTTTTAAACAAATCTCAAATGAATTCATGTGTTTATGTTATCATCCCAAGTTGTCTGCGTACCCAATCAAATGGTCAATGTTCAGACAATACAAATCCCATGTGAGTGATTACATTGAAATGTGTGAATTTTTTCTCTTTTTTATATGATTTTTGAGGTACAGAGCAATAGTACCTTTTTTTTTGTTATTGTTTTGTTGTGTGGATATCATAAAACTTTCCTAATACAATACTCGTATACATAATAAGTTTCATCTGCTACTTAAATCACTATAACTTTTTCTGGCTCAAAAAATCAACTTTGATATATTTTTATATTTTGATATTTCATTCAAGAGAAAGTGATTCCAAAGTTTGAAGTACACGTGAATTTAAACTATTTCAAAAATTTTTTATACAATTTCCTATGTAGAACAGATCCTTATCCTTATTTTTAAATACATCTTATGTTAACATCATTTTCAGAGTCTTCTAAGTGCTTTTCGAATGCTTCATGTAACTTGATTCCTTGGAGATTGAACTACGACTTTGGGTGTCTGTGGTACAACTTCGATTCTTGGCATTTGAATTAATTGTGCTGGTGCTAGGTGTGGTGGTTGCATCTTTATTCAGACTATGACGACGCTTGGAATGATGCAAGACCTTAACAGGTGTCCGACGAGACATTGAGCTATTATCATCGTCACGACTATCGCTATCGTTATCTTCATTGTTGCTGCTCTCCCCTCTAGAATTCGTACTAATACTGCTAATGCTCTCGAAACTTCCTCTGGATCTATAACAACCTTTGCGATCCTTGCTTGTTGATTTATGTCTCCTATATGGCCAGTAATCCATGTTCTCACAGCGTTCGCATGCGCCCTTATTGTGGCATTGCTTGGAGCTGGACTGTTGCAGACATATTAGCTCAAAATCATTGGCGTATGAGATGAGCTCTGACAATGTACGAAAGTTCTCACGTTTCACATAAAGACGCAATTCAGGTCTTGAGTTCTTGTAAATCCGATCCAATTGCTCCTCTTCGGTTAGATCAGATACTCGCATAAGGGACTGCAGGGCAAGCACATAACTCTTAAAGCTTTCTCCTTGATGTTGCCAACGCAATTTTATGGCATTTTTTTGATCTTCCTTGAACTTTGCCGGCAAAAAGAATTCAAGTAAATCAGTGCGAAAAGCCTTCCAGGTATCCCAACAGCGTCGGTTATTTCGATACCAAGTGAGCGCATCTTTCGAAAGAAGCATTGGCATTATGCTGGGTAACTGATCTATGTCGATGCGGTACAGTTGTACCATTTCCTCCAAGCGCTCGACGAATTCAAAAGGAGTCTTAAAGCCATCGTATTCCAGATTCCATGATTTCACCAGCATAATCAATTCAATTGGCATTAATGGTTTTTGTCCCGCTGCCGACTCTGTTCGCTCTTTTGTTGGCGCTTCTGAAGACTCTATTGCTGTTGTTTCTGATTTGCGTGTAAGGACAAAAGAAACAGCTATCCTTGCCATTGATGTTGCATCTGCCTGCGATTCCTCTTCGATTAATTGTTTTGATTTGATCGAGCTTGCATCAATTTCTGTTTTGCCTGTCCTCGAATCGATATCAACACAAGAATCAGTACCACATTCGTCACTGCCACCCACACTGATCTCATTGTCTTCTTCTCTTACTGTGTATTCCATTATGTCTTGTTGGGTTGCCTCCATGGTTGATTTCAAGATATTTCGATGATAGGTGGAGATAAAAGGAGATTTGTGAATAGGAAATTTTGATGGGTTTTTGCCAAAAACGTTTTTTAAACACTTTTTCATGAAGAGGAAAATTTTTCTGTTTTTTTTTTTCTATTGTTAAGGAAAAAAAATTTTGTGTCAGGAAGTTTTTATAAAAAATTTAAGAATGATAAGAATTTCGAAAAGAATTGAGAATGACAAAAAATTAGAAAAGGAAATTTATTTTAAACATTTTGGTTGATTTGTTAAATTAAAAATATAGTTAATTAGATACATTTTAGTCAGAGAATTAAAACATAAATTCAGTTTGTGGTTTCCTAAACCCTCCAAAAAAAATTAAACATTTTGAAGCCAATTTTAGGTTAAATAATAAAATGCTTTCAAAAATACAAAATGCAATAAATCTATGCTGACTGCTTCATAAAACTATTGTACAATTCACAACCACAAATTGCGAACTTATTATAATTAGAGCATCCATGAAATCCATTCAATTCAGCTATTATAACAAATTTAAAAGCAAATAATTTTGTTGCTTCGCTAAACATGTTAATATTAGTAAATTGTATATAGTATTTGTATTAGAAGAGGAATGGAGGTGAATAGAATAGACATTTGTGTCCCATGCAGAAATCCATGCAATAGAACTATGCCTTAGAGAAGAAATAGAGTGTGCTACATTGACTGTGACAGCAGGTCTGTACTACAAGCACTTCAACGCCTTCGAAATCAAATCCAAAATTGTTTGGGATTATTTAAAAGACTAACATCAAACAAATAAGTACCTTGGATTGATAATAAATCACACCAATGTAGGTTGGAGACAAAAAATAGTAGAGTAACAATAAATCTTCATCTTCATTCATCAAGTTCTCGAAAAAGAACACAAAATGTATTGGGACTAACTCGGAAAGGTATTCGTGTAGTCTCAGGCTTCTTAACAACATGCGGATTAGTCGAAACGACAATGTAAAAGAAGTGAAACCAGCAAAGCATTTACTATGCCTTATATGTGGGCTTAATGTAGACTAGATTCCCATATGTGGGTAACCAGTACTTGGAACCAATTGAAATTGAAGATTTACCTTTAATGAAATTCTTGGAATGCTTTACTATATTTTGGTGAAATCCTCGTGACTTACAATGTAAGTCACCCATTAAATAAACTTTATACAGCTCAAGGTAGTGTTTAAATAGGTTTCGCCTGGTAGTCCCGCTGGATTGTTTAAGCAAGTCTCCTGTTAAGTTGGTAAATAGTGGCCAGTCTGTCATGTAGTGTATTTTTTTTCTGGCGAAATCAATAAAAATATTTATGTATACCGTGCATTTTCCCATATCCTTTGACTTATCATTGAGGTATTTATTGTTCGCTTATGGGGTTATTAAATAAAAATTAATATAAGATATCCAAGAACAAAAGTATTACGAGCTTTGATCAATAAGTCTTTGGGAAAGCCAAAAGATGGCGCTCGTAGCATCGATAATTTGAAGACAATAGGTAGTCGCTCCAGAAATCATTGATTAGATCCATGAATGACATTCGACAATCGAATTGAGCCCTAGGTGGCTGAGAATGTGAGCATCTCAACTGAGCGGGTACATCACATTTTACAAGAATATTTGGACATTAAAAAGAAAGATTGCTTACACTCAACCATAAGGGCATCTGTGTGTCCTCTTCAATGAAGTGTTTGGTGAAATTCAACCGCAATCCGAACAAGTTTCACAGTTGTATGTATATTTTTTCTAAAAATTTATTCTCCAGTAATCTTTCAAGGCTAGTTAAATAAAAAGGGGGAATCACCAATTTCATTGACATTAATTTAAGTTTACTTATTTGATTGCCGGTTATGATGAAAACTGTCCAATTATGAAAAGCATCCATAATGCGAAGTTTCACAGTATCAAATAAAATTGTTTATTTATTTATAATTATAATAAAATTTTATGGAATTTTTTTTTTTTTATTTATGTATTAAACATGGGTAGAAAAAATATCCATAAAAAAGCGTAACGTGATGACTTCATTTCTAGAATAAAAATCATTTCTTTTTTGTATTGTTTTTTGTTTTTGTGGCAATACAAAATCAGAGTGAAATCGGATTAAATATTTAAATTGTTTTGGAAAGCATTTTCACATTTTTAAGCATCAATGAACAAAAAAACCTTGAATCAGTCATCAATTTTTCAAATCAATTATCCTTGTACTCTACTTTTTTCTGTGACGTTGCACATTTCCCTGCCTTGTCTGCTTTGTCAACCATTTTCCGTCAATCTTTTTTTTTTTTTTCGCATATTGGATATTTATTTTCCTAGTTTCTACCACATGCCACAAATTTAACCTTAAACTGCAATTTCCGCAGCGATTATTCACGCCAAAAAAGCCAACGGAAGCCATTAAAAACTGCAACTGTAATTTAGTCCTTTCTTTTTCCTTTTTGTTGCTGGTTGACTTCAAATTTTTTTTTTTTTATTTCTATCAAATTGTTCATATTTTTTTTTTGTTTTGTTTTTTTTTGTTTTGTTTTGCTTAAACAAATACAAATTGCTCAACGTCAAATAAACAGACAAATCCAAATAAATTTTTAGAGAATACGAGCAGTTGCAGTTTATAGATACAAGCATAAATGATGTGAATAGACGAATACATACGAGTAGACAGAGATACAAACAGTTGAAATGACCAACAGATGTGGCTGAACTCGGAATATTACTCGTACAATAAATATATGGGTTTGATTTATACTGAGTATCTATGAATAATTGTAAATATATCAACTCACATCTGTGACAAATTTGCAATAGAAAAAAGAGAGAAAAAAAGAGTATATTTTTAAAATATTTATTTACTATCAAATAGAGAAGAATAGAAAAAGATAAATTAGAAGTGTTAGACTGAATGATGATGTGCACAAAAGTTGGGTGGATTTACGAATCATTTTTATTGTTGACAATATTTTTATTTCATTCAATTCAATTTCTGGCTAAAATCAAAACTCAAATAAGAATAAATAACTTTTTACATTACAATTTGTAAACAAATTTTTTATTAGACAATACAATGAATTGTTGCATGAAATATACTTTTTGTTTATTTTTAAATATAAATATAAATAATGTGGTTACTAGTTAAATAAATGGTTTTGTTTTTATTGAGATTTAAATCAAACGAGAAAATAATGATAATGGTTTACTTACTTCAATCCTTTATAGAGTTAATTTGTTAATTGACTAGTAAACCCATTCTGCTTAAATGAAAATATTCGCTTAAATGCAAATGCCTATAAAAATGGCAATCTAAATAAAGAAAATTCTAGCTGCACCCGACTTTGTTGTAGGATATTTATTTGTGTGGCGAAGACTATGGCAAATTTGGTAAACACAAACAACCAAAGTCCGATTTGTAGGCTATCCATTCTCCCTGTATCAATGTGATGTTAGGCAATAGGGAATAGGGTAAGGTATCATCAGCAAGTTTAGTGTTTCAGCCTGAAAGATTTAGTACAAGACAAGACATTAGGTAAACGCCTTTTTGGGGCTCCTAAGAACTTAGTCCACTCACTGCGTTTACAACGTTTTATGATTTTTGGTTGGGGCCCAGTTTTTCAACTATGATGAAGATCAGTTTAACTGCGGGGAACTCATAAGCACCACTGAATATGAACTTTTACTCATTTATACTCAGAATAAAAGGCATTTCAACTTTGTTGTAATGCTTGTAGCATATGAAAAACAAGTGCCTGAGAACCATCTAAGTAGAATATATTGGACATAGTTTTAATTTATCTATCTCAGTTGTTTTGAACTATCAAGAACACACTTCTTTTATTGGTAAGCAAATAATTTGTTGTAATCATTACCAAAACAACTTTGGTCTCCAAAATATAGTTTATATATTGGGCGTACAAATAGAAAACCGCCGTTTCCCCATAGATGGCGCACGCGCCGCTAATCGGTCGATAAGTACGATCAGAAACATTACATAGCCAGCTGAGGTATCAGTCAACAACTCTATATAATCTCGCTTGTGTATTTTGACTGTGCTTTGTCCTGTTCGTTAGCGAAAATGGCAAAATTCGAGCCTACAAAGGGCCATTTGCTTTTTGCATATCATTCGAAAAAAAATGCTACTGAATGGTGAAAGCTATATTAGTGAAAGAACGTGTCGGGAATGGTTTCAAAAGTTTAAAAATGGCGAATATGGCGTGGAAGACAAGGAACGTCCCGGTCCCGTTAAAAAGTTCGAGGATGCAAAATTAGAGACTTTGCTGGATGAAGATTCGTGTAGAACGCAACAGGAACTTGCAAGTTTATTGGGCGTGACTCAGCAAGCCGTTTCTCATCGCCTAATAGCTTAGGAATGATCCAGAAACTGGGACATTGGGTGCCGTACGAGTTGAAGCCGAGGGACATCGAACAGCGCCTTTGCATGTGCGAACAACTCCTCCAACGGCAAAACAGAAAGGGTTTTTTGCATCGCATCGTGACCGGCGATGAAAAGTGGATACACTATGACAACCCGAAGCGGAAAAAATCGACCGCAAAACCGAACATTCATGGCTCGAAGCTGATGCTGTGTATCTGGTGGGACCAGCTCGGTGTAGTGTACTATGAACTCTTGAAACCAGGGGAAACCACCACAGGAGCCCTCTATCGGACTCAAATAATACGTTTGAATCGAGCGTTGAAGGAAAAACGCCCGCAATACTCGGAAAGACACGACAAGGTGATACTTCTACATGACAACGCTCGGCCACATGTTTCCATGGTAGTGAAAACATACCTGGAAACTTTGAAATGGGACATCCTACCCCACCCGCCGTACTCTCCAGACATCGCCCCTTCTGATTTTTATTTATTCAGATTGATGACGCATGAACTGGCAGGACACCACTTTCGTTCTTTCGAAGAAGCCAAAAACTGGATTGATTCGTGGATCGCGTCAAAAGACGAACAATTTTTTCGAAAAGGAATTTAAAAGCTGCCAGAAAAATGGGTAAAAGTTGTGGCTTTTAATGGAAATTATTTTGGAGATTGAGTATGTAAAGAGTTTTTCATAATAAAGCCTCAAATTATGAAAAAAAACTGCTATTTCCTATTTGTACGCCCAATACAAGAACATCTCTGACTTATTAAAATGATTATCAAAGATTGAGTAAAGCTGCCCTCAAAATTATGTAAAATTAATTTCTATATGGGCAAGTTCTTTATCTTTAATGAGATCTGTATGGTATTTATAAAAACTTCTATGGGATTGAAGTTAATATTCTGTCATATTGTTTTTACTTAGATTTCCCTATTTTTATTCACAATGCAGTTTTTATTATAAAATAAATTGTTATCTTTCTGTCGTAAATTATTTTATAATTTCAATTAAGATATTTTCATATAAAAAAGTAAATAAATTGTTTTTGGTTTTTTGTTGTAACTATAAATTAAACATAATTAAATTGTTAAAGATTTTCATTATTTGTATAAAATTCACTTTAAATATGTTTTTTTTTTTTCTTTTTATAAATTTTTAACAGTTGTCAAACAATTACTAGTATTTCATTATTTTGTGATGGCTCTGCACCCTAAAGTATAAATTATTTATTGCCTTTTTCATGCAATTTCCACGTTTATTTATTACAATCTGTTTTGTTTTTTATTATCATCGTCTTTTGTTTTTGTTTTAATAAATAAAATCAACTTCATTTAGTTATAGTCAACTCTTGTTGTTTATTGTGTTTTATAAATGCAAATATAATTAATTCTGATAAATCAATATTGTACATACAATATATTGTATTTACACATAAAGGATTCTTTGATAAAACAAATAATCAATTCACTTTTTGCAACTCGACATTTATCGCTTTGCCTTAATTAATAAAATATACAATACTTCATTAGACTTATGCAATGACACATGTAATACAAATCAGGCAAAGTTTTGCAAAGGCACGCGGCTTGTAGGAAAAAATAACTTATTTAGTAACGTCACAGAAGGAAAAATATTGATAGGCCCTTTTAAAGGTGAAGATGTTCTTATTCTCCGAATAAAAAATGCCAAATGAACAACAATGCACACATCTCTGTTTTTGTCGTCAGTATTATTATTACTTATATTATTATTATATATGTATCTCCTGTGGTTTTGATAAACAAAACACGGTGTTCGCTCAGAACACACAGTTCAGCTCACTGTGGATACAATTCTTTCAGTTGGTTTTTTTTACTTTCCTGCTATAATACTTTATCAAATATTTCAAATTTTCTTGCAATTGTTTTACGCCATCATCAACTGTCATGGTCTACCGATACCCACGATCCGTGAAGAGATCACAAGAATAAGCACTAAATGTATCTCCATGTTGGGGAAATCATGAAAATCACATTGTAATCAACTTGCTTAACAACAGCCTGCACACCCGAAGATTGAATCGGGAGCATCCACTGAAGAAGTTGCCATTCAGAGTTCCTAATTAACTAATACAAATCTCATAAGATTGTACAATCTAATTTGCTTCTTGTCGTTTAGTACAGTCTCCATAGTGAGCTGCTGAACTCTGTGTTGTGGAGTGTCTTGTTAGGTAACACAGCTAAATCCAAAAAGCGCTAACAACTTGCGGCAAAATCAGCGCAGGGTTGTGCTGTGGAATATCCATCCCTTGGTGGGGTGGTTATAAAGTTGGACATGAGATAATTTTTAAGTGTTGGTTATGATCTTGGTTGGGTTAATGATGTTGAATGTCTGCGGCAAGTGGCTGCGTGGTGAACCAATGGTGACCTGCAACAAGTGGCTGCGTGGTGCACCATTGGTGACTTGCGGCAAGTGGCTGCGTGGTGCACCATTGGTGACTTGCGGCAAGTGGCTGCGTGGTGAACAATTGGTGACTCGTGGCTCAACCATAATACAGCGGCGCAAACGACAACAAAAAGAAGGAAACAAAAAACCAACACTACTAGTGTGGCGTCGGTGTTTGTGGTACAACTTCGATTCTTGGCATTTGAATTAATTGTGCTGGTGCAAGGTGTGGTAGTTGCATCTTTATTCAGACTATGACGACGCTTGTAATGATGCAAGACCTTAACAGGTGTCCGACGAGACATTGAGCTATTATCATCGTCACGACTATCGCTATCGTTATCTTCATTGTTGCTGCTCTCCCCTCTAGAATGCGTACTAATACTGCTAATGCTCTCGAAACTTCTTCTGGATCTATAACAACCTTTGCGATCCTTGCTTGTTGATTTATGCCTCCTGTATGGCCAGTAATCCATGTTCTCACAGCGTTCGCATGCGCCCTTATTGTGGCATTGCTTGGAGCTGGACTGTTGCAGACATATTAGCTCAAAATCATTGGCGTATGAGATGAGCTCTGACAATGTACGAAAGTTCTCACGTTTCACATAAAGACGCAATTCAGGTCTTGAGTTCTTGTAAATCAAATCCAATTGCTCCTCTTCGGTTATCTCAGATACTCGCATAAGGGACTGCAGGGCAAGCACATAACTCTTAAAGCTTTCTCCTTGATGTTGCCAACGCAATTTTATGGCATTTTTTTTGATCTTCCTTGAACTTTGCCGGCAAAAAGAATTCAAGTAAATCAGTGCGAAAAGCCTTCCAGGTATCCCAACAGCGTCGGTTATTTCGATACCAAGTGAGCGCATCTTTCGAAAGAAGCATTGGCATTATGCTGGGTAACTGATCTATGTCGATGCGGTACAGTTGTACCATTTCCTCCAAGCGCTTGACGAATTCAAAAGGAGTCTTAAAGCCATCGTATTCCAGATTCCATGATTTAACCAGCATAATCAATTCAATTGGCATTAATGGTTTTTGTCCCGCTGCCGACTCTGTTTGCTCTTTTGTTGGCGCTTCTGAAGACTCTATTGCTGTTGTTTCTGATTTGCGTGTAAGGACAAAAGAAACAGCTATCCTTGCCATTGATGTTGCATCTGCCTGCGATTCCTCTTCGATTAATTGTTTTGATTTGATCGAGCTTGCATCAATTTCTGTTTTGCCTGTCCTCGAATCGATATCAACACAAGAATCAGTACCACCTTCTTCACTGCCACCCACACTGATCTCATTGTCTTCTTCTCCTACTGTGTATTCCATTATGTCTTGTTGGGTTGCCTCCATGGTTGATTTCAAGATATTTCGATGATAGGCGGAGATAAAAGGAGATTTGTGAATAGGAAATTTTTATGGGTTTTTGCCAAAAACGTTTTTCCAACACTTTTTCATGAATTTTTTTTTTCTATTGTTAAGGAAAAAAAATTTTGTGTCAGGAAGTTTTTATAAAAAATTTAAGAATGATAAGAATTTCGAAAAGGATTGAGAATGACAAAAAATTAGAAAAGGAAATTTATTTTAAACATTTTGGTTGATTTGTTAAATTAAAAATATAGTTAATTAGATACATTTTAGTCAGAGAATTAAAACATAAATTCAGTTTGTGGTTTCCTAAAACCTCCAAAAAAAAATTAAACATTTTGAAGCCAATTTTAGGTTAAATAATAAAATGCTTTCAAAAATACAAAATGCAATAAATCTATGCTGACTGCTTCATAAAACTATTGTACAATTCACAACCACAAATTGCGAACTTATTAAAATTAGAGCATCCATGAAATCCATTCAATTCAGCTAACAAATTTAAAAGCAAATAATTTTGTTGCTTCGCTAAACATGTTAATATTAGTAAATTGTATATAGTATTTGTATTAGAAGAGGAATGGAGGTGAATAGAATAGACATTTGTGTCCCATGCAGAAATCCAAGCAATAGAACTATGCCTTAGAGAAGAAATAGAGTGTGCTACATTGACTGTGACAGCAGGTCTGTACTACAAGCACTTCAACGCCTTCGAGATCAAATCGAAAATTGTTTGGGATTATTTTTCAAGTACAATAATTGTGACGATTTAGGGTTAAATATTTTTTGGAAGTTGGCAACCCTGATTTTCGTATGTGTTTTGGCATATAGACAGCGAGCGACGCATTCGAAGTTTTGTTAAAATTCCGACAGCATCTCTTATTGACGACGCTAAATTCGTTAATTTTTGGTATATTGAGACAAGTGACAAAAAAAAAACCATGGCAATCTGGAACAATGAAAATGTGGTGAGGCTATGGGAGCAAATTATGGCACAACATCCCAATGAGCAATTTTGGCAGGACCCAAATAATGCTGTTGCATTTAATCAATTTAAGGAAAGGCTTATGTCTGGCGATCCTATTGAGATTTGTATGGTAAATGTCAGTGATTCATTTTGTGTAATTACGTGAATTCCATTCTATACCATTTCTATTTAGGAGGATGGATCACCGCCAAGCTTACCAATGGCAATTGCTTACCAATGCTACTTACTGAGTTTACTCAAATTAATTGAATCGGATACAGATGCAACTACTGTAACTGAGAATATGGATAGTTCGCAAAGTAATGAAAGTTTGTGAAAAGTGAAATGATGAAGTACATGTAAATCTAAATTAAAGATTTCGCTTTGGTCTTAAGAATTCACAAAATTTATTTGAGTAAATAATTTTATTTAAAATTGTCGCCTAAATCAGAGGCGTATCATCCTTTAGGCGAACTAGGCACGTGCATAGGTACAAATGGGTACAGTTACAAAGGGGCACGCGCGAAAGGCAGGGAGAGTATGGAATACAATGATAGTAAACGAAGGAAAGTGCTTAAAAGAGAGAGCATGTGAGTGTCGATTCTTCTTTGGTGTTGCTTGCAAACCATTTACTATTTTGTTATTTCTCACTCCATCTCACATTTCTCACTCTACAAAAGCCAAAAGACGCGAACGCAGGCAAAGAAGAAGAAAAGCTATGACGGAGAGAGAGAGAGAGAGAGAGCTCTGCTGCTGTTCGCTTAGCTTAAAACATTCGTGAGTAAACGAATCCACAAAGTCGATTGCGACTGTGAAGTAAATTTTCTTTTCTTTTTTGTGGGTGCGAGTATGAATTGATATGTGATGATTCAAGAGTGTTTATTCACAAGCAGAGCTACTCGCTGCAATTTCATTTAGCAAAATAAAAACAAGCAGTTTTCAGTATGGTTTTAAGAAGAACAAGATAAGAAAAAACGGTTGTTGTGTCATTTATCACTACCGCTGGTATTAAAGCGATTACTGCTGTTGTAGGGAGATGCTAATGCCTCCAGCACAATGTTTGAGCGGAAGTTGTTAAACAGAGAAAAGCGACCAAGGAAATAGGTTGTTTACCTCGCCAAGTATAAGGAATATTTATTGTTGTGGATCTTGTTTATTATTTGGCTTTGGAATTTAATTTGGAAAACGAAATATTGGTTTTTGTTCGCAGTTGCAGCTGAAACAGATGATGAAAACACTGCACTTTGTGTCTTTGAGTTGCCTATTGTGCTCTCTACATTTAATCCATCTTTGCCCTAAACTAAGATCATATTTTTAAGGTCATCTTCATCTTCATCTATTTAAGAAAACGAACGTTGGGTCACATTTTCCCATGCACTTTGACTGCTTATTGTTGATTAATTTGGGGGGTTCTTACTTTGAAAATGTGAATAAAAGTTTAAAATATAGTCTAGCTAGGCTTAGTTATATGATTCGGGTAAAACAGTATTTTAGTTCTCTACTTCGACGAGTGGGAAAATTGGTATTTCTCAATTTAGGCGCGACTTGGCCTTCTCCTAAAACGATTGAAATGTTGTGTAAAAATTATGTAAAAAAATTAATAATTAGAAACAAATAAATGCAATCCAGGGAAATATGAATGAGTTATTAGTTTTATAATTGGATCCATAAGCATCTCATATATATGTATGTACATACTTTTCCACTTTTTTTTACCGACAGAGAAATCTGGAAGAGTAATTGGTTTCGTAATAGAATCAATGAGCATACCATGTATGATTCCAGGATACTTGTCAAGCAATCTTCGTAAACAACTTTTGAAACTTTTAGAAAGCGTTTTGACGTATGTATTTTGGTTTCGAATTTGTTTTATTGTACAACGCATTTTTTCTCTGAACTTTACTCTCTACCCATTTCCATTTCCAATTTTAGTTTATTTTATTTTATTATTTTTCGATAAATCTTTTTTTTTTTTTTGTTTTTCATCTTTAAATGTGTTTTCAGACTTTCCACCCAAGAAAGACAATTGAAGTTTGTGAACTCTGCTCATTATAAGAAATATATCACCCTCTATTTTTCTTTTTTTTTTTTCCTTTCATTCACGTAACTTCTGCTAATGCAAATTTGAACTTTCAACTTGTGAACATTTAGTTTTGCAATCCTTGTCGAATTTATATTGTATAACTCGAAGAATAGTATAAGTTGAAAAGTTTTTTGATTGCTAACATGGGAATAAATGCAGCTTAAGGCAAATCATGAAAAAAAGGACATTGTAAAGGATTATGGCAGTAAGTGAAGTGAAGTGAAGTGAAGTGTAGTGAAAGTTTTTGGTTAGCATAACATAGCATCCAGCTATTTTAGGAACACATGTTTTCCAAATGTGAATTTATTTTGCGTTTCTCATTTTATTTGTAGTTTTGTACAAAAAATATTGAATCAGCAAATAATATAAAAGTGAACTTGTTATCATCAAGTATAAAAATATATCCAACTATTTTTCTATCTATTTTTCGTTTTATTGTATTCATTTTCTATTTTCATATCTTTACCACACTTCCTTAGATGATTGCCACAAGTTAAATGTATTTTTCTTGGAATTTTTATTCTCTTCACGCAGTGAATAATAGTACAATATTATAAGTTTGTCATGAAGTTTGTAACAGACAGAAGGAGATAACATATATGGTATGAGGGTCAATCAACAAGTACTTAGCCTCACCGCCCGATGGCGCTGTTATTACAAAATAGTGTTACCATCTGCACGATGGTAAATTCTTTTAGTAGCCTACTGTCAAAGTTTCAGTCAATTCCCTTCGTTAGTTTTGTTTTGATAGCCTTTGAAAGTGAGCGCGTCGGTCAGTTTTATAAAAATGGAAAAAGAGCAATATCGTTCGGTGATTCGTCTCTGATGTGTTTGGCGCTGTTTACGCGCAATCCGGCGGAGTTCTTGCGTCGTTTCGTGACCGTCAACGAAACATGGATTTACTGGTACACCCAAATTCAAATTCATGTTCTTATTAGAAAGCTTTTTGTGTTTTCTATTATCGAAGTGCACTTTTAACAAATAAAGGCTTTGACGTATAAATTTCAAGACTCTAGTCTAGTCGATTGTATAGCTCTCATATAAACCAAGATTGAAATTTATGTTCCTACTAAAAAAAACCTTTTTTGTTTTTTTTATTACCGACCTGAATTTTGAATAGTATAAGTGATTGACTCATATTTAATAACCATGTGAATTTCAAGACCCTAGGATTACTGGATCATAAAGCTCCCATACAAATATCTCGGTCTAAATGTAAAAATGCTGTATGAGTACTAAACTTTATCCTAAGCATAAGCCAAATCAATAATGAAATACTTCTTTCTGTATGCTAAAACACAAGATCATAATCAAAATCGTTTTTTATGGGTTCATGAAGAGGATAACAACTTGGGCATAGTCGAAGTTAACCTTATTTTTCTTGTTTTTATTTTTTCATATGCTTTTGTGCCACATCATTTCAATCAATAAAAATGATGCACTTTTATATTATACATACATACATAAATACGAGTATATTCAACGAATTAAATAATGCTTTACTTCAATGTTTTCTCAAAAAATATTCTACAGTTGAGAGTTTATGAATTTTCCATACGTCATTTGCAGCTGCCATGAAATGTGTCAAGTCTATTGATTTCTGAACTTGTCAAAAATATTTGCATGTTTTGTTGAATTTCTTTATCAATTCATGTCATCATTGCATAATCAGCTGTGAACTTGAAGAGTTAAGTGATATTTCCAATAAATTTCTTTTATTTTTCATGAATAAAGCCTTATTTTTATAGAAAAGTATAAATTTCGGATGACATATTGACATAACGCAACTTCTGCTACATGTCTCATAATTTGTTCAGTGCAAATGGTTGCTTTTACTTCTAAACTCAAGGTTTGTCAGGTGATTGAAACAGTTAAAAGTTCTTCAAGTTTATCTCGACTCATAGTCAACTTAAGTAAAGCCGCCTCTCCACTTTAACAATTAAAGAAGTTATGATTTTCTTTTATTCTATTAATTTCTTATGACGTCACAACTGAATAGTTTTTAAACATTTGTATAATAAACATAGAATATTTACATGAGCTTAGAATAAACATGACATTTAAGGAATTTTAAAATCTCCTATTTAGAAAAACATTGAGATGAAGTCTGTTTAACTGACAGCAAGTTGGGCTATGAGTTAGTGACCTTGTCAGGAGATTTGAGATGCTTTAATAATCATTCATTCTAATGGCTGCTATAGAAATTAATTTCCTCGATCTCTGTTGATCCCGATGCAATGTGGCGTTCTTAACAAACCACTGTGCATCAGTTTTTGGTGGTAAAAGGACCAGCAGTCCCCCATATTTGAAAGCCATATCGCCAAACTAGGGTCACTACTTGTATATCATCAATAATAGTTTATTCTCCTCACGCAGTAGCCAGTCGAGTTTCCTCATCTTTTGATAGTAGCACGCAATGTCACTCTTCAAAATTTATGAATAAGAATTATAAGTTGTCATTAAAAGCAAATATGAAGGTAGATAATTATGAAAACCCGATTTGTGTGACTTTTGACCTTGAATATCTTGATTCGCTAACACGATATCTTATGAGACTTTTGAGATAATTTATAAAATGTCAAAACGAAGAACAAAGTATACAAGTTTAATGCTTTCATTGACATATTTACCCCTTTTTTAGGGTTCCGGACCCAAAAGGTTTCAAAAGGAACCCTATTGCAGAGACTTTTTGTTCGTCCGTCCGTCCGTCCTCGGATCATATCTCATAAACCGCAATAGTTAGGGAGTTGAAATTTTCACAGAATGTGTAGTTCTTTCCGGGCATCAGCAACAAATACCAAACATAAAGTATTTTTAAAAACTTAAAGGGGTCCCAATACAAGAAACATAATAGTTTCTATGGCAGCTATACGATCCAGTAGTCCCACGTTCTTGAAATTTGGACGGCTGGTGGCTATACATTAGAAACCTATATTGTCGAAATTTCAGTTACATCGGATACTAGGGAGGGTACCTCCCATTAAAATTCAGGTTTTTATCAGAAAAACTTTTTTGTTTTGTGTTGTATCAAACTGAAATTTAGACACTATAAGTTTTTGATATAGACGTTGCACATCTGTTGGAATCAGCCAAATCGGCCAACTAGGACGGGTACCTCCCATACAAGCCAACCATTACAATTCAGGTTCTTACTCGAAAAACTTTTTTGTTTTTTGGACCATTGAACTGAAATTTAGACACTATAAGTTTCTGATATAGGCGCGGTACATTTGTTGGAATCAGTTAAATCAGACCACTAGGGGGAGTACGCCACGGAACCCTCCGTGTACGAGTCTGACTCGCACTTGGCCCATTCTTTTCATGTTATTTCACTGTACTAATATAAGTAAATTCATTATTATTCTGTTTGATTGGAATATACTTTTATTTTAAATTGAACAACTTGATTCAGTGACTTAATACAATAAAAGTAGATGAAGGCAATGTAATGAAAAATATCATGGAAATTCGTAAATTCAGCTTAAATGCCAAAATGTAAATTTTCATGTCAAACAAGCGATTTGTGTTCAATTTTATTTTATATATTTTATTTTTGATTCACCGTGTCAACATGTGAAAATTGTGTGTTTTTTTGGTTCTTTTCTTTCCATACATTTTTCATTTCTCACGTTTTTCAGTTGTAATACAATTTATTATAAAACGCAAAAAAAAAAACGAAACGAAGGTTGGTAAAAATGGTGAAAATTGACACCATTTATTTTTGGCAAATAAATTGTTGACTTCAATACATTGTATGTATGTACATACTATATACAATGCTACTATACTAGACAGCAAGTCTTGCTTGTGTTAAGAAAAAAATATGTTAAAAAAGTCAAATGATTTTTGCGGCTTTATAGGATTAGTTATACACTTCTTTATTTCATTACATGCACTTGGTCCTTTCTTCGTTAATTTTACCTATTTATACCAGCGAATAACAAAGTGACAATTCTTTAAAAAAGAAGAAAGACCCTGATCAATGATGGTTCGCCATTCTTGCTTCAGTCTATTTTACGAATTTAGGAAAAAAAGTAACCAGAGAGTGGGGTAGTTTACCCTTAATTATCATAATTTCTTAATTTTTCCCTTCTGCCACTTTGGGCTACTACTTAGATAGTCACATATTCAAAGAATCCTTAAAATATACAAGACTTTAGAATTGATATGTTGCAAATCTTTTAATAAAGTCGATATACTTTTAGTTTTTTGAATTGACTTAATGAAAATTGTCTCAACATCATCATCAGTCAGGCATCTGTGGAATTTTGGTATTTCTTCGTTGGTTTCTGTTCGCGCTCTTGTCAAATTCGCACAATTTCCAATTGAATTTTTCTACCCAAATGTGTGTTTACGAATAAAATGTAGGTTTACTTTTGCATGAATATATCAACATGTAGTAAGTATGTATGTGGATACATCAATCTGTCTATAGATGAGGATTCCTCCCCAGCATGATGCTATCACTCAATTTCGCTTGCATAATTACGTTTTTTAATGAGTAAACTTTTGAGTTGTAATCCTTTAATGATTTGCTTAATGAGTTGCATAAATGAATATCCTGAGTTTGAGTTTATCAGAATTCAATGATTAATTTATGCTTAACTCTTCATATTGTACAAGTAAAATACAATAAAATATTTTCTTACTCCCACATGCACTTTAGCCCACTTTCATTCTCCTCTTTCCTCTGGTACTTTCTCTCTTCTGTAATATGTACAATATATAATAGCATTGTTCTTAATTTATGAAAATTCATGGAAGCAGCTTACACACACTCACTCACATCACAGTGTTGTGCATGAAAAAACAACAAAGGAAAAAGATTTAATGAAAAATATACTTAAAAATGACCGCAAGCGACGACGAAGTACTCAAGAAGAAAATGGAAAAGAGTCTTTGAAAAAGACAAAAAAGAAAGTATAATAAATTATTAAATTTTCAACTAGTAAAAAACAAATCAAAAAGAGGCAATGTTTCTTATAATCATGTTCGTCGACTCCAAGGCTCAACCTTGGAATGCCATAAATCTTTTTCAAGTGCTAATCTTGAAAACCGACACAAAAAATGGAATGCAAAAAGAAACAAACAAAAACTATACCGATAAACCAAACCCTTTGCCTTTGGTATAAATATGACTACACCTACGGTCATACACATATACAGACACACACACATAGTCATGCACACAGATAGATACAGAGAAAGAGAAAAGATGTTTATATCTATGTACACATATCAAATAGAAGTATCCTTTGCTTAGAACAAAGCTTTAAGGCAAAAGAAAAGCAATATCAACCAACGGCAAACACTTGCGATAAAAGGTCAAACAAATTGAAGCAATGAAACTTACTTCCACCTAAAAAACATCCTGAGGAAATGCGAATGTTAAAAGTGAACATGAACAACACTCATCACACTCAGTAGTCCTGCCTACTACATACAATTGCAAACACATGGCATGTGTAGTCGTTTTTGTTTTCATTTGTCCACTTTACTTCTACTTCTTTTACACCTTCTACTATTCGCCATTCATTTTGCTTTTAAGCTTATGTTCTTTAGGTTTTATCACTGTTTTTCTATTCTCTTTCTCTCTACTCAAAAAACAAGTTTCTTTTTTTTTTTTGTGTGTGTTTGCTAGTCAAAGGACGACACAACATTTTAGTGTGTAATGATAGTTTTTTTTTGTCAATTTGTAGATTTCGTTATGTTTACTAATGATGGCATGGAAGTGATTAGGGCTCTTCTAGAATTCAAAGGGAAAGAGAGGTGAGTTTGTTTTAGCTTTTAGTTAATCATGGATCATTTTCAAAATGAAATGAAATTAACATTGAATATTGCAATTATACTAAGGTGAATGAATGCATTTAATCCTCTTGTAAGGATACTTAATTTTTATTTTAAGTGCTTCTTCTATGTAAAATTTGAAATGCACTTCAAAAACACTGACAGGCAACAACGACGACTACCATGAAAAGCGTTAAAATTTTCCATAAATTGATAAATTTTCATCGTTCCGCTTTGTGCTGCATGCAATCTCACTTTTCTCACTTAAAATAAAAGCAAAAATGTGTTGCATACTTCAAGTGACATGTGCAGAACTATTAAAAGTTTTTCTATATTTTTTTTTTCCGTTGTTTTGTTGAGCGCTTAATTTAAAAACTTTTTACCAAAAGTGTTTGCTTTGCAATTTTTATGCAAAACTTATAAATGAGATATCATGCTGAGGAATATAAAGCAAAAGAAAGAAAAATGAGTGGAAACCTCGCAAAAAATGTCAACTTTTGTTATTGAGTACAATGATGATGAGGAGAAGAAGAAACTTTAAAAATTAAAAGCCATGAACATGAGTTTTATCCCCGAAAGTACACATCACTTTAAGCTACTTCTACAATCACTTGACACTATTCTCGCAGTCATTTGCCAACATTCAAATAATCCTTTCCTTTCTTTCCCTTGTCTCGCTTGTTTCTTGTTTCTATTCTATTGCATTTCTACTTTCCACTTCTTAGTTTCGCATTTCACATTCAGATTTTTTTCTCTCTCTCTTGAGCTCAACAATTTAACGTTAAAAGCTCAAAATTGTTATTCGCTTCTTCAAATCTTTTTGTTTTTCTTACTTTCTGTTTCTGTACTGTACTTTCTTCTCACTTACTTTATCGTATAAACTTCTCTAAGTAACTGTATCGTATTACAGCATACCTTAGTTTTAGCCTTATGCCATGCCATACTATGCCATGCCCATGACGCATATTCATCCTTGCGATCTCCATTGAACGCTCTTAGTTTTATTTTACATTTTTTTTCAATGGCGCGAAGTTTGTCACTCACTCAGTTTCCGGCGTTGCCTTTCCATTACTTATCCTTGTTTAGTGTTTTGCAAAGAGTGATTCATTGTTACGGTATTTGTTGCTTTTGCTCTTGTTGTTGCTGTTGTTGTTGTTGTTATTGTTGGTGTCCTGCGACACCTGTTTTATACGCCGCACAACACCTTAGGACATGACAAAAACTTGTCGACAGGATTTTTGCATTCTGCACTTCTTCACGCTGCTCTAAATTGTGTGTCCCACTACTCTCCACTTCTAAAAAAGTTTTAAGTATTTTAATATCGTTTTCTATTTTATTTTAACCTTTTTCGCTTTTGTCTTTAAGGAAAATTTAAACGTTTTTTTTACGCATTAAGTTTTCTTTTTTCATGGATTTCAATTTGAATTTAGTATTATATGGTAAGTCTCCTCCACTTTCTTTCTTTGAGGCTTTTACTTGTATGGAAAAATATATTGAAAGTGACATCAAGTACACTTGATGCATATAGTACTTCAATATGCATTTGAAGTGGCTTTTCCTCTTTGAATATTCCATTTACATTATTGCCGCATTTCAATAAGAATATTCTTGAATATTTCTAACAAACGCTTTTATAACAACTTCATCATTCAAGAACTTGAGTTACGAGTTGAGTTGGGTCAATGCTTAATGTCATCTTAACATCAACTTAACTTGATACAAAAAAAAAAAAAAATAAAATAAAAAAGAAAATAAGTGTACTACATTCTTTTGTCTTAAAAGTATTGTTATAATTTGGTAGTCTCTTTGTGAAGGTATCCTTGTTCTGAGATACATGAATTCCACATTTCGTTATCTCCATTTCTTTTTAGTTTTTCATATCATTTTTTAGCCAATTTATCCTTTTGTGATTGAAATGGGAATGGAAATTCTTTATCCAAGGCATCAACTTTGTTGGCACTTTTCGAGTAGCAAAGAGCAATAGAAACCACTTTGGATTTGTTGAATCCAATAGGAAAACCTCAACAAAATGAAAAGAAGAATAAATTGAGTTGTAAAACATTTTTGATTAAAGTGATTTTGTATATTCCAAAATTCTTTATAAATTTCATGGGTGTCTTTTGTAGGCTTATGGTTTGCTTTTGGATAAAGAAAACAAGACATGTTAAGACTCACTCAACTTGGAAATATTGCAAAGAAAATAGTCTAAGTAAATCCTTAAATCTCTAAACATAAACCACAAATTTACTCCCCAAGATTGCGTATACTTGTGTTTTATTTAACTCTTCTCCAAACTTTAATTTCTTTCTTTGATGAATACATTGTGTATACGTCAGATGATGAAGGAGGCTTATCCCTAAATTATTTCCTAATACAAATTTCTTCTTTATTTCAAACTCATTCGGCTAACAGATAAAAACGTATATGTAGGCGTTTTCATTCGATTTTCTTCTCCTCTTTATTTATTTAACACTTTATTATTATCATATTGTTCATTATTTATTTATATGAGTAAATTTTTAGTTGTTCATTGTCTTGTTAAGACTTTACGAAGGCAATCGAAATCTGATGATTTGTTTTAGTTTCATTTGCTTTGATTCGTTTCAATGAAAATGGAAACCAAAAATGATTTCTATTGGGACTATGCATTAATTTTAAAGGTTGCACACAGATGGCGTTATTTACAACAGTATCGCATCTGGCAATACTGTAACTATATTCATGTCAAAGCCTCATCATTAGGCTTTGTTTACCAGTATCTGTCATTTCGCTGAAGTGTACACAACATAGTTTTTTTGTGCTCCGAGTATGTCAACTTTCGTGCCGTCAAAACGCAATTTGCGGGAAGCCTTGCTTTTTTGCTTCAATTTGAAGAAAAATACCACCCAAGCCCGTCAATTGCTGTTGGATGCCTACCCGAACCATACTCCATCGATTTCAACCTGTGAGTACTGGTTTCGACGCTTCAAAAGTGGTGTTTTTGATACCGAGGACAAGGAGCGACCTGGCCAGCCCAAAAGGTTCGAAGACGCAGAATTGGAGGCATTGCTGGACCAAGACCCGTGCCAAACGCAAGAAGAGCTCGCCGAAACGTTGGACGTTGACCAAGCAACCATTTCCAGACGTCTCAAAGCGATGGGAATGATCCAAAAGCAAGGTAATTGGGTGCCATACGAGTTGAAGCCGAAAGACGTCGAACGCCGATTTTTCTCGTGCGAATTGCTGCTTGAACGACTTGTCCGGAAGGGTTTTTTGCATCGTATTGTGACTGGCGACGAAAAGTGGATCCATTACGATAACCCAAAGCGTAAAAAAACATATGTCAAGCCCGGCCAACCGGCGCCATCGACGTCCAAGCCGAATATTCATGGTTCGAAGCTCATGCTCTGTATTTGGTGGGATCAGAAGGGTGTGGTGTACTATGAGCTGCTCCAACCCAACGAAACCATCTCTGGGGAAGTCTACCGACGTCAATTGATGCGTTTGAGCCGAGCATTGCTTGAAAAACGGTCGGAAACGGTCGAAAGACACGACAAGGTTATTTTGCAGCATGACAACGCTCGGCCGCATGTTGAGGTCGTCAAAACATACCTTGGAACGCTCAACTGGGAAGTGCTACCCCACCCGCCGTACAGCCCAGACATTGCTCCTTCGGATTACCACTTGTTCCGGGAGATGCAGCGTAAGCTGGTTGGACACCGCTTCTCTTCATATGAAGAGACCAAAAAATGGATCGATTCATTCATAGCCGCCCAGAAGCCGGAATTTTGGAGAAACGGAATCCGGAAATTGAAAGAAAGATGGGAAAAGGTTGTGGCTAGCGACGGACAGTACTTTGAATGATGTATCAATCCATTTTGAAATCGAAATAAAGCCCCATTTTTGGTGAAAAAACCTTTAAAATTAATGCATAGTCCTAATAACTTTACTACTTTTTTAATGGCAATTGAGTGAATTGTGATTGTTATAAATAAAATATGCTTTAACGTTCGATTAAGTGGAATAAGAATCAATTGAGACTGGGATTTTTGGACATAAAATGAATGAAATTCAAAAGTTTTCTGATACAAATTGAGGGTAAAATTGAGACTGAAATGAGGTCAAAATCAATCAAATGGTTTTAAAAAGTGCCTTTGTATGGAATAAGTAGGCGTAGATATTGACCTGTGATATTACCGAGCTTATGATTCCTTCCACCCATTGTTACACGAGGTCATACTCCTTTGACTCACTTCCTGCCCTTAACATTTAATGTAATTTATGAATGGCCCCTAATTATAAAATGGATTCTCTTCCTAGGCTTTTAAATTAATAATATTATGGCTATGTACATACATATATATATATATATATATATATATATATCCTTTAATATGCTTCGTAATTTTCTGTTTAAAGTAGAAAACCCAAAATCTCATTTGTTAAAAAAAATAATAACAAAAATTCTTATTATCATCTTTTACCTTCATTTCGAAATTGTTTCCTATTTCATGCTTATTTACATTCCAAACTCGAACTGACCGAAATGACCAACCAAAGTCGAGAAAGATATTTGAAATTGCAATGCCAAGGGTCAACTATACGAACGAATGAATCGAAATCCTTGGTTTGACTTGTAAAGATGATTACCAAAAAGCCATTTCAAGCAGAACAAACAACAACAATTTTGCATAATTTGTTGCAACTTTTGCGGAATCCCCCCCCCCCCCCCCCCCCTCTTCTTCTCGTTTTCACATTTTGGTTTGTTCAATTCCCAACACACATACACAAAGATACATGCTGATTCTCTTAAGGACATTAAAGTATAATACATACTATTTGCAAGAAAATAAATACGATGAGTACAAACAACAAAGGCAACTGCTAAAACTGACACAAGGATATTTTGAAAATCCAAACTCAACTTGGTCACAAACACATTTATGTGCAAATTATTTGAATTTCGAATTAGCACAACTGTGCTCATATGTATCTGTGTATCTATAAGTATGTCCTTGTGCAAGGATGTGACTCGCTTTAAGTACGTTAAGCGCGTTTGTGTGTGCGAGTATGTTTTTGTCAAGCTTTAATCAGCCATAAACATGCTGCTTATGGAATACACTATGCACATTTCACATTTCACAATTTCTCAGGCGTACAAATGAAATTATCTTTGGTCTAGAAATTACAATTTGATCGTCGACTTTATGCGTTTATGAGATTTTGGTTAAAATTTGCATATGTTTGTTGCTTACTTGTCTTCTCTACTCATCGTCCTCCATTATAATCTCGTCTCCTTATTTACAATATATCCAGTGGGATAAGGGGCTGTTCTAGTATTACGTAAGCAGATTTAAGCGTAGGGCGGGTTAAAATTTTTGTTTTTCCTTTTACAGGATATATAAATAATATAAAGTAATGCAATGGACATCGGTTAAGTGCAGCACTGCTTAATTGCAACTTCAGCATAAATACACAGCATGTTAACCCTAATAGGGTTCCGTATACAAAGGGTACCAGAAGGAACCCTATTGCAGAGACTTCGTTGTCCGTCCGACCGTCCGTCCTCGGGTCATCTCTCATATAGCTATAACTAGAGAGTTGAAATTTTCACAGAATGTGTAGTTCTATCCGGGCATCAGCAACAAATACTAAAACTAAAATATTTTCAAAATCATTTTGGTTTGTATGGCAGCTATACGATCCCGTAATCCCACGATTTTAAAATTTAGATGGCTAGTAGCAATACATCAGAAACTTATATTGCCGAAATTTCAGTTTGATCAGATTCCTAGAGAGGGTACCTCCCATACAAACTCTCATTAAAATTCTAGTTCTTGTTAGAAAAACTTTTTTGTTTTTTGATCTATCGAACTGAAATTTAGACACTATAAGTTCATGACATAGGCGCTACACATCTGTTGGAATCAGCCAAACCGGCCACCTAGGAGGGGTACCTCCCACAGAAACCCACCATTAAAATTCAGGTTCTTATAGAAAAACTTTTTTGTTTTTTGGACTATTGGAAACTATAAGTTTCTGATATAGGCGCGGAATATTTTTTGCAATCAGTCAAATCAAACTCCAATCTGGCATGGAACTCTCGGTGTACGAGTCTGACTCGCACTTGGCCCATTTTTATATGTTTTTCATAAATATGAATCGACACCTGATGTTGATCAGCCTGTAATAGTTCGTAATTAACTTCTTGTTAATATAGATGCCGATTGGTAATCTACCCTCGTTCGTGATAGCCAATATATATTACAGATTGCCAAATGTCTTAACACACACTGTCGTGATTCACCTGGGTTTGTTTAAAATGCTTCCTGATCGATGTCTCCATCCACCAATAAAAATAAAGCAAACATCTGACAACAATATAATGAATGAAAATTGATGTTCTTTAAATTTAAATCTACGTCTATAGATTTAAAATAGATTTAAAGTTTGCTTACATAATACTTCAACGCCCCCAATATGTAATACATTTGTTGTTAAAGAAAAGTTAAATTTAATAGCAAATTTTGTCTTATTTTATCAAAAAATAATTTAATTTTTCTTAATTTAACTAGTCCTAAGCAACAAAATTTCTCTAGCGCTTTGAAAATAACTTAACAAATAGTTTTCTCACTCAGTTTTGAACTCCTTATCGATGAGTACCAGCAGCAGCAGCAGTAGCAAAGTATCTCACATAACACACATACTTACACACATATGTTCAAACGAGGTTACAAATGACACCCTTTTTATGCATGACATACTTAAAATTTCTTACTTTTACGCATGCATCCCAAGCATACTGACTTTCAGATTACCACTTCTATGTGGTCCATCTTTGTCAACTCGCCCCCCAATCACTCTTTGACATAGTTTTTGTTACAAAAACACATTTTTAAGCAACCAAATGAAGGTAGAAGTTCATATGTACAAGAAGGAGACACCAATCCATACCAGTATTCAAAGGAGCATTCACTATATGCTCTTCTTACACACTCAATGGTTTCGTTTGTGTTCAGTCAGTCAGTTTAGTTCCTTTCGGTTCTGTTGAGCTGAGCTGTGCTGAGTTGAGTTGAATTGATCTGAGCTGGGCTTGGCTTACTTACTACGATGCTAACTTGCATGTTTGACAAAGTTTTATGCAAACCACAAAATTCAACTGAGACTGAAGCTGAAGCTGCTTCAGCATACCTTTGTGGTTTTGTAGCAATTTTCCTGGCGTTTAAATTCAATTTTACAATGCATTAAAGGTTATACAATTTACAGGGATCTACATCAACAGACAAAAAGAAAAAATAAAGAACAGAAAATGTTTGTGAACAATGCAAATACCCAAGTCAAATTAGCCATAGCATGTGCATAATTCTTTTGTTTTATACCTAATGGTGATTAAGACTTGTGTTTGCCCATTTCAGTTTGGTTTATGGACTGTAATATTCATTTTGTATTACTCAATTTTTGAGGGTTAACCTGGAATTTAAAACAACCATTTGGATCGCTTTGACAGTCTTGACAGTCTCTTCTAAAGATGAGAATTGCAGACTATGAATGAATGAAATCTCAAGAATTCAGGTATGCCTTATATGGCATATGACTATACCTATAAATGCAGAAGTTTTTCAATAAAATACGATTGAATTACAATATTTTAGATTGGTTATGATGTAGGTATTCTTTGTTATTGTTTAGAGGAGCATTTGCATAAATTTTGATTTATATCTCTGTATATTTGCAAGTGACCGATTGAAGGTTTTAAATGGGCCAGGAAAAGGCTCAGGTAAAATTAGGTATTGTTAAGGCAATCAAGAGGGGCAACAGACAGCAGCAGACAAATTCTATCTAAAACCTAAGCCAAAAATTTCTGGGGGGCTGTAGAATTTCTTTTAAAGCTTAAAAAGTCGACTATGGTCGACTTATATTAATTGGGGAACATGTGCTCTAAATACAATATACTTATTATAGACCACATGACCTGGTTTTTTTCTTTCTTTCAATGGCTTCTGATCACTTGAAAATAAATATTTTTTGACTATTTCTTTCTGTTTGGATCGCATATATGTAAGTAAAATTTAATATTATTATGATAGAGAAGAAAAATCATAGCTTTCATAGATTTTATGCACTTTTTATAATTTTGATTTTACCAAAAAATATATTAAAAATAAAAAGTACAAAGGTATAAACTTTATATTGTAGATTTTCATATAAACTAAATTGTAATTTAATTAAAAAGAAAACTTTTGTACAAAATACTATATTATTATTATTAGTATTTTTGTTTGTCTATGTTACACCTTTTATGTAAAATAAATTCATAATTCTTGTTGAGTTGGTTTTTTAAAATATTCATAAAATTGCTATACTTTTTACACATTCCATTTGCTTATCTAAACTGTGCAAAGCAAGTCTATTTTTAGTTTTGCCACAAATGTATGGATGGATTTGTTAACGAAAATGTAGCAAATTTTGAGCAAAAATAATTCAAAGTTTGCATATTTGCCTTTCAAGTTGCAGCCACAAAAATTCAATTTCCTATTCACACACACATCAATTTTTTTTATACAAATACACTTATGCTGACATTTTGTTGTATTCACACATCTGAAATTGAAATCTATTTTGCTCTTTTGTCCTTTATAAAAGGATATACAATACTAAGATTCAGTGTATGCATTTTGGTTTTCATTCAACATTTTGAGTTTGTTTTCTTACTATTTTTTTGTGTCAAAATTGCGATTGAATTTTCACTAGAGCTTAAAAGAAATTTATTATCTGACAAAGATTTTTTAGATTAAATTTAAAAGATAAATTATATCCAGATGGTTTATATATATAAACATAGAGATATGTAGATAATCACTTGTTGTTAACTTGAATGAGAGAGAGAGAGATTACTTGTGATAGTCTTTAGATTTAGAATCATTTTTGAGGTTATAAAAGAAACACTTGGAAAGAATTTCAATCTTAAATTTAATGTGAAAAAATTTGAAAGTTGGATAATTAGCGAATGTTTAAGATATTAACTGATATATTAATATCTACGATAAATATTATTAAACGAAACCTTCCAGAACGTGTCTTTAGAAAAGTATCTTTGGGTAAATGAGCAAATTTGCTCCACAAAAGCCAGGCACAATCTGAAAAAATACAATCCTAAAAAAAAAAATAAGTGGGGATACAAGATATATGTCCTGAGCGGATTTGCTTACAAGTTTGAGCCAGAGTCAGGAGCCGAAAACATAGTCGGGCCCAGTTAGCCGGACATGGATGGGAGCCGCGTCAAATGTTGTTGTCAGGCTTTCTCGTGAAATTCCACGCAGTCTAAACTGCCGACTTTACTTCGACAATTACTTCACGTCATTCCTCGAGTATCTATCCGAAACAGTATACCCGCCTGTAAACTGCTCATAGAGAAAGACATTCACAAGAAATAACGCGGCGTTTCTGTAGAATACGTGGGCAGCGTTGGGGGAATAGACATATCAACAGTGGCATGGAAAGACAACAAAGTTCTGACCCTTACATCAAGTTGGTGAATTGCTCAAGATACAAGTGAAAAGGTACGACAAAGCCAAAAAAAAAAAAAAAAACGTGACAATTGACCAGCCAAACATCGTGGGTGAATATAACCGTCATAAGGCTGGTGTCGATTTGATCGACAGTATCATGGGTAGATACAAAATAAAACTGCGAAGTAAAAGTTGGCAAAACCGCATGTTTCATCACTTTTTGGATCTAGTAATATCTAGAACATACCATATCATGACAGGCAATTGTCGTCAGCAGATTTTCTTAAGGAGGTTGCCACGGTATTGTGTAAATTAGGAACGAAAGCAAATTCAACACGGTAAAGCATTGAACCACACATTCAAGCAAAAAAAGTAAAGGTCCAGCCCAATACATCCCTCCAGTGACTGTGCGACAAGACCAAGTTGGGCATTGGCCAATATGGGCCGAAAAGATCCGCTGCAAGTATCCTAACTGTAAGGGTTAACATCATTATTCTATAAAATTGCCTATATTTGTCCTCATGGATTGATTTCGAAGAAATTTGTATTAAAAATCGTGTATAAACGGATATATCATGTCGACTGAATATAATTATTTCAAATTTATCTTAGCTAAATTCTTGCATTGAGCTGAGGATTTTAGGAATAATAAATCAAGTCCTTCGAGCACTTTTAGAGAATCTGTAGGTTACCAAACCTGCATCCTATTCCAGAGAGCTATGTATGTTTAAATTTTGGGGCACCAACCTTGTGCAATTTTGGAGTTCAATTTAGTAGTATCTCGTGTACGAAGGCTTTTTTTTTTTTGGCACCACAGTTGGTCAGTAGCTCACGGAACTTATTTCTGTTTTGACCATCGGGTACGGCACCTTTATGGGAGTATCGTTGGTGGCTGTTGGTTGCTAACCAAATGCGGATAGAGTATGTACTGAACGTGGAATTGCATAGTACAACCGGGTGCTGTGACCCATAAAGTAGCTAAGGTTTAAAATAAGCCAACTCTATACTAAGGAGTGGAAATAAGTTTGACTCGAATTCAGTACCTTCGGATATATATACAAGGGGACATTGATTGACGTTTATCAATCCATGTGCTTGGCACCTTGATATTAAGTCTTCACAGACAAGGTATTCATGTTAAACAAATCAGTATTTCATTTCAAGTCTAGTTATCACTCTTCGACTGTCAATCTTAAAAGCTTCTTATGGGTGTTAGTTAGAAGAATAGTAAATATTCCAAGGTATCATTCTCATCACTATTCATATACTCGTATGTACATAATTCTTGCATTTCTTGTTGCCTATGAAATTAAATGTTCTCTTATAAGAAGTCAAATTGAAAATTATTATTATTATTATCATAGCTTTAAAAGATGCCTAATTAAAAGGCATAAGTTAAATAAAGAAAATAAGTCATATTTCGTTAAATAGAAGAATAAACTTAAAATGATGATGATAACCTCAAAAAGTGAGTGCTTTCGAATTTTTGTATGTAGGCAATTTGACAATTGCTGCAGTATTAAAACTTTACTCATTAAAATTTATGTGAAAAAATAAAAGAAAGCTAATAAACATGAAAAAGTAGAGGTAAAAACATGATGAAGATTGTATACAAAATCCACGTTGTTGCTAAGTAAGAAACACTAAAAACAGAAATATCATCATAAAATAAAGGATGCGAGCGAGCGTGCGAATGCATCTCTAACCAATTTGATAAATGTTTCCGCCTATCTATGTATGTATGAGGGCGTGTGTATTTGTATGTGTGTGTGTGTGTCTGTGTGTTTATTCGTATGCGTACGTGTACCGCGAACTACACCAATTCACACGCAGAACTTCAGTCTCATGCCTCTAACATATCCCTTGTATCCTTTACTTTACCTTCCTTACCTACCGCATCGTATTTCGTATCTTGTATATATATTGTATCTTTTTGGTAGCGCACATTGTACGTGTTTGCGTTGCTTTATTACTATCATTCGCATTTTTGTTGCTGTTGCTGCATGTGAAAATTAACAAAGTTTTTTGCTGTGTTGTGCACCTTTAACAAAGTTGTCGCTAACTAAGTGATGAAGTGATGTTGCTGCGCAGCTTTCCTGTTGTATTAAGTAGTACATGTTGCAACATCAGAATCCTGCATTCTACTGTATAATATTTCTTTGTTTCCTTGTTTGCCTGCCTCCTGTCGTCTGCCTGCCTGCATGTCTGCATGCATTTCCTTAAAATTGTGAAGTTGTAAAAAGCAAAGCTGCTGTGCTGAAGCGGCGCTCTCAAGTTGCAAGTGTGAAACGTGTGAATAATATTAATTATTATGATTTTAGTTGTTGCTGTGCTGAAGTTTTGATGATGCGCGAATGAGGCTAATTTACTTCAAAAGATATGTTCTTTTGCTACTCAAATAGGATTTTACTTAAATTATCTTCGTTTCAAAATTTTTAAGCAAATTTTATTTATAGTCACTTCAGTTCAATTGCTCTGGCGAAGGAGTAGTCAATCCACAAATGACTTTTGAGATTGCAAATGTTCTTCTTGATTTGATTTATTGTACTAAGTACAATACTACTAGGGATCCTTGTGCACTTTTCTTCAAATTATTCTTATTTTGCTTTAGGTTCATCATTCACAATTCACTTGAGATTTGCATTAGTGCATTTCGTTGGAGTTTTTCATTTTGTTGGACTTTGCTGTTCTTATGATTTTCTATTTCTCTTTTTAGCATATTCATAACACTTTTAAATTGTCTGATAAGGCATTTCTTCTGATTTAGCATTATATTATTTTATTATTTTGAATATATTTCGTTTTATTTGATGTTGTAGCTTTTATGGTGAAATATTATTTATCCAATTGATTGCTTTTGTTGATTGTTTTCTATTCTTTTTTTGAAAGATTTTATTTAGTTTAATGAAAATAAAATAAAATGAAATAAAATGAAATGAAGATGCAGGATATTATTTAGTATTTGATGCAAAACATTAAATCATAAGTAAAAAAAATTTATAATTTCAGACTTCAAATGAGAAGATTCCACAGAAAAATTACTTATTTAGTTTCATTTCTCCTTATTTATTAACTTCTTATGAGAGATTTTAACTGCCAAACAATCATCACTTTGCCCAGATAAAAAACAAATATTTTTTTAATTAGAAAACTATGGTTTCAATGTAAAACTTATTAATAAGTAAAACTTACGTGAGCAACCACCAAATAACGCCCCCTTGAAACTATATCCGCTTGAACAAAATTTGAAGTCATAAATGTTTGCTCATACTTGTATAACTTTTTTCGAAATTGGATGCCTCCTTCACCGCTGTAAAGGTCACAGCACCCAATTGTTTAACCTAACTACACGTTGAGTTAAAAACTTCACTTTTATTTGCCCAATCAAAAATACTTCGTTTCTTAACAGGTGCTCCCTGGTACATTTCGAACCCACTAATTAAAACCGAATCGGACCAAATGAAACAAAAATATCTTGTTAAGCTCTCGGAACATCCTAATCCACTAGCTCGATCACTATCTTATATGAGTTGTCGCACCGCCTTCGTCGGAATGACTTTCCTGCCCCATAAACCTGGGAAGACCACGCAACACTAGAAAGTTTCTTTAGCTCACCACTATAGAAACTTTTAAAACATCATTAGTTCGTTTTTAAGATTTCTCAATTATTGTTAGGCTTTGTGTTGTATGCAAAGTGATGCAATAAACAATAAAGAAAGCAAAAAAAAAAAAAATTTGGGTAATCTCATAAAATGACCTTCTGTGGTAACCAGGATGAAACAAGTTCTGTACAACAAAAACAAAAAAAATATAATAAATAAAAATAAAATTTAAAATCAAGAAAATACAATTAAATTCAAATAACTTTTGAGTGTTTTTTAAAGGAATTTTTAAGCTTTATTGAGAGAAATTGGTACAAGGCATTTTATTCAAAGTATTGTCCATAGTTTGTGGCGACTTTTCCCCATCTTTAAGGCAGCATTGGAAATTTTGTTTCGTCTTTCGAGGCTATCCAGATTTCAACACATTTTGTTGGCATTTTCAAAAGAAGTGAAATGCTGCTCGGCCAGGACATGAGTCATCGACCGGAACAACTGGTAGTCAGATGGTGTAATCTCTGGCAATAACAGTGTGTAGGGACGTACCATGAAAGCGGCTCTAAACTTTTCTTGACGACTTTTGCAACATGTGGCCATGTGAAAGATCACTTTGTCATGTCAATTGACATATTTGGGATTGTTTGAGGTTCAATGCTCGGCTTAGTGATGGTTTCGTTAGCGGGATGTGATGTTAACAGATGCACAGCATTAGCTTAGTCCATCAGCTGCACTTTTTTTTCAAATTGAAACAACGCAAATTGTGTTTTGTATGACATAGTAAGAGCACAAAGAAAATATACTGTTTCTACTTACTTTAGCGAAATGAGACATATTAATTTTAAGAGGGAAATGATGATGCCTTAACATAGAAAGAGTTGCCATATGGTGCCTCAAAAACTTTTTTGTGCACTCAATAATACAATAACCAACCTTAACATATGCATTGTCCTATAATTTTAACAAAGTTTCTATTTTCCTTCAGAATTAGAATCATGAAAAGGATAAGAAATAATTTTATTAAAAATATTTTTTATCATCGCAAATCCCCATCGTCGATACTTAGTATGTACAATATTTATGTACATATGTATGTTGTTGATATGCTTATCAGTGTCCTATAGTAAAATATTTGACATTTGTCGCACCAATAAAGTTGAAGTATCGTGAATACAAGCTTCCGTTTTGCTTATGCACACACACACACACACACATCCACATATGTGGCGCCTCTAATAAAATGGCAATGACAGGCGGCGAACGTGACACTTTCAAGTTGAGTTGAGTCCTTGAGTGACACAGACAATTGTTTGTGTCAGTTTCCATGTTATACACAAACATATGGGGTCGGGGTGTTTGTTTATTTGTCAGTGCATGTGTATGACCACTTCTGGTCTGATTGTGTTTGGGTAAGTGGTAAAGTAGTGTGACCTTTAAATAACCGGCGTCAAACCGGAAATGTGGCTAGCTTGGTAAATGCTGGAAGCGGAAGTAAAGCAATGTGTTAAGGCGGCAAGATTTTTAAAAAAGGAATTTCAATTTAAGTTTGCAAGACACATAAAGTTGCTTGGAAGTGAGAAATGGGAAGAGTCAATAAAATACAATAATTTAAACAGAAATCATTGAATATTGCCAAAAAATATTAAAATTCAATATATTTAATAAATTTTATGATTGAAATATGTTCAAATGTGGTTAATATTATTTATTAACAAATGTTTGCTTTCATAGCAAAATAATCATCAAATTGTAGAAGGTCAGAAGGAAGACATGAAATTAAAGGTAATAAAAAACAGTCATGTTCGTTCTGCATATAAAAATTTGTATTATAAATATCCTTCCTATGTACAATAATAAGTTTGTGTTTAAGGATAATTTATAACCATAATTGGTCCTTCAACAAAAAAGAGAAAAGGAGTCCATTTAATTTCCATTACAAAAACATAAATATTTCTTCATGATGATGAAAATTAATGATGCAAAATAAACAAATCAACGACGTTAGAAACTTCTTATTTCTTTTCATTTTCTCTATGGGGAATCGAACAAAATCAATACTGAATTATTTCAAATTATCAAGATAAATAAAAGTTATTGGACTCCCTCAATAACTAAACTAAATGTTCTCGCAATGCATTAAAAACAAAACCAAACCAAATCGAACTGAACTGAATTGATCTGAACTATCAAGTTGAATTATTTGTGTAACATAAAGTAAAACCAAATGAAGTAAACCGTTTGTAAGGAAAGCAAATGATTGTAATTTATTTAATTTCTCGCACGATTTGTGCAATTTTCTATTGAAACAAACACACACAGACAATTACAAAGTTGGAAGTGAAAGAAAATAAAGATAAATAAAACAAACTACAAGTATTCAAGAATGAACAAAAACACCAAAGATACACAAACATACACACAGATATTCCACTCATATGTCTAGAGAAAAAAAGAAATAGTAGATACTAGTAAAAGTAACATAAGATATAAAATCGAACTTAAAATGTTTGCATGAAGCTAAAATGTGCACTCAACTATTTGAAAAAGGAGAAGACACACAACAACAACTTCAATGAATATTGATGATGGGGAAAATAGAAAAGAAATAGATTTTTAATTTCACAAAGTTATATAATATGAATATAATCCTATAATTAGAGAATGAAATCAGGTCAAGGCATTTGAATTAATAATGATATTTAATAATTTAATTATTAAAAAATTATAAAGTATCAGATTAAATGTTCAAGTGGCGGTCACATGCTTACCAGAGGAGGAGTTGCAAATATAAATAATTCGTAACTTTATATAGTCAAGTATGTAAGGTGCTTATCACAATTATAAGACACTTTCAAAATTTTACTTCTAACCCTCGTCAAATCTATGTGGTTTATATTTTGTAAATAATTAAAAAAGCGAATGATGTACAAAGAATAAGTTAGTTTTAGTTGGAATGTTCGCATTTTTGCGTAGCTGCAGCCTTATCAGAATTATAAGACACTTATTCAAAAGTGAATCGAAAGAATCAATTGAATTTTTAAGTTTGGAAGCAGAAATCGTGTTTTTAATCGATTTTAATTAATATGCCACTAAAAAAGCGTTTAAGAGAAGAAGAAAAGGGCTTAATTAAGGCTTATTCAAGTTCAAACTTAAATGTAAGCGAAATCTCAAGGAAAATTGATCGTAGTCGCACAGTAATTACGAATTTTTTGAGAGATATTGAAAATTATGGAAAACTAAGAAGTTCGGTAAGAAAACCATTTCTTTCTGTACAGTATCGTGCTCCCAATGAAAACCCTTATTTTTGAAGTTGGGAAAAACCGATGTGGACACATCGGTTATTAATATTTATTTGTTTAGTAAAAAATACTGTAAAATTACAATTTTTTGTTGTGTTAAAACATAAAAAATAAATTTTCTTATAATTTTGATAAGCGCGAAAAAGGGGAATTTCACAATTTTTGAATTTTTCTTATTATTATTTACTAAGTAAAAAAAGAAATTGGTGCTAGTAATTGACAAATGAATGCCAATAACCCAAAATTATTTTTGAATTTCTATCTTTAACACCTAACAAAATATTGAAAAAAAAAAAAAAAAAAAACGAAGTGTCTTATAATTATGATAAGCACCTTATGTTTACGAATATCACCTTTGATTTCTCCTAGAACCTGCACTACATTATTATTATTGTTGTAAATATTTCCTGAATATTAAGAGTGTTTAAAGATATGGTAAAATTAATGACCGAATTCAATTGACTGATGTTTGTATTGTAAATGCATTTATTAAAAATATGAATGACAGTTCTGGATACTTCGATTCGATTAGTAGATTAATTGTAACTAAAAAAGAAAAATGCTTTCATATTTACAATACTGTTCTCCCCTTCCCCAGAAACCACATAGTAATGAATGTGTTTTATTTTTTAATTTTTTATTTTTTTTGTAATCCAAAACCACGATTTTTCATTTATGTAACGTTATGCAACTCATTCATCATTTATACTATAGAAAAATTATACTCACATATGAAAAGCCATAAAATATGCACACACACACAATCTTTTTCATATTGCTGCGTCTTGCTGACTTTTGTGCGCATTTGTTTAGCTCTGTTGTGTATGCATAGTAAATCCTTATTCACACGTACTGTATGTTCTTGTATTTACCACTTTGCATGTGTTGCCCACCTTTTGAAATTGCAAAATGCAATGTACGTGAAAATGAGAGTGTGCAAGGATGCGGGCCATGAGAGCTGAAGAATCTAGGAAGCGAGCAAGTAAACTGGATACTTGAAAGTAAGGCATGCATGTTGTAAGGATGTGCTGCAGGACGAACAAACCAACGAAACGACGTAATGAAATGCACGAAAAGAGAAGGTGTTGCTTATTTATGCAACTTAGGTGTGCACTTCATGTGAATGAATATCCATCCTTTCTTCATCATGTTGATTGTGGAAGTGGGCTACAGGATGGAAAATGGAAAATAGAAAGAATGCAAAAAGTAAAGTAAAGAGCAAACATTAAATGAGAGTTGAAGAGAAGAAAAAAAGAAAAAGAAACTGGGGAAATTGTAACATTTTTTGAATTGTACTCGACATTGAATGCGAATGCGAATGCGAAAGTGAAGTTGTTGTATGCATTTTGAGTTAATTAAAACTTTACCTCAATTTAGCTTTTGATGCTAAAACAGTTGGAAAATTAGTCAAATAGTTTTGTTGCATACTTACAGAGTGCAAATAGGGCATTTTCTCTACAATTTTGTGTTATTTACTTTGAGTAACAATGAATGAGTATGTAAGTATAATAGAATAATTGATAATAATAATAAGAATTTGAGTAGAAAGTAGATTAAGTAATTGAAAGGTAATCGCATTGTCTCTGGACATTGCAGAGTATTGAAACATCTTTCCAACATGAGGTTCAGTCAAAATGATCAGTGTAGACTTTGTTATGAGGAAGAGGAAACAGCTGAGTACTTGCTGTGCAGTTTTGAGGGCCAAGTCTGGACCAGACTCCTTGAAATTGCAGATTTGCCCTCGAAGAAGATTCTGGAATTCTTAATGAATACCAGGATATTGGAAGAGCTATAATTAGGGGGTATGTCACTATAGGCCCATTTGAGGCCACAGTGACGAGGTGTATAGGTTCCCTCCCTTGTTTCAATCTCTCTCCTCTGCCACTGTCTCTTTCTTGTCATACTTTAAAAGAAAATAAAATACAGAGACGAAGAGAGAGAGAAACGAACAAAACTTTTGATGCTTGTTCTTGCAGTGGTTTTCAAAAAACTTAATACTTAAAAATATTATGTTAAAAGTTAAAAACTGAAAAAAATAAGTATGAAACTCTTTTCATTAGTATTTATTTGTCATTTAAAAGAAAAAATTATTTAAAACGGCTTAGTATAGTGTGCGCTAGATAAAAAATGTTAAAAATTTGGTTAAAAAGTGCCTGTATAAATATAAATAATTTATCAAAATTGGTTTAACCGTTTGGGAGATTAAGGGTCACAAAATTTCGTACACGCGAATTTTATAGGTATATGAAGATATTCCTTTGTATGTAAGAAGAAAAGCAAGGAATTTATTCATGTATTATAATAATAAAAGAGATATATGATTCTTGAAGATATATTCTTGTAACTTTTGGATCTTATTAAGCAAAGTTCATATTTCATTTTGAGAAAAGTTTATTGCTCTCTGAAAACTATACAGTATTTAAATTGTAAAGCTAAAAAAGAGAAAAATACAGACAAGTATCATAAAAAAAAGCAACAACAAATAATACAATAAGTATTGTAATTATTATTTATTATTTACAAATCTCATCAACTAAACTGATCTGTATCGAGTAGACCAAGACGATCAAACAAAGGCACTATGTTCTTTATTGAACTTTGTACAACTGGATTTGTATAAAGTCTGTTCTTAAAGTTGATGCCGCGTTCATCTTCGGATAGAAATGCACTAAAATCAGCATCGGTTGAATCATCATTGAGTAAAACTGCTTGCAAATCAATAGCGCAATGCACAGCTACAAAAGCAAAAGATAACTAAAATCATTTTAACATAACAAAATATTTTAAATTTGATTTACCAAAGAACCGCTTCTGTTCAGCTTCAATATGAAATTTATGTAAGCTTGATAATGGTTTTTCTTTGTATTGTAACTTCTTCAGTGTCTCCACAAAAATGCCATGAAAATACTTAAATTGTTCAGATTGTCTTTCTGAACGCAATTCTTCAACAATAGAAGTATTAAATAAATGATGCAGATCCAAAGTTGGGGAACCCCAAAATGCATATTGAAAATCAAAGAGACGAACATCGATGGGTTCTCCCGTTATCTCATCATACTTGAACATGACATTATTTGTCCAGAGATCACCATGGGTAAGAACATTGATATGTTCAGGTGTTGGTTCAAAGCAACGTTTTCCAATTTCCATATAAGCAGGTGCAAGTGCAAATAATTTCTTAGCATATTTCTTATAATCAGGCAAAGTATCTAACCAACGTGCACAGGCTGTCAAGCAACCTATGAAATATGAACTATAAGCATCTGTATAACGATTAAAGAAACCACGATCGTAGCCTTCTAGGCAACCTAATTGGCGTCCGTTAAGTGTTGCACTTGTGGCATGCATTTTAGCAAGTTTCCTTAGTATTAATTGGACATGTGGCAAGTCGAGGCGCTTCAAGCGATCTGCCATTTTGAAACCACGAGCACTTAGATCCTCAAATATAATTGCCATATTGTTTCGATCTACATAAATCGCCTCAGGGCAAAGTTGATCCTCATCATTGATTTCCCTTAACAAAGCATTTAGTTTGGGCAGAATATCTTCATAGATTGCCATCTCACGATTAAACACATCATAACCAGATTTTGCAGCTTTTGTGAATTCATCTTCATCTTCAATGCTTGTTTTTGCTATCAAATGACTCTCATCTATCTTAGTTGCATTACTTTTTATACTTTGATATTTGACATTGATGCGGGTCAATGTTGCCCCATAATTTTCACCTTTACCGAATGCCAATTTGAACTTGCACTCAATTATTTTAAATTCTTGATCTTTATGATAAACGCGTAAAATATTCTCGAGATAAGATTGTGTTAACCATAACGGAGACGACATTTTCAATCAAAAGCCGAGAACAGACTAAATTAATCTGCATAAAATGTTTGCTTACAAAACTATTGTATTTTTTACTATTTTTCGTTCCACACATTCTTTTATCTCACAAGTGTTTTATGAACGATAAGCGTGTTCATTTATTTATTTTAATCTTAACTAAATGATTCTATGACTGTCTGCTGTGCATTTTGTAATATTTAACTACTCATATGCTTTACTGACTATGATTCTTTAGATGTTACACATGCATGAAATTATAAAAAAATTTACTTTATGATAATAAAAAAAAAAATAAATAAATAAAAATAAATAAATAAAAAAAAAATAAATCTTGGAACAGAAATCTTGTAAACCGTAAAGATAAGTTAAGTTCGGTTTTAGTGAACCTAAAATATTGTACATTTTATCCCAATTTTAATTTATTTTTGTATGACATTTGAAAGGAATATTGATACAATTGATTATTGATAGATAGATTGACTGTTGTGTGGAAAACAATATGAAACCTGAGATTATTCCGATTATTATATGGAGACTATCTAACTACATATTTAAGTAAGCGAAACATATTTAATAACTGAACAGTATGCGTCTACTATATCATTTATAACTTGAGCGACCAGTTATTAATATTATTATATTATTATTTATGACGTATTTACAATTTAAAGAAATGATAAAAATAGTCTATTCACAAAGTTAATTAACAAAGGATTTCCATCTGTCTCTATTGCGTGTTAATGCGCGAAGTTCGCTCATAGATTTTCTTGTTTCAGCCGCAACAGTTCGTCGTCTCCACGTCAATTTCGATCTTCCTCTGGACCTCGTCCCTTGAGGGTTCCATTCCAATATGGCATGGGGTATTTCGTCGTTATTTTTGCGCAAGGGTATGTCCCAGCCAGCCGTACTTTCGCTTCAGTATCACAATTTCAATTTGGTCTTGCTCGCAGATTTGCCAGAGTCGCTGAATGCTATTAGTTCTTGGCCACCAGATTCGCAGAATAGTACGTAGACTTCGGTTGATTAACGTTTGTAGTTTCCAAGCCTCACAGCCATATAGCAAGACAGATTTTACACAAGCGTTAAATATTTTTATTTTCGTCTTCTGGTGGACATGCTTAGCTCTCCAAAAGTTTCTTAGTCTCCCAAATGCGGTCTTGGCTTTTTGAATTCTGTATTCTATATCGATATGGGTTCCCCCGTTTGTTGTTATTTGACTACCAATATATTCAAAACGCTCAACCTCCTCGATGTCGTTACCTTCGATTATAAGATGGGTGAGCGACTAGTTGGCATAACAAAACGAAAGGTTTATTTCTTACACCAATGTGAATAACATTCCATACTTAGTATTATAAACAGAAAGTAGTAAATGAATTTGAAAAAAATCTAATAGAAAAGTGGAAAAGTGTTCAAAGACTCTTTATGTACTCGTTTGTTCAAAGAGGCTTAGAAGTTAAGCATATTAACATTGATGAATGTCAGATTACTCGACAAAGAGATACTTAAAATTATTGTACTATAGAAACAAGAAAGTTCTTTAACATTATTCTATTTATCTACTTTAAACATTTATCTAAGCATTGAATAGATGATAGAAAACTCAACTTGTATTGCTGCCTCTCCTTATAGTAGATATTATGTACTTTATAATCATTGAAAATGACCGACCGAACACTTTCAATAATGTTCATTAAATATTTGTGCGGCCCATAATTATGCACTATGCCGCAGTACATTTATGTTAATTATTTTTAAGTGCCTACTTTACGGCGTAAAAGTATAAAATTTTGCAGCTTTGACTGAGTCTGAGTATGTTTACTTTCATATTTTCTACGCGATTTCATCAAGTAAACTTTTTTATTCATACTAAACAAAGTGTGTGTTATGTTAATGTATATTTAATAATGTATGTATTATGCCATAATTGCTATTTGCTAACATGAAATAACTTTTATAATGTTTCCTGGAACTGGAACATCATTGGAAACTGCTGGCAAAGTCAATTGAAATTGAGGCTTTCAAATGCAAACAACAACTGAGTTAAAACTCAAACTGAACCATGTTTGTTATACATTTTCTTTCTTTGTCTTTCTGTGAACTAAAATATATTGCAACTACAATGTGAATAATATTTTTTAATTGTAAATCAATAGGGAACTTTTTAATTATTCTCAGCACGAAAGATACTCGTATATAAACAATTTTCAACCCCAAATTGCTTTTTGAATTCAGTTTTCGTAAATTGAATAGAATCGAATTGAAATGAATTTTGTTTTGTTATTAATCTTTATGTTTATTTTGGACTTTGTACCCGAAATAATTGAAAATTAATATTCTTTTCTAAGAAACATTTCCATAAAATCAATTGAAATTAATGCCAGCAAGTGACTTTGAAAATTCTTATTTAAATACACACCCCCCAATATAAAGTCAAATTGAATTTCTTTATCCTCCTCCTCTCATTGTTATATTTTGTATATTTTAATTATTGTAGAGAGAGAAAATGATTGTCAATAAATACTTAATTCAGTATACGCCATGTTAAGCATGCAGTTAAGTCCCTTTGTTAGTTTCTTAATTGTTTTTGTTTTGAATTTTGATCATGTTTAATGATGTCTATTATCCTAGCATCTTATTCATATAATTTAATTGGTTTTTCTTTCTGTTCCTTCTTTCTTACTATTGTATTGTATAATCAAATATCAAAATTTTGTATCAAAAATTTATTGTGTATATGAGAGTGAATTGTGTTATTGTAGTTGAAAATAGTTTAATGCATTAAAAAGATACCCTTTTTGTAAAAACCACACGACTCATGCACAGAGAATGCATGCATTGAAGCATATTATTATTAAATCCCATTTAATTGTTTGTGCGGTTTTTATTAAATCCTTTAATGCTATTACTGCACGGGCTACTTCATCCCAATTGACTTTACAATTTCATACTACAAATGATGAAATTATGACAAACTAATCGTGTTAAAATCGACGCTACAACGATATTCGAATAGAATATTAAATGTGAATTGGTATGTAATAAATTTAATTGGTTTTGTCATTGATTTAATTCGATGATGATGATGATAATGTAAATGTAATAATGTTTTTAGCTTAACATGAGAATAATCATGATTTAAAGAAATTAACAAATTTTGGTAGTTGATCAAATAGGAACATATATTTAGTATTATGAAGAAATAATATGTACAAGGATCATCTAAGATTTATCGAAGTTAATACTTCAGCACATTTAAACAATATAATTAACTGAGATTGATATGTTTTGGAATGTTCTGATGGCTTGACTGATATATCGCTCTGCAATTTGTAGAAGTAGTCCCTTTCTCACCTATTAAAAAAAAATATTTAAGACTTACTGAAGAAAAAAGGACCTCAATCCCATAATGTTTTTTTAATACTTTTACAATACTTTTCTCTAAAACAATTTTATTCTTATCTCTTAAACTTAAGTAAATTAAAAGTATAAGCACATTTTAATTATAAATTTTACTTTTATTTCAACTTATTCTTATACTTTAAAGTCTAGACCAATTTTACCACTGAAATATTTCTCCCTTTGAACCCTACCATTCATTTCTTAACTAAGTACTTTGTCTAGTTCACTTTTAAATAAGGTCAATTTGAGAAACTTTTAATATTGATTGCACCCTTCTGGCGTTCTTCTTTGTTCTTTTATACTACTATAGCAAACACCATCACCAAGGCTATTAGGATTTGGTTAACGCATATTTATGAGTTGTGCAAAACCAACCAACATAAAAGTAAAACGTGTTGAACATAAACATGAAACGTGGAACTGAACAAAATCATGAAACATGAATATGCGAAATCACGGAAAAAATGCATTAATTAAATTTCCCACAAAGAATAAACTCATTTTATTGTACTATGCATAACGAAAAAGGTATATGAAAATGAAAAAACCTTGAGGAAGAGGATGCCATTGAAGTGAAATTCATAAGAAATCTTATATGAGAAGAAACATAATTCATGTGTGGGATTTTTCATGTATGAAATTAAAGTGATTTATTGAAATGACTGTGGAGATTAAGCCAAAAAAAAAAAAAAAAAGTAGAATGTACTGAGACTCAATTTTCGTATTTGCCTGGGAATGAAAAAGAATTTATGAAGTTAATTCGAAAGCATAAAATAAAAAAAAAAAATCTTCTCTTTGTTCATATTTTATGATTCACGTAACCTTCAGATAACAAAATAAAAATTGTTTTGACAAATTTTTGAAAAAGATTAGAATCATTTCGAAAAGTATTTTTTATAAATGCCAATGACAGTGAAAAAGAAGCAACTTCATAAAAGAAGATAGGAAAAATGGTAAAAATCGTAAAAATAGAAAAATAACATGACTGTGACAAAACAATTGTCAAAATAAAAATTGCCAAAGTTTTCCTAGATTTTCTTGTCATTGCTATTGTTCTTATTGATGTTGTTGTTGGTTGGTCGGTTGGTCTTACTTACAGTATATTCTCGTATATTCTTACCCAAAGATTGCTGATTGTCTGACTGTCCGTCTGTCTTAAGTATTATCCAAGTTAAAACTTTCGAATGCAACAAATTCGTTTCACTTTTTTAAATCTTTCTCTTTCCCATTTCCAATTTCCAATCCAATATTTTGTTATCAGAAAAACTTGTCGCCCAAAAACTTTGCTTATTGCAACAAATTTTCAACTTGCAATAGCTGAAAATAATTTTATAATAAAAGCATCTGTAAATGTTGCATTTCAAAGTAACTTTGGATAAGTTAAGATATTTTAAAACAAAAGGATAAGTGTCATTGACAAATAAGTTGATAGAAAACTAATTTATCATCAATAGAAGGCTAACTATTTGTTATGGTTTGCTTAATAAGAGAGAGAGAAAGTTAATGCTAGTAAAGTGAGGAAGAAGATTGTGCAACAGATTATAATGAGGTTGTTTACAAAGTCCTTGCATTTTCATTTGATTTTTAAATGGATTTATAAACTTCACTTGTACATTAGTCGGAGAAGTTTTGACCACTTTGTTCTACGACCTTCTGCCATCTCTCGAGCAACTTCCTAGTGAGAATTCTATCAAATTTTGCAAGTTATTGAGGTCTTCAGTAGCAAACTTTCTACCATTCAAAGAGCAAAATTAATGGAAGTGTGATAGCGCTAGCTCTGGGCTATAAGGTGGATATGGGAATAGATACCAATCAAGCTGCATCTCCAGGATAGATTTGTAGGAAAATTTCTGTGCAGTAGATATCGGAATTCATAATTTTGTTCTTAAGAAACAACTCATAAAAGATTGGTGGCTTTAATAAATTGTATATCCAAAACTACTAATCTTTCCTAAGAAAAATTACTTACTCAGAATCCTTCTTTGAGCTATTAATATGATAAAGAAAACAATGATTTAGCAATACACACATAACCATCTATTAATTTTTTTGTTTCAACATAATTTCAAAATATTTCATTTGCTTAACAAACACAAGAATTTTTATGATGCAACGTTTTTAGAAATGTTTTTTTTTTTTATTTATTGGTATCCTTCCTTGTAGAGCCACCACAGTCGTCCATTGTTTCGATTATTCCTTTACTTTTTCCCATGGCTCCGGTTGACATTCCTTGCACCACCACTCCTAATTCTTAACTCCAAAGTCCATAACCAGGACACCACGAAACTGTCGAGTCAGGAAGATAGCAGCACAAAATATGGTGCAGCTCTTCAAAATTGACCAATAAAAATCATGGCCATAAAGTGCCATGGCAAGGGAAACAAATTCAGTCAAATAATATTTGCCCTTATTAACGTATTTAAGAAATTTCGTTAGTTTTCCCATTTTTTATTGGAAAATATAAACTCCAAGCCAAATTCTCGTTTCGATTTGCTCTTGACAAAGTTTTGATTGTAAATAATAAAACAAAAAATAAAAATCAGTATTAACGAATATCATAAAAGCAATGAATACTTGATACAATATTTTTGTAAAAAATAAAAAAAAAAAACAAATTGAAAAATCCTTGATCTAGTTACAATGATTTTTAATTTTTCACCTTGTGCCTTTTCCTATGAGATATGTAATGTAATAAAAGAGAGATAGCGAGAGAGTCTTTGAAAATGGAAAATTATTGAGATATCAATTTGAAAAGATCTTAGTCAAAATTCTTCATACTTAAAGGAAAAGTCTGCAATTGAATGAATATATCTCCAACTTAAATATATCAAATCGAAATGTTGCACCAAAGAGTATGAAGAAATTATTGAAATTTGAAAAAAAAAGGAGAAGAAATTTAAAAGATCGACTGAAGCTATGATTTATGTAGGATGAAGATAAGATCGAATAGGAAAGGATGGGTGTAGGGAGCTGAACTAACATATAATCAAGCTAGGTCAATTCCAAGTATTGAACCATAAAGCATACAATTGACAGAAACATCAACAAAGTGATCAGAGGACAGTTAACAATTACTGCTATTTTACTCATCGGCTCTGCTCAGATATCTCTCTCGCAATTCTTGTTTGATGACAAGAGAAGCAAAGGATTATGTGGTAGACGTTTTTCTTGTACCAAAAACAGCTGTCGAGCCAGCGATGTTTCTCATTGTCTTTTTTCAAGTATATTGGTTTATTTTTTTTTTTGAGAAATATCAAAATAGTTCATTCTCGACTATTGCTGAGTGTAAACACAAGCTAAAACAAAAACGATACTTGACGCGGCAGAGCTCTTACGTATAATAGCATTAAAATGGGAACAACATATACTAATCTAGCTCTGTCGTGATCACTTGCAATAAAACGCCGACTAGATTGGATGTAATGTAAGTCATATCGGCATAACTTCACCACAACTTTTTGCTTATAAGATAATTGAAACAAAATAGTGTCTTCCTCAAAACAATAGGATGGGATAGGATATGATAGAAAAATATATAGAATATAGGTTAAGAGAAGATAAGAGAAAGTGAGATGACATTTGATAAGATAAAAAAGGATGAGATGAATTGTACAGGCTGCCTCGATATTGCTCTCAGGATCCTTACACTTTACTCATAGTTATATTATTTAAAGACCTCATAATATTTATTTGATCAAATTGGACAAGATTAGATGATTTCTAAGTATATTATTTGTGTGAAAGTGTGTTGAAAACTTCGTAGTGACCGAAGGTTTTGTAATCTTGTATTTTGGATTGTTATTTTGGTTTGTTTATAAACTGTAAGTGGTAGTGGTAGAACTTTCCTAAGTGGGTATATAGTTCGTTCCACATTCCAATTCTTAAGTAAAAGTTTTATTTTCACAAAAATAACCAACTTTTTTTGTTTCGTTATCCATTTGTTTATACAAATTTGCAACATTGTTTCAATTGGTTTTGTTTTGTATTATTTTGTCCAACAGAATAAGTTTTATTTACCAATGATTTATCCTTTTGTTTTGAGAATTGTATAAACACTTACAGAGTCTTTGTTTTGCTATACTTGTATTGTACATTTAAAATGCAAAACTTGTAAATGTAAAATACAAAATACAAGGACTCGAGCATAAGCAGGTATTAAGATGAAGTTAGTTACTACTCTTCTTCAGGCTTCAAACGGATGCACGTGCACATCCTGCACGCTTAGATGAGTTTGTATTATTAGACAATTGCGTGAGTGTGTGTCCTTATTCCAATCTCTTGTACGAGCCTTAAAAAAATAGTGTTTTGTTCTGTATTCTCAACTACTTTTCTTATTCGATTTATCAATGCACATGCTTACTCTTACTCTTACTCTCACTCTATCTCTATTTAGGTATGTCAGGATTCCCACGTCCTTCTTGCTTACGTTACGTTATTGTTCCCGTTTTTATTGTTTCCGTGTTTCTGTGTCAAGTGACAAAAAATCATTCATGTTGACGCTTACAATTTTAGTTTGCCAACTCCTCACCTGCTATAGCACAAAACTAGTCTATTGTACACTGCACTCTAAGGACAACACTAACAACAACAACAACAACAACAATAATAAAGGGAAAAATGAAAAATGACAACAATTTGTTCAAGTCGAGTTGATAAACTACTAGTAAAGGACTCAGGAAAAGGACGAAAATGTTCATTCGTTTATTTTGCGCTACTTTGAAATTGAGTTGGTTTTTTTGCTTTTTTTTTTCTGTATTGTTTTAATAGTGAAGCATTTCAAATTTTTTAAAAAGGTTTATTCACTCTACTACTCCCATATTCTAGGATTTTAATGAATGGTCATTTCTGTAAAATTTTTGTTGCATATATTTTCTCTTTATTCAGTTTGTAAATTCTAAAAATAAATACATAAGAAAGTAATTGGAAATCAGGAAAAAAAAATATTAATGTTAAACATTAATTCTAAATAATATGTCACAACCTAATTTAGTTTGCTTTGCTTTGGAAACAATTTGGAAGATCCACTCAAAGGGCTTAGTTCTTGTTCTTCTTGTGAGTTACATACATACATATATGAGTGAGTGACAACTGGTAGGAAGTGACAAAGATAAATGGCTTTAAAGTGGTTTATTTTTCTGTGCTGCATTGCTTTTTTGGCATGTTGTGGCATTGTTCAAGTCAAAAGTAGTAAAGCAAAGCTAAATTACATGCAGCTGTTGCAGTTTTAGTTGTCATCATCATCATCATCCTCATCATCATCATCATCATCATCATCATCATCCTCATCCTCATCACTTTCCATTCCTCATAGAATAGAAGTCGTTGTTTCTTGACTTGATATGGCAACATTTTAGATTGTCTTTCTTCTTTACTATGATTTGGATGGTTTGGTTGCTATGAGATATGAGTACAACATTTGCTGCAACTGCAAGTTTTCTGATATATGTATGTTGTGTATCTTTATTTCTGTGCATGTGCACAAAAGTATTCAATGTAAGCTGATTTAAAGGTTTTCATTTATGCTTGCCACCTTACAACGAACTTTCTGCTTGTCTCCTTGCTATTGTTGATGTTATTGTTGTTTTTTTTTTATCCTCCAGAGGTTGTTTCTTGTCTCTGTACTATACTTCGTTGACATGCATTACACTAATGAAAAATTGTTATAGGTTTGTTGGCCTGAATACTGCAGTCCCAGTAAATATTGTATCGAATGTTCAGAAATGATGATAAATTTTGAAGTTTATTGACTTTTTGTATGCAAATTTCTATTGCAATTTGGAAATCTAAGTATTAAGATTCGAATGATTTCTGTTATGCGTTAAAGGTAAAGAATTTTCATAGAAATATTTGAACAGAATTTTAAATTGATATAAAGCCTGTTCAACCAATTATAAACTGAGTTCTTTTGAATGCTGCAGATGACACAATATTCAGGAGAATATTACATTCTCCATACCTGCTGAAATAGCTTTGGAATGTATGTATGTAGGAAAATCTTTTTGACGAGATTGTTAATACTTCAGTGACTTACGGACAGATTACAGTACATATATTGTTTTGCTTTAGGTCCACAAATCACTTCATAATTTTAGCAATGAACTGAGAGATGTTATCCTTAAAATTATTTAACCTTCTTTGAGAATACAATAATTATTTTGCCCAAACTACAAAACTACAATCTCTTTAGAATAGATGAATCAGTATAAAAAACCTTAAGGGATTCACAAAAATTGGGTAATTTGATCAGACATTTTCATGGTTTGTTATAAAAGAAACAAGAAGAAATATTATAAAAAATTTGTAAAAAAAACTTGCAAACTCATAATTGGCATAGTCAAGCATTTCTATGAAAACGATGCACCTATTGTTTGGTGTATATATATGTTTTGGTGTACAAGATACATAAATCCTAAATCATAAATTCCTCTTATCCGAAGAAATGATAATTTACTACATTGATTGCATTAATAAAGACACAGATTAGTTTGGAAAGTTAAAAACAATTCAAATGTCTTTGTTTGCTTTGTTTATAAAACTTCTTGTTTTTTTAGGGTTCCGGACCCAAAGGGTACCAAAAGGAACCCTTTTGCAGAGACTTCGTTGTTTTCCATCCGTCATATCACATAAACCGCAATAGCTAGAGAGTTGAGAGAATTTTAACAGAATGTGTAGTTCTATCCGGGCATCAGCAACAAATACTAAAGCTAAAATATTTTCAAAAACTGAAAGGGGTCCCCATACGAGAAACGTTGTCGTTTGTTTGGCAGCTATACGATCCAGTAATCCCACGATCTTGAAATTTGGGTGGTAGATGGCCATACATCAGAAACTTATATTGGCGAAATTTCAGTTAAATCGGTTTGCTAGGGAGGGTACTTCCCATACAAACCCCCAATAAAATTCTGGTTCTTATTAGAAAAACGTTTTTGTGTTTTGTTCTATCGAACTGAAATTTAGAACACATAAGTTTCTGATATAGGCGCGGGGTACATCTGTTGGAATCAGCCAAATCGGCCACCTAGGAGAGGTACCTCCCATACAAACCCCCATTAAAATTCATGTTCTTATTCGAAAAACTTTTTTTTTGTTTTATCGAACTGAAATTTAGACACTATAAGTTATTGACATAGACGCTACACATCTGTTGGAATTAGCCAAATCGGCCAACTAGGAGGGGTATCCCGAACGAACCCACCATTAAAATTCAGGTTTTTATTCAAAAACTTTTTTGTTTTTTGGACTATTGAACTGAAATTTAAACACTATAAGTTTCTGATATAGGCGCGGTGTATTTTTTGGAATCAGTCAAATCAAACCCAATCTGGTACGGAACCCTACGTGTACGTGTCTGACTCGCACTTTGGCAATTTTTTTGTTTTGTTATTACTCTTGATGTCACATACAAAATTGGTTCTGACAGGCTTTTTTCTTAGATATAAAATGGCTTCGTCAGTTTCTATTTTGTTATGATTCTTAATTTTGGTTTTTTCCCCCGAACACATCGAATTACAACTTAAAATAAATATTGTTGTCCATTGCCAATTCTTGTTTTAATCTTCTTTGTCTTCTTGTTAATGTTTATCTTTATAAAGAAAACAAAGTTTAAACTTTTCTATCTTCTTGTTTTTCTTTTTATTTTTAAAAATTTTTGTGTTTTCCATTTTTCTCACTTACTTAAACAATGTGTAAGCATTTAGTTTCATTCTTTTTGTTTTACTTCAAGTTTTATGTTTTAATTTTCTACAGTTTTGTGGTTGGACGCATTTTCGGCGTTCATTTGTTGACAACTGACAGCTGAGACAGTCTAATTAAAACGTAAAGCCAAATTTCATTGGTTTGGATAAATAATGAAGAGTCAGTCACTCATGTTCTGTTCGTGACAATGTTTGACAGTTCAAAGCAACTTATTAGGCCTTTAATTTTAAATGTTTTGCAATTGCTTTTAAGAAATTTTTAGTCAAAGTAATATGTACGATTATACTCATTTTTAGATCAGTAGTGATATTCTTAAGATGGTCACTTCAAGTATATAACATTATAATATCAAATGCTGATGCTGATTTTCCGAGATCTCATTCAATTTCCACACAGTTGTTTTGTCGAATTGTTCTTCAAGAAACTCAATCCCTTGTCAATTGATTTACACATTTTTCTTCCAGTCATCAAAAATTGCCTCTTTTCTCTTTCGCTATGTCGCCATCATCTTTCCATTAACCTCTGCCTCTTCTTCTTCTCTCTCTCGCTCTAGACAATCTAAGAACACGCTCCATAGTGATTAGCATCTTGGCAGCACTTGCCGATCTCTAGTCTTTGATTTGTCCTGATAATTTGTAAGGCCATTGATATTATGTTTTGAAAAAATAATACCAATGAAAAGGTATTGAATCCTTCTTTCTATCTATTCATCTTGATAGAGCTTTCTTAGACTCAAGTAATCTTTTGTTGTAACCCAATTCCAATATTTGGATTCAGTTATTTTTATATTTTTTGGTATTGTTTTGTGTTATAGCTCCTATTCTTCATCTGTAAAAACACTTAAAATTGAATTTGTGTTATAAATATTTCAAAATACTTGAAGTAATAAACAATTTTTCCGCTCAGGAATGTTATGAAGGACAAGCTCCTGGCATTATATCCTTTAGACGATACTCGTTTGTCTTAAAATGCATAATTTGTTTTGTTTCATACTTTCTCTCTCTCTCTCTCTCTCTCTCTTTATATATATATATATATATTCTTTGTTTTTATAGTTGTCCTTAATCCTGACGCCTTTTGTGCATTGTAATAAATCCATGCAAAGTTTATCAAAAGAATTGAAAAGTAAAGTGAGCGCATCTCTAGAGGCAAAGAAGTTTTATTTACCTTTTTCCTTTCCTGCAACGAAACTACATATATTTTTATTATTTTCTCATTGTTATTGTTGTTGTTGCTGTTTTTCTTAAAGTAAGTTTCCTGAAGGCATCTTTGGCTCGAAGGGCACAAAGTGATGCAGTTTATTTTGCATGATGAGATTCATTTGCATGAAAATAAAAAAGTAAATAGATGGAGCCATGTGCAGGCGGTGTCTCATATAAAGAATTTGCTATGAAATTTGTATAAAATTAAGATCACTGAGAGGATTTCCAAGGGATTAAGAATAATTTAAAAAAGGCGTTGCCTTGCATCTTCATTATAATGTTTCTCATGGAATGCGTTTTAATTTAACTCACGATTTATTTACACAAAGGGTTCAACAAGCAAATAACCCAAAGTGTCAAGTGTCTTTGAGGCAATGAAAATCCACAGGTTGATAAAAGTAAAGCAGGAAAACAACAACAACAACAACAACAGAAAACTCCATTAACTGCAAGTGCACAACCGAGAATTCTCACTGTTGCACTCTATTTTCTTGCCCTTCATTCATTCATCTCTCTCAACTTGCAGTACTCGGGACCAATTGCATGTTATTTCCCTTGAGCGAATACATTTCTATGCTTTTAACTTAAAAATTCTCTCACATGCTTGGGATGTTGTGATACTATTTTTTTCTTCTGTTTTTACTCTATTTTAACGTAGTTTCACACTTCCGGCATAAGATCTTTAAACATCTACCCTCTTATACTTATGTATATTGCCAGCCCACTCAGTTAAATTTCTGTTTCATTTTTCTATGTTTCTTTAAAAATATTTAAATCTCTTGATACCAACTTAAACTTTCTGTCTTTCTTATATGATAAACATTAAATACTCTTTTACATTTTCCAATTTTTTCCTTTTTTTAGCAGTCTCAATTTAATTTTTCTTTTAACAAAGCAAAATCTGTTTAAATTCGAGAAAAAGAAGCATACGAAAATTGCAATATCCCATACACAAATGCAACATTTTGCCATGTAAATACACAGAAACTCATACAGAGAAATGCGTACGCAATGAATGAATGCAATTGCATTTGTGCATTTCCGGTCAGCGCGTGTTCGGATGTTCCGGTGATCAATTTTCAAATGCGCTCTGTCAGCAGGTCCTGCCCTGAATACAAACACACATCCTGACTGACTGACGGACTGCTTGCCTTGTATGGCCAATGGTCCTTGCATCAATTCATACAGACATCGGTCAGTCAATTTTGTTCTTTCCCCACTCCCTTGCTCTCTTCTACAAGCTTAATCCTTTCATTTCTTCGTGAATGTAGGAAACATTGCAATTTTGTGGGTTTTCTGCATTTCCAACTTCAAATTTATTTAAATTCTCTCGTTTATGCTTTCTGGAAATTGAATAAAAATTTAGAATTTTGCATTTTTTTTTTTTTTTTTGTTGTTTGATTACATGAAACAATTTTTCGGGGATTATTTTTGTTTGGTTCAAGTATTTAAAGTTGAGGAGATTTCAATGGAATTTTGTAAGCCCAAATTTTCTTTTAATTTACCACTTGAATAGAAAATGATTAAAATTGAAGGGGATATTTATTAATTTTTAAAGAGAATCATAGATTTGAAATGCAATGATGGTTTTCTAGTCAAATTAGTAATAAATATAGTGACATAAGTTAAAGTTCTTACTAAAGGATATTTTTTTGGAAAATAAATTACATTATTTATATCAAAAATATTATTTGACACGTTCGAATGCAATAAAAACCACAGTCACAATAAAATTTACACAAAATTGTGGATTTTGGTTTTCATTTTTGCTCTCCTAGGTTTTTTTTTTTTAATTTCCAATATTTTCAAACAAAAATTGCATGTGTTTCAGTTGATTTTAGTTGAGCTGAGCAAGAAGGAAACCATTCAGATAAAATTTAAAATCAATTATTCAGTTTTTGGTTAAGAAATTAATATTGAAATCAAATAATCTATAAAATCAACCATGCTGAGAATATATTTCTACATATTTCTATATTCCTTTCTCATGTTGATAAAAATTCTGATTACATTTGCACACAAATTGAGTTAATTTACACATTTGGCAACACAAAACAAAGCCGCATCTGCATTCGAAGCAGGGAGGGAGACATACTGATCTGATAGATAGACCGAGAGAGGAGGGAGATAGAGTGGGTGTCAGATAACTTAGTTGTCTGTTGGTTTCATAAACAAACAAAAACACAAATACTTACACACAAAGAAGAACTATACACATTCAGATTAAGAAGTGCAGATAATTGCCAAAAGTAACATAGATACAAACTCAATTATGTATATAGAAGATATATTTGCAAAAAATAAACAGATACATTTGGCATTTCATATTTTGTTATTTGTGGTTTACTTGGGTTTTTGCACACAAAATGAAAATTCTACAAAATTCATACGACAACAGCAAGGAATTGTAAGAAAGATGAATATTGAATATGAGGAGGCAAAAATGGGTGACAAATACAAATAACAAAGATACTTTAACCATTCAACATTTCTAAATAATTCTACGTACAAATGATGGAAATGTATTTACAATATTTATATCTATTTGACTACTATACTTCCATGTTATCCTAGTAAAAGTAAAGAAGTAGTTTTATCTAAAGAATTGCTGATGATTCATAGAAATGTGATAAAACTGATAAATTTTAATCTTAATTAATGATCTTAACTAATCTATCTTCAATATTTTATTATTGATATATGAATTAATTACCTTCTTATTAATCTTATTCACAATTTTCAATAAAATGGATAACTTTCTTCTGATTAAATATATCACTATGAATGAATTAGTTGAATTTCCTAACAATAAAAACAGAATATAAAGAAAGAATTTTCCTTTCAAAAAATAAGGAAAGTTCTTATGCTATTCATTGAATTGCTTTGCATTGATGAGTCTCCTTAATAACTTGAAAGTACAATATTTATTAATTGATTCAATGAGACGCTAATCATATTTTCTAAAATATATTCATAATAGAAGACGACTAAAATCACACCTCAATGACTTTGTTCCAAGCACTTAATTAATTTTATTAGGGAAATAATTTTGTTCAAAAGCGTTTTCAGACAACAGAATATTCTAATGAATTCTCATTATTATTATTATTATTATATAATTCAATCTTAAGATAATAAGAAATAATAAGAATTAGCTATCTATTTCTATTTCTTAATTTATACGAGTATGGCAAAGATATGAATTAAATTCTAATGATGACATCTGTTTATCCAATGCTATTGATAAGCTTGAGATACTCTTTGGAAAGGATTCTATTCAAGTTCTTCTTGTCATCATCATGTGTCTTTGAAAAGAAATGAGTTTAGTCACATAAACTAAACTTGACAGTGAACTTCTTCATTCACAATTCCATACATTTTCATTAATCCTCATTAAATACGCTTAATTGAGGAAAATTCTCTTAGTGGCGAATGAATAAAAGAAAGAATGCTAGAAGAAAAAGAAATAGGAAAAAAGAAATGCATTCAACCACAACAATTATGTCTTTTTCCATCGTAAAATTGCCTTCGAGTCAATAGACTTTACCATCATTTATGATTACGAATATGTCACGTTGAGGCGTTTATTTAATTTCATTTGGTTTTTTTTTTATAGTCTTGGTTTGGTTTGGTTTGGTTTCCAACTTTATCTTTCTTTACTTCTTTGTATTTTTTTGCAACTGTTTTTCCGCTACTCATTTACCATGACATTTGTTTTCTTCATCCTCCTTTTGCTTGGTTTGCCACGTTTGTCTTCTTCATTTTGTTTTTTGCCTTCTGTTTGTGTTTTGTGTTCTTGTTTTGTCTTTCGTTTTTCTGATTTGTTTTTGAAATGACGACAGGCAATAAATTAACGCGACGACGAAGAACTTAACTGCTGCGGCTGCTGTATACGATTCTCCTTCTCAGTCATCCACCACTCCCTTCTCATAAGAACTAAGGGTTTGGTGGTGGTGTTGTGCCGCAACATTAATTGAGTTGGCAAAGCGTTGAAGAAAACATGGAATAGAAAAAGAGAAAAGTGGAATATAATAATGAGAAGAAACTTTCACTTCATTCGTTCGTTTCTCTTAGCCATCCATGTACAATTTCAAGTTACCGACACCAAAACACTTTTAAACATTTCACTTGAGGCAACAAAGTAATTACAATGAACGCTTCCATCTTATTCTTTTCTTTATGTTGTATCTAGGTCTCGTTGTGTCTTTATGTAGTAAGTACTTGGGATTGTAAAACTGGGTGACAATTCTATTAGTGTTTGACCAATATGTTGAACAGAATTTAACATTAAGCATGCGCACTGTGGGCATTTCTTCTTTATTTTATAAATTTCGTAAAGAATTCGCCACTAATATACAATAATATTACGTATACGCATTGTGGGCATAAACAAAAGGAAAATCATTTAATTTTTTTTTTCTTTTGAAAATTGTCTCATATCTGTTCGCTGCACTGAAACGTTTGCTGGAGATTTATATAGAATCCAAGCTTATTAACAAAATTACCATGACAACTGTAACAGAAGCAGCAGAACAAACTTTTCCTTTAAATTGCATTGCAAGTTAAATAGTTTTAGCCTTGGTCTCAAGCGCATTTGTTTCACTTCGTTTAGTTAGATTTAAGTGGACATTAAATAAAGAAGAAACACAAGAATTTTGTTTGGAAATTGCATTTGTATTTTGTTGCTTTGGTGATTTATAACACAATATTTTTTGTTTGTTACACTATTCGTTTTTTTTTTGATTGGATTGTTGTTATTGAGTCAAATTACTATTGCTTGATGATAATGATGTTGAACATTCAACGTAATATTTATAGAGTATTAATGTTTAATTTTCGCTTCGTTAAATCGACTGCTGTAGATATGATTGTAAAAATGAATATTGCTGACTAGTGAAGTGTGTTTTTCCCCTTTGTTAGGGTTGCAGACCCAAAGGGTACAAAACGGCTACGCGCTCCATTCTCGGGCTTTATCTCATGATAATAATAGCTAATAAAAAAAGGGTCCCCTAGACCAGAAAAGTATGAGTCTGCCTGGGAGCTATACGATCCGGTAACCCTAGGGTCTTGAGATTGTAATGGTTAGTGGAAATGGATTAGAAATTTATAGTGTCACAATTTCAGTTTAATCCTCCCATACAAACCCAAACCTTCTATTAAAACTCAGGTTCTTAATACAATAAAAAAACCAAAAATTGTTTTTGATTTTTGCACTATTGAACTGAAATTTAGACACTATTGGTATTTGATATAGATACTGTACATTTTCTAAATGGGACTACTAGGAGTACCTCCCATACAAACCTCCCATTTGGTACGGAACCCTACGTGTGTGAATCTGACTCGGACTTGGGTGATTCTTTACATTTATTTTTACCCAATTGCAGTGCGGTGTGCGGCAGTGTATATGTGTACTCATATGTTGTTTGATTGTGGAATGTGTTTGTCAAGAAAATATGAATGAAATATGAAATTGTGGTAACATTTTTTTCTTTTCCTTTATTTTTGGGATTTATTATTATTGTAAGTCATTGTCGGTTTCAGTTGCTTTTTCAGAAACAACTGAGTGCAAATGAATTTATTATTCCATCACTTGTGTTAATAACAAAAAATTGTGTCTCTTTTTTGTGGTTATTTGAATTTTTTAATCTATTTTCCGTTTATTTGAAACATTAAACTTATGATGATTACATGATAAAATTTATGTGTATTTGTTCAATTGAAATAAAATCATAATTTACGAGAAATGTTGTGGTATTATTTCTATTATTATTACAAGTTTGGCCTTGATTATACTGTGCTCTAAAGGGATACATATATTTTATTGTAATTTGGGATGCTTTGTTTGTGGGATGATTGGTTCCTTGTTTCATAGAACGGATGATGTCTTAGCAATATCTCCTCAAACTGAAAATGTTGACAGCTGTTTCCACATCTTATTCACATAATCAGCAGTTCTTAGTATCTAATAGATCTAATTGACTGAGGACAAAGTAACCTGTGAGGTAATCAATTATAATCCGAACATCGTATCTTTTAAGGAGGATAACCCCTTATCTGAATTTAGGATTTTGCTACTTGACTCTGGCAAAATTGTTGGTCTGTCTCTCAATAAAGAACTGGTTCGTTATATGCTTGGCCAGATAATCGGCTCTTTTATTACTCACATGTTCTGGAATACACTCGAGAGTTATGTTATTGCTACCTCGTTAAGAAAACTTAAGTATTCCGCAATCATTGGAAGGCAGGTTTTTAAAGAGTTTTAAAAGATGCTTGATTATCCGGGAATATATAAATATACAATTCCGTCCAAGACATTCCTTGGCGTATATTGCCAAACAAAAACCCAATTTGGTTTGGAACCTTATGATGGATTCCTTGTTAAGGCAGCTCGGACATGAGTACAAATGCTGTGCGTATGCGGATGACTTGCTCATTTTGAATAAGACACAGTCGCGTTTGGAAATCGAGCGCAAGGGCCAGGATTCCATGCACTTTATTGTTGAATGGAGCAGTATTGTTGGTGGATAAGGCTGTGATAATGTTGCTTAAGGGCAAATTGGCACAAAATCGGGGCCCTATCTCAGGCTTGATTCTCGCAGCTTTCGGTATGAAGGTCTATTTGTTGTTTGAGCAGCATATTGATCTTCGGTGTGGTACAAAATGGCATCGTCTGTTGTAGGCAGAAAGAAAGTGTATCTTGCCAGAGGGTCATGATATTGGGATGTTTGCCGGTATGTCGCACTGTCTCCAAAGAGGGTTTGCAGATTTTGCTTGGTGTGGTTCCTCTTGGTCTGGAGGTGAGGCGAAGAGCCATTGACTTCAAGATCAGGAGAGGATTACCATTGCTGCAGGATGTTGATGGGTGTAAAGAGCTTAGGTCGTAGTGTGTGTAAGAGAATGCTGAATCAGTGTTCGTGATGTGCGTGTATGAATTTGGGTTGCGTTAACCAACCAATCTTTGAAGCTATAGATACCCCCCATAAACCCCATAATGTATACCAATCGAAAGAAAAAAAAAAAAAAAAAACAACAATTAGAACAAATAACAATGACTTATTAAATTCTCAGTTTAATTTTACAAAAAACTTACTTTTCAAAAAAAAACCAAAAGCCACGAAAAGAATCTCAATTAGAAGACAAAAAATGTTGATATTTTAAATTCTCAGTTTAATTTTACAAAAAACTTACTTTTAAAAAAAAAACCAAGAGGCACGAAAAGAATCACAATTTTAGAAGACAAAAAATGTTGATATTTTAAATTCTCAGTTTAATTTTACAAAAAACTTACTTTTTAAAAAAAAAAAACCAAGAGGCACGAAAAGAATCACAATTTTAGAAGACAAAAAATGTTGATATTTTAAATTCTCAGTTTAATTTTACAAAAAACTTACTTTTTAAAAAAAAAACAAGAGGCACGAAAAGAATCTAAATTCTCAGCCTAATTTTTACAATTAAGTTTTAAAATAAATAAATAATAAATTATTCCAAGTTAAAAAAAAAAAAAATAAAACATCAGCAATTAGTAAGAGCGACAAACGCAAAAAAAATATCAAGAGAACAAAAAAAAAAAACAACAACGGAAATCAAATTCCAACACCAAAAATGCTAAATAAAAAATACTCCAAAAAGTTTATTAAACAAAAAAGTACAAACAAATAACAAATAGACAATCATTTTAGAAAACGAAAATTGTGGTCAGAATTAAAAGAAAAAAATAAAGAAATAATCAAAGCTTTGACATTATTCTCAAAGAAAATGTGAACTACTTAAGTCAATGGAAAAATTAATCGTTTGAGAATTATAAGCATAAATGAAATGAACGAAAATAATTGGTTTTGACTGTGAATTTTAAAGCAAATACGGCGTGTTACGAAAAAATAAGACATAATTTCTAGGGTTCCGTACCCAAAGGGTACCAAACGGAACCGTATTGCAGAGACTTCGCTGTCCGTCCATCCGTCCGTCCGTCCTCGGGTTATATCTCATGAACCGTAATAGCTAGATAGTTGAAATTTTCACAGAATGTGTAACTCTAACCGGGCATCAGCAAAAAATACTAAAACTAAAATATTTTCTAAAACTTAAAGGGGTCCCCATACAAGAAACATTTTGGTTTGTATGGCAGCTATACGATCCAGTAATATCACGATCTTGAAATTTGGAAGGTTGGTGGCTATACATCAGGAACTTATATTGGAGAAATTTCAGTTAGATCGGACCACTTGGGAGGGTACCTACCATACAAACCCACAATTAAAATTCGGGTTCTTACTCGAAAAACTTTTTTGTTTTTTTTTTTTTGAACAGAAATTTATACAAAATAAATCTATATATATAAAAGAAAGTCGTGTTTGTTACGCCACTTATAACTCAAGAATGGCTGAACCAATTTGGCTGAAAATTGGTGGGGAGGTAGCTTAGAACCAGGAGACGGACATAGGATAGGATAGGTTTTTTTTTCGTCCGTCCATCAAGTTCATTCATTCCTTTGCTTTATGTTGCTAGGCAGAAAGCAGTATATAAGAGACTTCAATATTGGAGATGCTTGTAATAAATAGTACATCTGCTTAATGCTTTATGTTGCTAGGCAGAAAGCAGTATATAAGAGACTTCATTATTAGAGATACTTTTATTAGTACATCTGTTTAATGTTTTATGTTGCTAGGGAGAAAGCAGTATATAAGAGACTTTATTATTGGATATTCTTGCTATTTGTAGATTTCAAATTTAATATGCCGTATGTTAGTATGAATGTATGCAGTATATAAACGAAATTAACGAATAGTGGTGGCTAATTTTTCGTTTAAAGTCTTATAATTCTTAAACGATTTATAACCAATTTGGCTTAAGTAGTGGATTGAGAGCAGATGAATGCATACTTACCTGGCGTAGGGACTACCGTGATCACGAAGGCGGTTTTCCCATTGCACTTCGGTTGAGTTGACCCCTGCGATTATTCCTAATGTGAATAACTCGTGCGTGTAGTTTTTGGTAGCCGGGAATGGCGTACGCGCCGTCCCGACTTTAAAAGATACATAATTGAATGCAATTTTATGTTAATAGTTAATGCTGAAATCATAATAAACTGAGTTGAAATTAAGAGAACAAGGAATCATGGTTTCATATTTAAGAACTTGAAGTACAACCACTTGAATGTTTTATACATAGTAGAATTAAAGACGGGTAATGCAGAGTTAAGGAATTTCGACAAAGTAACCTTAACATTGTATTGCATTTGTGTGGAAATTAAACCATACATGCTTTCACCCTTTCTGAATACAACAATAATCATGCCTTTCAATCAACTTTTTTATGGGCGCTACCTCTTCCAGTAATCAGAGAGATCTGATTTTAACATACCAGATAGTTAAACCTATTAGATCGATAGCTGGTTTGTATGGCAGCTATACGATCCAGTAATCCCACTATCTTGAAATTTGGATGGTTGGTGGCTATACATCAGAAACTTATATTGTCGAAATTTCAGTTTGATCGGACCATACAAACCCCCATTAATATTCAGGTTCTTATTGGAAAAACTTTTCTGTTTTTTGTTCTATCGAACTGAAATTAAGACACATTAAGGTTTTGATATGGGCGCGGTACATTTGTTGGAATCAGTCAAATCGGACCACTAGGGGAGTACCTCCCATACAAAACTCAATCCGGTACGGAATCCTCCGTGAACGAGTCTGACTCAGACTTGGCCCATTTTTGTTTTAATAACTGAGCATGAACAGGGGACGTAGCAACGCACGCCGGGTAACGCTAGTTTTTAATATAAGCGATGTAAATTTGCTGGAATCAGTCAAATCCGACCATAAGGTGGAGTACCTCCAATACAAACCCCAATCTGTTACAGATCCCTCAGTGTACGAGTCTGACTCGCACTTGGCCGATTTTTGCTTATATGAAAAAGCTAACTAAATGACTACAGGGTTAATTTGTATAAATGTACATATATTCTTGTATAAAAGATTTAATTAATAAGTAAATAAATAGATTTAATTAATTTTATAATTTTTTATATGAAAAGAATATAATTTTGGCGATTTTCAAAAATAATTTTTAAAAATAAGGAAACTTCATTCTCTTTGCTTGTAATAAAACTAAGAAACTCTGTATCTTATTCAGCTAGTAACCTGTATAAATCATAGGGGAAATGCTACAGATAAGTATTTATATACTCACCTTTTTTTTATTGAGACATCTCATTGAGTGATTCTTTCGATTAAGTATGAAGAATGATTTCATTCATATGTTGGCCGCGGCTGTAAGCACTTTGTCCACTGTTTCCTGGTCAATTTGAGCAATTTCGGCGGCAAGGTTCTGTTTCAAGTGATTAATTGTTTGAAGATTGTCGGCATAAACTTTATATTTCAATGCGCCCCACAGTTAAAAATCCGCCAGCGTCACATCGCATCTGCTAGCAGATCAATGGGCATCGCCAAAACTGCTAATTACAAGGTTTTTGAATCCTGTACATAGAATGTTGATGCTACGAGCAGTATGTCAAGTTACGTTGTCTTTTTGAATCCAACAGCATTCACAGTCACTGCGCGACCTTCTGCATTTTCTAAAAAACCAAGGGCCAATGACCACTCCACCACTACTGTCATCCATTTATGGCGTTTAAATTGACAGCATCATTATGGATAGGTAGCTCTAAAACGGACCAATAGATGGCCCACCCTTTAGAAGAAATGGATTAGTAATGCAAAGCACACGAACCCAATTCTTTGGCCGCTTTAAGTCGGTAGCTTATGCATCTACCTAATAATAAATAATAATCAGAAAGGCCCACTGTAATGATTCATCCTGAACAGTTTAGTAACCTCAAAAGACACTTGAAGTTCTGCTTTTCATGTCGTCAACTTCATTAAATAAGTACGAGTAATAAACCAAGTGTTATAAATCTTCTTCTTGATAGCTTTGGATTTGAGCAAAGAAGGTGACTGGTTATCACTCAGTACTCAGTACTAATTGTTTCCGATCAGATACAATGTTCCACATATGAAATATATTTTGTTTTATTGTAATTTATTTTTCGAAAATTCTAATTTATTTTCTTATTACTCATTTGAGATACACAATAGAAACAACAAAGATAAATAAAGATAGAATTTCTAAAGAAAAAATAAGTAAGTATAAGAGACAATTGCATTACTAAAGCATACATATGATAAGCAAGAGTGAGTGAGATGAGTAACTTGTAACTCTTTCATGATTATTTATTTATTGTAACTTTAACAATATTTTGTTTCACAGTATCACTTTTACATAGTTAAGATACATCCGGATGTGTATTTGATAGCTTAAGTAGCATTGTTTGTTTGTTGTTTCTTATTCTCCTCATACTTATTCTTATTTCCATTTTATTTCTTCTCTTTGGCTTGTAATTTTTTGCCATGTTTAAGAGACACAATATATAGTAAACCTGCTCATCTTACACAAGTATTATGTATCTGTGTGTGGTGTCTATATGGAAGCACTTGCTTACTAACTTGTACTTCCTCTATGTGTAGTTCGTAAGCAGTATGAATCTCTTATGTCTCCATGGATGCATTTGTAATAAGAATATGAAAAACAAAACCATTGCCATTTCTCGCTTTCTACACATTGTTTGGTGTTGTTTGTTACACACAGTTGTTCATTCTTTATTTCATGCATTGTATCTAGTACAATTTTTTTTCACCATTTTCTTCTTCTTCTGTAGAATCAAATCCTTTCATTTGGTTTTTGTATTTTTTTCTTAGTATTTTCTGTGTGCTTTTTTTCATACTAAGTATGAATTTTTTTCTAGGCCCAGTAGCAGTTCAAAGCATTTGAGTTATAAATGTGAGTTGTTAGAATGTATCTCATGGGCGTAATAGTTTTCAAATGATGGTGCTTATCATGGCCGGAAGTGAATGAGCAAAAACAGTTATTGCATAGCTCAGAAGCATCAGAGCGTGTTTAAACAATAGAATGAACAACATGAGCAATATGAATTCAAACCATTAAAACAAAGATTTTCAAGATGAAATCATTTTAGTTACTCATTTGTAGTAGAGTTTCATAGGCGTAGTTTGAGTACATTCTGTGCCTATGGCATTCATGCTTGTGTTATTGTATATTAATTTATAGTTCTTTTCATATCGTTAACATTCACGCGTGTTCTTACAATATGCATTTTTTTTTTCTTTAATAAATTACCACATGATTTTCCTTACAATTTCATTCAACGCTCGTTGGTTTCATGTACTCATTTATTCGCTGATATGCTCGTAAGTTCGTGCTTTCTTCTTTCATTCATGTGTCCTTAAAGATGAAATTCATTTGAAAACATTTGCATGACTTTAGTACGAGTATGTCATTATCACCATCACCACCGTCATCATCATCATCATCATCATCATCATTATGCTCATTATTGTCAGTAGAGCGAGCGTCAATCTTCAATCTTGTCAGTCAGTGTAATTTGAATGCTCAGGAATCATCATCATTTACGGCATTGAAAAATTCTCTACAAAACCATTTCCTCCTTAGAATTTCTCTTCTGTTTTTCGAAACTACCATATTTTGTAAAGCGTTTACAGCTGACTGCATTCCTATTCAAAGTGGCTGCGGCTAAAGATATTTCTTATGCACGAATAAGCATATTCGTTTCAAGTATCTTCTCTACTACTACTATTACTACTACTTTCCTTCCTTCTCATATATTTTGCGTGTTGTACGAATACTTGGAGCTTGGATTTGTTGCATCGCTTTAAAAAGGGCGATGGCGTTTAGTTAGAATGTATCTTACCAGTGTGTATTTGAGTCTGTTTGCATCTCTGCTTGTTTATAGTACATCTAGATAAATTAATGTATTTGAGTTTGTTACCCTATGTTTATTATGTTTTTTTTATCTTTACATCTTAGGCATCATTTCAATAAGGTAATCAGTAATCAGTTGTCGGAATAAAGAAAACTATATTTTGACTTTAATTTAATAAACTCAAATTCAAGTAAATTTTAACTTTTTTTAGTCTTTAGTTTGTTATTATTCAATTAAATTTAATTGATCGTAGGATTCATTGAATAAAATTCGAATGATGAAAATATTGTTTCATATTTCAATTGTTTTTAAGATGACAACAAATATCATCAATCAATCAAAAAGTATAAGTATTAAGTGAACGACAATAACATCCTTTAAATCAATAGGATAAGAGTATTTCTTACATTTAAACAATTTTTAACATCTTGGCCCTAGAAGATACCATGGAGGCATACATGCTTGCAAATACCAGTCACCAAATTACAATAAAGAACACGAAATCAGTGTCAATGAGTTTTAGATAACCCAGTAATCCTAACTGTAGAGAAATGCCTCAATGGTACCATAAAGAATACTGTAATAATAATAAGGCATTAAGGGGGAATGTAAAGTCCTCATAAACAAACGACGGAAGTCTGATTTATTTTAACTTAGCAGCTTCCTTTAGCTTGATACGCTTAGTCTAAGACAGTTCCAACTTTTTGATGTCTTTATAAAAGTACAATAAATCTCCTCAAATTCCCTAAAATAGATTTCAATTGCCCATTTATCTTTATTATTTATTATAGGTATATGTATCTGTTACTATTGAGCCATTTTTTTCATGTCAGCAAAAAGATAATAGTCCAAGGAATTGAGCGGATGATAGAACAAATTTCGCTTCCTAATTCTAGTATTTTTGCCATTGTCTATGTTCGAGTTTGATGTCACATTTTTTCTGTGGGTTTTGTGGACGTTTTTCATTGAAATCATGTTTCCTTTGGTCTAATAACGCTGCATAATGTGTGATTGTATGTATTTATTATTACTTTTGAATTCCAATATGTAATACAATATCTTAAAATGACTTCTTAACCTTATGCACATAATAAAATACCAAAACTAAATTAACTTATGTAAGCTTAATTGAGTTACTTTGAAACACAGAGTGAGCGAAACAATGTGAAGACCATGAAACACACTAAATTTTAAACTTTGGCACATTTGTTTAGTTGGATTACACTTACAATTCAATAGAAAAAGCTCAGGTTTATAGAAAGGTATACGTTGCCAATTGTTGGATTCTCAATACAAATTGGTGATGTTGAGTTTGGCATTAATTGAGATTTGTTGCATGTCCATTACAACTGTCCACAATTACAATGTATACGAGTATGTTTACTAAGTACTGCGAGGGTGGATCAATAAGTCTTTTGAAAAAGATAGAAAACAATAATTTTTTTTTTCGTGTTTTTTCTTCTCTTTTTTTTTTTAGTCTCCAGGATTTTTTCATTTGTTTTTATACCTACCAAATATTATTTTGTTCTTAAGGTCCTCAAAAATGGCTTTTGTTTCAGTTGTGAACCTCTTCATTCATCCCAAATCTTTATAGCCGAGCCGTTTCTTCAGCTTTGAAACCAGGAAAAAGTTACGGAGGGTAAAATTTGGAAAATATGCTGGATGGGGTAACAGTTCGCAGCTTAATTTTTCTGCTTTCTTCAACAAAATCGATTGTCGTTGCTTCAAATCAATGTCACATCTGTCTCTAAAAAATTTCTAAAAAAAATTATTCGTTGATTATTTTTTCCTTCTTTTAAGGCATTCGATGTGAATGACACCGCGTGCATTACAAAAAACTGTCGCCATAACCTTGTTGGCCGACATACCCGCCTTGGCCTTATTTGGTACACGTTCACCCGGATAAGTCCACTGTTTTGATTTTTCCTTGGTCTCTGGTGTATTGCGATAGATCAATGTTTCGCCCACGGTCCAAAAACTTGCTCGGATTGCGGTGGAACATTGCCAAATACTCCTTTCAAGTGGCATATAGCAAGAAACCGTTTTGGATATCCAAATTGATGATGTAACTGTCAAGTTCAGATGCCTATAGTCTGAACAACCTCGCGTACTTTCAATTTCCGATCGTCCAATATCATTTCATGGATTTAATTGATGATTTCTAGAGTGACCACTTTTTTTCTGCGAAATGAACTTTCGGCGTCACAAAAACTTCAGTGAACCTCTTCTCAACCATTGAAATGGGTGGTGCACAATCCCCAGAGTATTTATTAAGCCTTTCCTTGGTTTCGGTGAAGGGTTTTTACCTAAAAAATACTTGATGAGAACACAAAATGGACAATAGTTTGTTGCTTTTTATTGACAATAAGAATGAAAGCATGTATTCAATATTATTGAGACTTCAAAAGCATATTAATGATGAACTAAATTCAAAAAAATAAAACCAATTAAAGTTGTCGATGCTACGAGCGTCATCTCTCGGATTATCTAAGGACTTACTGATCGACCCTCTTACTGTGTGTAGAACTTGTAATTGACATAATTGTTCAATTGTCAATTGTTAACTGACAGTCGTGATGTGTATAAATTTTATGCTAATTAGTAGGTTAGCATAGAAACGAGTAGATTTACAAGTTTGAAACCACAACTAAATGAAATCCAAACACGTTTTGCAACTTTTATCCAATAATAACAGATTTTAATTAATTTTGCCATCGATTTTTCTGTTTTCTGTTGTAATTTTGTTGGTTAAAATTACGTGTTAAAATGTTTTCTTTTTTTTTTTGTTTTATTTTTTTTTTTTTGGTGTCAATGACATTGAGTAAGAAATTGTTCGCTGGAAAGGGAAAAATGCAAAGGGTCTTTTTCTGTTGAATATTTGTAACAGAGAAAACACTAGGTTTGTTATAAAAAAGTCAGAAATGCTTGCATAAAACTTAAGGGTAAATGCCGCCTGTGGCTTTGAAAAGGAATTTTGTGCAGAGTTTTCCTTATTTTTGTTTTTTTTTGAGTTAACCTGAAGCTCTGACACACATATATAAAGGTAAACAAACATATATCAGATACATAGATACATTTATGTTTATGTCGTTTATCAAAACTTTAAAAAAATGATATAAGATACACTAAAATTGCTTACATGTGAATGCATATTGCCCACAGATTTATAAGTAAAAACTTGGATTGCACGCTTTCTTTTCCTTTCTTTTTTTTCTTATTTTATTTTCATTTATAAAAAAAATTCAATTCAATTTTTGTTATTGCTTATTACAGCACAGTGTGCGATTGGGTGTTTTTTGATGACCTTTTTGATTAGGTTTTGTATCTAAGACGAAGATGAAAAGAAAGAAGGAAAGAAAGAAAATAAAGAGCTGATTTAGTTTAAAGATACTTATATGTATTACATACTCGTACTGTGAAAATGTGTGTATTTCATGAAGTGTTTTTCTTTTTAATTTTATCTAAGTGCAAACTGTGCATAAAACTAACGTATTCTAACTTCACTTTCGACATCTTGAAGAAAACCAATTTCGCTCACAAAAGCATGCTACAAATTTTTGGTTTATACATTACTGCATTACTTCGTCTCTCGGAAGTTGTTCCTCTAAAAGACTTGCTGCCTGCCATTCTATGCTACAATGTTATGAATAATATTTTGGGCGCAGTTTATATGCAAATGTGTATGTGGATTGCGTTGAGTGCAGTGTTGCAGATAAAAACAGTCCTAAAGGGTAGGGTAGGGCAAAGGGCAAAACAAAAAGAACGAGAGTAGAGAGTAGACAAAAACCTACAATAAATGAAAGTGTGTGAAAGTGTTTGTTAGTTTTGCGGGTAGTCTGAGAAGATTTCAGCTTTTAAGTTGCTTAGTATTAGAAACTTTGCCAGAGTGTGATCATTTTAACGCTAAAATGGTTTCATTGGTCGGAAAGCTCATAGCCACCAGAGTGTTCAGATTCATCATTCTCATCAAGTATATGATGAAGAAAAAAAAAACCGGAAAATAGCAAGAAATGGTTTTTCCCATCAAGAAGACAATGAGCCACAATCATAAGGGAAACCATTCATACAATCGAATGCATACTTTATAATATAAGGAAAATTGAGATATTTTTTTGAGACTATGACTTTAGTTTTTTTCTATTACTTTTGTTAGTTCAAAAACTAAACAGACTCCCCTCGTCTGTGTCTGCATGTGCATGTCAAATTTGTTTGTTACAAATACAAGAAATAAATTCTATTTAGACACATTTTATGCAAACAGCTGTTGCCAAATCACAAACACACATTCTTATTACTCACAGATACTTATAACATACATGCATGTATGTACGTGTATATAAGTATTTGTATAAATATACAAATGCAAAAGTCAACATAAATTTCTGAATTAAATGTGAACGCAAAACGAACAAGAAATGGAAGCATAAATGGGTGCAAGAAAAACACAAACAACACAAATAAAATAAGTTAAAAGGTGTCAAGTAAAAATGCAAAAAAAAAGAAAAAAGGAAAAAACAGAATAAAAAATAAAATGGTACGAGAATGCTAAGTTAAAAAGCAAAAAAAATAAAATGATAAATAAATTATAGAATAACAAAAGCAACAACAAGCAAAGTGTTTAACAAGCGATGCCATGGAAAAATGTTTGGCGACTTGTACATATTACATATACATTCATACATATGTGTAAGTATTTGTGTGTATAAGTGTGTGTTTACAAGACATAACTGTCAACAGTAAAAAAAAAAACAAAAAAAAATGGAGAAAAGTATTGAAGTACCTAAATGTAAACAGTCTGAATTACTTGCACTTAGATATATTTGCATTTGTTTAGGACAAAAATTCATTTAGCATACAAATTTTGTCATATTCATCAACACACACATTAAGTTGTTGAGATATTTAAAAGATTTCAGCATTTTGAAGTTCAGTTTATATAAGTATAAACCATGTCAAGAAATTAGTTCAATATGAATAAAAATGCATAAAATATTGTAAATGAAAGCATAAATAGAAATTAACTGATTTGAATTGTTTGAGAATCTTTGTAATTTGAGTAATTGGCAGATTGCACAAATGTTTTAATGACTGATGAAAATCTTCTTCAACATTGGAAGACATTTCGCATATCTTTGGCATATGTTATTGTTATTATTTATATATGTCATTGTTGATACATTTAACAAATGTTAGCCCTAGGCAGCGTCCTATATATCATCATACAATATTATGGTAGAAGGCTAAAGTGACCTAAAAATAAAATAGCTGGAAATTAAACTATAAAAGATTTACTGCCTAATCAGTTAGCTTGTCATCCTATTTATTTACAGCTTTAATCTTGATTCAAATCGTTTGTTTAAGTCGCCAATATATAAATTACTAAATTAAATTAAATTTAAGTTCTGGAATAGGGGATTGAAAAGATATCAGTCAATAAATGTAATATTCAGTCCCATGTTGAATGAAACAGGTGTCTCTCATACAATAACTCATATGTCCACTTTAATTCCAAAAAATCCACATTTACAGTACTTTTTATTACTTTTCAGAATTTGTGAAAAGTGTTGTGGGAAGTATTTCGTTTATTGTAGAAATTTATGCCGTCATCATGTTCCATGACGTTATAGATAAGGACTTTAATTGGCTAAGCAGTAGCATCTTACTTTTTTCTTGTAACAAGTCATGTTGAAAGTTACCTAATTTTTATGGCTGCACTTAGAATGAATTCCTCTAATATGATGAGCCCAGGTCAATTTGCTATCTTAATGCGATACCTATGTAATATAGCAATCTTTATATACACTGACGGCTCCAAATCATCCGAAATTATAGGCTTTGGCATCTCTACTGAAACAAACCCAATGACATCAGGTCTCCTACCCCACTATTCAACAGTATTTGCAGCTGAAATCATTGCAATCCATGAAGCTATAAACATTTGTATACGTAAGCCAGGTAGACATGCTATTTGTTCTGACTCACTTTCTGCTTTATCCGCTATAGCCAATTTTAATAACCACAACTACTACGCCTCAACAATAAGATCCCTACTTAATACAAAATTCCCCAAAATAAAACTCATCTGGGTTCCCAGCCACACCAACATCATAGGCAATGAAAAGGCAGATTCAACAGCAAAGCTCGCTACTAAGTTACCACTTATATACACACCCAACTACAACATAAGCGACATTGTTAATTCTCTCAAAAAACACATAAACCTTGAACACATCGCCATGCTACAACACACCTCCAGCTGGTATAAGCTAATACACTCTCCAAATACCACTTCCACCACACTTTATAATTCCCCAACTTTTAAACTTTTATCTAGACTTGATCAGATAAAGTTTACTAGAATCCGACTTGGTCACACAAACCTAACAAACATGCACCTCATCGATAAAAACCTAAATAACATCTGTCCCTTATGTAATAACGCTCCTAATAACATTCACCACATTATCACATCCTGCCCCTCATTGCACCCCCTCAGATCATCAACATTCGCTAATATAGACCCCATCTTAATCATTTCCGATCCGTCCTCTAACATTAATCTTATTCTTAACTTCTTTAAAAAAGCAAATCTGTACAGTAAACTCTAAACTTAAACTTAAGCACTTATTTAGTCACTATTATTATTATTATTATTATTATTATTATTATCATCATTGTTATTTAAATATATATCTTTATTAGCTGAAGGCCCTGGCAGCCATGGCTAATTTTCTGTTAACTTCTAGTTTTAACTTTAAGTTAGCATTATATAAATTAATAAATAAATAAAGTATTGTATAAACAGATTGAAAATAATAATGAATAAAATCTAAAAATACTTATGAATAAACTTATACCTAAATCTTAAAGAAAAACAAGAAAATTAATTAATAAATAAATAAACTTTTAACAATGAATTACATAACTACAACATAATAAATATGTTTAAGTTATTTTAAAGAAAACTGCATTTCTTTTCATTCATTTTACATTTTCTTAAACTTATCTTCTTTAGTTTTAGTTTATCTTCTTTATTTTAAACAAGGATATTTAGTTAAAAGATGAAAAGTTTCTTCCGACTACTTTTATAAATAGTATTGTATATTAAAGATACTTTGCTACTTCACTTTTGAAATAGAATCTTAAAAACAAATAAAACTATTTATTTTTGAAAGAAAAACACATTACATATTTATAAAACAATTTAAAGCTGTGAAAAATATGCTTAAACCGCTTAAGTGGGGAATCATGCCCTTAATCTTTCATCTTAATGAATTTAAATTAAGATTTTCCTTTTTTTTTTTTACTGTTTTCCCATATAATAAAATTATAAACTGAAGAATGTTAATTCGTTTACTTTATGATTTTGTTTTAATTTGCTTGCATGAGTTTATTTTTCTTATTTTATACGATAATACAACACAAATATTTAGAGATATTAAGTGCTAAATCATTTTGAAATATGATGTTGCCTCCCCCCATAATTTGTTCAATGCTTTCTGTTTTGTTTTTATTTGTTGTTTATATTTCAGGTTTTTGTTTTCTTTCATTTATTTTTTTTTTTAATACCAACGAGTATTACGCATTATCAGCTTAAGAAAATATGTATTTTCTTTCTTTTTTTTTTTTTAGGCTGAAAATGTTGTTTTACTTTTGTTTTATTTTATTTTTAAATGGCTTCATTTGTTCTTAAAACCACTGCGATGTAGAGATTTAAAGACTCATTAAAGTAACGTTGATTTTTCATGGTTAAAAGAAAGAATGTTTTCGTTTTTCTGTTCTTTATTTTTGAATATTCTTTTGTTTTCAATTATTGATGATTTAATGAAGTTAGGGCAAAGATGATTAACAAGAATTCTAAACATAAAAATTACAAAATTCCATACATATTGTTTTTTTAAGAATCAATTCGGTTTATTTTCTTGTATTTATATTCCAATTAAGGATGCTTTGATATAATTATAAAATTTTATTATTTTCATACTCTTCAAGCAGTGAATAGTGTTATAAATTTGTCATGAAGTTTGTAACAGACAGGTGGTAACATCGAAGACCCCATAATGTATACCATATATTTTCTTAATGAGCTCGACGAGACGAGTTGATTAAGCCACGTCCGTCTATCCGCGTGTATGTATGCAAACTAGTCCCACAGTTTTTAAGCTCAAAAGCTGGAATTTTTTTTTTTTTTTTTCTCACCAGACGTAGGTACATCAAATGGTTTACTAAGAGGGGTAAACTCCATACAAACCCGAGTTATAACTCAGGTTTCTATTAGAAAAAATTTTGTTTTCTGCAAGATCAAACTGAAATTTGGATATTATATTGTAAGTGTCTGATCCATATTTACCAGCTATGTAAATTACAAGCCCCTAGAATTCTGTATCAAGTTCTTATTAGAAAAACTTTTTTCTTTTTTGTATTATCGAACTGAAATTTGGACAGTATAAGTTTCCGATCAATATTCATCAACCATCTAAATTTCAAGATTCTAGGATTACATGATCGTATAGCTCTCATACAAACCCAGAATGAAATTCATGTCCTTGTCAGAATACTTTTTGTTTTTTTTTTTTGCAATATCAAACTGAATTTTTGACATTGTACATCCTTGAGACATATCCATCAACCATGTAAATTTCAAGACCCTAGGATTATTGAAGAGTATAGCTCTCATACAAACCCAAATTCAAATTTTGGTTCTTATTAAAAAAAACTTTTTTTTTGTCTTACATAATCAAGCTAATATTTAGAAACTATAAATCCTTGACACATGTCCACCAACCATGTAAATTTCAAGAACCTAGGAGGTCGAAATGGTATAGCTCCCATACAAATCTAGATTCGAATTGTTCTTATAGAACTGAAATTTGGATATTATAAGTGCCTGACCCATATTCACCAAACATGTTAATTTCAAGACCCTAGGATTACTGGATCGTATAGATTCCATACAAATATTTCAGTCTCAGTGTTAAGATGCTGTATGAATAACTGACTCTACCCTACACATAAGTCAAACCAAACCAAGCAAATATTTCGGAATGTTCAATCACAGGAGCTTAGACAAAAACATATTCTAAGGATGCGTGAAGGATATATCAACCTTCTTTTCACTTGTTTTTATTAGAAAAGAGCTGAAGCTTTGGAAATTTTATTATAAAATTTTTTTATTTTGATGGCAAATAATGGGAAGAAATTAATAAAAATGGAAAAAATAATAATAAATATTTATTCCATTTAAAATAGAGTTTTTTATTTATTTACTGTGCAATATGTTACCGTGGTTTGCCTTAATTTTCATGGCTCCCCACAAAAAAAAAAATATTGAATTAATAAAGCTGAACAAATTTAATAAAATGCTAATTGGGGGCGCAGTTTAAAATTAACAAAATAAAATAAGATAAAGAGAAAATAGGGAAACAGAAATCAAGGGGGATCAACATATTTTATATGCCGCCCACATATTTGTTCTTGAAACCAACTTTATTTTCATCATTCATCATTTCATTTAAATCAAAAATGATAAAAAATGAAAAACTTTGAATATTTTTTATATTAAAAATAGAAAAATATGTTCAGTATTTTATTTTATTTTAAATATGCTAAACGAAACAAAATGTAAATAAAATGGGAAAACGGTAAAAGGAAAAGTGGTTAATATATAAATATTAGAAGAAATGTATTTTGTATACAAAAGAAGAAGAAGAATGTTATTTGTTTAATCAACTTTTATTGCTCAATGGCGCCGCAGGTGTGCAATAGAAAATTTTTCTATGAATTCATGATGAACTCAGCAGGTGAGTTTCAATGTGTTTGAAATTTATTATTAAAAAATAAAATGAAAAATATTATTTACACACACACACGTATATTTTGATCGAAAGTAGAAGATGCAGAATAAAATGTTGTTAAAGTTTAGTTATTTGTTGCTTTTTTAAATTTAAACTGGTAAATTCTTTAAACTTACAAATTGATTACTTAGTTGATTCTTGTAACAGAAGTAAGGAGTCTTTTATTATTTCACAAACCTGTAAAAATGATTTTATATTTCTTGTGTTGTGTCCTTCATGTGATTTACAAAAGACACCAACCAACACAATCACTTCACCTACTACTTTACTAATAAATTTAGCCACATAAAAGTGTCACTTGCATCCGTTTAATTAAGAATTTTCCAGGTTGCACATAAAATTAATTACCAACTGGACTGGACGCTGTTGCCTGCCATTAAATCGTTTTAAAATGTCTCAAGGAAGTAGTACCCAAAAGTGTGCTACAATAATTAAGTTTTCTAAATTTATTTCGTTCCTTCTCCATAATAAAACAAACACAAGGACAGGACATCACAAAATTTACCATCTTCTTCTTGTTTGAGTAAGGAAGTTGTTATACTTGTATGTATGTTTCTTTTGCCTTCTATAATTAATAAACTCAAAAGCAGATGACCATCATTTCTCTAGAGGAAACATAAAGAAGCAATGATTTTTCATTTGAGCCACCAAATTTTTACGACTTAAGGTTGCTGCTAGTCCATCGTCTATGTGCCATGAATTTCAATTCAAATTCATTGCGCCTCATTAATTCATATTAAATTTTTATTCAATTTAAATCATGACAAATTGATTTGTGTTGTGTGAGTACTTTACTTTCTTAAAACTTGTTGATATTTTCCAAACATTTACTCCCTAGAAGTCCTTGTTCCCTATTTCGATTAAGTTCATCAAGTTAATTTGCATAGTAAATTATGAGAAATTTTTCTACAAAAATATAATAATAAACTTTCTTAATTCTTCTCTCTTTTCCCTTGTAAATAATTTCAAATAAAAAAAGCATTTATTCTTGTGTAAAATAATAATTTTGCATAATTTTATAAACACCGAGTAATTTGCGTAAGTGGCGATGTGTGTCCCCCAAGTGGATTATAATCACACTCTACCACAACCCAACACCATCACATTGCCATTGCAACATCTCCCATGTTCCTTATCTCACCCATAGCACATAGAACACAATTCACTTGAAGTGCACTCAAAGGTACGGACGAATGTTGCCGGAAACAGATGTTTCCGCCTCGAGCAATGGCAGCGGTAAATGTGAATGCCATGTGACTCCCTTTGCCTTTGCCTTTATTTTTGCTTTTGCTTTTGTGTTCTATGTGTTGTATGTAAGTGTTTGCGCACTCAATGCTGCATTGTGGTTGCACAATTTGATATTCATTTGAATTTTAGTTGCTCTGCCTTTACAATTTTCTTTATTCACTTCCCTCTCCACTTTCATTGTTTCATTCATTCTTTTGGCATTTTATGCATTTTTCCCCCGTTTATCCGTTGCCATTGTTACTGATTCTGTTTTTTGGCTTTCGACCGTAAAATGCAAGATTATTAAAAGCGCAACGACGAGATAAGGTTCTATTCTCCTCTGCTCTGCATGAGGATGGCAATGGGCATCCTCATATTGAGTGAGTAGGTGGGTGGATAGATTGGTGAGTGTTTTGGATGAGAAATCATTTTAGGAAATGCCACAAAAGTGAATTCATTTCCATTTGAATATTTTTAACCGCAAAGAAAACAATATCAGACATGACTCCGGCTTGGTTTCTTGTTGTTCCCTTTCCCTTTAGATAATATTTTGCCTGCTTTATGGTTTTGTGCAGCAAATTTTTGTTTTACATTTTTGTACAAATTTCATTTCATTTTGAATGCAACTCGATTCTAATTGAGGAAAAGCTTCAATGGAATTGTGCAAAACGAAATGATAACTATGAAATACGCCAAATACTTTTGTCCGGTATTCAATGGAAAATTTAAAGATCCACCAACACACTTACACTTAGTTTATATCCGATTTACATTACTTAAACCGATTTTAAGGCAGACAAGAAGGGAGATTTGAGTCTTCACTTCTGTGTACAAATTCTTGGCAAACTTTCACAAAATGTTGAGATTATCCGCAAATGCAAGTGATAGAATAACATAAAAGTATATTTTTCTTAAGAAATGTTGCCAACTTTTATTGCAAGGAAGCCTCAACACATCACCACAGTCCAGGATTCCTTTATATTGTGAATGCTGTTTGATTCTTCTTCCATTCAATTGAAATATTTAAGTAGTTGTTTTTTTTATTACATTGACAGAAGATTTAGGTCAGTTGAACGCATAAATTTTGTATAGACAAACTAACATTAATATAAATTTGTATACTCACCAAATTTCATAAATTTAATTGAGTGTGAAAGTTTTCTTGAATTGCATTCGGCTAATTATAATTATGATGATAACCACAAACAAGAGGAAATGCGCATCGGATATGATGAATCAATGTAATTGTATCCAGAATAATCAAACAAACACATAACAAACAACATACAAACCAAACTTCAAACTGTCAACGTATACAATTTCATGGATATTCCTCATTATCCTAATTAATTACAAACAAAGCAAATCATCAATTGAATGTTGTTCAATTGAATGTTGATGATTTGCGTCTTGAAGTTGAAAATCAGTCACTTTATTAAAGTCAACATGCATGAAGACGATGTGAGGATACAGTAGAACTTAAGTAAGGAATAAGCAACAATAAATAGAAATTCGTGGTTGTGGATCATGTGATGATAAACAAAACATAATGTTTACACGAGTATCCAAGTATTGTATGTTTCATTCACATGGCGCATAATCCTTAAAAATACAAAAATATAAATTAAAATACTTTTCTATATATAGAAATAAAAAAAGGTTCTCCTTCTTTCTTAAGTTTCTTTTCTTAGAGTTCAGACCCAAAGGGTACCAAACGGAACCATATTACTAAGGCTACGCTGTTCATCCATTCGTCCTCGGGACATATCTCATTAACCGTAATAGTTAGAGAGTTGAAATTTTCAACATATATGAAGTTCTATCCGGGCAAAAGCAGCAAACACAAATACTTCACTATTTTCAAAAATTTAAAGAGGTCCGCATACAAGAAATATTTTGGTTTGTAGGGGTGCCATATGATCCAGTGATTACTGGATCATGAAATTTGGTTGGTTGGTGGAAGTGGATTACAAACTTGTAGTGACAAATTTTCAGTTTGATTGGATCACAAGGGAAAACCCCATTAAAATTCAGGTTTTTATTAGAAAAACTTTTTTATTTTTTCCAGTATTGAACTGAAATTTGGATACTATAAGTTTTTGCTATAGATCCTATACATCTCTTGGAATCAGCCAAATCGGAATACTAGGGAGGGTACCTCCCATATAAAAACCCATAAAATTTTAGGTTTTTATTAGAAAAACTTTTTTATTTTTTGGACTATTGAACTGAAATTTAGATACTATAAGTTTTTGCTATAGGCCCTTTACATCTGTTGGAATCAGCTAAATCGGACCACTAGGAGGCGTACCTCCCATACATACATCAATCTGGTACGGAACCCTCCGTGTACGAGTCTGATTCGCACTTGGTCGATTCTATAAAATTTATGAAAAAAAAGTTTTCTTCTCTGCACATGAATTATTTGTCTTTTGTTCCCTTTGGGTACTTTATCTCATTTTCATCTTTTGTTTCCCTTTCGGCTATTTTGCTTATTTGTTTGTTGTTCTTAATGTTTTTTTCTTCTTTCCTCATTCCCCATGATTTTCTATCATTTGTATTTTGTTTACATTTAGCTCTTTCAATGATGACATACAAAACAAGAAAAAAAAAACTTCCAGGTGTTTTTTTTAATTATAAAATAATCAAAGATTATTCATTAATTTCAAAAGAAGAAGAAAGTACATAACTCATACGCCACCAACCAAAATTTTTGGCTACACGATTTTAGCCATTTTTTGTGTTGTCAAAAGTTTTTTAATTTTGTTGTTGTTTATGTTTTTTTTTTTCTGTTTTTGCTTTTGTTATTTAATTAATTAATTTGTGTGTGGATATGAAAACAAAATCAAAAACAAAAAGAGAAAACCACAACAAAAATGAAATGCCATCAACAACAAACAAACAAACAAACAATAATAAAAGCAAAAACAAAAGCAAAGCAACAAAGCATGTTTTTAATTAGTTTTTAATTGTTTTGCACTTTTTGGCTCATTTCAACTTTTGTGTTATGTGAAGTTTAATCTCATCCTCCTCCACACTTGCCTTCTTCTTCTCATCTATCTACATCATTATCCGATTATTATGGTGGCCAATTCAAACAACTCATGCCATTTATTATATATTACTATACTCTTCATTATAAACATTCCATTTCTTTCCCTCTCTCTCCCTTTGGATATTTCTTTTATTACCCTTTCTATTTTAATATTTGTGTTTTTACTATTTTCCAGCAAACAACACACAATTTTATGCCTTTGTCCGCTTTTGGTTGATTTTCATTTTTAGTTTCTTCTTTTTTTTTTTTTTTGTTGTTTTAAGTTGTTTTTTTCCTCCTCCTTTGTTGAAAGTCAAAGTTTTCTGTTTTAGCCCATTAAGCGAGACATTTTTGGATGGGTCAAAGGGTTTTTCTAAATTTTGGTCATTTGTTTTCACGAGTTTATTTTTATAATCAAATATGTTTTTATGTATTTTTGGTTTTTTTTCTTTTCTTTCGGGTATTTAAAATTTTATAAAGTTCCTTCGTGCATTTTATTAGATTTGCTAATGAGTTTAGTTTCATATTTGCCAACATGAAGTTGATGATGATGATGACGATGACGATGTGAATGATGTCCTGTGTGTTTTGCGCTCTTTCCTTCAACCATGTATGTAACTTCTTCTTCTTCTTCTTCTACTGTGATGATGAAGCCCAGCTGGATAGTTGTTTAGTTTGTTGTGAGATCATTAAAACGGAATTTGGTTGTTTTTAAATGCAGTTCACTTCTGTTTACATCATTAAAATTATACAAATATTTTATGCTTATTTGGCAAATGGTGGCACTTCGATGCCAAAAGTTGCAAGCAAAACTTTGCTTTGTATCTACAATTTGTTTATTTGTTTGTTTGTTTGCTTTTGCTCATTAATTAATTGATAATTTAATTGCTCATTACAATAAAAGAACGGAAGAATGAAAGGAAGGAATTGGCAATGGCAATAGAATTTGAAATTATTGAACTCATTATTCTGCCAAATTGCTGAAATCAAAGGAAAACCAATAATCTATCTGCTAGAAAAATAATTAGATACATGTGCTGTTAAGCATAAAACTTCAGAATTCCTGGACCAAATTTGATGTGTTTTTGAAGTGAAACTTCTTTTATACTAAAAATTTTAGTGAAAAACTACAATTCGTCACGTTTTTTCAATTCTGTATCTCATGAACCGCACTAGGTAGAAACTTGAAATTTTCACAGAATGTGTATTTCTATTTCCATATCCCTAGTAAATAATAAAATTTTTGGAAAATCCACCGGAAAAGTCTCAAGAAAGAGATTACAATTATACAACAACAGCATGCAGCTGCTTGTGTGTTATAAAAATTTTTATAAAAACAATGGGCAAACACAAGCGAATGTACGAAGAAAAGAGAACGAGAAACATAAAGACAACAACAATTACACACGCCACAGAAACCAAAAGCATTATACAGACGGACAGAAAGACAGACACAATGACAGATTGACATTCAATCGTGCAATGACCCTTTCCCGCACACGTTGTGAGAGTCCACAAGCAAAATGAAATTGTACAATCAATCGCATAATGTGTAGCCGGCATTACAAACTTCTTGACAAACTTATAATATTGTATGTAGTTGCATTTGTCTTGAGATGATCTCACTTTGTCTGTTTTTAAGAAGTTTCACTTCTATCACGTGTACGATGGCAATTTGTAATTTTCTTTTTATAATATTTTCGCAATTACAAATTACATCAAACATTTATATGATTATACAAGTATAGAATATTCACTTAGTGATTAATATTAAGTTGCTGGTAGCCTTCAAGTTATGGTAGAAGGTCATTAGGATGGGAGGGTTGCCGCCAGGCGGTTTGGATGGCTTTATGCCTTTGGTGATGATGATTGCCGATTTGCAGGATTTTGTTCCCCCTCTGGGAAATTCTTCTGGAGTTCTATAAGTCTTGATGCCTAGAACTCATATGCCTGGAGGGAACATTATTTTCATTTATAATTTGTGATCCAGGTTATCCTCTATAAATGGGATTTCTTGGCTACTACATGAATGAAAAGAATATATACCCCGGGTACGAAGTCTGACCAGAGGCTATTTTCTGGTACCAGGGGTGATCAGCAGATACGGCCCCCTTGTGGAAGTATCGTGGTGGCTGTGGTTTAATACCCAAATGCGGGTAGAGTAATAACTCGATGTGGAGTTGCGTTATACAACCGGGTGCTGTGATCCAGAGAGCAGCAGAGGTTTAAGATGGGCCTCGCTCCCCACCAAGGAGAGAGTCATATTTACCAACATAAATATGACTCAAATTTGGTACCTGTGGATATATATCCAAGGCGACGTTGATTAACGTTTATGAATTCATGTGCTTGGCACCGTGTTCTTAACTTAAGTCTTTACAGATAGGTGAGCACGTAAAACACTGGTACATCATTTCGTTGCGTACCGTGGGCATCCTTTGGTTTCTGTACAAGATGGTATTGCTCACAAACCAAGGAGCTCCAGTTATGCGGCAAAGTGCCTTGTACTACAATTTGTTTTGAATAAATTAAAGGATTATAATACTCGTAATACTAAAGACAAGGCCATGGAGGTGAGCATTGTTGTTAATTTGGCAAGTCAATGGAATTTTTTATGTGTCCATCCGTTTGTCCAAAATAAAAAAAAAATCCTTAACATCCATTGGCAAAATTGATCTTATCAGACTAATACAACCCATAAAATGGAAAACTACTATTACTTTCTGAACTCTCATCGTGCATACAATAATATTGAGATACAATATAAATACCAATAAATCGCAAGGCGATGTAGTACCACTCAATCCATTGCATTCAAAAGGTTTCTTGGAGTTAGATGGGCGGTATTCAATGCGTGCATTAGTGTTGTAGAAAAATCATGGCTTTTCTTTAAGATCTGCTGGTGTCTACTTTGTTCACAAGCATATCTGAGTAGTAAGATTATCTTCCTAACAATCACAAACAGAAAAAGCAAATTAGTCATCTGAAAACCAATCAAAATGACTTTTTCTATCCAAGTAATGCAGTGAATCAAAAGCCTTTGGTACCATGAAAAGTTAAATAAGCTAAAGGCCCATTCTACATATGTTAATTCCTGAAGAATTTCTGGGGAGTGAAGTATCTTTTATGTTTCCTATGACAGAGCCTTGATAGCAGGTAGTTCTCTTTTCATATAAATTAATTCGTTTGTATAGGTGATCGATCCCTCAAGAAAGTGTTAATAAATTTTGTTCCATAGACTTCTGCATGAAAAATATTAATTCTGCCAATAAAAAAAGGGATAGTTGAACTATCAGCAACTCTTAGTTCCATTCCATTATTCGATATTGATTGGCATGTTGTTTCAAATCCTAAAACATCCTAGAATCTCTTTCCTTTTTTTTTTTCAACAATTTATTTCTTATCTTAATAACAAATTTATTTTTCATTGTAAAAATACAAATTGTTACATGCTGATTAGTGTATTTTCCTAATTTTTCTTCACTTTCATGTTTTTTTATTCTGGGTTTCTCTTGTTATTGATAAATGAATGAATGAATGAAAGAGGAAAAGTTGTTGCATTTCATTGCATTGAACTTAGCAGGAAGCAAATAATTTTTAAACCCTTTGGGATAAAAAAAACCGCAAACCACGAAAATTCCGCTTTAATGCGCTTTGGCAAAATAGCAAAATAGTAGTGTGTATAGTAAAAAAAAAAAAGAGAGAGAGAACGGAAATAACAAAAAGTAGAAAACAAACAAAACAAAAACATGAAAGAGCAAAAGTAAAACATGAAAATAAACTAGCGAAAAGCACAACGAGCCATAACCCAAAGGAGACCAGCACGGGGTAGACAAACCAGAATACTCACTGCTGAATGATGCTTGTGGAATAGAATTGGAATGGGAGCATAGTAGAGTGTAGATTCTGAGGGATCAGAGCAAAGCAGAATAGAGTAGAGTGAAGGTTAATAAGAGAATGGGGGGCCCCCGAAGTTGAAGCAACCCACAAAAGTGCAGTAAATTAAAATTTATTCGTGGTTTGGACTGCTCACTTTTTCGTACTCAGTTAGCCAATCTTTCTCTCTCTCTCTCTCTATCTGTCTTTGTGTTCCGGAACGGAGATTTCTGTTGGGACCAAACAATGTTGGTTGAGCTGCATGCAGTTGGAGTTTCTGCCAACTATGTGTGCCTTTTTGGTTTTTTCATTTGTTCATCTCTCATATGCACATGTATACGTGTAGTGTGTGTGTGTGTAGTGTGAGGTACAAATTTATTGATTTATTTGACCCCAACAAAAAACAAAAAAAAGAATAAATAAATAAAAATAGCAATAATAATAATACAAAATAAATAATCCTTTGGTTCGCGGTATTTTTGTTCGTTTGTTTGTTTTTCTTGCTTATTCTTCGTTTAAAGTTCAGTTCATTGACTAATATTTCATGAAAATACAATATATGTATGACATATCTATCCCATTTTTGCATAACATAGTTCATTCTTACAAAAAAAACTATTAGACCGCTCAATTTGTTGTTTTTTTGGGCCACTGACTGCATACAAAATGAGTAACCATCACCATCACCTCACCACCCATGTCATTTGTTGTTTACATTTTAAGTTTGGTTTTTTGGGTTAATTGTCCTTCAGGGGCTTTTTTGGGTTTTAGTTTTTGTTAATTTTATTCCATTTTTTTGTGTGCGACAGAGTTTCATTTCCAAAACACACACATGAACCATGTCATAAGAAATATGATGACATAGTAATAATCTACCTATTACATTACAAAAGTATAAAAAGTACAGACGGAGAAAGAATGGAACAGGTGGATAGAAAGATAGACTAGACTAGATCAGATTAGATCTCATCATTTCCCCTATGCCCATGGTGATCCTAGATGTTAAATGCCCTTAAATGCCTTTCAGGTTATTGTTCTATTCTTTTGGTCGAAGCAGGCAGTAGCCATCGAAGAAGCTGTTAACTACGTGTAAGGAAAAATGGAATATACCTACAACTTATCTACTGTGAAAAGCTATAGCCAATATTAGGAATTTTAACCCAATAATTTCACTAATGCATGCTTTAATACAAAATTCACATAATTTTCACATTTTGTTGTGTATCTACCCCCCTACCTACGCGGGCAGAAAGTTGACAACTGGGTATTTTTCCAACACATGTATTTTCTGGATTCATGCTTAAATCTTCGATGATTTGGACAGTTCAGAAAATTGCCATTGGATCTAGAACTAGGTTTTGTTCTATGGTTCTTCAGGTTTCAGATTCCAGAGGCTCAAGAACCCCTCTGAGACCAACTTGGTAGGGATACCTTATAGTCTATTCCTCCAATCCCTTCCCCCTGACTCTTTTCGTATCAGGGTGTTTCACTTCTTTCTTTTTATACTTTGATCAAATTTCTGGAAATGAAACATAAATCACTAATAGTGAACAATAAAATCCTAGAGAAATATAAAAGAGAAAATAAATATTATTGACATTAAATAGACAACTTTTATATTCTAAATTAATTGAATCCAAATATGAGTGGAATTAATTTAATTTTTTTGTCTTATTTTTAGGGGAAGAAATGTTCTTAAAGGAGAACTACATCTGCATATGATTTTTATTTCAAATTGGTAAGTATTAAATATAAATTATTCTATTTATTCGTTTGTTTATGTAATTATTTTTTTATATTTTTAAATTACAGGAATACAGCAGCAAATTGAAACTACCTTAACTACCAACGACCTATGAAGGCTCTTAGGAAATTAAGAATAACTTTTCATACGAGGAGGAGGAGGATGGCATTGATAAATGTGAGTTTTCGTGTGTGCATTTATTTATAATATTTCTATTTTGTCAGTCAATTTGTATTTGTAGATTTTACTGCTGCTACTGGAAACAAGATCTTCACTAGCGTGAGAACAGAACTCAAGTGAAGAAAGAAAGAAAGAAATGTCATCTAATCTCACCATCATTTGATGCATTTATGAAATTATGATCCTTCAAATCATGAATCATTTTACTGCTAATCTACCAATCATACCATAATGCTCCTTTTGAACGCCAGCTTTGAAAAATCTAAACATCTTAAATATAATCTATCTATTTGTAATTAAGCCTATTTTTCATATGTACATACTTATATACTACGTAATTTAAGATTATGTAAATATTTCTAAACATTCTGCTTCAATTTTATTATTTTAATAATAAATTTCGGTTAATAAAAATTCAAATATTTTCGATCCAATCTTATTTTATTAAAAAAAAGAATAAAGCATACTTGTAGGGATGAATTTATTTATTAATTATTGGTTTGTGTCTCAGCTAGCTTCTGGCGCCACCTATGAGCGAATTAATATAAAACTTAAACAATAACAAGTATGCTATGATTTTTTTTTTGTTTTACAGCGAGTTGCCAGAATGTTAAAAAATGTGCTGCATACCTTAATGCTAAAAAATCAATATATAATGGACTAATGAATTTTGGCTATATCTGTAGATCTATTAAAGTACTCATTATAAAATTGATGTCACCACAAAATTTAGAATTTCAGCTTAATGATATAACCAAAGATTCTTTATTTTAACTACTGGATAGACTTAAAATTAGTCTAAATGTAATTTCCTTTCGATTAAATATATTTTCCGGATAAAATTCCGGATCCGGATATCACCTTATGTATAGTTCAATTTATCTATTTGCATTTGCCATTTGTTGCATTGCAATCGGTTCAGTCATTCTTGAGATATAAGCGATCAAGCATTTTTGAAAACTTCCATCCACTTGCTATGCATTTCTGTTTGCCTGGTACCAGCTGAGAAAAATTGTACTGCGGCTGTGTTTTGAGTTTCTCATTTTTTTTTTTTCCAAAACAACAACTTAAATATATTTAACTACAACTTCACATCTACTGATCCAATCATCCTGAAATTAATGTCATCTGAAAGCTTATCACTTCCACTCTTCGAAATTATCAATTTTTGTCTAATGCAACTTCTAGAAAGACCTAAAATTTACCCATTTTTTGCATTATTCTCATTGTTGTATATAATCCGGATAAAATTCCGGATTTGGAAAGTGCTGAAATATAGTCCTCCTCCAGACCTTTCATGTGACATTAGTTTTATTGAAATCGGTTCAGTCGTTACCGAGATATAATCCAAGTAACATTTTTGAAAAGTGTCATCCACCTGCTGTGCATTTCTGTTTGCCTGGTACCAGCTGAGTGAAATTGTACTGCGCCTTACAATTTTATTTTTCAATGTTGCCCCTTAAAGTATGCAGAACTTTTGTGCATACGCCATGCTTGCTTCATGGATTATAATGGATAATAAAGTAAGGCATACTTGTAAGGATTTATTTAAATATTAATAATTGGTTCGAGTCTCAGCTAGCTTATGATGCCACCTGTCAGCGACTTAATTTATAAAGTACACAACAATAAGTATGCTATATTTATTTGTTATACAGCAAGTTGCAAGAATATTAAAAAATGTGCTCCATACTTTAATGCTAAAAAATCAATATATAATGGACTGATGAATTTTGGCTATATCTTTAGATCTACTAACATACTCATTGTAAGATTGATGTCACCTGAAAATTTAGAATTTCATCTAAATGATATAACCACAGTTTATTTACTTTAACTGATTAAAATTTATCTATTATAATTTCCTTACGATTAAATACATTATCCAGATAAAATTCCGGATCCGGATACCACCTTATGTATAGTTCAATTTATCTATTTGCATTTGCCATTTGTTGCATTGCAATCAGTTCAGTCATTCTTGAGATATAAGAGATCAAACATTTTTGAAAACTTCCATCCACTTGCTATGCATTTCTGTTGGCCTGGTACCAGCTGAGAAAAATTGTACTGCGGCTGTGTTTAGAGTTTCCATTTTTTTTTTTTTTTCCAAAACAACTTAAATAAATTTTATTATAACTTCGGAACGAGTGATCCAATCATAATGAAACTGATGTCATTAGAAAGCTTATCAGTGCCACTTTTCGAAATTATCAATTTTTGTCTAATGCGACTTCTAGAAAGACCTAAAATTGACCCATTTTTTGTATTTCCTTCATTTTTGCATATTATCCGGATAAAATTCCGGATACGGAAAATGCGAAAATAAAGTCCTCCTCATGAAGTTTCATATGACATAAGTTTCATTGAAATCGGTTAAGTCGCAATCGAGATATAGACCAACAAGCAATTTTGAAAACTGCCATCCACTTGCTGTGCATTTCTGTTTGCCTGGTGTCAGTTGGTAGAATTTAGTATGAAATTACAAAAAATCTTCTCGTTCGATTATTGCCCCCTAAAGTATGCAATACTATTTACCTTTGATTAGAACAAATTGTGCATTTGCTTATTGTCTAAAAAGTGAAACTTTTATATCCTTTAACAAGGAAACGGCTTGTTGGATTGGAATGAAACCAACGCTGTATGAAAATTTAAGAGTTCCCCCTTTCCATTTGACCCATATATTCAAAATTCTCTCACTAGAAAGCCCCTAAATGGACATATTTGCATTTTATCAGATAAAGCATATTTGCCGTATCCTGTAACCCATCCGGATAATCTTATTGGATAGTTCATTTCTTGAACTTTCATATGACATAAAAATCTTTTATATCGGTAGAGTTCTTCTCAAGATATAACTCTTTAAACATTTCAGAAAAGTCTATCCACCTGCTGCGCATTTCTGTTGGCCTGGTACCAGCTGAGCAAAGTTGTACTGCGACTCATGGAAAGTTTGAGTTTTTTTTTTTTTGTTAAGAAAAAAACAACTTAAATGAATTTGTTTATAACTTCGGATCTACTGATCCAATCATCATGAAATTAATGTCATCAGAAAGCTTATAACTTCTTCTCTTCGAAATAATCAATTTTTGTCTAATGCGACTGCTGAAAAGACCTAAAATTCATCCATATTTCCGTTTCTGTCATTTTAATATATTATCCGGATACAATTCCAAAAAAGCATGGCCCCAAAATATAGTCCTCCTTATGGCCTTTCATTTGGAATTAGGTTCATTGAAATCGGTTTATTCATTCCAGAGATATAAAACTCTAAGCATTTCTGAAAAGTGCCATCCACTTGCTGTGCATTTCTGTTGGCCTGGTACCAGCTGAGCTAAATTGTACTTTGTCTGTTAAATTTTGTGATATTTTTGAGAAAACAAAAAAACAACTCAATGAAACTCGTTCAAATGAATTTAACTATAACTTTGGATCCACTGATCCAATCAAGATGAAATTGGTGTCTCAAGAAAGTTTATTCTTTTCTCTTCTCAAAATATTCACAATTTGTTCATTTCGCCTACTGGAAATATCTTAAATTTACCTTCTTTTTGCATTTGCTTCGTTTTATCATAATTTCTGGCTAAAATTCACAATATAGTCAAACCCTTTTTGGATCGACGCTTCCAAGATGCATAAACATTTATGCCAAACTGTCAATAATTTGTTAAATCAAACTTTCGGTTCTACTGAGTGGTGGTTTTATTTGCTCTTTCAATTTTTTTTTTATAATAAATAAATTAGAGAAACATGAAACCTAAAACTATGGCGAGATTCCGTTTAAGACCTAAATCATATTGACTTTGTTCTTGTCGTCGATGGAATTCAAGGCCCCAATACAAAAATTTATTTTGTAAATGAAATTCATCATAAATGATTCATGATCTTTTACCAATTTGGAGGTTAAAAACTATAGGAGGTGATAGCATTGCAAATTAAAGCCACAAAGCATCCGATAAACTTACTTACATGCAACATGAAATTATAAAAGTAAGTAAGATGATGATCACGTTTCGATAAGAAAATCCCACACTATTCGCAATGTCATGAGTGTAGATGAGCCATCATATTAATAGGTTTCCCACATTTGGTGGACCCATTTATTCACACAAAAAAAAAAGAAAATATTTATTTTAAATAATTTAATAATTTTTTTTCTTTTTCTTCTTTTTTTGAAGTATTCTTTATTTGCTACTGTCGTCACACGACAACCAGCGAATTTTATTTTATCAGTTACAATCACTTAAGAAAGTGTGTAGATCCGGGATGCGCAATGGGTGGTTGCCTTTTCCGGCGTCGCGTTTGCCTGCTGTTGTCTAACAAGTTGATTGCAAGATTATTGACATGGGCATCCAACCTAGTCAAGTAGCTGATGCTGTGCTTTACGATTTCTTCATTTATCGTTGGGATTTGCAAATATCGGTGGGAAACTGGGTTCCGGACAAACCACTGAGCGCCAACAATCCTCCACAGTAGTTTGAACTAAAACCTCTGAAGGATTTCTACGTTTGAGTTCGCTGCGGTGCCCCAAAGCTGTATACCGTAAGTCCATACCGGTTTCACTATGGGCAGTGTCATCCGCATATGTCGCTATTAAATGTTTTTCGTACCTCCAGATCGGAAGGTCTGAAGTATAGAACGTTTACAGGATGGGCCAAAGTACGCTGCCATGAGAAAATAAATAAATAAAAGATTTGCTTTTTAAGTGAAAAATCATTTAATTTGGTTTAAATCATTTTTTGGTTCCATGTCATTAGTCGATCTGACGTTTCCTGTCAGAGTTATAGTGTTGCCTGATGGATCCATCTACTATGCCACAGGAACGCCAAAATGTGTATATTCTTCATTGCGTGGTAAAGAAAGCCTGGGATCAGTTCTTCCTTATGTCTTATCTTGTGTCTATATATGTATACCATAAATTTGCAAAGATATTGAAACAACTGAATATTGTCAAAACCCAACAAAATACCAATCTTACCTCCGACTATTGCAACCATAGAGTTGGAGACTTGGTACAAAGGTAATACTTTCGAATGTCAATGCCCTGAAGATAATGAGAGTGAACGCGAGAAACACAACACCTTCATCGCCTGACCTAGGTATAATTTGTACCAGAATAGATATTTATTATACATAATTTAGAAAAAAGGATACGTCCGGTTTCAGTTTCTTTAAAACAAGTCATTAGCTTAATTAAAACGCAGCACAAAAAACTTCGATGCTCTATCTCTCTCTAACACATATGTAGAGATAGAAATATTATGAATAAGATAATAGATAAAGAGTAATTAAAATACATTTCTATTTCATTATTTTGGGATAATCGAAAGCAGGTAAAATTAAATACTATATAATCCAAGGCACACAACTCCATGTCAATTCATTTCTGTGAGCTTGTATTTGAAGCAGATCATTTAACACCAAAAAATTAACATTCAAAAATTAAATAAAAATTTATTAAAAATGGCAAAAGATAAACAACAAAAGTCCAAACGATTCCGGACAAATTTTACAAAGGAGCAACTTGCAGCATTGGAAGCTGAATTCCAAAAGAAGGACACCATTGACAAGGACCGTCGCTTGGAATTCGCCAAGGAGTGGCAACTTCCAGAAGAACCAGTGAAAATTTGGTTTCAGAACAGAAGGATGAAAGCCAAAAGAATGAATATGGTTCCAGAGGGTAATAGCAACAATGCAGAAGAACAAACTCAGCCAGAGATTGTTTTCAACAATCATCAAAGTATGCCAAATCCTTCACCAATGTACACTTATGAAGGAAATTTGAATGCAAGCCAAGGTTGGAATGGACCATCAACATCATCATCGGCAGGAGCGGGGGCACTTGGCAGTTGGGGAGACATCCAATATGTGGGCCAACAACGGAATAGCCCACAAAATCACTCATATTATCCACAAATGAATCCGCTAGGCAATTGGTCCCAAAACCAACAAGTTGGATCGATTTGGAGCAATGCACATACCCAAAGAGTTAATCCACAACAATCCTGGCCAACATTTCAGCGGATTTCTCCACAACATCAACAACAAACTCTCATGAATATGGTGCCAGAGCAACAAACTCAGGCACAGATTGTCTTTAACAATCAACAAATTGCGCAATCTTGGCCAAGATATCAGCAGATTTCTACGCAACATCAACAACAAACTCTCATGAATATGGTGCCAGAGCAACAAACTCAGGCACAGATTGTCTTTAACAATCAACAAATTGCGCAATCTTGGCCAAGATATCAGCAGATTTCTACGCAACATCAACAACAAGATCTCAGGAATATAGTACCAGAAGGCAATGGTAACGTTGTACAACAAATTCAACCACAAATTGTTTGTAACCATCAACAAATTGCGCCAACACCTTCAACACTGTACACTTTTGAAGTAAACAGGAATGCAAGCCAACAGGTGAATGGGCCATCGACATCATCATCATCATCGGGAGAATCGTGGGATTTTAGCAATTGGGGACAATTCCAACAAGTGGACCAACAACAGAATATCCCACAAAATCCCGCAAACTCTGAACAACTGGGTCCGACTTGCAATTGGTCCCAAAACCAACAAGTTTCAACTGGGGATCATCTACCACATCATCAACAACTTCAAATTCAACCACAACAAGTTGAAACGGAGGTAGTGCAACAAATGCCAAATGGAGATCAAACCCAATATCAACAAGACGATCCGCTGCGGAATGGGTCCATGGAACCAGAAAAGAACGGCATACAACAACAAGATGTTGATGCAGATCAAATTGAACAATTGTGTACTGATAATTCCATTACCCAACCGAACGATGATGGTGATGATGATCAGCAATATTATCCAGATATTTCTCTGCTTGATCATTTTCCATTGTCCAATGTCGAGGATGTTAGTATAGATTTGGCTGTGTTTGATGATGTATAAATAAGTAGTGGTTCTGGTTTGGCAACGTTTTAATTAAAAAAAATTTATTTAAATTATTTAAAAACTAAAAACATTAATAAAAAATTATTATTAAAAAAAACCATATACGAATTTTTATTTGAAAACCTGAAAATGTTTATTGATGATACAATAATTCATGGGCTCTAAATACAAGATAAGTAAGATAATTATTCGGAAACTATACACTAATTAAAAAAGGAAGCTTTAATAGTTTTCCAATGTTTTGCCTAAAAATATGGAAAAATTAACAACTTCAATTTCATTTTTTTATTGTAATATTTTCAAAGAATCATTTATTAATCTCATTACCAGGAAATATGATTAATAAAAAAAACTTTACAACGACATATCCCAATAAAATTTGCAAATTAATTTCATTCAGTCATCACTAATTACATTTTTATTGCATTTTATTGCTTTATTGCTTATAGGTAAGTTTTAGTTCCCCGAAAGCAGGTAAGAAATGCAAAGAAATCAAGGACAAATTAACAAATAATCATTGAAGTTAAATTGCTGATCCAAAAACGGATGTATTTGTAATGTAGTAGATCAATGATGAGATAAGTTATTAGTCATTTATGTATGCCAGGTTTTTCTTGAAATATTTAGGGTTTTGCGGATTTATGGCTTTTCCAAAGTTATGATTGCAAATAATAATATTTTACCTGAAATTTCTCAAATGAAACATACGTCACACTCATTATCATCTACATATTTTAGTTAGGTGGAACAAACTTATTACTATTGTACTTATGTTTGCTGATATTGTAAAGTTTTCGTTTTAATTAACATATATTTAATGAAATCCACTCCTTTGCGGCATGCCAGCTCTAATATTCAGAAGAAGATTAAATTGAAAAATAAAAATAAAATAACAATATAAAAATTATTTTTCTATCTTTTTCTAAGGATTTATTGATCGACCCTTTTATTTAGAGCCAATGAATTCTTTAAAAATAAAAATTGGTATATGATTTTTTTCTAATACAGATTTTTTTATTAATGTTTTTAGTTTTAAAATAATTTAAATAAATTTATTTAATTTCCATATTAACTAAGAATAAAGACAAGTTTTCCTTGAACAAATTTCTAAAACACTTCACATCTTAATTTGGGTACAATATTATCAGTGAACTCTGATGATCTGTAATTCCGTGGTTTCATTATCCGGATAAAATTCCAAATACTAGGTTCATTGAAATAGGTTTATTCCTTCCCGAGATATAAAACTCTAAGCATTTCTGAAAAGTGCCATCCACTTGCTGTGCATTTCTGTTGGCCTGGTACCAGCTGAGCTAATTGTACTTTGTCTGTTAAATTAGAATGTCTCCGAAGAGTTGTGTTCTAGTGATGTGGTGATTTATGCAAACATCTAGCAGGTGTCTTATTGAGAAATAGTCACCACAGAATGGACAAGGAGGTTGGCTTTTGCCTTCGAGGAGATGTTGGTGAGTGAGTTGACTGTGCCCCGTTCTCAATCGTACTAACAAGGAACGAG